>CM042023.1:34482500-35732500 GCA_023525975.1 Smallanthus sonchifolius
GCGCGCATGAGGATGGCAAACAAGGGAGATGAGCCTTCCTATAAATAGCCAAACCCTCCTCATTCTCTTATTTACACATTCTAGAGAGAGAAACCATAGAGAGAGAAAGTTAACGGATCGACCCGAGATTGTAGGAGAGTGTTACTAGTGAGCTCGTGAGCAAGACCTGCGAATCAGAAGCTCGATTCAGGTAACAACTTGATCTAGATCTGAGTTTTTAGTTTATGTTGGGTTTTCAGGTTTTAGATAAAAAGGTAACATTTTTACATATGAAACTTGAAAATAAACATAAATCTAGCATCTAGAAGGAAAAACGAACGTTTTGAACGTATAAAGTCGGGATCTTGACATGATCAGATCTGCATGCAAGAACTTAGGGTTCTTGGGGAAGAAGACTGCCTGAGAGGCTGGCAAAGATTGGGGCGAACTTATCAAGTTCGCTTGACAAGTTCCCCTGGGGCATAAAGTAAGCAAACATATGGTGGCGAACTTAGTGACTTCACTTGGTTGCATCAAGCGAACTTAAGTAAGCGAACTTACTAAGTTTACTGGGAATGGGTCAGGCGAACTTGATTGTATGTTCGCGTGGTTGGTAAGGGGCGAACTTGACTTAAGTTCGCCTAGGTCAGTATGGTTAAACCGTTAGAGTCGGGATAGGATCTGATGTGTATTTAACTACTCAATTAAGATTGTGCGTGATGTTGTTAGGCCTTCGATTAGGACAACGAGACTAGTTTTTTAGGTGAGTTTTAGAAGCATTCTTTTAAATGTTTTAAATAATGTTTTGCGTTGGTGTGCATACATAACGATGTGACTGTTTTATAAAATGATGTTTCTGAATGATATGTGTGACGTTTTATGAAACGATGTTTTGGAAGGAAAAGGTTATGAAAGAAGTGTTTATGAAATATTTTGCCAAAAGAAGTTTACGAAGTGTTTTTGAATGAATGAAATGATTTTTAATAAAACGTATGAATGCTTTAACTAAAGTTTTGAAGTAAAAAAAAGTGAATGTTTACGAAATTCACAAACGAACGAATTTGCCATTATTCCTTAGGGAATGAAGGTTATGGGTATGGGATGTATGTTATGGGCCTTTACCTTTTACGGGCCTTTGTGGCTGGCCAACTGTTGTACAACTGCGGTGATGACGGTCACCAAGGGGATTATCGTGATCCTTGAAGTTGGTACGATTTACCTTACGGGATAGTCGTGCTTGAAGTTTGGTACTGGTGCATTACGGGGTACAGTGTTTGAAGTTTGGTACGTGTCATCCTTTCGGTGTTGAATGACCTAAGTATCGGGCCCAAGGTTTCTCCGCCCGAAGGACAGTATGGTGTTGAAGGGCCTAGTGGTGGTGATCTTAGGGTCATTCCACCTGTATGCGATGCTTGGATTTGACGGTTACGAGAAGGAGCAGATTCGATATGTTCGTTGACCTGTGTTTATGATATTATGTTATGTTATTGCATGATTTCGTACGCTTTTATTAATGAAGTTAAATGATATGTTTTTGGCAAATATTTGAAGTTAATATTTTATGAAAAGCTAGAACTCACCGGCGTAGCTGACTTTTTAGTATGCACATTCAGGTTAAGGCAGATTATGATGATGGACGGTGATGCTGGGCGACTTGATGAGTTACCCAAATGATATGAAGACTGGCATCCCGTTATGATTAGTCATGTTATGTTTATGTATTAGACTATGTTACGATTCCGCATGTTGAACAATGTTATGATTATGTTTTAATGAAATTTTCCACAGCGTTATTTTGATATTCAAGTTTAAGAACTGATTGTGAATGAGTAAATCCAGCAAGTGATGCCTCCCAGGTTTGTTGCCTTACAATCGTCCTCTGTATTATCATTTAGACGTTTATAGTTATAAACTATTCTTGCTTTTTCTCTTTTAATTTCGCTGTGATTTCTTACTAAAAATGCTACTGATCTATGTGGACTATCTGATTTTCTTATTAACCTTTGACTTATCATTTCTTGTATCTGTTTTTTAAATTCGTCTTTATCTAATGGGCTATATTCTATGTTGGTTGTTCTAATCGTGATATCGGGTTTTTTGAGTTTAAATTTACATATATATTTTACTTTTGAATTTCTAATGCCTAATTTTTCCAAATGTAAAATTATAGGATTATTTATAATCTTTGTTATATCTTTTCCTTTTTCAAGTTCATGGCTTAAAAACTCCGTTAGTAGTTTTATACTTTCATTTTCTATTAAACTTTGTTTGTGGTGATTTTGTTTTAAAAATTCTAAACTTCCATTTTTTCCTCGTTTTTGTATGACCTCTATTATGTTATTATACATAAGTGTTGGGAATGTATATATGTGTTTGCTGAGTGTTATAAATGTTTTTGTTAATATAATGGCTCCGTTAGTCCTAGTAAGAATTCAATCCTAAAACAATGTCTTTGGATTTTATATGTTGAGGATTTATGTTTATTTGTGGTATTTCATATTTTGTACTATATGTTTTTGAGAAATCTAAGAATTGTATTCCTACTGGTTATAGATAGTGTGTAATTGAAATTAGTCTATCCTCAATTGTTCTACTTACTAATTGATAAGTTAATTTTTTATGGTATTGTATTGGAGCTATACTATGTGATATTAAACTTTTAGTGGCTCTTGTATCCACTAGTGATGTTAAATCTATAAATTTATTGTGTTCTAACCATAATCTACACTGTATATTTATCATGTTCATTGATCCTTGTGTTTATACATATACTGGTTCATTTCCTTGTTGTTCTTCTGTAGACATTTGCATTATTTCGTCTTGAGCTTCTTTCTTCTTTTTGATGTGTTCTTCTAGTTCTTTTATTTTGTTATCCATATTTTTTAGCTTAAGATCATGTAATTCTATTGTCAATTCTAATTTTTCTATTTTTTCTTCTAATTTTTCTGTACTACTACTTGTACTTGTTTTTATTGCTTCTTCTATATTTTCATTGTAAACTTTTTTAAGACATATACAACAGATTTCTTTAAAACATTTGTTACATTGTAATCTTTTTTCTATACTTGGATAATATCTATAGTTGTAACATTTTATATGATTATTGCCTTTTTGGCTTATCCAATTGTGTATACATTCTTCTGTATTCATGTAGGTATATGTAACTTTTGTTATTGGCTGCTCATCATCACTATGAATGCTGTAAACAGATTCGTTTCCTAAATCGTCTGTTTTTATAGTTTCTATTTCATAATCATTTAGTTGTTCAATTAGATTAGATCTTTCTTTTTTTAATTTTTTTTGGCCATCTATTTGCTAGATGACTATCATCTCCACAAATAAAACATTTACATTTTCTTGTCTGTAGTTTTCTGACATATCTATTTTTATAATTAGATTTGTAATTTTTATTATATGTAGTACTTTTTCTTAATTTTTTCCTTTTATCATAAAAACCATAAGCTTGTAGAGTGTAAATTGATGTTTTACAGAATGCATAAGCATTTTGTTTTAACTGTTCTTGTAGGGCTACTTCTTTGCATTTATCTTCTAATATTCGGAATGTATAAGTTATTCTAGGTCCTATTCCTAAACCCTGTTTTGTACCATATGTTGATTTCCATGACTCGTGTATAATTCATCCTAAATCTCCTGGTAATTTTATAAAACATTTATCACATAAACTATCGTCCATTGCTTGTCCTGTTTGTGATAGAAGTCTTGTGAAGTCTAATGTGAATTCATTTATATATTTCATGTCGGCTATACTTAACCGTTCTAAGTTTTTAATGACTGTATCTTGTATTAGGCTATTATTCTTGGCTAGGTCAACTCCTAAAATAAGAGTCCTGATTTGAGATGTAAAATTGTATGGGTTATCACCTAATGCTTTTAATGTATTTATACTGTCTGGATCTTGTGTTTTTACTCTGCCAAATACCTAGAGCTATCGGATCTAATGTAGTTTCTAAGTAGGCAAACATGTTCATACTATCTTTTTTGTTTGTTTCCCACATTCGAACTATAGTTTGTTCCCATGTTAAAATTTCATCTACCCAAAGTTGTGGTTTTTGTTGTTCTAGTAACAACATAACTCCACTATGTATGTGTCCTATTGGTAAGCTACTACCTTTTTCTTTCTAGTTAGATTCTTGTTGGTAATTTATAGTTGGGGAAACCATGGTTCTCTTCCTATTGTTTCATGTTAAGATTCACCATATTCACCATCTGTTTGATTCCACCTTATTCTTTTTAATGGATTTTTCATATCTTGATCCATAAAATATTGTTCTTGTTTATAGAATTCTTCTAACATTACTTTACCTTGTAAAATGTCTTCAACTAGTGGTAGATTGTAATAGTTTTGTAGTTTTTGATAACTTTCCTCATAAGTCTTTCCTAATTCTATTATACACTCTATTATCATATTATCTACTTTTTCTTGAATGTTTAATTCGGTGAATTTTTTGTCTAGAATTTGTTCTATAGTCTTATTTGTTTCTTCTGTTTTAAAGGCTGTTAATTCGTTTTCTTCTAGATCGTCTAGATAGTCTATTATACTGTAATATGCTTCTTCTTGTTCAATCCTTAAGAATTCTGTGTTTATTTCTTCATCTTCTTCTGTTTCTGTATCGTATATTGGCTTTTCATCATTTTCTATTTATATATTCATGAAATTATAATCTGTAGTGCTTTCACTGCTATTTTCTTCATTTTCTTTCTGATCAAAATCTGTAAATCTTATACTTTGTAATCCGTCTGATCCTTCATAAATGATACTTCTTTTTGGTATTAGGATTTGATTTTCATTTCTTGTATATCTTGTATATTTCATTCTAGTCATGCTAATTCTTCGGGATTAATTATGACTGGATCAATCATTTGTATAGATTTTGATGCCATTGTTTGTACAATTTCTTTTATATTTACTTTATACTTCATTCCTGATCTATTACTAGCTTTTCTTAGTACTCCTATACTTATAACCATGTTATTTCCTTCATAATCTTCATATCCTTTGGTTTGTAGAGCTATTTTTATATTTTGTAGATCTTTAATATCTTTTAAAATTCCTGGTGTACAGTAAAATATGGTTGTATTTTGACTAAGGTCAACCTCCATTCCTAAGATTATGGCCTTTTTTAAATCTGTTTTCCAACTTTTGTCTAGTATTAAAGCTAATAATTTTGTGTCTAAGTTTTTTTCTTCCTAAAGCTTTTATTCCTATAACTATTAACCCTGTATGTATGAAGTTTTTTTCCCGATTGTTTAATCTTTTGTATAGTTTCTGGTGAAATTAAATCTATTGTTACAGTTTTATCTGTAACCCTTAAACTTTCTTCTCTACTACTTCTTATTAATGTTGTATTTATATTTAATATTCCTGTTTGATATAGTATTCTAGGATTTAAGATGTCTAATTGATGTTGATTGTATAGATTTATATTTTTTGTCTAAATCTATTTTTTCTTCTATTTGTACTATGTGTTTTGTACTATTGGATCCTGATCCTCGTCTAATTAGTCTGTTTAGTAGAGTATCTGATGTTATGGTGTCTTGTATATTGCTTGTAGAATTTCTAGCTTGTTGTAACATTCTACTTTTTCCTAAAAATCTCATTTCCTCGGTTGCCAATGTTTATATGGCTTTGGTTATCTATTGATTTTGATTTCCTTTATGCTTAATTTGTTTATAGCTTCAGTAATTTTGTCTATATCGTTATTTATTTCTTGTTTTTCTAGAGTGTTTCTTTTAATTCCTTTTAGTTCTTTTAGAATTTGGGTGTTTTGATCTTTAATGTAATCTAGATTTTCTATATATTTCTTAAGTTCTTCTAATTTATTGTTTACTTTTATTTGTATTTTATCAAGCAGATGTTTGTTAGTATCGAAATCTTTTTGTAGATTTATTCCTAAATTGATTACTAGATCTGTTAGAGCGTTTAGATGTATATTGTCTGTATGTAAACTACGCTCGTAATCTTTTTTAATTCTACAAACTAGACTAAAATTATTTGTATTAATAATTTTATTAGTAGGTTTTTCAGAGAAATCTAGATTTAAATAATCGAGTTTTCTGCTTGAGTTTGGATTTGAATTTTGAGATTCTATAATTTAAAGAAAAATCTGGCTCTTTAGCTTTTACCTCTAAAACCTATTAGCCTTCCTTAAAATATGTTCATATATCCCATAAAAACTTTAATTAGATAATAACAATATTCTGGACCATTAGTCCTATTTGTTATCAAATAAAGTATAATCTCTAATCTTCACCTAAGCGGGTTTCCATATAACATAGGGCTTAAGCAACAACGCCGCCTTAATATGGACCTATCTCGGTCTTTTAGGATTTAAGAAAGCCTTTGCTCTGATACCAATTAAGAAGGACACTATGTACAAATCTGGTCCCATAAAAATTGGAACATGTTTTTGCCATTCACCGGAGAAGGAAAAGCTCTAGAGTTAAAACATATTATAAACATGGATGATTTCAGTATCGATTGTGATTCAGATGATACTGGTTCAACGCCAACTATTGACAGTACACACAGAGACTTCTAGAGAATGACGCAATCCATGACATAGAAGAACAATAATTACAGAAGACGCGTATACACAAAGGTTTGGGGCCTTACATGTGGAGTGTAAATTGCTGTTTTACAGAATGCATAAGCATTTCGTTTTAACTGTTCTTGTAGGGCTACTTCTTTGCATTTATCTTCTAATATTCTGAATGTATAAGTTATTCTAGGTCCTATTCCTAAACCCTGTTGTGTACTATATGTTGATTTCCATGACTCGTGTATACTTTGTCCTAAATCTCCTGGTAATTTTATAAAAAAAATTATCACATAAACTATCGTCCATTGCTTGTCCTTTTGTGATAGAAGTCTTGTGAAGTCTAATGCGAATTCATTTCTATATTTCATGTTAGCTATACTTAATTGTTCTAAGTTTCTAATGGTTGTATCCTGTATTAGGTTATTATTCTTGGCTGGGTCTACTCCTAAAATAAGAGTCCTGATTTGAGATGTAAAATTGTATGGGTTATCACCTATTGCTTTTAATGTATTTATACTGTCTGGATCTTGTGTTTTTTTACTCTGCCAAATACCTAGAGCTATCAGACCTAATGTAGTTTCTAAGTAGGCAAACATGTCCATACTATCTTTTTTGTTTGCTTCCCACATTCGAACTGTAGTTTGTTCCCATGTTAAAATTTCATCTACCCAAAGTTGTGGTTTTTGTTGTTCTAGTAACAACATAACTCCTTTATGTATGTGTCCTATTGGTAACCTACTACCTTTTCCTTTGTAGTTAGATTCTTGTTGGTAATTTGTAGTTGGGGGAAACCATGGTTCTCTTTCTATTGTTTTCGTTAAAAAGTAAATTTTCGCAAAAAAGCCTATAAAACTAGGTCAAACGAACACCTATTGAACTAATTTAAGCGGCGTTGGAAATGGCTAATCGAAATAAAGCCTAGAGATAAAGCTAAACCCTTAAAGCTAAACGCTAAAGCTAAACCCTAAAAACTAAACCTAAAAACCTAACCACCCCACTCCCACCCCCTAAAAGCCTAAATCCTCCAACCCCCACCTAGTGGCGGACTCAGAAATTATTTTCATGTGTGTCAGAATTTTTCGGTGTCCGAGTGTCTATCAAGAGAGATTTATTTTTGGGTCGGGTCATTGAACTTTCTTTACCAGATTGAGTCGGGTCATCAAACTTATTTTTACTGGATTGAGTCGGCCATCGAAATAGTTTGGGTTTTTGAGTATAGATCTAACGTTTTGACACTTTTTTTTTTAAATCCATCACGCGTTCAACTTAATAGGTGATAATAGGTGATATCGAAACCTAAGGGGACCGGGAGTGGAGCACGGGTTCACAGCGGGTAGAAGGAGGGTTCACGAGTACACCGCCGCATCCTCGCGCGGCTTCAGCGGTTATGGGCTGGCGGGTTGGGTTAGCGGCTACTTTTACCCGTCGAAAGTTGTTGAAATGTTGGAGAATATAGCCGTTGAACGGCTATATAGCCGTTGAACGGCTATATAGCCGTTTAAATAAATAAATAATTTAATTTACCCCTATTAATACATACCCAATCATTATACTCACTACATAAAAAATACATTCTTTCTAAATATAAACCATTTCTTTTGTATACACTCAACAAAAATATGAATCGTTCTGTTATACTTCCCACCCGATTCAACGGAAGACCCGCTTGAGTTCGTGTTCGGCGGCGATCGTATGCAATTTCTATGTGATATTGCCGCCCAAGCCGAAGAGCAAGACACAGCTACATCGTCAAGGACGTATGTACACATATTAGACTTCGATTTGATCTCGTAGAACATATTGCGATAAACACCCCGTATTTGGACGAGGAGGAAGACTAGATGGATTTTTATTTAATAATTACTTTTTTGTATTATCATTTTATTTATTGTTATGTATTTTTAATTAATTAATTAAATTTTTAATTTTTTAATTTGGTTATTAATTTGTTTAAATTTAAAAAAAAATAAGAGGGTTGGAGGGTACCACTCCCACCTTAAAGGGTACTTTGGCTAATTGAGGTGACATCTTTTTATTGGTCTAATTTGGGAGGGTACCACTCCCACCCCCCTAAATGGCATATCAAACCCTATGCATCCCTCGAGCGCCTCCCTCTTTTCGATCCCTTATATGTAAATCTCTATTTACTGAAACAGTTGGCGATCAAGAGTCGGCGCAAACGATCCCCGTTGCAGCAGTTTTTCAACGACTTTGGAAGTCCTCCAACCCAACTTAGATCTCCGGAAATATTAACTTGAAGGCATCGCGATTCATCCTCACCACTTAGCCGCTAGTAGCGAGAATTTGAGACACAATGGATCACATGTTTCAAAACTCTCATGACAGTCGTGAAAAGGTAACATCATTGGGGTCATTTTCAAAAATTCATGGGTGTCGGTCGGAATTTGATTACATATATAACAAACAAACAAAAAAATTCATGGGTGTCGGCCGCCTCGAAGCCACGTGCTTGGGTCCGCCCCTGGCCCTACCCACCAAATACCTAAACCTACACACCCCACCACTTAAAAAACCTAAATCCCCCCACCCCCACTCCCCAAAAATCTAACCCCTTCCCCCACCCCCACTCCCCAAAAACCTAAACCCCCTACCCCCACCCCTAAAAAACCTAAACCCCCACACACCCTAAAAACCTAACCCCCCCCATACCTCAAAAACCTAAATCCCCCCTCCTTCACTCCCAAAAAATCTCGACGAGCCGATTTGAACGCCGCTAGAACGAGCTCAATCGGAGTTCATTTGACCCGATTTCGATTAAAAAAGAAATCATTTCTTAGGTTTTTTTTAGTGAAAATTCACTTCTTATATAAATCTCCCCCTATATATATATATATATATATATATATATATATTATATAGGGGAAGTGTAAAATAGAAACCTTGTTGAGTTGAAGAAACCTTGTAAACCCAATCCCTTGGCCTACAATGCTTCACGTGTCCCATCTTTTTTTAATGATAAAGGGTAAATTAGTAAATTTATTTTTATCTCTGCAACCCCTTTTGACTAATCTAAAACCACAACTTCGGATCCTTGTAGCATCAACACCTTCTTCTTCTATCCCCTCTCTCTCCTATCTCTTTCACTCTCTCACTTTATACAACCCAGCCAAGAACCCTTTGTCAGCCAAATCTCCGACGTCAACTAGATCATTGAGGAACATGAATCGATTTGATGGGGAGACGATCAGAAGCACCATCGTCCGTCAACTAGACCATTGAGGAACATGAATCGATTCGATCTTAACGCCTCAAGTTGATACCGGATTCTTTCGATTCTCGTCTTCGTCTGTTGATTGAGCTTTTTCTCAAAGTCTGCTGTTGAGTGAATCGGTTTCTATAGTAGAGTTTTATTCTTCGTTGATTACTCACCAGATCTGTCAGATCTATCATCCCTTTATATCAAACCATCGGTTTCCTCTTGTGGATGATTTTGTTTTTTCCCTGATTTGTCAGATCTGGACTTTTGTTTTTGGTTTTTTTTAATCGATCTAGGGTTTGTGAACCGACTTATTATTATTTTTTTTGTTTAATCGTGTGATTTTATTTTACATCTAAATTTCGTTCAAATATATGAGTTTTGTATTTACAATTTCTGCAAAATTTTGAGTTCTTTGAAATTGGGGATTGAAGTTAGGATTTCTTTGTAAATTAGTTTGTCAAATTGATTGATTTGTTTTACCTACTTCAAATTGTAGAACACCCACAGCCGCATCTCCGACCACCCACAGCTAGGGTTCCGTCAAAACCGGGAACAACCGATGATCAATTACGTGTCGGCTGGATTATCAGGTACTAATTCATCTGATAATCAGGTACTAATAGTTGTATGCTTGGTGAGTTTGTTTAACTTTTAGTCATTGTCTAATTTGATCATTATTTTTCTTGATTTGCATAATGATGTAGGGAGAATTCGTGCTCTTACTACGCTTGTTCATCACTTGAGTTTGCCTGCGAGTACTGCCGAATTGGATAAATTATTGCAATTTCAAGATTCTATGCCTTTAAATAGCAGAGCAAAGAGGGGTTGCACGACTCACCCAAGAAGCATCGCCGAGAGGGTAAATATTCTTGTATATTTGGCGGGTTTCGTAGATTAGATAACTGTTCAAAATGGGTTTATATCAAAATGAGTAATTCTAAGGATATGTTGTTAATAAGAGAACACTTCTTTTTGGATAATTTCAGGTAAGACAAACCTGAATAAGTGAAAGAATGAGAAAGCTACAAGATCTTGTCCCAAATAGGGACAAGGTAAGATTAATGCTGTCAAATATGATCTTGTCTGAAATATGATCTTGTCCGAAATATGATCACATGCGCGTCAGCTGGATTTTACAAATGTAACATTTGATTCTTATATGTGTAAGTTTGTATTAACATATGTAACAATAGAAGAGAGGCGAAAGTAAATGGGTTAAGAGTTGAAAAAAACGCAGATGGCGGTTCACAAATATAGTAAAAAAACGAGAACTGAAATTATCATTTTTATAATAAGGTTATTAGAGATAATATATTAATGTTAATATTGTAATTGTTAACCACATAGGAGTTTTTTTATCTATGCAATATTCTTTATTATCATGTCTGGTGTCTTTAGTTGGATTTTTTTTGCTATACATGATACAGTGTCTAATATTTATTTTTATAATCAATATATTTCATTTAAATGGATGTTGTTAGATGTTTGTCGTTTGCCTAATCTTGTTGTATTCTTTATTTTATTGGTTATAATGATCCTCATTAGTTACATAGGTTACATTTCTTAGTTACATATGTATTAAAATTATAAACAAATTATTTGAACAAAAATCAGAAATTTACATATGTAACATCCATTTGAAAGGGTAAATTTTATATTCATTGTGTAGTAAATGGGTTTTAAACCCACAACCTATTGTTTGTCGGCCTCCTCTCTTTACATATATAACAACTATAATTACATATGTTACATTTCTTAGTTACATATCTAATGTAATTGTTGCACATGTAACTATACCTGATCACTTGGTTATAAAAAATATTTTTTAGTTACATATGTAACGTTACTGCATATATTACTAAATCAAATCTCTTTCATCGTTATTTTTTATCTAGTTATTTATAAAATTTAACTTTTAAATTTTTATTAACATTAAATTGATTTGAATAGGAGAGAGAAGAGAGAATAAAGTAATTCAATTCACTATTGATTTGATTTGTTAGGAGAGAGAAAAAAAGCATTCTTTTTAAACTTTATCATTTTATCTTTTTTGTATTTTTTATGTATAAAGTAATTTATTAATTTGAATCTTTAATCTTCACGTTATAATCAATTCAATAAATGGCTCATATAGGGTTTAGTGGGTTTTTCAACTCAATGGGGTTTTATTATAACCACCCCCATTATATATATATATAGGGAAAGGGTTGAAAATAAACCCCATAGAGTTGAAAAAACCCAAGAAACCCTTTGAAAAAAATTAGATTTTTTTTAAAACAAAATGGGATTGATTATTTATATATAAAAAAAGCCCCGGTCACAAAAAAATGAAAAAAACGCCGAATAAAAATAAAAAAACATGTAAAAAATAACAAAAACCAACGTTTTTTTTCTTACGTATGCAATACGTCAGCATTTACATATGTTAAAATAATATTTACATATGTAACAAACGTCAGATTTAAAAAAACCGCTCGGCGTTTTTTTTTTAATTTTTTCACCAAAAGTGATAAAATCGAATGTAGAATCCATCCAAAAATAATTTTTTTTAACATATGTAAAACAAAGTTTAGTGGGTTTTCTTTATAACCATCCCATATACATATATATAAATATATATATATATATATAGGGAATGTATAGGATGAAAACCCCTCCAATTTGTGAAAACTTTTGAAAACTGTCCAAAAAACAGATTTTTACAAGATTTTTTTTTTGGAAAAAGCTTTTATATGTAATTTCAAAACTTTTTTATAAAAAAAAATCAAAAAAGCGTGGACCAGATGTTTTTATAATTTTTTTTAAATTCTGCCCAGTTGTGTTACATATCGTAACATGTTGTAACACATACGTAACACGATTTTTTTACACAAAAACGGGGATTTTTATCAATTTAAAAAAAAAACCGTTCGACCTTTTTTGTATTTTTTGACGAAAATCTTATAAAAGTTGCTTAGAATGATTTCCAATTTAAAAAAAAAACATGTGAAATCATGTTTTTTTGGGAAGTTTTCAATGTTTTCACAACTAAAGTGGGTTTTCAAACCGTTGGCCATTTGGTGCAATGGTAGCCTCAAGACTTCTCATAGTGAAGGTCTTGGGTTTGAATCCTTGCCACAGCAAAAAAAGGGGTCTGTGGCCAGGTCAGGGGGTTTACCTAGTTGGGGGGTTCCTATTGGGGTGGACTGCCCTGGATGTTCTAGGTGTTGCCTCGGGGAAAACCAATTATCCTAGAATATCTAGGTGTTTTCGTTAAAAAAAAGTGGGTTTTCAAAATATCTCTTCCCTATATATATATATATATATATATATATCTATACTATATAATAAATAAATGTTTTTTCATGCCACGTGTCGTGTCCATATTCATTCTCACCATTTTTCCCGCATCTCTCTCTTATTTAATGCACTTCTATCTTTTAATAATCTATACTATATAATAAAGGAAAACCACGGGGGACACGTGTCACTTTCTGGTTACTTCTCACCTTTTTTTTTCTCGTCTCTCTCTCCTATTAAATATTAATTTTATAGTTTCTCTCTTCTATTAAATAATAATATCAAATAATAATCTTTATATTAATAAATAAAATTCTATGAACACGTGTCACTTTTTGGTTCATTTGTATCATTTTTCCAGTCTCTTTCTCATATTGAATAGTGATATTAAAAGAATTTATTTTTAGATTTTTAATATAAATCTAATTACGGATACTTATTATTTAATTATAAGTAGTTCAACCGATGTAATATACCGGTTTATTCAACCCGTGTATTACATGGGTTTTTTAAAATATAAATTTTTTATTACTAAGTATATAACATTTTATTTATTCAAACCGTGTAATACACGGGATTTTAACCTAGTATATATATATATATATTGGAGAGAGTTTCAGAGAAAACCAAGAGTTAGACCAAAACCAAAAAAACCAACTTTTAACCATTGATTGAAATTGATCAATGGATAAGATTAATCAATGGCAAATCTATAAATATATAATAGATAATGAATTTAATTAAATGTCATATGGGTATATTAGGTAGATTGCAACTTTTATATTTTGGAAACAATCAAAATTCCTTAAAAGACTCTCTTACTTTCTCTCTCTCTCTCTTACTTTCTCTCTCTCTCCTCAATCTTCACCAAAAAACAGTTTCAATCAAAATCAAAACTCAAGATTTACACAAATTATTGAAGAACAGTTGAACAACGACATTTTTTTTTATTTTTTCAATAATTACATATATGCTTACGTATATGTGAACGTGTGTCAACATTAATAATAAACTGGGGAAAGAGTAACCGACTTACATATACGTAGCAGAGAAAAAAAACTAAGGTTTACATATTTACATATGGGTCAACAGAACATTTGTTCTTCTGTTTAAAAGACAAACACTTGAGTTTAAAAGGTCAAACCAAGCACTTTCCAATCCATTCACAGTTCCTTAAGGATTCTTCTGCTTAAAAGCTTGTTGTCTGGTTTCTTTTTTTTTATATATACATTTTCATAGGTCTTCTTAATGTTGCTCTTGAGTAGCATTTGGCTTGGGTACATAGAGGTCATTGCAGTTGTTTATATTCCTTTGCTACCAGATAGTCACCATCTCATGGAGACATTTTGGGATTGTGTATACTGTATACACCAACCATCAAATCTTGGTGTTCAAATTTAGAAAGAAATCAACAGTAAAAATGCACATACATATACTTTTGCGCAAATGTGTTCAAATTAGAAGAACATTCTACGAATGAGAATACAAGAACTACAACAAAATGAAAATAAAGATGAAATAAAAAAAAAGAGCATTCAAGTTTGTAGGTTTTGAAAGAAAACAGGAATTATAATCGGTTTATATCGACCCATAGATCTAAGATTGTTGTTTTCATTTTTAAGTTCATCTATTTCTTTAGAAGAAAACAAATAAGCACACCTGAACAAATCATCAAGCACATGGTGTGCTTCCACATACTAGCCTAATTAGTAAAAAAACATATGTTTAGCCCATATCATATAATAAAAATACATGACAAAAGAAGTAATCTTGTTTATGCGAGAACAAAAACTGAAAGCAAATGAAATCGCCCCTGAAGATGGTATTCTCACCTGAGTATTCGAGGGGTTAGGGTCGATTTACTAGATCATCTCCTCCGTCTTTGGGTCGTCGGCTCCGTCTTCCTCAAATCTTACTACAAATCGGAAATCAACACTGTCACGACATGTTTCTTAGACACGGATGATGGACTGGAATCATTACTTTGCTTTGGAATGGATGAGAGGTTCGGATCAAACTTGGTTGCTTGCTTGTTTGAATACCATCGATGGAAGTGAATTAATTTGGGAATTGATTTGAAAAAAATAGGGAATTCTTAAATGCAGGAGAAAGAACAGGGAATTGATTTGAAAAATATTAATTATCAAATCAATATTAATGAATAATTACATATTTACTCTTTTATATAAAGAAATATAATTAAAATCTAAAATTTCTGATTGGGTGAAACTCATTTTTTTGGTTTTCGTCTAAATTTATGGTTTTCTCTTGATCCCTCCCCTATATACATATACATATACATATACATATACATATACATATACATATACATATACATATACATATACATATAGGGAATGGATCATTTGAGAACTCCTAAATATTTTGAGAACTCGCGAGAACTCGTCAAAATATATATATATATATATATATATATATATATTATGGAGGGGAGATTTAGGTTTTTGAGGGGCGGGGTTTAGGTTTTTGAGGGTTAGGGGATTTAGGTTTTTGGGGGTGAGGGTGGGGGATTTAGGTTTTTTGGGGGGTGGGGTGGGTAGGTTTAACTTTTTAGGGCGTGGGGGTTGGATAATTTAGGTTTTTAGGTGATGGGGGTATGGTGGTTAGGTTTTTTGGTTTAGATTTTAGGGTTTAGCTTTAGCATTTAGCTTTAAGGGTTTAGCTTTAGGGTTTAGCTCTAGGCTTTATTTCGACAAGCCGGTTCCAACGCCGCTGGAATTAGTTTAATCGGATTTCGTTTGACCCAGTTTCATACGTTTCTTAGCGAAAATTCACTTATTAGCGGAAGCTTCCTATATATATATATATATATATATATATATATATATATATATATATATATATATATATATATATATATATATATATATACACACTATATAATAAATAAATGTTTTGATTGAACACATGTCACTCTCTCATACATTCTTAACTTTTTTTCACGCCTCTCACTCTTATTAACTATACAAATTTCTTTAATATTATTATAATTTATTGTTTTCCGCGTCTCTCCTATTAAATAATAATAATGATTTCTATAAATTTTTTTATAAAATGTTTTTTATAAATATGTAATATGTAAATCTTTATTACTATGTATATATAATATTGTATTTATTCAAACCGGGTAATGCATCGAGTTTCTAAAGTTTAAAATAAATTAACATTTATCAGTTAATTAAAAAATTAATACTCAACTAAAAAAATGTGTTAAAAATTAACTTAATATAATTTATAATTGTCAAGTAATATTTTATTCAACCCGCGTAATACACGGGTTTTAAAAAAATAAATTTTTTATTACTAAGTATATAAAATTACATTTATTCAACCCGTTTAATACACGAGATTTTAACCTAGTATGTATATGTATATATATATATATATATATATAGGAGACGGTTCCACTAAAAAATGGTTTTTCGCTAATAAATACTAAGAAGTGGGTCAAACGAACTCCGATTGAGCTCATTCCAACGGCGTTGGAACCGTCTCATCGAACCCTAACCCGGACCCAAAAACCTAAACCCACTCACCAACCCTACCTCGAAAAGCCTAAAACCACCAGCCCCACCCCCAAAAACCTAACCCCCCCCAAAAAAACCTAAACCCAACCCCACCCACCTCCAAAAACCTAAACCCCCCACCCGCACCACAAAAAAAAACCTAAACCATAAAATCTAAACCTTAAAAGCTAAACCTTAAGGCTAAACCATAAGCCTAAAACCCTAAAATTCAAAAGTAAAATCTAAACCTTAAAAGCTAAACCCTAAAAGCTAAGATGGTAGAGTTCGACGAGACGGTTCCAACGCCGTTGAAATTAGCTCAATCGGAGTTCGTTTGATATCGCTTATTAAGGTTTTTGTCATTTCTTATATTTATTAGTGAAAAACTACTTATTATTTGATACTCCCCATATATATATATATATATATATATATATATATATATATTTGTTGCTGTTAAAAAAAACAAATGTTGTGTAGCTGAGGTTGTTGGATGGGTTCCACCTCAAACAAAAAACCTTGCTTCCCAACCTCCAAAATCCAAATGCTTTTAATTTGTTTGCTTTTGTTATTATGTTTTTTATTCTCTGTTTGTGGGCAATTACTCTTGGACCGTGTGTGTACAGGGTTGCTGTTGCAGTCTGCAGAGCCCACTTAGGTAGCATTTTTGCATTCAGCCCAAAATTGTAGAGCAAGCCTGTCCGATTTAATCGGTTTTATAAAAAACGCAATAATATATAAAATATGTTTGTACATTTAACTTATCTATATGGAATAAAAATAATTACGTTTTATATTATAAGGCGATTGTAATAAGATTTAACTATCCAATCAAATTAGCTTCCAAATATTATAAATTATAAATAATACATATACTAAGATTTTTGATAAATCTTAAACTAAATAATTCGGATTATTAAATCAAATAAAGTTTTATAAAGTAAATTAAGAAATTTAACATATGAATGAATATGATTCATTTGATTTCTAATTATGTATTTATATATAACTATAGTCTATAAATAGCAACCATTATGAATAATATAGTTTCTATTTTTTACAAATTACTACAAAACTATACTTAATTTCGGTAAAGATTATCAAATGTTTAGTTTGTAAATGAAATTGAACGATTAAAACATTAAATGACTAAATTACCCTTATAATATTGCCTTTACCCCACCTCCCAACCCTAATGTTGGAATTTCGATGGTCGTTGATTTTGAGTTAAATGAAACATTAATGCAGTTCCAAGGTTTGTTGTTGATGACCCCAATTTTCTAGTGGCATGTCACTACAAAGCAAACCATTCATCCAGTTCCACAATGGTGTGAGACTTTTACACTTCTAGTTTTGTTGGATCTTTATATTAATGGTGGACGATGCCGACAAAATTCAGCATCCATGGAGATGCAAGTACTAATCGATGATGAACAAACAAACGACTCGATATATCCCACGCATTGAGTAGGGTCTTAGAGGTGAGATGAGGGAAAACCTTACCTCTATGCAGGAGATAGAGAGGTTGCTCACAATGAGACTCTCGACTCAACAAACCTTAGATTTGCAGTATAAGTACAAAAAACATATAAAGTCACATCCGATTTGCTGCGAGCCCTTGAGAGAACCTTATCTAGCCCTTATAATAACCCATCTAATCCTAGGTTTAATTTTCTTCTTCTCCTCAACCATCTTTTTTTCTCATGGCTATATCTACAATCAAAGCTGAGCCACTGTTGTCTCCCTGGTACAACCTTGTAGTTACAACTACAATCTACTTGCCTCGTCAAAAAATAATCATTTTGAGTGTAACGCCTCCCGTTGCGAAAAGTAATCAAATGTACGTGATTCCCTCTTCTTAAGAACGAGTTTAATTTACCCAGGTCATGGGCTGAAGCAAAGTAAAGAAGGTCCTACAATTCTCGTTTTGATCACCATACCGAAAACCCCCATGAACCGATGGAAAGCCATCGCATTTCTTACTAATGTGGCAATTAAAATCACCTTTGCTACCTATTGTCTCATCCCTTCTTATGGCCCCTTAAACCTCGTCTATGTGCTCCCAGAACTCTCTCTTCTCCTTGATATGATGAACTAGGTGATGTATATGATGAATGATTAGAATTACATCACTGCCATGAATGAACTCCAATTCCATCACTAACCAACCAACACACTTTTTTTTTTAAATTAATTCCAATTCCATTTCTATCCATTTCTTGTTATTGAGAATATATATATATATAGGGGTATGTTCTTTTGAGAACCAACAAAATGTTAAGAACCGTGAGAACCCCATTAACTCTTGCTCTATTTATAATATAAATTGACTAGAATTCATGTACATTTCAATATATTTAAGGTTTGGTTTTAAAAAACCTCGAATTTATAGTCGTTTTTTTAAATGCATATATGCACTCACACTATATGCACAAATGAATGCATATATGTATATTTTTATACTTTTCTTAAAAAAATTCAGGAGAAAGGAGATAAACTCAAACTAAGAGTGGGAAGAGATAAATAAAACATTGTTGTTGAATTTTACTTTTTTCACTAACGCGTTATGTACACGTTTTGTGCGGTTCTTTCGGTTCTTAACATATAGTTGGTTCTCAAAAGAACATGCCCCTATATATATATATATATATATATATATATATATATATATATATATATATATATATATATATATATGAGATAAATCATAAGAAAACTCATTGTTCATAAGAAAACCAAAAAACTATTTATTAAAGGTAAAAAAAATAAAAAAAATCATAACTCAAAATATAAATCAAAAACTAAAAAACCGCTTCGGATACCTTGTTCCCATGTCGTCCTCTTTCAAAAAAAAAATTCAGCGTTTTGCTACATATGTGTAGCATAGTTAGCTTTTGGGGGTGGTTTTTTGGGTTTAGTTTAGCTTTTAGGTTAGGTTTTTTTGGGGGTGGGGGTTTTAGGTTTTTGGGGGTCGGTGAGGGGTTTAGTTTTGTGGGGGGGGTGGGTGGGGTGTGTTTAGGTTTTTGGGTTGGGTTTAGGTTTTTGGGTTGGGGTGGGGTGGGGGGTTTAGGTTTTTGGGTGGGGGTTAAGCTTTTGGGTGTACTACACATATGCAGCACCTTAAATGAGAAATTTTTTGTTTTTCTCATGAAAATGAGTTTTCTAGTGAACTCACCCCTATATATATATATATATAGACAATGGATCATTTGAGAACTCCAAAATATTTTGAGAACTCATCAAAAATCCAATCAAAACCATTTTTTTTTGTTTTTACTATTTTTATTTTTAGAATACAACATAAAAAAATGAATTTTTATATGTAAATTTACATGTCTTCATATATTAAAAAAAAACATACACTTGTGTAAGTTTACCACTTTCACATGTGTAAGTGTTTACCATTTACACATGCATATAAATTTTTTTAAGAATAATTTAGAGAGAATGGATGAATTAATTGAAGAGATAAATTATTTTTATGTTATATTTTAATAATAAAAATAGTGAAAACAAAAAAAATGGTTTTAATTGTTTTTTTGACGAGTTCTCGCGAGTTCTCAAGTAAACCTTGGTTGGAAGGTTGTGATATCTAACAAGTGCTTGACTGAAAATCTTATCTAACATTGGCGTGGTGAGTTCTTTCATTCAGAATCAATATTACACACATTTTAAGGAGATTAAGTGAATCTTACAATACACCAAAGGAAAAAAAACCATTAGAGCTTATTTACTTTACTTCATTTGAATACAAGTTTTTGGGCAACTCCACAGGGAGATAAAAATTAGTGCATGAAAACTACAACCTATTTTTTAGTTGGGAGAGTTGATATCTAAATAGATCACCAAGAAGCAACATATAGTAGGATTGCGGATATGGAAAGTAGAGTATGTAGGAACATTGGTGAATGTGTCATGCCATTTGGTTGAGTTAGTTGTTATTTGATCTCAAACTTGGGAAACATGGTGCGACAGAAATACGAGTCGATAATGAATAATAAATCTAGTTCGCAAAGAACTCGATGCATCATGAAAGAAGCAAGCACATAATCATTTGTTTCAACTTTATCCAATAAGTTATGAAGAAAGTCGAAGTGCAACATAATGTGTAGCTTGATTGGATCAAGTAATGGGCATTTGTTTTAAAGGGTGCTCCCAATGGAAGTGTTTAACATTTGAGGAGAAGCTTGGAATGAATGATGGAGAGACTTGAGTGAAGGAGAATTTGTTGGAGTTAATCTTAAGTCATGACCCAAAAGAGAAGAAGTTAATCCTACAATACTTTTGTTTCTTAAGATACTGCGATGTCCATGCTCACCAAGACATAAAACATGAGGGTAAGATCCTAATCCCCGATGGGTATCTATGAGTTACGGTAATACAAGTTAGGAGGTGCACACTCGTACATACCGAGTTGAATCCTAATGTCCAAAAAATGGCAAGACTTAGTAGCGTTGAGGTGAAGTTTTGATTTTATTTGGTAAAACATTACCTTTGGTGAATGTTGAACGTTTGTTGGTGAGCTTGAGCCCTGGTCAGTGTACAAAATTTTAGAAAGTTAGCTTTTGAATAGTTCCACTAATGAGGTTAAGGCTAATTGCTTACACACTGTCTCTAAGGCTCAAACATAGATTATCGCACACTTATGGTTTAAAATATTGTATAAACTTCAATTAAGTGATATGGATGAAGTGGGTATTATGAATGGTATGCACAACCAACTGATTTTCCCACCAAAGTGTTAAATATGTTCTAAAAAAGAGGATAGCGATTTTGAACCATACCCAACCAAATTCACATACAAACATACTAACACATTCCATGAATATATTACTTTTTTAAAGGAGTTGTTTTGAAACCCATTGATGGCAAATGTTTTTTATTTATGGGTTAGTCATTATTCAAGATATCTGATTTGAAAATATGAGAAGTGCAGTTGCTATTTGAGATATTGACTTAACTTTCTGTGAATTTTATTAATTTTTTTTCTTTTCTAATTGTCATTTAACATATATTTAATTTTTTTCTAATAATATGTAATATCTAATATTTAAAAAAAAATCTAAATACATAGTTTTTATTAATGGTTGTTTATCTGAATTTCGATATAATTTTATTTAATACCGAGTATTAGCTGAAATAACGAAATTTTTTATAGTACGAGAAAAAACAAAACTATTTTTAGATACAATTCGGTTTTTAATATAATTAATACTAAAATATAGACAAAAAGATAAAACAAAACAATATATTTAGATTTTTTTAAATATTAGATATTACATATTACTCAAGAAAAACTAAATTACATGTTAAATAAATATAAAATAATATATATAAATTCACAAAAACATGTCCACTTTTCACAATCTGAAGTCACCATCTTGAATAGACTAACCCATAAATTAAATTCAAATAGAAAAAACCCATTTGTCATTAATGAGTTTTAAAACAACCCATTTAAAAAAAATCCCACATTCCATGTGTTATTATTGTAGTTTTGTGTTTAAAACTTGAGTGACTTCTTAGATTTTCGAAACCCATTCCATTTTATAGAGTTGGAATACTTCTTTCGAATGAATCTCATACACAATCCAAGTTACTATCTCAGTTAACAAACAAATTCCCAAACATAAACCATGTTCTTTTTGTATTCCCATGATCTTTCTCCATGAGCTCAGATAATTCATTTAACAAATATAAATCTTGGAGGATAGTTTTTATGTACGTAAGTAATAATTATTCATTGGAGACTATGGTTTATAGCAGGTTAAGTAAAAAATAAACAACATAAAAATATAACATGATTAGAAACACCACTAGGTAAATAAACGGGAAAGGGCCTTTGGCGTAGCGGTATCTTGTAGTGTAAAAGGGTGTCTCTCCCATTGAGGTCGAGGGTTCAGAGTCCTGCGGTGGACAATGGAGTAGAATAGATTAGATTGCCGTTCCAAAAAAGGTAATTAATAAACGCGCTAACCATCCGAAGAATTGGATTATTCAAGATTCAGGCATCAAACAGACATGGTTATGTACATTTAGAAAGTCACATTAACATGGAAAACACACTTCAAACTTTATTTCATAAACAGAAAAAAGCAGTACACGAAAGCGAGTGGATAGACATGTACTCATAACAATAAGTTTCATGAAGACCATGCTATTGCTAGTGAAATCACCCATAAACATTTCTTATATGTGACTCACAAACCTTGTAAACCCATGAATTTGGAAAGGAGGTGATTGTGTTCAAGAGTACACCATTAAGCTTGATCCATTGTGACACTGCTGAGCAAGTTGAGTGAATGTTTAGGAGGAAGAATGTTTAGAAGAGAGGCTCTTGTTTTGATCAAACTCCTAAACATGCACTCCAAACCATTCTCCATTTCTTCAAAAAGGGACTCAAGATCCCCATTGAAAACTTGAACCTGATTCTTTTCCTCAGGTGCTCCTTTGTTAATCATCTTGGAAACTATTGACCACCTTGTCCCCTTGGACTTCGCAACCGATCCAGACAAGAACAACAAGAGAGACCGGTAGACGGAAGACCTCACCACACCAACATCCCTTACTACTTTAATAACAGATAAAACATGATGATCTAAATCTACAGGAGGCATGCCTCCAATCTTTTCATCAATTTGCTTCAAAGATGAAATAGCCTTTTTGGTGTCTTTCTTGAGGTTCTTCATGAAGGAAGTGGCTATGCTTACATCTCCTTTTTTTCTTCTGACCGCGGATTGAATATCTCTGGCGTTTTCTTTGGCTTGTGACACCAAATCTCTTGTGGATTCACAAATATCCATAAGACTGACGGATTTGTCGAGCAACGCGTTGACGAGGTTGGTATATTGGCTATGAGTAAGCGCTTGTTGCGTCAAAGGCAAACTGAGAAGACTGTCAACACATTCGTATAATCCTTGCAGCCTCACTAGTGCGGCACAGATATTATCTGCAGTTGGGACAGATGATGTGGATGCCTCCCATTTTCTGAATTCACAGATCTCTTCTTCAGCCTGAATTGTGCTTGGATGTGCTAAGGTTGGCAAACTCATTGAGCGGAAGTGATGAACATTTTCTGTTGAAGGAAGGGTGGAAGCCATTATTTTCTTTTGTTTTTAACAAATAACTCTGAAGTTTTTGTGGTATTGTAGCTGAGGGTTTAATGGTTATATATATACACTATTTGAAGATGGAATGAATCAGTCACAGAAAATGGAAATGGATGCCATGTGAATCTTGCATGTGCAGTCGGTATAGATAGTTGACATTTTACTGGGCATCAGAAGCTTAATTTTGTTCTATTTGTTACTGGTCATGGAATAGATGCTATTCTCTTTTTGCATGTCTCATGTTTACTTTACAAAGTTCGTTTTTAATTCAATAATGTTGTGAGATTAATAATTTTGAAGGATTTACATATCAAGTGCAATGATATTAGCTGTATATTCATAGTAATGACCCAATCATGGCATGTAATAAAATAGTGGATGTTGAGAAATGCATCTCAACAAAACATTAAAGAAACTCAAGTTGTGTATTTGGTGTTCTAGACAGATTCCATTGACTTACAAGATTAATTTTTTTGTGGGTAAATCACAAAAAGTACATTTTGATCATCTTTTTTTTTCAAAATGTACTTTAACTTTTACCCTGTTGGTAATCAAGGAAGTAATTAAACCACAACAAACTGACATGGATGATTCTAAGAACAAAGATTGATCCAACACTTGATTATATTAAGAATTTTGACGCATACGACCGTTCAATTGTTCGATTATGACCCCTATTTAACCATCGTGATCCGACGTCATTGAAGGGATGTAATGCTTCATAATACGACACAACTTGAACGGTTACTAACCCTAATACATATTTACATAACTAACCTTTTGACTTCTATAAATACATAAAAGAACTTAAACATACTTTCTAGTAATGATATAAATGACCCAAACTATTATTTAGTTTAATATTTCAATACTCCTCCTTGAACTAAATATAGTTTAAAAAAGGTCTTCTACTTGCTTGACGTGTCTTTACAGCAACACTGGTTCTTCATCACACACGAGATGAACCTCTTGATATTCTCCTTTCTCCTTACCCTTACATTTGGTGCAATTTTTTTTTGCATTGTGATCGTAGTTACTACATTCATAACACCTAACATTGCTCTTGCCTTTGTTTTCTTGATCCATACTTGTTCTACATCCACTTCCACATTCTCTACCATGACTTTTGTACCATGTCCTTTACTTTTATGCCAACTTTCAGAATTACTTGCATTTGCCATCAGAAGCTTCCCTTGATTATTATCCTCAGGTTCGTCTTGGCTTTTGAGGCGTTCTTCAAAGGCTAGCTATTATCCTTCCTACTCCTTATTTAAATGACATTTTATCAACTTCCGAATATTGTTCGATAGTTGCCACGGTTGGTAGAAACTTCTTTGGAACCGAGTTAAGCAACATTCTTATAGATTTTTTGTCTTTAAGAGTTTCACCGAGAGTTTTAAACTTATACTGCCCAACTTTCTTGAGAATTCACTTACGGTTTTGTTTTCTTTCATCCTTAACGGCTCTAATTCGCTCCTCGAAGTTTGTAGACGTGCCTTTTGAAAGAGGTCTGCTACAAGTTATCGAACTTTAATCGATTCCCACACTTCCTCTGCACTTGGTATTCTGCAACTTGCATTAGGACATCCTCTGACAATGTTTGGAAGATCACTGCTGTTGTTGTATTGCTCTTCTTTTCATCTGTTTCTTGCTTAGCACCAATTGTTTCCCAAAGGCCACATGCCTTCAATATTGTTTCCATCAACACCGCCCATATAGTGTAGTTTGTTTTAGTCAGTTTTGGGCATTGAAGCGATACGTTCCTTGCTCAAGGACCAGACTAGATGTGCTTTCGACTTTCTTGTCTGTATTTCCTATCATGTTGTCCTTTCCTTTTTCTTACTTTGACTACTTTCTTTTTCTTGTCTTTATTTCCTATCATGTTGTCCTTCCCATTTTCTTACTTTGACTACTTTCTTTCGATCGTACCACACAGGTTTTCTTTTTGCTTTTTTCTTGTACATCACAAGTTTTTTTTTGTTGCTTCTTGCTTGTACCACACATGCTTTTTCTCGGTTGCCTCACAGGTTTTGCTTGCCACACAGGTCTTGTTTACCATGCAAGTCTTGTTTGCCACGCATGTCTTGTTTGCCACTCATGTCTTGTTTGCCACACAACTCTTGATTGCCACGCAAGTCTTGATTGCCACACATGTCTTGATTGTCACACATGTCTTGATATACGAACTACCCGGGTCCGGTGTTCTTGCTACTTGCTGTAACCCGAACCGGGTTTCTCGTTCATGCTTTAAAACTTGGTCTGGAACAACCCCTTCTATTCTTTTCCTTTGATGTGATCCCTTTGTTACTATGATTCGTGATCAAGGAATAATTTCCCTAATTCACGGTTATGTACGTTAAACAATGGGTTCTAACACTTTCGCGATATCGTTCGATGTACGAGAATCATGATAGTTCGGTTCTTATACCGATTCATTTTAGACTTTGAATTTACTAGGGTACTTTAAACAATCAAGAGATTTGATTATGATTGATAAGCAATTCAAAAACTAAAAAGAAATTAAAAGAATCGAGAACCTGATTATGTTCATTCTGGTGATCGATCTTGTTAAAGATGGTTGTCTTTAAATTATTCTTCTCTCCTACTGCTTCGTTGTGACGAAGCTAAAAAATGCACTCCTCTTCCTTTCAATATCGAACGATTCTTTCTCTTCCTTCTTTTTGTTTCAATTTGGGCCAATACCACCAAAAACAGGCCCAATTTTCTTTCTTCTGACAATTTGTCCCTTTGCTCAATGATGAATAATCAGGAGTGAAAGGGTGATTGTAGCCTCCTTTTTGTTCCCAATCGATTTACTTTTCTTTCAATGAATCGATTAATCTTGCAAAGAAACAATCCCTTCGCCTTTGATTTCCACTTCCTTTAATCGATCACGGTTTCTTCTTCACAGCCCAAGAGCGTTTCAGCTCTGATACCAAATATTGGTAATCAAGGAACTAATTCAACCACAAGAAACTGATATGGACGATTCTGAGAACAAAGATTGATACAACACTTGATTATATTGAGAATTTTGATAGATACGACTGTTCAATTGTTCGATTATAACCCCTATTTAACCATCGTGATCCATTGTCATCGAAGGGATGTAGCGCTTCATAATACAACACCACTTGGACGGTTACTAACCCTAATACATATTGACATAACTGACCTTTTGACTTCTGTAAATACATAAAAGAACTTAAACATACTTTATAGTAATGACACAAATAACCAAACTATTATGTAGTTTAATATTTCATTATACCCCGTATCAAAATAAAAATACTCAAAAGCAAGTAATCCGAAAAAGTCACGTAAACTACCTCGACTAAGAAGGCTAAATTTTAGCTAGCACGAAAAAAAAGGCTCATGAGTTCCACAAAACCAACTAATCAAAACAAATCACGTGTACTTGTCGGCTAAAATCTATTGGGATAATCTTAATCTTCAGCTGCAAGGGAAGGATTCGAAATTCAAATCAGTTTGAGATAGAATAGGATTGTTATTCTTTGCTTGTTTTTTAAGTTTGCTAGTTAGTATATGAATAATAGTATGGTTCTTGTATTACTAATTAATTTTTCAGTTTATTAATAAGAAAAGAGTCGTAAATAGCGTGTTCACAAAACCTTTGTATTACCAGATTGTGATACCATTGTTTGCTAATAATTGGTATTAGAGCCAATCGAGTTTGTCGACCAAGAAAAACCGAGAACACGTAGATGGTAAATATGCCCATTGCCAATGTTGGAGGGGTGATTGTACTTGCAAGAGAAAGTGGATTGTACCATCAAGAGAAAGTAATTACATATCTTGGGTGATCAAGATGGAGGCAAAAATGGACGTGTAAGGAGTTTGGGAGGCCATAGAATCCGCATCTGGGGCGGCTATCAATGCAATGAAAAACATGATGGCGCGAGCTTATCTCAACCAAGCTATACCGATAGAGATCTTTTTACAAGTTGCTAACTATAAGGAAGCTAAGGTGGTTTGGGAACCACTGAAAACACGACATCTTTGAGCCAATTGTGTTTAGAAGTCCCATATACAAACCTTGAAAAGCGAGTTTGAAATCTTACGGAAGAATGAATCTAACTCGCATGATGACTTTTTCGGTAGGCTAAGTGGATTGGTGTCTAGGTTTAATAGCTTAGGATAGACAACCGAAGATACAACACTTGTGGAGAAGCTGCTTGACTCGGTGATAGATAAGTTCTTCCAACTTGTTGCATCAATCGACTAATGCTCGAATCTCGATATTATGTCATTTAAAGAAACGATTGGAAGGCTAAAAGCACATGAAGAAAGAATTTTAACACGTGAACGATGGAATGAATTTTATGTTAAGCTATTGCATACTCGTAATGATAACTAGAGAAAATGGAGAATGAGTGATAAAATCTTGGTTGAGGCTATGGCTTTTCAAACCACTATATCCGTGGTCAAGGTCGGTGTCTGGCTAGCAGTTTTCATTAAGGAAAAGGGAGCCAAGATAGACTTGACACCAATCACAAGGAAACAACAAACAACAGGTACAAAAGCCATATTAAATGCTTTAATTATAAATATTACGCTTTCAAATGTCCTAAACCTAAACACAAAGGAGGAGGGCTAAACATCACCCAAACCTAAGAAGACGAACCCACCCTGCTTACGGCAGTTTATATCCAACAACTATTAAAAAACGAGGAGAAGGTTTTGCCAAAGATGTACTGATGTCGTCCAGACGGTCTATAAAAACTATCAAATAAAACCTAATCTAGACTCTCTAGCTTTAAATTTATAAAACCTAGACTCGACCTAATACTAGACCGCACAACCGGCAAGTGTACCGATCAATGTAATATAGCCTAAACGAAGTCCGGATATCGAACCCAAAAGACACTGAATAACTAAATTAGACTCTAACTAGGACTTAATATGATTAATTGATTGGGGGGGTTTACTACACTAAAGATTAACTAAGAATGCAATAAACTAAGGACAATTCAAGCTATCAAGAGTAAACTAAAGATGAAATCAAGAATGGAGAAGTCACTACCTAGGTCGGAATCCTATGTGTAAAGCTCAACTTCTATCGGTTTTGGAACTAGGTTGGATCTGGGTTTCTAAAGATATAACACCTAAAAGATATCTAGTGGATTCCCGATCACTCTCGGTCTCGGGATGTGACCAGAAGACAACCTAAGGATATTAACTCACCAGATGATCGGATCACCTCTCGGGTATTTCCTACTATGACAAGTACCCTAATAAACGGATTACCTCTCAGTCTCACCGCTTACCATACACTCAAGGAATGCATGGGGTAGTTCTAGAATGAATACTATGATTCGGATAGCAACTATCACTAGACACCTAATACCAACTTCCTCTCAGACAGCTGACACTCGGATTCCTAATGACGAAGACTAAACGACTAATTCTCACCTCTCGGGTATTGAACTAGGACACACATTCACTTCTAATCAGTAATTAACTAGGTTTTCTATGGCTACTACGTCTAGACACCACTCTAACTCACAAACCCTAAAGTCTATGAACCAGAAACGAAGATCAAACTGGCAGACAACCACAATCAACGCAGAAAAGCATAATCAACCACATAATCAGAATTAAACATGCACTAACATCACACATAAACCAACTCAAACCTTTACTAAATCATAAATCCAACATTCAAATCCAAAAACCGAATAAAAATCGAAACTTTAACACATAATCATCATATTGACCTAGGTAGATCAAGGATCTAGCCTAGAATCATACTAAGAACATCTACACAGAAGCAAATAGCAAGATCCATAGGTTCAAAACACAAAATCAAAGATAAAAATCAAGTCTTTAAAACCTAGAACGTATAACTACGAACCCGGAATCCAAAGCTTTAATCTTTAAGCTTCAATCTTCTTCCAAACTCCCAAAATCGCCTCCTTTCTTCCCTGGAACGGCTTAGAATCGAACTCCTTTCCTAATGGCCGTTTAAATCTTTTTAATTTAGAAAATTAGGGTTTTGCGGAAAACGGCCCTCTCGCGTACCGCGAGAGAATGTAGACTGGCTCCTCGCGTACCGCGAGGACCAAAATAGTCGGGCGGATTCCTGAGTTTCTCGCGTACCGCGAGGATCTTCAAGCACCTCCCTCGCGTACCGCGAGGGACCTAATATTCAGAAAATTAAAGTTCAATCCTTGGACTTTTCCGGGCTTCGTTTCTTTGCTCGTATTCTTCATTAATATTCCGGAGCTCCTATAAATAAGACAAAAGACTCAAATGTACATAAAATTGACTCAAATGAATATAAAACTACGTAAAACACATTAAAACAAAGGAATAAAGACGTGTGCTTTCGCACCCTATCAAATATCCCCACACTTAACCTTTTTTCGTCCTCGAAAAATCTGCAAATGGAATCATAACTGGCATCTAACTCAACAAACATAAATTTCAATTTTCAAAACATACTCACGTGTTAAAAAGCAACAATTAGTATTTCTGTCCGATTAAACCCAAGCACTAACTTTCAAGCCCCCGTTACGTGTTCTAAATCCATTTTATACAACATATCAATCAATCTATGTGACTCACACTTAGAAGTTACAGCTCTACCTAATCCCGTCTCAAGGTCATGTTTAGGCACGGATTAAACCATATAGATTTACCCTACCACGTTAAACTACTATTTACAGGTTTTTAGAAATCAGATGAAATCATGAATGAATGGATGATAATGAGCATAATAAGCAAAAGAACTTTCGTCTAGAGGTGTTTCAACCAAGTCACTATCCCGGAGGGTAACACATAGACTACATTCTATCAATGAAGCATATAAATCTTACTTAGGGGTGTATCCTCCAAGTCGCCATCCCAGAGGGAAACACATAAGCAAAACTCAGTATAGCTCATAAATTATGGAATAACATGGATTATGGAATGCGGGCGCCACCGAAACTCGGATTTATTCTCATAAAAAGAGAATGGTGTGCCATAAAAAATTTCAAAAACTTTAAATTTTAACTTAATCGTGGTACCTATCACCCTATATTGACAGTTTCAGTATTACCATTACTCTAAGATGAATACCCACAAGATATCATGATTTTATTCCGTGATTAATCCTAAATAACACAAACAGGATATTTAAGCTCTACTAGTTAGCTGGGTCTACCAAAACATCACTAATTAGACACGTTTTCAATTATTTAATCATTTAAACTCATAAATAGATCCAGTTCTACTATCATTTTCCAAGTATTTGCAATTATTTTCAAGAACATTTTTCAAATTTTTCAATTTTTTTTTGTATTTTTGAATTTTTATAAAGACAGATTAAACTAAACACTCACATCCCCACACTTGAAAGACACATTGTCCTCAATGTAAAGTAAGACACAACTTAAAAATAAAAATGCAAAAATAAAAAGGAAGCGACTTAGCTGGTAATGTAGATGCAATATCGTAAGCAGCTTTGTTCTTCCTCATGTGTGCACCGTATAGCATTTCGGTCGCGGTTGCACATCAGCTGTTGGGTTGCCTTTACAAACTGATAATGGTGATCAGTCCCACCCGAATGGAGATTGGCGGAATGATAAAACCTGCAAGAGAAGACTAAACATCCCCACAGCATTAAACTGACTCGAATAAAATCTAGAGACTAGACAGACTCAAGAAAACTAAAAGACTCAAGATAGATAGATGCAGAGAAAACATACTCGACATGTGGCAAACACATAGACATGAACACCACAGCAAGGTCGAACATCGGTCATAAACGGTTTCTAGTTTCCCATGGTCATGGTGGTCGGTGAATGAAGTGAATGGTAAATGATAGTGGTGATATGGATGATAGTGGATGGTGGTGGTGATAACAATGGATGTTGGATAGAGGAGGTGGATGGGAGGTGTATGATAGTGAAAATGGTGGTGATAAAAGAGTAGTAGTGTTTATGGTAGTGGTGATAATGGGTATGGAGAACCATGGGAAACAAGGGAGGAAGGGCAAGTCCAGCAATTCCTCGCGTACCGCGAGAAGGGAAGATTCGATTCCTCGCGTACCGCGAGAAACAAGATATCATCGCCGGCCAGGAGTTTTGTCCTTCGCGTACCGCGAAGACCTGGACAGATTTTTCTCGCGTACCGCGAGAGGGTGTTCTTCACAGAAAGTTTAGAAAATTTTCCAATTTTTATACTTAGAATATTTTTTTCCCATTTAAATTTTTCTTTACCCAAACTCACTAAAACCCCGTCCCAAGCATAGAAACATATGTAAACATACCTGGAACTTCATTCCCGACGATTTTCCTCACCGAATCAAGCACGAATTCCCTGCACAACACGACACAAACAAAGCGCAAACCGAAAAACAAAGAAAAAGACACGGACTCAACTCAATGAATGCACACAAACTCTACATCTCGGGCGCTTGCCCGAGACTCAAGCAAGCCTATCAGGAGGCTTCTCCTTGATCCTAACCGGTACCACCTTCATCCTTCGCGGCCTACCGGTTCTCCACAGCCTCAGCAAACAACTACTCCTACCGCACCATGGATTTCTATCCTTCATCTCCTTCCACCACAACTTAAATCTACCCGGTCCGAAGATAATACGCATTAAATAACCAAGTAGTTTGTCACTCCTCGATATCCCCACACTTGGGGTTAGCACTCTATCTACGTTGCCTAAGTCAATTAACTCTCGAGTCCTCTTACGAGGCGGCCTAGACCTAGGGGGTGACTCGATATTTTTCCCCAAAGCACAAACAGTGGTGAAGATATGTAGGGGTTTAGGAATGGGCACTTCTAAAGGAATGACCTTCACAATCTTACCAGGATCCTCGGGATCCGCAACAACCTCCACCAACTTCCCCACACTTGGGGTTTTGCCTATGACCTCTTCAAACTCTGCCATCATCTCCAGCAAATCATCAGGCACCTCATCTCCATAATCGTCTGGCTCATCTAGCAATCCTTCTAACTCCAACGCCCAATCATATGGTTCTTTTATATTCGGGGCGGGTTCACCTACTTCTATCACCGGATCGGGGTCCCAATGGTGGTCCATGAAAGAATCGAGCATGCACACGGAATGGCTGTGCTCGCCAACATCCTTCCCGGACTCTACAGCATTGAATGTAAGGACCTCATCCCCCACACGAAGTGTGAGCTTCCCGTCAAAGACATCAATCATCGCCTTTGCGGTCCGTAGGAACGGGCGCCCTAAGATGAGTGGGACCTTGTCATCCACCTCCATATCTAGAATCACAAAATCCACGGGGAAAACAAAATTGCCCACTTTCACTAATAGATTTTCCACTATTCCCCGTGGATACTTGACTGAGCGGTCAGCCAAGGAAATGCTCATGCGCGTTGGTTGTGGTTCACCTAGGTCCAGCTGCTTGTACAATGAATAGGGCATCAAATTGATGCTAGCACCTAGGTCGGCCAACGCGTGGTGTAATGGTAGGTTGCCCAACAAGCACGGGATCGTGAACCGACCCGAATCAGACAACTTTTCTGGCAGATGATTTTGCACCACTGCCGAGCATTGCTCACCAAGTGAGACTCCAGAGACCTCCTCAAGTTTCTTCTTGTTGGAAAGAAGGCCTTTTAAGAACTTGGCATATTTGGGCATATGCTGGAGGACCTCTACAAACGGGAGATTGACCTTGAGTTGTTTGAACATATCAAGGAAGTGACCGTATTCCTTAGCGTGTTTATGTGGCAACACACGTGCGGGATAAGGAATACGACTCAAGTCAATCTCGGGGGACTTCATCTCCACCCCCTTCTTCTTCTCCTGTGCCTTCTTGGTAGGCACCTCAACCACTATCTCCTCCTCCACCGGCTCTTCTTCTACTACTACCGGTGGGCTCTCATCCTCCTTCTCTATCATGCTCCTCGTCGAAACAGCATTCGACTCGGTCTCTTTTAGCATCCTAGCATCGATCTCAGCAAATCGAGCTTCCCAGTCAATCTTGTTCACCTCCTCCACTGAGGGAATATTATGCTCCTTAGAGTGGGGGTCAACCTCTTCAACCACTTTACTCTCCACACTCTCTATAGACACGGCCATCACTGAAGCGTTCGGGCCCGTAGAAGGGCTTCCTTGTCTATCATGTATGCTCCTAGCAATGTCTCCTACCGTGCGTTGCAAATCCTGGAACGCCGATTGCTGATTCTTCATCAAAGTGTCATGGCTATCCAGTCTTAGCCGAGCATCCTTGTTATTCTGCACCAGCTGGGCAAGCAACTGTGTCTGAGTCTCCATCATCTCCTCAATCCTTCGTGACCCAACGGTGCTCCCAGAACTCGCTCCTTCTTCTGCTCCTCCATACTGTTGCTGACGACCAGTGAATCCAGATCTCCATCCTGAACCAAAAGTATTAGAATTGTTGTAATTTCGGTTCTGGTATTGGTTGCCAGCATAGCTCACATGCTCTTGATTATTTACCGGGCAATCTCGGGTGTTGTGTCCTCCCCTACACACTTGACACCTCAAAGCACTGAGCTTGAGCTCCTTTATCTCATTCGCCATCGAGGCGAGGGCAGCAGCCACGCTAGTATCAGGAGTGACCTGATGCACACCTCTAGGAGAAGAGGCGTGTGACCTAGCAGTAGGGATGGAATCCCTAACAGAACGTGGGTGCTGCTGTTCGGCTTGAGCGAAGCTCTCGAACATATCCTCGCACTCCTCAGGCTCGAGTCTATCCATGATATGGCCTCCTGCAGCTGTGTTGAACATTTGCTGCGTCTCGAAGGTGAGGCCATTATAGAACTTCTCCACTAGTGCCCAGTCGGGGAGACCGTGCTGGGGACATCGGCTCAACAGCGCGTTGAACCGCTCCCAGGCCATATGGTAAGGCTCGTCGGGATCCATCCGAAACGAATGGATCTGGTCCCGAAGGCGAGCGGCCCTGGAAGGTGGAAAGTATTTCTTGAAGAACTTGGCTTCGAGATCCTCCCATGTGGTGATAGAATTGTCGGGAAGAGTGTCGAGCCAAGTAGATGCACGCCCAGAAAGAGAGAATGGAAAGAGACGCAAGTAGATTGCGTCCTTAGATACACCCGTGATATTAAATGTATCACATATCCGCGCGAAGCGGGACAAATGTCCGGGTGCATCCTCATCCTCGAGGCCATGGAATTGAGTGGCATGAGTGATCGTACTCATGACATGTGATGGGATCTGCCAAGAATTGGTGTTCGGTATAGTGGGGCGTGTGATCGAAGATCTCGCGCCCGTGACCCCCTCACTGGCCCTCTGGTGCACTGTACGTCTAGCCGGTGGGTTAGCGTCACCCATGATAGAAATTGGAACTGGGCTAGTAGAACGTACCTTAGATTTAACCAGCTCCTCTAAACGCTCCCGAAAGTCGCGGGTGCGCTCGTGAAGCTCTCGTTCGGGCTCTTGAAAAGCTGCAAAAGATGGTGATCCTTGCGAACGAGTATTGGGCATAAACAGAAAGACTCTAAGAAGGAAACAGAATAAAGACTCACAAGTAGCACACAAGACTCAAAAGAAAATAAAAGACTCAAATAAACCAAAAATCAAACAAAGAACTAGTCAAAGCTAATATTGCTATTGCCAAGTGTCCCCGGCAACGGCGCCAAAAACTTGATGTCGTCCAGACGGTCTATAAAAACTATCAAATAAAACCTAATCTAGACTCTCTAGCTTTAAATTTATAAAACCTAGACTCGACCTAATACTAGACCGCACAACCGGCAAGTGTACCGATCAATGTAATATAGCCTAAACGAAGTCCGGATATCGAACCCAAAAGACACTGAATAACTAAATTAGACTCTAACTAGGACTTAATATGATTAATTGATTGGGGGGGTTTACTACACTAAAGATTAACTAAGAATGCAATAAACTAAGGACAATTCAAGCTATCAAGAGTAAACTAAAGATGAAATCAAGAATGGAGAAGTCACTACCTAGGTCGGAATCCTATGTGTAAAGCTCAACTTCTATCGGTTTTGGAACTAGGTTGGATCTGGGTTTCTAAAGATATAACACCTAAAAGATATCTAGTGGATTCCCGATCACTCTCGGTCTCGGGATGTGACCAGAAGACAACCTAAGGATATTAACTCACCAGATGATCGGATCACCTCTCGGGTATTTCCTACTATGACAAGTACCCTAATAAACGGATTACCTCTCAGTCTCACCGCTTACCATACACTCAAGGAATGCATGGGGTAGTTCTAGAATGAATACTATGATTCGGATAGCAACTATCACTAGACACCTAATACCAACTTCCTCTCAGACAGCTGACACTCGGATTCCTAATGACGAAGACTAAACGACTAATTCTCACCTCTCGGGTATTGAACTAGGACACACATTCACTTCTAATCAGTAATTAACTAGGTTTTCTATGGCTACTACGTCTAGACACCACTCTAACTTACAAACCCTAAAGTCTATGAACCAGAAACGAAGATCAAACTGGCAGACAACCACAATCAACGCAGAAAAGCATAATCAACCACATAATCAGAATTAAACATGCACTAACATCACACATAAACCAACTCAAACCTTTACTAAATCATAAATCCAACATTCAAATCCAAAAACCGAATAAAAATCGAAACTTTAACACATAATCATCATATTGACCTAGGTAGATCAAGGATCTAGCCTAGAATCATACTAAGAACATCTACACAGAAGCAAATAGCAAGATCCATAGGTTCAAAACACAAAATCAAAGATAAAAATCAAGTCTTTAAAACCTAGAACGTATAACTACGAACCCGGAATCCAAAGCTTTAATCTTTAAGCTTCAATCTTCTTCCAAACTCCCAAAATCGCCTCCTTTCTTCCCTGGAACGGCTTAGAATCGAACTCCTTTCCTAATGGCCGTTTAAATCTTTTTAATTTAGAAAATTAGGGTTTTGCGGAAAACGGCCCTCTCGCGTACCGCGAGAGAATGTAGACTGGCTCCTCGCGTACCGCGAGGACCAAAATAGTCGGGCGGATTCCTGAGTTTCTCGCGTACCGCGAGGATCTTCAAGCACCTCCCTCGCGTACCGCGAGGGACCTAATATTCAGAAAATTAAAGTTCAATCCTTGGACTTTTCCGGGCTTCGTTTCTTTGCTCGTATTCTTCATTAATATTCCGGAGCTCCTATAAATAAGACAAAAGACTCAAATGTACATAAAATTGACTCAAATGAATATAAAACTACGTAAAACACATTAAAACAAAGGAATAAAGACGTGTGCTTTCGCACCCTATCATGTACGAAACCGATCAAAGGAATGAATGCATCAGGTATCTTGACAACAAGGCGAGCAATCATCTAAAGGTAACCATCCGGCAAGAAATCATCTGAGGATAATCATTTAGCGAGCAATCATCTCAAAGTAATCATCCGATGAGCAATCATTTGACGGTATCAGTCGTACTGTGCATAACTTAATGAAAATGGTATCAGGAAGGTTAGGTTTTGAGATGGATCAATGATGAAGATAAAAGCACAGGCTTGGTGTTACTGAGCGCAAGAATAGCAAGCAACCGTTAATTTTCGAGGTGTACTGCATCCCTGAAATGCAAAGTAACATCTTGAGTCTGGGTCAAATAATCGAAGGTCTATGCAACTGAGTATCATCTTGAGTATCATTGGTTGATAGGCTGCCTTTGCCATTTAACATACGTACGACCGGGTTTGAACTTTGTGGTTAGAATAGTGAGTCGGTTTATGTAATCACCGAAGCAAGGTCACATGCAAGAGTCAAGACGATTCTAAGATACGTAAAAGGAACGGTCCGAAATGGAGTTATCAAAGAAATGGTGAAAAGGATTTAATTAGTTCTAACGATAGTAGCCAGAAGATCGATCGGAGTGATGGTAAGAGTACCACATGGATGCTTTTATACTTTAGAGGGTGTAGCCAAAAATAGAACACTGTGGCTTTACCGTCTTTTGGAGCCGAGTTCATGGTTGCCACCGATGTTGCATGTCAAGCAATCCAGCTAAAGAGCTTACTGGAAGAATTAACTAGCTAGAAAGTTGGAAATGTGAAGATTCGTTTGGATAATAAGTTGGCAATAACATTAATGAAGAATATGTATTTCATGGATGAAGCAAATATAGATACACGAAATCATTCAATCCGTGAGTGCCTGGAAAAGAAGCAGGTTATGGTATAACCCATGGGTGAGGAAGACCAATGTGCAGATATCTTAACCAAAGCATTGTCGAGAATAAATTTATTGAAATGCGAGAATTAGTGGGAGTTAAAGATCTTGCAAAGCCGGTTTCAGAATTAGGGAGGGTGAATTGTTGGATAATCCTAATCATGGGCTGCAAGGGAAGGATTCAAAATTCAGATCAGTTTGAGATATAATAGGATTGTTATTCAAGTTTGCTTGTTTTCTAAGTTTGCTAGGTAGTATATAAACAATAGTAGGATCTTTGTATTTGCAATTAATTTTTCTGTTTATTAAGAAGAAAAGAGTCGTGAACGGTGTGTTCACAAAACCCTCGCGTCTTACCGGATTTTGATACCAATGTTTGCTAACAAAATCTAGCCGGTTAGCTTACGTGATGGTTTCGGATTGACTAGTTTTGTGGACCACATGTGTTTTTTCTCTTTTTCTGTATGGGCTAAAGTCTAAGCTTTTTAGCTTGGTTAGCTTACGTGACCTTCTCTCATTGATTGATTTTGGATATGTTTATTTTTGAGTGTGCAAAAAGCCAGTATATTTTGGCAAAAAAGTGGGTTAAAATGTACATTCTCATGCTTTTCCCCTTTTTTTTTAACAAAATATAAATTCTAAGCATATTATTAGGCAATAGCAAACCAGATCATCAAGTTCGTCATGTATGACTTTTGTGTGGAATATTAACCAAATGCAATTATTTAGCCTAGATGGTGATCTGGTAACAGTTGGAGGCTTAAGTAGCTGAAACGCATAAACATATATCATGTGAGAATACATGAGAGAATACGTGACTTTTGTAGTCAATTTACATATGTAGTTAAAGACAATTCATGGTTCTTCATGAAAGACACCATCTTGACATGAGTGATGCGTCATCTTCCTTTAAATTGTAAAAAAAGACATTTAATTTTTATGTTTTTGATGCATTATAGGGGTGGCATATATGCATGGGTAAAACTTGTTGCCAACTTCGTTGTTTAAAATAAGAGTATGCCCATATTTCTGTTCATTTTGTAGAAAGATGGTTACTCACTACATATTAGGGACCTATATTGAATGTGAATGACATAATCATGGACATAACTAATTAGCTGTACCCTGATTAGGGTATTATTGTATTTAGTTTAGTAAATGTAATAGTTATAAACTAGAGGGACTAGGTGTGTCAAATTAAAACCCTACAACCTACCATCGGAAGGATACGACGATTAGGAACACACACACCGATTCAAGTGTGTTCAAAGGGAAATGACGCATCAATTAGATTAAGGGCTATATATAGAAGACAATGGAGTCTGTAATTTCTACCAGATTCGTTTTTATATATATTGAGTATATTACAGCAAGTTTGCATTCGTCTCCGTATGTCCTTTGTGTTCTTAGTTTGGGTATTGATTCAAGATCAGGGCAATAGTGGTATCAGAGCCATCGGTTAAGGAATCATACTCGTTGCAATTGATTCGTTGAAGCCAGACGTGGTGTAGGAACGATTAAGGGAGACAATTTTTGAATTCGCGACTCAAAGACGTGTGATTGCAGATTGATTACATATGTGTAATCAGAAACAAGAACAGGGATGAACACAGGGGCTGCAGATTGCAGACCAATCGGGACTGTTGATCAAGTTGGAACCGTGGTTGGAATTACCACAAATAGGAACGTATTGGGTAAAGCAATTACAGATTGTTAGAAGGCTGTGATTAGAAGGTTGTGGTCAGAAGGCTACCAAGCCAATTGTTAGAAGGCTTCTGTGGTGGTTGATTCTTGGAGTAATCAATCACGGGGGAGATAAATTGGTGTTGCAGTTTGTTAAATTTGCTGTAAACAAATGTAAGTTGGTATAAGGCAGAAAAGGAATTACCGGACAAGTGATTGGAGACCAACGATTGCCTAATTACAAGATACGTATTTCTTTCTTTGCTACATTAAATTAAATAGAAATATTGGATTAGGATTGAGAATCGTTTGGGTCAGAAAGTAGGAAAGTTTGAATTATTGCTTTGTATTGTTTTATGTGAAGTGGGTACACTTTAGAAAACGGGATATACAAAACATGGAGGGAAATTTGATTGTTAGAGAGAGAACACTAGTTTTAGAAATTTGGTTAGGGAGATTAAGATCAACAGCGGGATAAGCAGGTTTGATTATCAACGACGGATAGGCGGGCTCAATAATCAACGGCAAGGCGGGTTTGATCAGTCCTAGGAAACCAAAGAAACCAGTTTAGTACTTGAGGGAAAGAGGTTTTGATTCGCCAGAAACGACAGAAAAACCAGTAAAGATAGGAAAGAAAAAAACAAAGGGTCAATGGGAGAAGAGATATCAAAGAAGATCGAAAGCAGCATACCAGTAAGAGAGGGTGGAACGACAATGTCTTTTCAATGCTCCATGTTAAGCTCTACAAATTACACCATTTGGGCTGTAAAGATTAGGGCAATCTTTAACGTCCACGGAATATGGGATGCAGTTGAACCAAAAGCGGGAACTGAAGTGAATGAGAACAACAACAACAACAACAAAGCAATTGCCATGTTATATCACGCAATCCTAGAAAACATGGTGTTGCAGATTGCAAACCTTACTTCAGCTAAAGAAATTTGGGACGCGTTAAAGGTTCGACGTGTAGGGGTTGATAGGGTTAAAGAGGCTCGGTTAGAAACACTTGAGTCGCAGTTTGAAGCTTTGAAAATGGGTGTTAACGAGTCACTTGATGTCTATGCCGGGAGTATTAGTGAGATTGCATCAGAAGCAAGCAATCTTAGGCATGCAATGGATGACAAAAGATTGGTTCACAAACTTTTGGGTTCAGTACTAGAAAAGTTTATTCAGATTATTGTTGCAACTGAACAATTTGCTGATCTTAAGACGATGTCATTCCAAGAAGCGGTGGGAAGACTTAAGGCTTTCGAGGAACGCACCAAGAACCAAACTAAAGAGGAGGACGTGTCTAGTAGATTGCTATTGACCAAAGCGGAGGGGAAAAAGAAGACTAAGCACCATACATGTGAGCATTGCGGTTGTGGAAGCTCGAATCGGGAAGACATAGGACGTGGCCAAGGTAGAGGTCGGGAGGTCGAGGTAAAGGACGAGTACAACGGGACAAGAGCAATGTCAGGTATTTCAAATGCGATGAACTTGGGCATTTTAGCAATGAATGTCCAAAGTGGGAAAAATAGGATAAAGTAAATTTGATCCAGGAGGACTATGAACCAACACTGCTGTGATGGGAAGCGGGATCAAGAAAGGATGAAGACCTCGTTTGAACTATATTTAGTTTAAGGGAGGATATTGGATATTAAACAAAATATAGTTGTGTTATTAAGTCAAGGGACTTAATATGTAATTAGAGAATTATTGTATTTAGTTTAGTAAATGTAATAGTTATAAACTAGAGGGACTAGGTGTGTCAAATTAAAACCCTATAACCTACCATCGGAAGGATACGACGATTAGGAACACACACACCGATTCAAGTGTGTTCAAAGGGACACGACGCATCGGTTAGATTAAGGGCTCTATATAGAAGACAATGGAGTCTGTAATTTGTACCAGATTCGTTTTTATATATATTGATTATATTACAGCAAGTTTGCATTCATCTTCGTATGTCCTTTGTGTTCTTCGTTTGGGTATTGATTCAAGATCAGGGCAACATAAACTGTAAAAAAAGACATATTTAATTTGTTGTGTTTTTGATGCATTATAGGGGTGGCATATATGCATGGGTAAAACTTGTAGCCAATTTCGTTGTTTGAAATAAGAGTATGCCCATATTTCTGTTCATTTTGTAGAAAGATGGTTACTCACTACATATTAGGGACCTATATTGAATGTGAATGACATAATCATGGACAGAACTAATTAGCTGTACCCTGATTAAATAGTAACTTATCTTCTGTAATATCAAGTTTCGCTCAAATCTGAAATGTGGATCTGTAGGCACTCGTGCATTATTGTTTAAGAAATAAGATCATCGTATTTTATTTGAAAACATTGAAAAAACATAAGTGGGCATACAGGATCAGGCATGCACACATGTGCATGCATTGATTAGCCTTATCTTTGGTGTGTACTATTTTCACTTTGTTTATCCTTGTCTTTTAAACAAGTGTTGTTTTACATGTCAACTGTTAATAAAATATTGATTGTTGTAGCTGCACTGGTAGAAGTATATAGTGTTATCAACATCCACAATTATACTTTCATCACCACTAATACTAACCAGGAAAAACAGGTGCTGGGAAACCTATTTAAAGAGAAAATAAAGCCGAGGGAGACGACTAATAAAACCCGGTTTGTTACACTACTAGAAAATACACCTTTAATGACACGCAAGACATGTCATAAAAGGGGGTAGATGACACGCCGGACCGTGTCAAGGAAAGCTCTGTCAAGAATGAAGATGACACCCGCCTTTACGACATGCAATGCGCGTGAAGTAAGGCTCTGTTAAGAATGAAGATGACACGCATTTGTGTGTTATAAATGTGTGTCATTGTTACCTAATAACCATACACCATGTTCACATTTTTTCTATTTGAGGTTACAACCCGGTTCCACAGCTCATAACCTCACACTATGTTAAGATTCTTTTTTAGTTAAGCTAATATAATCCCGCAATATAACATTCTACATTTACCTAATGGAACCTGGTCTTAGCAAGGAAAACATGATCTATTGGATAGTTTCTCTTTTCTTGTATTTGCTACAAATACGCTAGCCAGTTCTCAAATAGTTTGATTTTCTTTTTCCATTTTGCTAATACCCAAACCCAAATGTACTTTTGTAAAAAGTAAAAATAAAAACTAAAACAACATTTAAACGTTTTGCATCCCATATAATAAAACATGTGCCAAAAACTATATAATATAATGGCTTAACTAAAAAAGAAACATGTCACCAAAATGTATTTTTACTCCGAAAACAACACTTGCATCTCTCTACTTTAAATTTGATTTGAAATTTATATCATTTGTAGTTTCCAAATAAGAAAATATTTTCATTACTAGGAATGTCACTACTTCATTAAAATAACATACTACAAATCAAAGTCACTACCATCATCTTAAGAATACTATGTTTCATTTATTATCACGCTACTTCAATGTTGTTTCAATCCACCATGTTTCAACACTTTCATGCCATTCTCAAGGAGCACTGACCACATCACCTAACATCAAGAAAATAAAACAATTAGGCTGATGAAACAAGTTACCATTGCAAATGGAATTTCAAAGTTCAAACCATTCACTTAATTATAAGCATCCAAGATTAATATTCCATTGCTCCTTATTCAGCGCCAATGAACTATAACTTTGATGCCCACGTAATAACGGTCTCACCCAACACCTTAGCTAAAACTATATAAACTCCATACTGATCTAGGCTTTTGTTTTGTTGAAGTAGGAACTGTAGAAGTTCCATTGGTGGCTCGGACAACAGGAATTTCGATCATCGGGGTTTGTGGGCCTTTGAGAATGGATTCATAGAGGGCTAGATTGATTCCATTTAAAAAGTAGATCATACATATTTTCCAGTAAGGATACTCCCCTCTAGCTGGAGTAGGAGGTTTTGTGATAAAACCAACATTCATTGCGGCATTCCACAGTTGATACACTACAAGAAAAGTTAGCAGTTTCGTCGGGGCAATACCGACAACATATGTCGTCGTTTTTGGTCATGCTATCTCGACGATGTAGTTCACCATTTTGAGTGAAAAACTTGAGACAGAAAGTTTAAGCGAAGATCAACAAAAGTTTGAGTATTAACTATGATGATAGCAAGGGATTTGTTTCAACAGACAGAGTAATCAAAGCAAATCTAGCTAGTGAAATCCAACTTGCTCTTATACCACTTGTTGTTCCCAAGTGATTTTGAACTAACAACAAGTTAAGGAGATAATGATTTCCACAAGATTATCTATGCGGAATAAGAAATCAAGAGTAACACAAGTAACATGAGAGAATAACTTTATATTAATAAATGATAACAATACAATGAGAAAATGAGCTTAATCCTCTCTCACAATGAAACCATAGAAAAAAAAAATTCTATGAGGAACTTGTTTCAATTGTGGTGCCTCACTCATGCCTTGCTTGCTTTGTACCGATCCTTCAACACGTATTTACGTGTTACTAAAGTTTTTGATTTATACATGTGTAAAAATCACTATAATTTTTAATCTATTCGTATCTAGGTTGCTAAAAACTTGTTAACAAATAGAGGTGGGATGAAATATTATTTTGATTGTTTATTGATGTGACTACACATGTCTATAACTTACACACAATGTTTTCAGAACCGTACCGGACAACGAACCGGACCCCTTAGAGGTTCACTGGTCGGACCGGATTCAAGAACCGGACGACGTAAAAAATAATATAAATATTCATAAAAATATATAGAAAAACATAAAAAAATTTCAAATACTACATATACAACCATTTAAACAAACATAATCCAAATTTAAGCAAAATAACCCAAGTTTAAACAAACATAATCCAAATTTAAAAAACATAACCCAAGTTTAAAGAAACATAATCCAAGTTCAAACAAAATAACCAAAGTTTTAAAGTTTAAACAAGCATACATAACCAAAGTTTATAGATTTAAAACTTAGAAGTAACTTAATGAGCATCCAATTCATCCTCGTTGTCATCCTCATCAATTATAACCAAATCATCATATTCGTCGTCTACGCCTACAATATAAAGAAATGATAAATTACTTAAAATAATAAATATTAGTTTACCATCTGCTATATGCCACTTGATCTCGTATCTAAAAAATACTAACCTTCGGATGTTTGTGCTTGTGAAGTAGACGTCTCGAGATTAATTGGTTGCTCTTCATCAAGCATATTTTCTAACTCGTCATAATTAAGTTCTCCTTCCTCCACTTCATCAACCACCCAAAATTCAGTTTTATCAATGCTTTGATAATCAACCAGATCATAAGACCTTTTATTCTCTTTAAGCCTAATTAAATCAAATGTTAATGTTTTTATAAATATTATTCAAAAAATAAAAATAACAAACATGTCATTTGTTTCATACCTATTTTGTAGAAGCAAGTTGTAATGAACATAGACAAGGTCATTGAGCCTTTGATGCTCCAGTCGGTTCCTCTTTTTGGTGTGTATTCTTTCAAAAACACTTCAGTTACGTTCACATCCGGATGAAGATGCAGTTTGACTTAAAATTCTTATTGCAAAAGATTGCAACTCCGGGGCATCTCCACCAAACAATCTCCACCACTCATCTAATCAAGAAAATTTATCGTAATAATAAAACTCACATAATTAATACTATTAACTAAAGATAAAGTAATCTTACCCGGAGGATTAGTCATACGAGAACCAAGAGCAAGTGGTCGAGCAAAACTACCCTCTCGATCACGAAATTTGTAAATCTGACTTGTAAGTTTTATAGGATCTTCACTTGACTTGTTGTCAATCATGTCAAGCACCCCTACAAACGCCTCCGGCTTTTCCAAAGCGTTATCTTCATTGTACTGAAACACTGGATTCAACCAATAAGCACATGCATGAAGGCTCCTTCTTAACATCCTATCCCAACGAGCATCAATGATATTAGTATACTGCTTATAATTACGCTCTTTGTTGCAAAACAACTCTACAATTCCCTTCCTTGCCCTTTGCATACCTTCATATATATATATATATATATATATATATATATATATATATATATATATATATATATATATATCCTAGTGAAGGTTTCTCATCATAATCACAGATACGCAAAAGCCTCAAAAGAGGACCCATCACCTTCACGGTTATGAAACAATTTCTCCAAAACCTATCATCTAGGATGATAAGTTTCACATCTTTAGCTTTTGGCATTTTAATAACCTTCTTGAAGTCATTAGAAGTAACCATTGCTTGCAAATCTGATTTATGATCATATAAACTTTTCAAAGCAATAAATGATGTACCAAAACGAGTGGCACCTGGACGAATGATCTCTGTCCAACCTTTTCTTTTCCTCAACCAATTTAATGGCCACTTGTGGTTATAAATGAAAACAGTCACCCGATATGCAAGGTGAACTAAATCAGCAACAAATGGTATATCTGAAACATCCTTCATAATCAAATTAATGCAATGAGCTGCACATGGAGACCAACAAATTAATGGATATCTCTCACATAATAGTCTTCCTGCAGCCTTGTAATTAGCGGCATTATCAGTAACAAAGTGAACAACATTAGCAGGACCAACTAAACCAACAATTTCAGCAAACAAATTGCATAAGTTTTCCGCATTACTCTCAATATCCGATGCATCAACAGAATTAATAAATGAAATTCCTTTTGGACAATAAACCAAGAAATTGATAAGGGGTCTTTGTCTGACATCTCGCCATCCATCGCTCATAATAGTGCAACCTGAATCTGACCACATGCTTTTATAAGAAGCAACTATAAGTCCCACTGATTTCTTAGCATCTTTTAGTAAACTCACACGCAATGCATGATAAGAAGGCCCGGTATATCCATGCCCCATGGAAGCTATTTTGCTCATTGCAATCGAAAACAACGGAGAGTTAACAGCATTCATTGGTATACACGCATGATAAAACCACAGAGCAATGGCTAAATCTGTATCATGCAATTTTTCTTTGCTTTGCCATGCCGATTTGATTGTAGGTTGAGAAGCATCGTGTTTACCTCGTGGGAGATATGATGGTACGTTGTTTGAACTAGATGATGCTTTTCTTTTTGCCCGAGTTGTTTGTCTGGTTACCGTTTGATCTTCTTCATCTTCAAGAGTGTGTTTCTCTTTTCCCTTTTGAGTAGATTCTTCAAATGCAATTTTCATTGTATGCTTTACATCTGCAGGAACCTTTAAACATAATGCAACACTTCCTCTCACTCCACCAAGGTGTTGTTTCATTCTATGAATCCCACCTCCACGAAAGGATTTATTACAAAAGGAACATATGAACAATTTCCTTCCCAATTCATCTCGAGACTCGGTAACATATTTCCATGTGATATCCTTTTTCATACGAATGTTTGATTGAACACTCGAATGGGTTTGGGATCCGGGTTGTACATCTTCTGGTTCGGAATCCATAGTCTACAAAAAAAATCCAAGCATCTATTTAATAGATTCATTTAAAACATATCCATATAATGAAAAAATGTAACATCAAGTTCAACAATTTATATTTAATTCAACAATTTATACACATCCAAGCATCCATTTAATTCAACAATTTATACACATCCAAGCATCCATTTAATTCAACAATTTATATTTTATAAACATTCGATTCAAGCATCCATTTAATTCAATAATTTATACACATCAAAGCATCCATTTAATTCAACAAATTATAGACATCCAAGCATCCATTTAAGTATAAAAAGTAAAAACACCACCAAACAAGATCTGTAAAGGAAGAATGGAAGATTAATTGCAAGTTAGAAATTGGTTGGCACCTGTTAATAAGCTTGCTTAAGTCTTCCAAATAGGAGTGAACACTTCCAATCTTCCAACGATGGTAAAGAAAGTGACGAGGGCTTTGACTGCTGAGTGAAACCAACTCAAGGGGACGAAGACAAGGGCTGACTAGCTGAGCGAATACAAGTATCCAACTCAGGGGGCTGATGAACAGACGAAGTGACGAGGAGGCTGTAGGACAGTAGGAGTCTTCAATTTTAATTTGTGAGATTAGGGTTTGTTTAAAAGTTTGGCTCTGGCAGCGTTTAAAGGTAAAAAGAAAAGAATTAAAGAATCAAAATTGGGTAAAATTTGTAAATAGAGATAAGTATGAGGACCGGATGATAAAAAAATATAAAAAAATAGTAAATTAAGCTATCCGGTTCAACCGCCGGTTCTCGGTTCACGGTCCGACCGTTGGATCGCTTGGACCGCCCGGTTCTTTGTAAAACGGCCTCACAGCACGTAACCGGACCGGTGGAGGTCCCGGTTCCCGGTCTGACCGGCCGGTCCGGTTTTAACAACATTGCTTACACATGTAGGTAATTGTTACAAAACTAATATATATATATATTAGTTTAATGGTATTTTATGTACATAACATACATATATAACATACAAGTGACGTACAAAGCACAAATTTTTTAGAAAAATGAAATATGAATTATAGAAACTAAACAATTTAGATTTGTGTTCTCCTAGTAATTTAGTTTTATGTAATGATCCTCACCCTATATACACACAAATATACCTTATATATATATATATATATATATATATATATTTTGATGTGAGTAACACTTAGACCATCGATTTTATATACTGTCTTTACTTTATGGCTTTATTAAGATGCTAATAACAAGATAGTTTAATGTGTGAGATACTTGAATAAATTTAGATTTGAGGCACTTTCCAATTAATTGACTTTTTACACTGAAATAAAACCCGTTTATATGGATTCCACAAGAGATTTTGTTGAAAGGTAGGGACCAGGTACAAATGCAAGTAAAACTATTTGCTTTTATAATAGAGTGTGATTGCATAATATCACATGTGTATTTTATTTCCATCTACAATAGAGCCCGATGGTTTCTATTTCTATGTTTCTTGATTTCTTATGATTTCTTCAATAGCTTTCTGAATCGTTTGTATATGCACTCTCAACATGTCGTTAGTCCATGAAATCTTTAGTCGGATAAGGGAGATTGTTTCTCAAGAACGAGATTTGAACTTCTAAGAAAAATGAAGTGTAATTCGTCGTTGAAACAGACCATATGAATCTCTTTATATAGGTAACAAACCATTACAATGATTTGGGTGAAACGTTGCAACTTTTGTATGAAATGGTATGGCACTTGACACTTACAACCGCCTGTAAATGCTTGAGTTACACAGTAGTAACTTTAGTAGGCAACACCGTTAGAAAGAACTAAGTTATTAACGATCATTAATAGTAACAAAGTTACTACCGACCATGAGTGGTAAAAAGTTACTACCGACCGCTCAGTTGCTACCGAGGTTCATAGTTGTTACCGAATTACATAATTTCTATGTATTGGTCATTTGCTACAGATTTCTAATGATCATTATTTCCAAGCAATTTTAACCAATCAGACGAATCCAAAGCAACTTCCAGCTCTACCCCCACTAGCTAGGGGTGTTTCCCCTTGGCTCCTATTAGGGACACCCCCCGCTAGTAGGGGTGTGCAAAGTTGGTTATGGGTCGGTTTTGGCCTCTTCCATAACCATAACCGCTTGATCGATTATGCCCTCTTTCATAACCATAATCGTAACCGCTTAGTTGGTTAACCGCTTTCCTTTTAACCATCTGTTATGGGCCGATTTCGGTTAATTAACCGCTTTTGTTCCGTAATCACGAATCATATCTTTTTAGTAAAAGACATGGGATTATGTTAGTAATATTCTTTTTTTCTACTCATAAATTCATAATTAATGTATTAGTCATCTACAAATTTCTTTAAAAATGGACTGAAAAATTTGTGCATATATTTGTGTATATATATTTTGTGCACTCTTAACCATAACCATAGTGAACGAGGAAAATATTTTTAATTTTGTGCATATATCTTATGCATAGGGTTGTATAAGTTCGGTTAACGTTCGGTTATGGGACACCCTTAACCATAACCATAACCATAACCGCTTGATCGGTTAATCAAAAAACCTTAACCGTAACCGTTGGTTAATTTCGGTTATTGGTTAATTCGGTTCGGTGATGGTTCGGTGACGGTTCGGTTATAGGTTAATTTCGGTTAACGGCTAACGTTTGCGCACCCCTACCCGCTAGGGTGCTGCCTCAGACTACGCCAACGGGGTGGTGCCTCGTGGAACCCCCCATGGTTTAGCGGTTTCCCCTTTAACAACCTCTGAGGTTCCATAATATTTGATATTAGAATAGTCTTGATTGAGCATACATTCCACACCTCGTTACTCAAATCAATGTATATTATGTTAAACTTGGATCACAAGTGTACCGAGCAATCAAGAAACACAACTCGTATTTGAGGAACAACTCAAGACTTTTTATTAATACGTAATTGACTAACAAGTTACATAAAAAATAAATCAACTACTAAAGGGTTTATATAGCACCCACAATACTTGTTAAGTAAGTAATACCTTTCCTACTCAAACTCTTAAACAGAATAAACAAAGGAATAAAATAAAGAAACAAGACTAAATTTGAAATTTGAATTTTGATCTCCACCTCCACCCCTTGAGACCAAGCCGTACGCCATCCAAGCCAATAAACAAATATTGATTATTTTTTATACTCCCTCTCAATATTTGCTTCCACCATTCCCATGTCTTCACAAAACTTCATCATCGTTTCTATTGTCAAGCTCTTTGTGAACATATCAGCTACTTGGTCCAGCGTATTGATGTACTCAAAATTGATTCCACCACTCAATACCTTCTCTCATATGAAATGATAATGAATTTCGATATGCTTTGTTCTTGCATGAAATGTGGGAGTTTTGGCTAGCATAATTGATGACACATTATCACCAAATAATGTCACCTTTCCATCAACTTTAAAGTTTAACTCTTTTAGTAATAACTTCAACCATATACATTCTTGAGCCGCCATAGTTGCAGCTCGATACTCGGCTTCAGTGGTTGATAATGAAACTGTAGGTTGCCTCTTGCTACTCCATGATACAGCCCCTGATCCAATAAGGAACACATATCCTGTTGTTGATCGTCGGGTAGCTATATCTCGACCGTAATCAGCATCACAATACCCGGTTAGCTCAATACTTGACTCCCTCTTAAACTTTATTCCATATGTAGGTGTAGTTTTCACATACCTTAGGATCCGACGAACAGCATCGAGGTGAGGCTTTAATGGTTCTTGCATAAACCGACTTAGTACGCTTACTGCATATGTTATATCTGGTCTCGTGAGAGTAAGATAAGATAAGGCTTCCTACCAGCTTTCTATACATTGTTGGATCCTCTAATGCTCTACCACTGTTTGGTTGCAAATAGATATTTACATCCATTGGAGTTACAGCTGGTTTTGAACATTCCATTCCAAACATTAATAACATATCCATGATGTACTTGTGCTGGTGTAATATAATCCCATCATCTTCATACTTCAGTTCTAGACCTAAGAAGTGATGTAGCTTTCCCAGGTCCTTCATATAGAACCGTGTACTTAAGTTTGCCTTTAGCTCATCGATAATATATACCAAGTCACCAGTTATAATTAGGTCATCCACGTACACTAATACTATTGCAGTTTTATCTCCTTCTTTTCGGACAAATAAGCTTGTATCAGCCATGGTGGATACAAAGCTATTTAACTCTAGGAATTCTCCGATCTTACCGAACCAAGCCCTTAGGGATTGTTTTAATCCATACAAAGCTTTGTTTAGCTTGCAAACATGACCTGGTACTTTGGAGTTTATGAAACCATCTGGTTGATCCATGTATATAACTCGATCAAGATCTCCGTAGAGAAAAGCGTTTTTCACATCCATTTGCCACAAACACCATTGTTTGCTTGCCGCCAAAGCTAAAATAACACGAATGGATGTTAACTTGGCTACGGGACTAAATGTGTCTTCATAATCGATTCCGTATTGTTGAGAGAATCCTCGCGCAACCAAGCGAGCTTTATACCGTTCAATCGAGCCATCAGCCTTTTGTTTGATCTTAAATACCCATTTGCGTGATATAGGTTTAACATCAATCGGCTTAGGTGTAAGCTCCCATGTTTAGTTGTTCCTTAGAGCAGACATCTCTTCTTCCATAGCCCTTTTCCACTCTATTCTACCCAAGGCTTCACTCACAGATTCTGGTTCTCTTTCCGCACTTTCAACTATTGCCACATTTGCATACTTTGGGTTTGGTCTTCTAACTCGGTCAGATTTGTGTACATGATTCCCTTCACTTTCTTCTTCTGTTTGTTCACTTGGTGTTCCTCTTGATGACCCTGTTTGCCAAGGTGTTCTCCTTGGTGTTTGGGTGTCAAGATTTTCTTCATTTACTTCCATGTCTTCTTCCTTTTCTTCTTCGTGTAACCCGAGAGTTACATGTTCACCTAAATCTTGTTTTAAATTCTGAGTATCAGGGAGAATATCATGAGTTGGTGACTACCAACATGATGTTTCAACAAATATCACATTCCTTGATACATGAATTTTCCCGGTGGTTGGTTCACAACATCTCCAACCTTTCTTTTCGTTGTCGTACCCAACAAAGGTACACCTTACAGCCTTTTTCTCCAACTTAAGTCTTAGGTGCCATGGGATGAATACGTAACATACGCACCAGAACACCCTTAAGTGGTTGACATTTGGTTTTAGCTTATATAGCTTTTCAAATGGTGATACGTAGTTCATACCTTGTTGTGGTAGTCGGTTACTCACATACGTAGCCGTACTCATTGCCTCATCCCAAAACTTCCCGGGAACATTCTTATAATGCAACATGCTACCACATAGTTCTTGCAAATTCCTATTCTTTCTTTCGGACACTCCGTTTTATTGTGGAGTGTTTGCACATGTAAATTGCCTTTTTATCCTTTGCACCTTTAGATAATCCAAAAATTCTTTTGAAGTGTGCTCGCCTCCATTATCGGATCTCAAACATTCAATGCGGCACTTTGTCTCCCGTTCCGCCTCTAACTTGAACTCTTTAAATCTTTGAAACGCTTCTGACTTTTCTTTCAGAAAGAACACCCAAACAAATTTGGAGAATTCATCAATAAAGGATATCAAATACCTCATCCCTTTTATTGATGATTGCTTCACTGGTCCCATTACGTCAGTGTGAACTAGTTCAAGTGGTCGGGTGGCTTGATGCTTAGAACTTTCGAATGGTAGTTGATGGGCTTTACCATATTGACACTCGCTGCAAACTCCATCTGTTCTTACTTCAAACTCATGAATTCCGAATACTAGTTTCTTTTGAACCATGAGTTGTAGCTTGTCGTACCCTACATGGCACAACCTTTGGTGCCATAAATCGTCATTCTGATTTTCTTTAACTTTGTTCACCTAGGTTGTTCTGGATGATAGAACATACACGGTATTGTTCTTCTTTCCTTGAATCACCGGTTTAGACTTTGTTTCGAACTCATCGAAAATCATTACGTCCTTTGGGCCAAATAGAACATACCTTCCCATGTCAGTGATTTGAGGGACTGATAAGAGATTTTTCTTCATCCCTGGTATGTGAAACACATCTTGAAGTTTAAAACCTCCATTCTTGTACTTGGCCGGGAATGTAACATTGCCTATATGAGCAATATTGTGATGAGAATTATCAACGATCACCACCACTTGGTTCCCATTATATTTCACAGGGTTCTCTAATCGTTTCTTGTCTCCCGTCATGTGATTTAAACATCCCAAATCTACTATCCAATCACTGAGTTCATTGTTTTCTGATTCTGTTGTGGCCGATAGAGCGTACATCGGTTCAACTTGGGTGAAGTGAGCTTCAGCAACCCAGGTTGGTTCTGTTTGAGGTTGGATGTCGGCAATGTTTCCTTCTTCAACTGTCTTTGATCGGCAATACTTTTCTAGATGTCCCCGTCGTCCACAATTGTAACATTTGTATGAGGGCCTCTTGCCTTGTTGTTTCCCGTGTCTTCGATCATCACCTTCTTCTTTCTGCTCCTTATCACCAGACCGATTTTGTCTAGGGTTTTCATACCTTCTTGATCGTTCATTATAGTTTTTCTTGTTCTGGTAATTGAATGATTTCATTCTCGGCTTTCAACCAGCATACATTGTTTCTGAATCAGATTTAGATGGTGTTGCTAGTGCTGCGTCTGACATCTGCTTCGCCAAGGATTCTTGGCCCGCAAGGAGATTTTCGAATTCTCCTATTGTTGGCTGTGTTGGCCAGCCTTGAATGGCTGCAACAAAACTCTGAAACTCGGGCTTGAGTCCATGTATAATTAGCCGTTTTGTTCTGGCATCACCAATCCGTGATTATGGATCAAGTTCCCCAATCTCCCTACTCAAGGTTTTAATCTTGTGGAAGTATTGTGGGATGGCTAGATCCTTTTGAGTCATTGATAATTACTCATTCTCTAATAGTTGGAGTTTTGCATCATTCTTCTTGGAGAATAAGGTTTTCAAAGCATCCCATGCTGCTTTAGGGGTTGCTAGATCTCTTATGTGCTCCGGTAGATCTTCTTCAATGGTGGTCTTCAATATGAACATGGCTTTCCCTGCTCGGACCCTCCACTTGTGTATTGCTCCGTTTGTGTCGATTCTTGGCTCTATCGTGTTGTCACCGTTAACTATCTCCCATAGATCTAAGCCTTGCAGGTACGAACACATGCAGGTAGACCATGAGTTATAGTTAGTATTGTTTAATTTCTTCAATCCGGAAAAGACTTGGAAATCTGCCATACTATCGATCAGTTTGATCTTTAGTATTTGTTCTTCCGATCCGAATGGGTTTTATACTTCTTTTGACAACTTCGATCTTTTGAACCTAGCGGCTCTGATACCACTTGTTGAACTTGGATCACAAGTGTACCGAGCAATCAAGAAACACAACTCGTATTTGAGGAACAACTCAAGACTCTTTTTATTAATAAGTAATTGACTAACAAGTTACATGAAAAATAAATCAACTACTAAAGGGTTTATATAGCACCCACAATACTTGTTAAGCAAGTAATACCTTTCCTACTCAAACTCTTAAACAGAATAAACAAAGGAATAAAATAAAAAAACAAGACTAAATTTGAAATTTGAAATTTGAATTTTGATCTCCACCTCCTTGAGACCAAGCCGTACGCCATCCAAGCCAATAAACAAATATTGATTATTTTTTATATATTCTAATATGTCGATTGGTCTTATACCAAAGTAACATTGATAACACTAAATCACCAACACTATTTGTTTTCTTCACGCTCAATTCAACATTAGAAGCCTATTTTTTCAAACATGGTTAAGTGAGACATATAACCAAATTTGTAGTAGTTGCAATTTCACTTTCGTTAGGTAATATTGATAAAATCCACCGTGAATATCTCTCAAAAGAGGCCCGCACATGAATAAGTCATGTGGGCTCACATCGATAATTAAATGAGTATTTAAGGTTCTCGAAGATAGACGTAGCCTTGACAGGCAGGCAACACTAGTGTGATTAGAAAACCTTATTATAATTTGTTAAAATTGATTAAGAAAATGAGGTTTGTGTGGCATTAATGAGGGGTGACGTGGGAAGAAATAATCTAGACAACTACTGCAAACAACACATGAAATCTCGAAAGGCATCTTACTACTTGATCCGTAACCAATGGCAATAATTAAATCTGTGCATTGTTAATTTGTTAACCAGTAAGAAATGCCAGCCAATTCTGTGGAGTGCACATGCTCTTTCCTCATCATGATTGATCATTAGTTTATTAAGTTTTGATATCTACACACAAAGGACGGTGACTCTGGTTATCATTGGGAATCGTTGAGTACTTTTCTTAAAAACAGCAAGTTGTATTGTTGTGTTGTAAAACTTATCATTATTTTTATGTATTTAGGAGTGTAAAGTTAATTATTAGTCTAGTACTTGCACATTTGAAATACTTTTAGCTACAAATGCGGCAAAAACACATTTTACAAGTTTGCATGAACCAAGAAAATTTTTCATATTTGTTGCAGTGTGGTTTCAAGTTTTAACTACCTTTTATTTGTCAAAGCTCTAGGTTAATATTTAATTGATGCATAATAAATTAAGGAGACCGATCCAGATATTGTGGAAAGATGGTTAGCGTATAGGTACAAACTAATTTACAAAATCCACGTTCAGTTTTCATCTTTCAGAAAAGAGTTAAAGGTAGCTTCGTCCCTTTGCTTTCGTCCAACTTACAAACCTTTAACACCCTGTGTCACTTATATTTCATTTTTGACAACCTTTTTTCTCATTATCCGTCCCTAAAACTAATGGCAGTAAGTTTTCCGTTATCTTCTACCCTCCCTCCTAGTGAAATGACCAAAATACCTGTAACCAATTGACCCCCACCATTTTATATAATAATAAATTAAATTAAAGAAAAAACCTATTGACCATTTAACCCCACAACCCTAACCATGTCACCAGCAACCAACCCCACCGCCGACAACTATTCTTGTAACATCATCCACTAGTACACAAATGACAATTAGGAGCGGTTAGAACTTTCTTTTAGAGCGGTTATGTTTAAAACTGCTCCAAAACATATGTACCAATTTTTAGGAGCGAGTACTAATTTATAAAAAAAGGAATTGTTATTTAGCTTCTAAAAACCGCCACAAATGATCCACTTTTGGAGCGGTTTGTTAATTCACTTTTAAAAATAATTTTTAAGAGCGGTTCACTTGTACAAAAGGTTTTGGAGCGGTCCGAAGCAGAATTCATCTTAAAAATCATTACGAGCTTTCATCTCATCATCCTTATCTTCCCGGCCACCTTCATAAAACGTTCGAAAGTTCTTTATCATGACGACCGTCCATGATGCAGACAACACATTTAGCTTATCACACAGAATGGGGTTACGTTTACCCCATGAGTAACCGTCATTACTCCTTATCACACAGAATCAATTGTACAACAATTAGCGAACCACAAAGGCTCTTATAGAGATGCCAAAGCCTGTAACTGTCCTGACACTTGTTCCTGTAGGAACCTTTCCCAAACTTATACAATGTAATGACTTCTTAAAACATTTACCTTCTTAGTTTATTATAAACATTCTTTAAACACACGTTTTGCCTCTTTTTAAACTCTACTTTAAAAACCTTCCTTTACTAACACACATTTATAATAAACACTTTTCTTACATTTACCAACATCCAATTATGGTAAATACTTTATACGCTTTTGTTTATTAACACACATTTATAATAAACACACTGAGTTTGCACACCACCCAAAATCAAGCATAAAAGGGGCTCTAGAACTCACTTGGTCGTCAGGTAATTAACTCTGAACGAATGGCCTAAGTTAGGCTACTTGCTAGATAAATATGCATAAGAGTTAACACGTAAAAACTATCTGTTCAGTCTAGTCTCGCCTAAACAGTGTCGCCTAGGCAGTGTCGCCAGGCACACTATCAATGTAGCCAAGACAGTGTCGCCAGAACTTACGTTCTACACTTAGTGTCATCCACCTTAGTGTCGCAATGTACTAGTGTCGCTGCATAGTAGTGTCGTCACACCTCAGTGTCGTCCCATTGGACTCATCTTCTTCAAGTGGCCGCGACTAGTGTCACCATATGAGATAGTGTCACCAGCTAGTGTCCCCGATTGATGATCTTCACATACATGCCCATTTTGGATTCAAGTTCGTAACGTTTTATGCACAAAACGTTTATCTAATTTTCATGAAACTAGATCTGGTCTTTATACTCCATATTACACGTAAAAATTCATAATTTGAGATCAAAATCCTAGTTTTACCCCAAAACCTTAGTTTTACCCCAAAATCCATTTACACTGAAAGTAAGAGCTTTTAGGTTTGATCATTACCTCAAATCGGATGTTTCTTCGTGTAATCTTCTTCACTAACACTAGAGAAACAACTTGGAGCATATCTTTAAGCTTTTTGGAGAGATTCTTGACTTTCTCTCTGTAAGGCCCCAAACCCGGGAGACCCCACTTGTTGGAATTACTCATTCACAAACAGTTCTTAAACATGAATATCAAATAACGCACCGGAAAAATTTCATTTAAACATAACTTAATCGTTGTTCATACATGCGGAAGCGTAAACATTGATTAAAACATATTTACATCATAACTAAACATAACGGGATGCCAGTCTTCAAAGCAGTCGGGTAACTCTTCATCTCTAGCCAAGCATCACCGTCCATCCTCATAACCTGCCTTAACCTGAATGTGTACACTTAAAAACGTCAGCTACGCTGTTGAGTTCTAGTTTTCGTTCGTTTTAAGAAATGGTTCATCATTCAAACATTCATTAGGGTTTAACATTCGTATAAGAAAACAGGGCCTTTCATTCGTAAATCTTCGCACATTTAAACACGATCATTTGTTTAAATCATAAACATTCATTTAAGTCATACAATATTATCTAAAATCTGTATCGTTACGCGTCTCTATGTCCCCGTAGGAACTTTTAATGTTGTGGGCAACCGTTATGTATCGCCGTCATTGCCACAACCATACACTACGTAGGGTCAACCGTTACTTATCGCCGTCATTGCCCAACCCTTCAATGCGTGGGGTCAACCGTTACGTATCGCCGTCATTGCCCAACACGCATCTTTCCTTTGGAAATCAACCGTTACGTATCGCCGTCATTGATTTCCCATTACCTCGTTCGTTAGGATGATCGTCATCACCCGAGTAACCGTCGTTACTCCCTTACCAGTTGTACAACATCAAAACCATTGACATGCCACAGAGACAATGCCCCTGTTGTTCTTGTGGTAACTATGGCTCACTGTCCATAATTTACCACAAGGCTGGGAATCACATTCCCAGACTTCATTCGTCAATTCCATTCATTCGACAGATTAGATTTGTAATGACTTCTTTAAAACATTTGCCCTTTTTGTTTTCTTTTCATAAAACCTTTCCTTCACTTTCAAAACCCTTTACCTTTTCATTAAACCATTTCTTTATAACATTCGTTCGTAAGCATTTCGTTCATAAACTTTCTTTCCATAAACCCTTCGTTCCAAATCATTTCCTTTCGTAAACGTAGTTTCATAAACATCATTTTATAAAACATCATTTCATAAAACATCATTTCATACGTGTACACACCAGCCCGAAAACATTATATAAAAACATTTAAAAGAGGGCTTCTAGAACTCACCTTATTAGCTAGTCTTGGTTGTCCTAATCAATGGTCCAACCACGTCACTTCCGATCTGAATTGGTTACAAAACACATATATCAGACCTAACCTCGATTCCCACTCTTCTCAGCTGATATAGGCGAACTTAATGCTAAGTTCGCCTCCCCTGGCTTAGGCGAACTTATAAGCGAACTTAATAAGTTCGCTTACCCTGTGGCCAAGCGAACTTAACCCAGGCGAACATAATAAGTTCGCCTACCCTGTGGCCAAGCGAACTTAACCCAGGCGAACATAATCAGTTCGCCTACCCTGTGGCCAAGCGAACTTAACCCAGGCGAACATAATCAGGCGAACTTGATAAGTTCGCCTCCCCAAGCGAACTTGACAGGCGAACTTGCTAAGTTCGCCTGCAACATCAGTCATCTTCCCCAAAAGTCCCGAAAATTGCGGATTTGGGTTCGGTTATGTCAAAACTTCAACCTTCTTTGCTCAAAACAACCGTTTTTCATTGTAGATACTAAACCTAAGCTTATTCTTAAGTTTTATCCGTAAAAACTTCCGATTTTTCACCCAAAACCCGAAAAACCCTAAAACGAACAAAAACTCAGATTTAGGTCGGATCGTTACCTGAATCGAGCTTCTGATCTGGAGGTTTCCTTCATGAGTGCAAGAGACACGATCTGGTGCAATCTTGTGCGATTCCGTCACTTTCTCTCTCTACGGTTTTCTCTCTCTAGAATGTCAAAGAGCAGAAGAATGAGTGCCTTGGACTATTTATAGGGAAGACCTCCCCAAGCCCGGTTCGCGACTGACCCGGTCCAACTTCGGCCCGCTTAAACTCGTTAACTTTATTTTTTGTCATTTTGGGATGTTACACTCTCTCTACGAAAATATGTGTTGCGGTGGAATAATGGCTGAATCAAGGGAGGCTAGGGTTTAAGCCCTCCCCACCTCCTTCAAACTTTCAACCCAAGCCCAACTAGCCCACCATCTTTCCTTTTCGTTCTTTCGGTCCGGTTAACTCGTTGGGAATTTCGGATGTTACACTAATTCTCTTATTTGAAACTTCAGGATGTTACAGTGATGCTATGAGGGATGCGCACAGTTATGCCAAGAGAAAGATGGCTCAAATTGAAGGACGAGTTTCAAGTAATCGAGTGGGTACACATTACTTTAATTTCAGTTTAATACATATAGCATTTATACTGATTTTGAGATCTATTATATATATATTTTTTATTGAAAGGTGTGGGAAACCGACATGTGGAAGGCGAAGTCGAAGACCGTTTAAGAGAATAGTAACACAGAGTATGGGGGATATCATTTCGACATATAGTGGGTCGATCAGTATCGTGTACAATATCAAAGTAACTTTGTAAGTTTTTTTTTCCTTACGACATTTGTATTTGTTTTACTAACTAACAACATAATCTTTCATTTTAGGTTAATTAAGGAGTCTGGAAGAAGGCTAGCTATTCCCGAGCTTTTGGAGAGGACGAACCCAATAAGAGACATGCAGCAGTTATTTTGTCACGAGAGATCATCCGAAAGGGTGCCTGAAGTGTTGGTATGTTTTTTTAATCAAAAGTATTAATTTTCTTTATATGATTACTTATTATTTAGTGTTACTATGTTGCACACTTGGCAGCATTATAATACTTTTTAACTAACACATATATGCTTTATTTATAGCAGTTATGATACCAAAAGTTTTATAAACTAACACTTTTATTTGGTAAACCATAAGAGAGGTATACTGAGCGACACCATGAAAAATATCTTGACACTAATGACGCAGCGGTACTTGTTGATGACCCACGATTGTAGAAGAAGGGTGCCTCTTCGGGTTCGAGACCATTAACGATCCCTATTATACCATGAATGTTGATGCGCTTAAGAACTGATGTTATTCGTTGTGATCTAGAGGTATGTTAGTTTGATTGGTTTCCTTTTTATTTTAATTTCTTGAATTGTTAGAGATTGATCTAACTACCAACCCGTAGAAATATTTAGTGTTGTCTATGATTAGAAAAACTTTTTCAACATCGGTAGGAAATACTTAAAAAAATTGTTTTCGAGGCCCGTTAGCGGTTCCATCATAAACTCTTTTATTGATGGATTTCAATCCCTCAGTGAACCTGCTTTATTAATTAGCAGTGAACGCAATGCTTAAATTCAAATAGTTACAGTTTGCAAAGTGAGAACAACCTATATATGCATAGTGTATAAGTACTCAATGCATGGGCCGATGTCAGCAATTTTCCCTTTTATGTGATTTTATACTTAAGCACCTGAATTATAACATAATTACTTTTAAACATCTGAACTTTAAAAATGTTTTTTTTAATTTTTCTTCTCACAAATTTATACTACATCCCATGAAGTTTAATAAAGTTGTCATTTACTCATTGGACATTTTTTTTCTCTTTTTTTACGAACCAAGTTACGAGACGTGGCACACACACAATTGTAACGGAGTTGCGCATGATAGTGCATAAGTTATCTAGTCAATTGCGTGCAACGTCGTTATGAGTTTTTTTTTTACTTTTTAGTTTTTTTAAACGGATTTTCTTTCTTTTTCGAATTGTTTACCGGTTAACATTTTTTAACAGCTTTGTTACCTTTTTTGTTTTTTTGTATAAAGTTTTTGAAATATTACTAGATATTTCGCTACAAAGTGTAGGTTTGCGTAAAAGTTTGTTTTTTTATATAAAATTCTGAGTACGTTTATTTATTTCGTAAACGCTAACTTTTTTAAACGGTTTCGTTTTTCTATTAATTTATTTTATAAGTTTTCGAGGATGTTAATTTCTTTCGCGGTTTAACGCGCCGCAGCGCGGCTGGGCACAATTCTAGTTTTAGTTATATTTATCAAATGAATGAATTATAAATCAAATATAATAAGGGTAATAAAAAAAGATAAAAAGAGGAAAAGATATAAATGGAATTTATTTTGTGGCTTCCTTATGGATCTCGATATATCTTGACTCGAGAATTTGTCTCCATAGGCTGCTAACCGAAGTCAATTTGCAGTGTAGAGGTATGTCCTTGAATTCGCTTTCTTCCTCTCTCTGCAGGCTTGTCTCTTTGTTTTGTATTCCATGTTTCATCGGCTCTCTTTTTATACTTTTATAGCTTCTCGTTACCCCATTTTATTTTTTTATATATAGACACACACTTCTTTCTTTGGTGATAAAAAAAATAGAATTTAATTGTAAATGAAAAGGGTGTAAATGCAGTATTTGGAAACAATTCATTGTTGGAACATTTTTTTCTTAAAAGACTCATATTTGAAAACAAATGGAAACTAGCCCAATTTTACAAGGAATCTTTAAAAATAACCCTTTTTTTTACCAAAAGAATAAAAAAGAACTCCGATTCCGTCTTTAGGACATGAGATCTTCAGAAAAAAGTTATAAAAATGTATTTTTTGTGTGATATATGTATATATAGATATGTTTAATTATTTGTGATACCTTACCATATGTTACTAGATTCATATTAGTTTGATTGGATATTAAGGAGGGAGGCCCTTGTGCTTATCAGCCTCCTAAACACAGACACCAGACCATTTTCAATGCCTTCAACATGGAAATCTAAAGCCTCAACACAAATTTTATGGTGAAACCTGTTTCCTGATGTTCCTTTCTGAATCAATTTTGAGACTATGGACCACTTGTCGATTTCAGCTTCGAAATAAACACAGACATGAATACCAAGAGCATTCCAAACACGAAAACACTGACTTCACTAACATCTCTTATTACTTTGATCACCGAAGCGATGTGACTCATGATTCAACAGTTTTGAGCAGTAAATTTGATTGATTTGCTTCAACTCCGTAACTGCTTTCTTGGCATTCTTTTTCAACTTCTTTAAGAAGGAACCATCTACGTTTAAATCTTCCTTCTTCCTCCTCTGAGCGGATTTAATATCGCATACGTTTCCTTTAACTTGCGACACGACATCCATAATTGAACCGCATATGTCCAGAAGTCTAATTGATCGAACAAGCAACTCGTCGACTAAGTTGTTATGTTGATAGTGAGAGAGGGCTTGTTGAGTCTGTTGAGAACTTAGAAGATTGTCAACACATGTGTACAATCTTTCCAAGCATGTTAGACCTATGCAAAATGTTTCTGCATTAGGAACATATGACATAGATGTTTCCCATGTTTTGAGATTTAGGAGTTCCTCTTCAACTTGAAGTATATTGTGATGTGATCTTGGTGGAAAACTAACTGACCTTATGGTATGGCATAATGGCAATGTTGCCATTGTCCGGGTTACGGTTGCTTACCGTTAAAATGGTAACGATGATAACTATAATAGTCTTTGCTCTTCTATTTATACAAGCACAATTTGGCATACATTAATCTTTAGAACTAGAAGAGCATGTGAAACAACATGTGCATGTCTTTCAATTGAAGAAACTTTCATCCACAAACAAATACAACACTCTGATAACTTTAATGACGTTTGGTATAAAAGAAGAATGCAGATAGCCTCCCACATGTTTTGGTGAAGAAACTGTCTTGAAGTTGCTACACTTTGTGTTTACTCTCTAGTGCATCTTTAATAACACATTCCTAACCATTGCAACATCGTCAACGTAAGGTTTTTTTTTCTGGTTTAGTCTTTTTCATGTAATCTGTTAAAGCTATATATGTCGTTCTCAAGAAACCTTAAAATCTAATTAAAGTTGTTCAACAACAAAATTGTTAGAATAATATATTACGAAACTTGTAAGCGCGTGTCAGTTAGATTAGTTACTATATTTTATTGTTATTTCCAGTTCTATTCAGTTGTTATAGCAGTTATTTTCTGTAATTCCAGTTGTAGCATCACAATCATTTTCTATAAATAGACACGCCATTATCCATTTTTGATGTATCAGAGAATACACATCAGATAATTCTTCCCTCTTTATAATTCTAATGCATTTAATTGGGGTGTGGCATCTGATTGATGATACTAGCCACTAAGGCAACAACTCAGTTCTTTTTGTCGCTTGGATTGGTGCAATTAGTTGAACTCAGTTCAGATCATGTTTTCGATTCCACTGGGCTTGAAGGATGTGTTGGACCACCTGTGATTATTCATGATAACGGGCCATTTAAACTGCCCACATTATTTATTAATAATTAGTAAAAGTCCACCTTATTCCCCTCTCCATAATCAAGGCCCAATGTTCTAACATCTAGCGACCTAGCACAAATATTTTTTCCGGTTTCCCCTTATATTCCTGTTCTATTGTAGAACCTACTATTGAATTAATAATTTTTTTTGATCTTTGGGCTTTTATTATTATTAGTTAAATGAGTCAATAACAATGTTTATTATGTATTAATGTTGGGTCTTTATTGGTTTGTGCCGTAGGCCATCAAACCGGATTATGCATTCTCAGTCCAAGTCGTCTATGTCTAGGGTAAAAAAAACAATGTCGCATGCAACGGTTATTGTTAGGAGTTAATTTTTATATGCAGGATCCTGAGCGCAGTATAATCCGAGATCCAAGATCCCTGATAACTTCGGTATCCTGACCATTAATATTATTATCGGTTATTTGTCCTTTATTTCGATTTATGTTCACAGATAACACATATGGACTTAGTCACTCCTGAAGACTCGCCCACTACAACGTGGACCACGTGTGAAACATGCGGGAGAAGCTCTACAACGGTCATATTGAAAACTTAGTAGACTCCAAGTGTCACACCCCAACCGTGCATCTTAACCATGAGTGCGACTAAATTGACAAAAGAACACAATGGAATAAAGACATTTACTATTAAAGTTTCATAATATTAAAAAAAATCCCAATTACATAAGTTTCGAATTAAACCAAACAGATACATGTTTAAAAGACAAGCAACTTAAAATAAGATTCTTCAATTGATATCTAGGCAAATCCTATGTGATATTGACTTGACCTGTCACGAGCTTAATCACCTGAAACATGTACGAAAAACAAGTGTCAACTAAAAATAGTTGGTGAGAAATCACAGGTTTAATAAAAGTATAAGTTTGGCAAATGTGACAATTCATATTCCAAGATCATCATATAGCACGTAATAAAACAAACACATGATTAGCAAATTCAACCTAAAATGATGAGTAACGAATAAGTGGTACAACTCGCAAGTTGCACTGATAACGAATAAGATGTCCAACCAAAAGTTGTACATAAAGTATATGCGGTTTCCATCCTATGGCCCATATCTGTACTACCGTTGGCTTGAAAGTTTCAAGTTAAGGATTTGCAAGTTTAACGTTTATCATGTTGTGTTCATTTACTCACATACATATATGATTCGCTTGTTTTAGAATTGTTTGAAAACGTGTTTTAATGCGTGCCAACGCGTACATGTTTCCCCCAAAACGATTTGAATAAAGTGGGGCTATGAAGTCTCACCTTGAAAGCTAGACGAGATAAGAAACTTGAACGAATAGACGAGATGAATCACGGACCAGACCCTAAACAAATAAATAAACCAGTTTTAGGGTAGGTTCGATGGTTACGAGTGTTAGATAGGCGGTTTGTGTCATAAGATTAAGAATTAGTTGCAAAAATAGAGTTTTAGTTGATTTTCAGATTTGGACAGCAAAGTAGCTGAACAGAAACGGGATTGTTAAAAATATCAAACGACGTCTAAAAATTATGAAATTTTACAAGGAATTAGTTTAAGTCGTCCCAAAGAAGTTTAGTATAGAAAGTTTTTCCATTTGAGACTCGGATCATAGCCAAAATAGTCCAACAAGACAGAAGGTACTGAAAAAGGTTTCTGTCCCGTTTTGGCTACTACGGAGTCATACTTTTGAATTAGAAAATGATCCAATTATGGTTGGAAAGGAAATTAGACGAAATACGTCGTGGAAATTGAGTTTGATCATTTTAGATTAATTATGGTCAAGTTACGCTCAGTTAAATTCAGCACAGTTTCTGTCCAAAATCAATGGTTGCACTTAAGTGGTCCGTTTAGGGTTTTAAGATTACCGAACGCGCAAATAAAAATTAGACGAATGTTATTATGTTATTATAATATATAATATAATCAGATTAGGTTAGCCAAAACGTCCCGTGTCACCAGTCTAGCCATGATATTCACAGAAGCGTTTTGGAGAATCACAGAATGCAATCGGCATAGCCGACACGAGCAAGCGGATTCTATATTTAATTAGCGTGTGAGTTCATATAAGTGATAATATAGAATAAATAACATGTTTTAAGTTAGCAAGAACATACTAAAGCATCGGCAGAGCCACTTTTGCAATAGTTGTCTTAAGGATTCGCAGAATGCGACGGCATAGTCGCCATTGCAAACGGGATCCTTTGTTTGTTAGTTGGTGATGTTAGCTTGATTTATTAGTTTGATTAAGATTATTAGAGGGTTTTTAGGGCTAAGGTTTCACATGATCAAGTGATCATGGATAGAAAATAGAAAAAGATTGAGGGGATGAAGAAAGAATAAAATAAAAAGACGGTATTCAACTTCGGAGGGTTACTTACTTGTTTGATCTTCAAACTCTTGGAATCCTCTAAGGGATTTTTGAAATCTTCAAGGTTGGGAAGGGATTTCACAACTTAGGAGGGGTTGAGAGTGTTTGAGGGAGAATTAGCAAAGAAAACAAGATCCTAAGCCTCCTATTTATACTAATGGTTGAAGGGGTGTAAATATGGAATGTCTTGGAAAGCAATTTAGGGTTTTAGGGCCCTCAAATCTGCGAAATTTTCCTCAATGGGGCTGGGTTTTTTGTGATTTCTTGCTTGGGCTAGGTCCAAGAGTAGGTGGGTTGGGTCCTAGCATGATCTGGTTGAGTGCGCGCATTCGAAAATTGCGATTTTAAGTATTTCTAAGCGAAATTGGCAAATGTTTTCAACATTAAAGTTGATTGTCATAACAAAAAGAGTATGTTTAGCTAAAAAAATTTAAGTTAAAGTTACTTTATTCGCGTATAGTAGTTGGCGATCGGTGGGCGAGAAAACGGACCTTTTGATCGTTTTTCGAATTTCAGGATTTATTTAAGGAAAGTTTTGCAAACAAACTTTGTTTTAATTAAAGAAATGAATATTTTAAACATTTAAAACATAAATTAATGTCATGTTAAACGATTTGTCGGTCGTGGACGGTACGTAGTTAACGACGGTTTAAAAGGCGAACGATCGCACGAAAGTACTAACTAGTACTTTTAAGCATCAATTCACATTGAATGGGTTGTAAGAACATGTTTGAGATGTATGGGGGTGGTTCTTGTGTATTTAATGTGTCATAAAGATCAATTAAGTCTACGTGCGATCCATGAATCAATCACAGATAAGTATAAGTCTTTGAAATCAAGCATAAACGTAATGTTTCACATGTGAACTAGTATTGTAACAACGTCTGAATAGGATTTCAAGTAAAATGAAATGTCATGCGGATTTTCATTGATAAGTCTAGAATGAGTACAAGTAGTGAAAATCAGAAGTGTCACACCAAGATTTTCGAATAGTTAGTTAGGATCATCTCTGCATATAATCAGCAGTAATATCGATTAGGAACACACAACTCACTTAGCAATATTCAATACTCGCAAACAGCTCTGTAACACTTAGTATTCGATCGATTACTGCTCTCATTGTACTCATTTCTTTCAATTTATATAAGACTAGGAGGCAAGTGACTTTCAGTCACTTCCCGAGGTTTTATGCCGGCAATCCTTAGGGATTAAGGGCTTTCCTCGTACATAATCGTGTCAAGCTTTACTTTTACGATTTTAACATTGCATTATTACCATGCACACTAACTCACAAACTAAGTTTGGTTACAAATTTACTCTTGATAATATTCACCCAAAATAATTTGGCGCCCACCGTAGGACAAGTGGTGTTTTTATTTTAAAATCTTTGTTAAAGTTTGCGTTAAATCACTATTTTTCAAACTTATTTAAAAATGTCATCTCAATACAAGTAAGTTTCTTCTTCTACTCCATCTTCAAGCTCTGGGTTGACCAACCCTCTTCCCCTCCTCCATCATTCCCAAAAAAGAATGACAACATGCCTAAGAAAACTACATCTGTTGGTTTTTCGGGATCTGGGATACCCGCTGGAGGACCTGTGCTTGTTTCAAACAACGACATCCTCAATATGTTCTCAGAGGTGAAGCAACAAATGAAACATCAAGAAAGGACTAATCAAATGTTGTTTAGAGAGCTTGAAAGGATAAAAGAATCAAAGAAACCGGTGCAGATGACAAGCTCACTACAACCAAGGATCCTGGACTTTCACTATGCAGGATTCTCAGGAAATCACTAAGGAGATATTATCCCTATGCAGGCTGGAACCACTACTGTTGGTCCAACTCCGGCTGTCAGGGTCACTGCTAACCGAGGTATCGGGATCACCCCAAGATCCTAACTTTGGTAACACTTTCAATCAAGTTTTAGATGTTAACAAACTTATTCAGGATACAGGGATCAATCCAGTTATGGCTAAAGAACTAAAGAAGCTCAGGGACATGATCTCAAGTGTACCAGGTATGGTCCAACCAATACTAGAGGCATCCTTAACCAGTCACAGGATCTCCAGATTCGCTCCTCCAATATGTGATGCAGAGATCCCGAAACGCTTCCAAACTCCCAACATGAAATTATATGACGGAGCGACGGATCCTAAAGAGCATGTCGCCCAATACAGGGAGAGAATGGAAATTAATCCCATTCCCTTAGATTCAAAATAAGCTTATTTATGCAAAGGATTCGGGTCCACTTTGACAGGATCAGCCTTGAAATGGCTGCTGAATGTTCCTCCTTATTCAATTACCTCATTTGCTCACTTGTTAATTTGTTTAATAATCAATTTTTTTGCAGCAGAACATTTGAAAGACTAACAAGTGATTTGTATAGGGTAACCCAGAATACCGGAGAGTCCCTTCGGGGTTATGTTAGTACGTTTGGACGGGAATCCCTGGACATCCCGAACCATTACGTTGCCACAGCGGTCCAAGCATTCAAGATGGGGTTGAAGAAGTATTCCTCATTTTACGAAGTCGTTGTCATGAATCCTTGCAGGAATCAGGACGAAGTCAGTAATCGAGCATTCAGGTTCATAAGGCTCGAAGATGACAAAAAAGATTTAACAAAGGATGGATGCTCCAACCAGCTACAGTCAATGCAACCAGAAAACTGAATCTACACCCTACAAACCTTACATATCCAAGCCTTACTCCAACCCTGACAATCATAGAGTCAACGTTGTAGAGGATGACGAAGACGAAGAAGAGTATCCTAGAATATCCTAATACTGTTTTTCTCTTGATACAACAGGTTTGATGTTTGCCAAGCAGGATCTTGGTGAAAAGGCCAGATGGCCTCGCAAAAACGAGAAGAACTCAGGGTGGAAGGATAAATCCAAATGGTGTGCATTCCATGAATATTTCAGCCACGTGACTGAGGATTGCATCGCCTTACGAAAGGATATTAGTTACCTCCTAAGTAAGGGCCACCTCAACGAATTCCTGGCAAAAGAAAGGACAAAACTAAGGATCACGACATGATCCCGCAAAGACCAGCATCCCCACCGCCGGATGCCAAGGTAATAAATTTCATATCTGGTGGTTCTGACATATGTGGTACTTCTTATTCCGCAGCTAAAAGAAACGCTAAGGAAGCAAAGATAGAAAAATGAGATAGACCTTCCAAAACGTCAACCTTAACAGAGAAAAAAGTGATCTCTTTTGATGAGGAAGACAGAGACAACGTGCAGGATCCTCACCAAGACGGTTTGGTGTTTACTCTATACATAGCCAACCACTTTATTCGTAGGATCCTAATTGTCGGATGAAGTTCAATAAACATCATACAGTTTGAAGTTCTAAAAAGGATGGGGATCCCTGACTCCGAAATCATCTCGAAATCCGTAGTTTTAGTAGGATTTAGTGGAGAGGTTAAGAACACAGTTAGAGAAATAAAACTACCAATCTACATCGAGGGGGTAAAATCTATACCGAAATTTTGTGTCATTGATTCTTTACCTTGCTATAACATTATTCTAGGGAGACCCTGGATATATGACATGAAAGTGGTACCCTTAACATATCACCAATGTATCAAAATGCCAACCCCTTGGGGGGTAGTAAGGATCAACAGCGATCAACAAGAAGCTAAAGACTGTTATACTTCCTCGATGAAAGCCTCTACCAAAACTAGGCAAGCATAGCAATTAAAGAAACAAACCTGAGACGTCTTGACAAAAGAGCAGGATGTCAAAGAAATATCCTTAAGCACGGAGGATCCTGACATCAAGGTGTTTGTTGGAACTAATATCCCCAAAGATCTTGACTAGGAACTCTTAGAGTTACTAAAAAGTAGAATCTCAACCTTCGCTTGGAAACATGAAGACATGACAGGTATTTCTAAAAATGTTATTACACATAAATTAGGTGTTGATAATAGTTTTAGGCTAATACACCAAAAAAGAAGAAAATTTGCACTAGAAAGGAATGCAGTTATCTAAGAAGAAATTGAGAGACTGCTGAAAGCACGAATGATAAGGGAAGTAAAATTCCCGAGATGGCTAGCTAATGTAGTGGTGGTCTAGAAGAAAAATAGAAAATGGAGAGTCTATGTAGACTTCACTGACTTGAATAAAGCATGTCCCAATGATCTTTTTCCATTGCCATGCATAGACTCAATGGTGGATGCTACAGCACGAAATCCTGACGTTTATGGATGCTTCTTCAGGATTTCAGCAGATCCAAATGGAGCCATCAGACCAGGAGGATACAGCCTTCATGACTCCAACATGTATTTACTGTTATATAGCTATGCCATTTGGTCTTAAAAATGCAGGTACCACATATCAGAGACTTGTGAACATGATGTTCAAGGATAAACTGGGGGACACCATGGAAGTCTATATAGACGATATGGTGGTAAAGTCAAAGAAAGCTGAGGATCATCCTAGGGATCTCAGAGAGGCATTCGATATCATGGACCAATACAACATGAAGCCGAATCCTTCAAAATGCCACTTTGGAGGAGGCAGGAAAGTTCTTGGGATACATGGTAACCAAGAGAGGGATAGAAACTAGTCCAAAGCAGATCAAAGCAATCATCAATCTGAAAGCCCCAGCAAATACCAAGGATGTTAGCGACACTCAACCGATTTATTTCAAGATCCTCAGAGAGATGTAAGGAATTTTATGACAACCTTTAGAAGAACAAGCAATTCGAATGGGAAGAGAAGCATGAATAAACGTTTCAAGCATTAAAAGACTACCTATCATCAGCACCTCTGCTAATGAAGCGGGAGGATGGTGAGCCATTATCCTTGTACTTGGCAGTATCCGGAAACGCTGTAGGTGCTATATTGGTCAAGGATCATGAAGGACAACATCATCCCATATACTATGTAAGTAAAAGCTTGTTAGCCGTAGAAACCATGTATTCTCATTTAGAAAAACTAATTTTAGCTTTAATAATGACATCTACTAAGCTTAGACATTACTTTGAAACTCATGTTATTCATGTTAAAACTAATTATCCTATTAAGTGTGTCTTGAGAAAGCTAGAGATGTCAGGAAGGATGGCAAAATGGTCTGTTAAGCTTAGTGCCTATGAGCTAGTATACGAACCTAGAACAACAATAAAGTCTCAGGCACTTGCGGACTTTGTGGCTGATTTCAGTAGTGATATTCAACATTAAGCAGACCTTGAAGTCCAACAATTGGAGGAATCCATGGATAAATGGATATTATTCATAGACGGTGCTTCAGACGTAAGTGAACAAGGCTAGGCATAATACTGAAATCGCCATAGGGGGATATAATACCCCAATCCATAAGTTGTGAGTTCCGGGCAACGAATAATGAAGCAGAATACGAAGCACGGATAGCGGGATTGCAACTAGCCAGAGATATGCAAATCAGGTATCTCCAGATACATGTAGATTCATTGTTACTCGCTAACCATTTTCAATGGTTCATATGCAGTTAAAGGAGAGAAGTTGGCTAAATACCCCGCAATGGTTAAAAATTTATCCATAGGATTCAAATTTTTTAGCATCACACAGGTACCTCGATGAAATTTTTGGCATCACACAGGTATTTAAAACTTACGTGTTAACCTAAGTTTTTGGCATGTCCCAAGTGTGGCTTGTCCCAAGTATTTAACACTTACGTGTTAACCCAAGGATTTATCGTTGATATGCTGATTCAAGATCCTGATACTCAAACGGATTAGAGACATTTGTGAAGATCTTAAGGTACAACTACTGAGCATACAATTTGTTTGACAACTATACACAGAGGACATCTAAAAGCTATCATGCTTTGAGTCTGTTTGGACTCCCTATCGCTATCTGGTATGTGTATCTGTCCAACTTGATTACCACTGAATGTATTTACCTAAAATTGTTTCTTAGTGGACTTAAAATCCTGATAACTAAGACATGATATGTTTGTGGCCGGTACTTTTCAAATTATTTATCAAGATATGTTTTCCTAAAACAAAGTCTGATAAAAACATAAGAAGTTATTTATAAATAATTATTAAGGATCCAGTATCCTGAGAATTTACCTAAACTTATTTTTCTAAGTGTCACAAGGCTTAATTGCCTAAGGATCCTGATTTTTTAAAACGTACCAAACGCATGACAATCATATCACATAGTCATAAGCTATTTGATGATATTTAAAGTTCAGGAAAATAAGTGACTTGGGCTTCATTCAAAAAACGGAACCATCCACCCGATTCACAAACTATCAGTCAAATTGTCTATCCCGACCTGGGATCCCCAAAAGCAAAGGAAATAAAATTGTTCAACAGACCACAAGCATAAAAAGTAAAGAGTTCATTCACCAAGATTATAAAAATAAAGGTCTCAGGCCATGTCTTTATCGCCATCATTGTCCTGTTACACCACCTTATCCGCCACCTTCATGCTCCATTCAGCCTCTTCCACCTGGTTGCCCACCTCAGCATCTTGCACCAACTCACCTCTAAGCTCCACCACGACCTTTTCCACTCTTGGACGTCCCAAGTTGCCCGGTCAAAATCCCTATCATCAGCCTCCTTAGCCATTTTCTATCCTAGCTTGAAATATAGAGATTGCAGCTGATTTTTTTGGCTTGTTCATGGGATTCCTCGAGGTCTTGGGCATGTTTGGCATAGGCATCCTCTAGCTCTGCCTTCACCCTGCTAAGCTCCTTGGCCTCATATGCTAATCTTTTATTTTTAGCCGCAACTATCTTTTGTAGGTCGCTCACCATCTGTTTGTCCTCTTCAACTTCTTCCGCCACCGACTCATAGCATCTAGTCATTTGCTCCAGGGCTGTCACAGAAAAATATGTTATGATTTCTCTAATACAAATTCAGTATCCGGGATACTAAAAATTTCTTACCAAATGACCAAAGACGTGAAGCCTTTTGTGGGCATCAACATAGCTTAGGCTTTCAAGGATAGCTGCATCAGCGACATCACAAGGCTTTCTCTTCTTGCTAGCAGTAGGCTTGGAGCGGGGAGTTGGAGCTTCCGGCTAAGGAGCTTCAATGGTAGGCTGGCTTATTTCTTTCTTGATAGCTTTGCCCTTGGAAACCATGATGTTAAGAGCGAATCTAGAGCTAGACCTGCAGACACCTATTTCAGGATAACATGTTAGAGTCTCATACATGCATTTAACTAAAAAATTAATATGATTTTTCCTATCTTACCATACATCTCAGAGGTGGAAGGATGGTTTTATGAAGTTTCTTTTACGGAGGGGACCTTGAATCGAAAGGTTCTTTCAATAGGATCAAGATTGAAAAAGAAAGAAACCCTCTTAGCAGTGTCGGATAGGGGAGGACCAACCTCCGAAAACCTGAGCGTTGCAAACAAAGAGAAAACCTAGAATTAATATGCGGGATATCAAAATCTTAAGGATCCTTCAAGCAGAATCCTACCCTTTCCAATCCACCTTAAGGGCAACTTATCCCCACTAGGGATGGAATCCCTCCTGACAAAGAAAATTGATTCTTCTAGTTGGAATCATTCTGAGTTGTTTTCAAGACCAGATGATTTTGCCCGGTTTTTATTTGAAACAAGAAAGCGGGAAGAACCATGGCTCCTAAGGTTGTACACATAGGTTAGTTCAGAAGCGTTGAAATCAAGGGCATGGTGTCGAATCAAGATTTCAAGAACATGCAGGGTTCTCCCAATCATGGACATCGTTTGAGCGTAGCTTAGGGCAGTTTTTTTCAAAGAACTCCGTTTTTTTCCGTTTTCCCCTTATATTCCTATTCATTTGTCAGAACCTACTATTGGATTTATAGTTTTTTGATCTTTGGGCTTTTATTATTATTAGTTAAATGGGTCAATAACAATGTTTATTATGTATTAATGTTGGGTCTTTATTGGTTTATGCCGTAGGCCATCAAACCGGATTATGTATTCTTAGTCCAAGTTGTCTATGTGTAGGGTAAAAAAAAACAATGTCGCTTGCAGTGGTTATTGTTAATAGTTAATTTTTACATGCAGGATCCTGAGCGCAGTATAATCCGAGATCCAAGATCCCTGGTAACTTCGGTATCGTGACCCTTAATATTACTAACGATTATTTGTCCTTTATTTCGATTTATTTTCACAGGTAACACGTATGGACTTAGTCACTCCCGAAGACTCGCTCACTACAACGTGGACCACCTGTGAAACATGCAGGAGAAGCTCTACAACGGTCATATCGAAGACTTAGTAGACTCCATGATTTTCGGATAGTTAGTTAGGATCATCTCGGTATATAATCAGCAATAATATCGATTAGGAACACACAACTCACTTAGGAATATTCAATACTCGCAAACAACTCTGTAACACTTAGTATTCGATCGATTACTGCTCTCATTGTACTCATTTCTTTCAATTTATATAAGACTAGGAGGCAAGTGACTTTCCGTCACTTACCGAGGTTTTATGCCGGCAATCCTCAGGGGTTAAGGGCTTTCCTCGTACATCATCATGTCAAGATTTACTTTTACGATTTTAACATGACATTACTACCAAGCACACTACCTCACAAACTAATTTTGGTTACAAAATTACTCTTTTTAATTTTTGCCCTAAACAATTATCATGTAACGTTAAAACCGATTCATGGCAATGCTTCATCATGTATATAATGTAAAGTATGGGTTGAACAAGTCAGTCTGTCGCTTTTGTGTTTTTCAAGAACAAATAAGAAATCAAAAGCATTATGTTTGTATATATTCGTTGGTTTATTACATTTGTTTCTTCGTTTACTTCGTTGATTCTTTAATAGATCGTGGAAGGGACCACTTACAGTGGTATCATAGCAGGGGAAGACTCAAGGGAGACTGGATCACAATCGTTTTACAAGTTATTCTGGAGATCAGACCATGGATTCAGGGATGGATATGGATCAATTTAGGAATCGCATTTGGTAAAGCCCAAGAGGAATCACGGTGAATCTCGCTAACTTGAAACTAATTAGTGGATCATCTCCTAGAAGCAAGAATGCCAAGAATCCATATAACTTGAAGAACGCCGCGGCGAAACGGATTTTGGATAAGGCAAAACAATTGAAGTCTCGTTCCAAGAATTCGTATACCAGTAGTCGAATGTTGCAAGGAACAAATCCCTGTACGCATCAGAAAGAAGGACGAATAACCCAGACCATTCAAAACACGAAAGATAATTCTTTAATTCGGTGTTATCGTTGTCAAAATCTCGATCATTATGCATTCTTGTGTCCTACTAAGAAATCAAATCTAAAAAGTATTGTTCCTTCAAATCCAAATATGGAATTCTTAACTGAAGGAACTGAGTTTAGGATTTGGAATGAAATATGGTTTCTTAGTCTAGATTTCAAAATACATATAACAGGAAACAAGAATCTGTTTGTATGTTTCAAAAATACCTTGGCTATTGAGACTAGGAACGGAATTGGAAAAATAAAGGCAAATTTCACTGGAAAGAAATAATTGTTCCTTGCGTTTATTATACTCCATACTTATAGAAAAATATAATTAGTATAGAACTTATAGTGTAACAAGGCTTTGAAGTTATTCTAGAAGGAGACAATTGCAAAATCAAACCGATGTTTGATGACGTGGAAATCTAACTTTGATCTAAAAAGAAAGGGTAAGCATGTAATTGATCAAGAAGAAAACTACGCTTGTGAGATGGGTTACATCAATGCCTATTTGATCACCTTGATCAAGTGACTCAAGAGGAAGATATCAAAGAAAATTATAGAGATCAAGATGATATTAATAAAGGAAAGCAAAAGGAAATTGAAGAAATCATGCATGACGAAGGATGAAATGTTGGAATTAATGTACGGACCCGATTAATTAACGCTACTGACCGAGTTATGACCCGTAAGAGTTACTCCTAGGGCTAGGGGCAGACTTACATACGTGGGAGGGGGTTAACCAGAACCCCCCGAGTTTCAAAATTTTTATAGAATATTATGTAAAAAAACTGGGGTGAACCCCTTCAAAAATTATAGGGTGAACCCGTTTACAAAGTTTAAAAAATTATAGGGTGAACCACAAGTGGTGTACTGGTTTAAGCTTTGCTTTATAACCTGAAGGTTGTGGGTTCAAATCCACTCACTGATATTTTTTTAAACGTTTTTTTACCTGATTTCGTCTGGGCCTTTTTTCAGCGGGTGGGCCTGTTTTGAAAGAACTGATGGGCCTTTTGACTGTTCCTTGTTTCTTTTGTTGGGCTAGTATAACAAAGAGGGAAAAAAAGTAGGTCACAGAGAAAGAAAGAGGTCGCATCGCAGCCTCCAACTCCAGTCTCCACAGCCTTTCAAGTTTCATCATCCAACCTCCAACTCCGCCTTCCGCCACTGTTGTTGCCCTGCCACCGGCCCACCGCCCCACCGCACCGCTGCCGCCATTCTCTCCACCACAAGTTAGTTGACTTTTTATTCCCTCATGTTTGTTGTTTACTTGTTTGAAAAAGAAAATCTAGGGTTAATTTGAATGTCAACTAGTTAAACTTGTTTAAAAAAAATCGTATTAAATTGTTTAGTAGAGTTAGCAAATGAGCAGGTAGAGATGGATTGGACAGTGGGCAATTTCCTCTTAACTGTTCAAAAAAATTGCAGGTCAATTGTGCCCGGTTGGCTAGTTGGACAAGGATGATGCATCTGATAGAGTAATTATGGTTAGGGCTTTGGAGGACATCATTTCTAGTGCATCCCCAGCATCTGATAGTGTTGAAATCTCCTATCTGCAGGTATTACTAAGATTTAACCATATTTCTTTTTTCATATGTTATTTCATTAACAAGTGAATCAATGTTTTTCCTATGAAATTACTAATTAATGCAAATTGGATTCAGTCATGATCAAATAAGTGAATCTTCACATTTTGAATATGAAAATTCTGAAAGAGTAACTTCAAAATAAAGAATGTTCCATCGAGTAGTAATGTTTTTCGTTTGTTACTGTACTATTTTCTGTTATGAACATGCTCATAAAGTAGTGATTTCAAAACAAAGAATGCTCCATCAAGATGTCATACTCTGCATGTTAAGACTGCAAATGCTGATTCAAAGAATTGGAGCATCTAAAAACAGTAAACCATTTGAAAAAAAAATCCGACCTAAACCATCGAACTGACCCGAAATTTTTTATGCCCAACCCTATTAAATTAGAGCATCTAAAAATAGTGAACTCCTTGAAAAAAATTTCTTGATCCGCCACTGCCTAGGGCAACGAACATTAAATCCACTTAAGGTGATTAACTGGTAATTACGAATAATTAACGAGACGAAATACATTTATAAATTCGTTAGATGGGATTTATTATATATACTGGTTTATAAATAATATATATATTGTTTTAATCTTTTATTAAAACATTAAATGGGTTCGGGCTTTTAATTGCGTATTGGACTTTGGGCCCGGTAGCAATTAAAAGAGATTATAAAAGAGATTAGGAGCTTAATCACCTAACAACTTACCCCAACCCTAGACGCAAGCCACAAAGAGCCGGCTCCCCCCTCCTTCGCGAATCCGGCAGCCACCAGCCACAAGTCGCCGCCGCCGCTGCCTTGCGGGTTTCCGGCCAGCCGCACCTAGCGCACCTGTTGTTCGTGTTTGGTTCGTTACTAACATTCGTTCGTTGTACCTCAGTGTCTTGATCGGTTATTCTATTAACCACAAAGGTATATTTAATCTCATTGATAGATTAATCTTTATTCTGTGTTCGTATGGGTTTGTAATCTAGATCTTGTCGGGTTTTCCTTTTGTGTTGAATCTTTGTTTTTATTCCGTTGCGTTTATTAATTACTATTTAATTAATAATAAACTATAATTATTATCAACGGCTTTTGATAACTAATTTTTTAACTGATCACCACTGAAAAACCCAACATGAAAGTCTCTAGTCAAGTAAGTCCATATTCCCCATGAACGTCTTGTCTATAGAAAGTTGCACTCAAGGTTGATTTTGGATAAATAGATAAATACTTTACAAAAGATTAACGTAAAATCAAAAATAGAAATTCTATTCCCACCAAGTTATAAAATGGTGAGCAAGTGGACCATTTCGACCTTTATATGAGAGTTCAAAATGAAGGGACTTATCGGAGGATTTGAAGGAAAAATGAATGAGAACTTATTTGTCATGAAACTCGGGTTTAATTGGGATTTGCAACAAACTTATTATGTATTATTGTTGGGTCTGTATTGGTTTGGGTCATATGCCATCAAACCAGATTATGTATTTCTACTCCAAGTCGTCTATGTCTAAGGTAAGAAAAACGATGTCATATGCAGCAGTTATCATGAAACATCACAACCGATTCATGGAAACACTTTATCATGTATATAATGTAAAGTCTGGTTTGAACAAGTCAGTTTGTCGCTTTTTTGCTTTTCAAGAACAAAGAAATCAAAAGCATTTTGTTTCTATACTCGCTGGTTTATTACATTTGTTTGTTCGTTTACTTCATTGATTCTTCAATCGATCATGGAAAGGACCACTTACACCTACTAACCAAATTAGTAAAATCCAAGAGAGAAAGAAAAAAATGTGCCATTCTTTAAACACCCTGTTCGTGGAATGGCTAAATCTCCAAACAAGAGGAAATCGATGATCCCATCCAAAAACACTCCACCATGGTCAAATTCTACTTTCATCACTTTTGTTTCAAATTTAAAATGAAATATAACTTATTTATACTAATTATAGGAGAATATATCGGTGAAGATACAAATCACGGGTGATATGTTTGTGAAATTATGTGAGAAAACCGGTTTCTATGATCAATAACAACAAATATTACATGACGGGTTCAATTTTGGTCCCTTTTCTTTCCGATTCAAAATCAAAGATAACATATTGTAGTGAAACGATACTAAACAATGTCTTTCTTTCCATCTAGTCTTACTTTTAAACCATGGAAGAAGTTTTTAAGACAAAAGAAGTAGGTGTTTGATAGTGATCAGTTGTCATAGATACACAAAATCTTTAATGAGGTAAGATAGAAAGTAATTTCTAAAGAACGAGATGTGATTTTCTGTGAAATTTCGTATGAAAACGATATGTTTAAATCAGACCAAATGAATATAAGGATTGAACAATCACCATGAATCCTTGCAAGTCTTCATGAAAGGGTATGATAGTTAATAGCTATGACCACCGCCATTTTACAACACTTACATCAGTAGGAACTTTAGTAGAAAATACCATGTTACTACTGACTACCAACCATCCAACGATCAGTAGTAACAAAATTACTACCGACCATCAGCAGTAACTTTCCAACCATTAATAGTAACAAAATTACTACCTACCATCGGTAGTAACAAAGTTAATACTTACTACTGATTTCTCGGTTCCTATCGAAAGCCAATTGATGTTGATACTTGTTTTTACCGACGGTCAATTTGTTGTTGTTGAACTAAGTTGCTACTAATGCTTATAGTTGTTACAGATGCTCATAGTTGTTATCCTTCTACTCATCATCAGTTCCAAGCAGCATTTGTTCAATCATCAGCGGGACTCCTGTTAGGGGCGTTATAGGTTAGACCCTACCAAGAGTGTTGTCCTTAGAACCCCCTTGTCTAGAGGTTCTCCCCTAACAACCCTAGAGGTTCCATGGTTCTAAAAATTAGAATAGTCTTAGTTGAGTGTACACTCCAAATTTTCTAACTCAAACTAATATGTATTTTAACTTCCCATTATGTTTTAAGCAAATCCAGTTACATAAAATGACATTAGTGACACTAAAATCACCAACATCATCCCATATTTTAGTGTAATCCTTAATTCACTAAAAGTAGTTACATTCATAGAAAAAAAAATTCATGCATAAATGAAAATGTTGTGACGATTGAATTTTCATATTAGTGTATTACACATTTCAAGTATTCGAATATCGCCGTGTCACTAAGGATTATACCCTTGATATACATCTGAATACATGTAGATAATATAAACATAAGTTCAATATACACCTATGTTCTTCTCCTGACACTATGTTTTACTAAACTTGTGTCCATATCCTTCAATGAGCATATAGAAGCCAAGTTTAGCTCCTTTGAAATGGATGAACTTCATACTCATATAGGTAGGTCTTTTTTGTTTGTACTTGCCATGCAGTTTTGCATAGGAACTACTAAGAAGTTATACTTCATCCTCTAGAACTTGTAGGTTTGGACACATATCTTGGGTTGATATAACACGTGTGTTTCAATCTCTAGAAGCTAAACTTTTCACAATGAATTCAACATCTAATGTTGTATTAGATGCGAATTAGGTCTCTTAACATGAGAGATCTAAATGGACTTTGATCCCATCCCAACAGCCGACTTGTGCACAAAATCTCTTGCTAACCATCTGGTTAGATAACCGGCTAGATTATGTTGTGTATGCATATATTTAACATTAATCACCCCATTCGTTATAAACTCACAAATTATGCTATGTGTAAAGCCTAAGTGTCTAGAATTGCCATTGTACAATTGACTTTATGTGTTAGCCAAGGTAGTGGCACTCTCACACCAAATAGATATATGTGGTATATGTTTAGGTCACAACGGAATCTCATACACAAAATATCTTAGCCACTCAGCCTCTTTACCAGCTACTGCAAATGCTACAAACTGTGAGATAGCTCCTTCGCCAGGTAAGAATACCCATCCACTAGTTGAGGAGTGATCTTCCATATTAGTTATCCAACTTACATTGTAATCACCTTCTAGAACTGAAGGAAATCCACTATAGGTCAAACCATAGTCCATGATTTGCCTCAAGTACTTGAACACTCTTCTAATAGCTTGACAATGATGTATACTTAGGTTGCTAGTAAACCAACGTAGCTTCCCAACAACAAAGGTAATATATGTCTGTAACATCCCGAAAATAATAATTTATTGAAAAGACGTAATAGTCGGAGCTCGGGAAATAAAAAGAACATAACCTGGAAAAAGGAAGGGGGCGAAACTGTAAAAAAGGGGCGAAAGTAAACAGGGGATGGGCTTAACCTAGCCGCTACCCCCACCTTCCCCTCATTCCCTTATTTCGCTTGGCAAGAGAAAGAGAGAGAAGGAGTTTAATCACCTAACAACTTACCCCAACCCCAGACGCAAGCCACAAAGGGCCGGCTCCTCCCTCCTTCGCGAATCCGGCAGCCACCAGCCACAAGTCGCCGCCGCCGCCTTGCGGGTTTCCGGCCAGCCGCACCTGGCGCACGTGTTGTTCGTGTTTGGTTCGTTACTAGCATTCGTTCGTTGTACCTCAGTGTCTTGATCGGTTATTCTATCAACCACAAAGGTATATTTAATCTTATTGATAGATTAATCTTTATTCTGTGTTCGTATGGGTTTGTAATCTAGATCTTGTCGGGTTTTCCTTTTGTGTTGAATCTTTGTTTTTATTCCGTTGCGTTTATTAATTACTATTTAATTAATAATAAACTATAATTATTATCAACGGCTTTTGATAACTAATTTTTTAACTGATCACCACTGAAAAACCCAACATGAAAGTCTCTAGTCAAGTAAGTCCATATTCCCCATGAACGTCTTGTCTATAGAAAGTTGCACTCAAGGTTGATTTTGGATAAATAGATAAATACTTTACAAAAGATTAACGTAAAATCAAAAATAGAAATTCTATTCCCACCAAGTTATAAAATGGTGAGCAAGTGGACCATTTCGACCTTTATATGAGAGTTCAAAATGAAGGGACTTATCGGAGGATTTGAAGGAAAAATGAATGAGAACTTATTTGTCATGAAACTCGGGTTTAATTGGGATTTGCAACAAACTTATTATGTATTATTGTTGGGTCTGTATTGGTTTGGGTCATATGCCATCAAACCAGATTATGTATTTCTACTCCAAGTCGTCTATGTCTAAGGTAAGAAAAACGATGTCATATGCAGCAGTTATCATGAAACATCACAACCGATTCATGGAAACACTTTATCATGTATATAATGTAAAGTCTGGTTTGAACAAGTCAGTTTGTCGCTTTTTTGCTTTTCAAGAACAAAGAAATCAAAAGCATTTTGTTTCTATACTCGCTGGTTTATTACATTTGTTTGTTCGTTTACTTCATTGATTCTTCAATCGATCATGGAAAGGACCACTTACACCTACTAACCAAATTAGTAAAATCCAAGAGAGAAAGAAAAAAATGTGCCATTCTTTAAACACCCTGTTCGTGGAATGGCTAAATCTCCAAACAAGAGGAAATCGATGATCCCATCCAAAAACACTCCACCATGGTCAAATTCTACTTTCATCACTTTTGTTTCAAATTTAAAATGAAATATAACTTATTTATACTAATTATAGGAGAATATATCGGTGAAGATACAAATCACGGGTGATATGTTTGTGAAATTATGTGAGAAAACCGGTTTCTATGATCAATAACAACAAATATTACATGACGGGTTCAATTTTGGTCCCTTTTCTTTCCGATTCAAAATCAAAGATAACATATTGTAGTGAAACGATACTAAACAATGTCTTTCTTTCCATCTAGTCTTACTTTTAAACCATGGAAGAAGTTTTTAAGACAAAAGAAGTAGGTGTTTGATAGTGATCAGTTGTCATAGATACACAAAATCTTTAATGAGGTAAGATAGAAAGTAATTTCTAAAGAACGAAATGTGATTTTCTGTGAAATTTCGTACGAAAACGATATGTTTAAATCAGACCAAATGAATATAAGGATTGAACAATCACCATGAATCCTTGCAAGTCGTCATGAAAGGCTATGATAGTTAATAGCTATAACCGCCGCCATTTTACAACACTTACATCAGTAGGAACTTTAGTAGAAAATACCATGTTACTACTGACTACCTACCATCCAATGATCAGTAGTAACAAAATTATTACCGACCATCAGCAGTAACTTTCCAACCATCAATAGTAACAAAATTACTACCTACCATCGGTAGTAACAAAGTTAATACTTACTACTAATTTCTCGGTTCCTATCGAAAGCCAATTGATGTTGATACTTGTTTTTACCGACGGTCAATGTGTTGTTGCTGAACTAAGTTGCTACTAATGCTTATAGTTGTTACAGATGCTCAAAGTTGTTATCCTTCTACTCATCATCAGTTCCAAGCAGCATTTGTTCAATCATCAGCGGGACACCTGTTAGGGGCGTTATACGTTAGACCCTACCAAGAGTGTTGTCCTTAGAACCCCCTTGTCTAGAGGTTCTCCCCTAACAACCCTAGAGGTTCCATGGTTCTAAAAATTAGAATAGTCTTAGTTGAGTGTACACTCCATATTTTCTAACTCAAACTAATATGTATTTTAACTTCCCATTATGTTTTAAGCAAATCCAGTTACATAAAATGACATTAGTGACACTAAAATCACCAACATCATCCCATATTTTAGTGTAATCCTTAATTCACTAAAACTAGTTACATTCATAGAAAAAAAATCATGCATAAATGAAAATGTTGTGACGATTGAATTTTCATCTTAGTGTATTACACATTTCAAGTATTCGAATATCGCGGTGTCACTAAGGATTATACCCTTGATATTCATCAGAATACATGTAGATAATATAAACATAAGTTCAATATACACCTATGTTCTTCTCCTGACACTATGTTTTACTAAACTTGTGTCCATATCCTTCAATGAGCATATAGAAGCCGAGTTTAGCTCCTTTGAAGCGGATGAACTTCATACTCATATAGGTAGGTCTTTTTTGTTTGTACTTGCCATGCAGTTTTGCATAGGAACTACTAAGAAGTTGTACTTCATCCTCTAGAACTTGTAGGTTTGGACACATATCTTGGATTGATATAACACGTGTGTTTCAATCTCTAGAAGCGAAACTTTTCACAATGAATTCAACATCTAATGTTGTATTAGATGCGAATTAGGTCTCTTAACATGAGAGATCTAAATGGACTTTGATCCCATACCAACAGTCGACCTGTGCACAAAATCTCTTGCTAACTATCTGGTTAGATGATCGGCTAGATTATGTTGTGTATGCATATGTTTAACATTAATCACCCCATTCGTTATAAACTCACAAATTATGCTATGTGTAAAGCCTAAGTGTCTAGAATTGCCATTGTACACTTGACTTTATGTGTTAAAATAGATATATGTGGTATATGTTTAAGTCACAACGGAATCTCATACACAAAATATCTTAGCCACTCAGCCTCTTTACGAGCTACTACAAATGCTATAAACTGTGAGATAGCTCCTTCGCCAGGTAAGAATACCCATCCACTAGTTGAGGAGTGATCTTCCATATTAGTTATCCAACTTACATTGTAATCACCTTCTAGAACTGAAGGAAATCCACTATAGGTCAAACCATAGTCCATGATTTGCCTCAAGTACTTGAACACTCTTCTAATAGATTGACAATGATGTATACTTAGGTTGCTAGTAAACCTACGTAGCTAACCAACAACAAAGGTAATATATGTCAGTAACATCCCGAAAATAATAATTTATTGAAAAGACGTAATAGCCGGAGCTCGGGAAATAAAAAGAACATAACCGGGAAAAAGGGAGGGAGCGAAACTGTAAAAAAGGGGCAAAAGTAAACAGGGGAGGGGCTTAACCTAGACGCCACCCCCACCTTCCCCTCATTCCCTTATTTCGCTTGGCAAGAGAAAGAGAGAGAAGGATTCGAGCTACAAAGAGAAAGTGATAACGAAGGAAAACCGAGCATCAATGATCGATCCCCTTCAACAGCAGAGTGTTTAGCAAGAAGAAACGGACTCAAAGAGGTAACCATCGTGCCTTAATCTGAGTTTTTCGTTCAACGTGGGTTTCAGGTTGTTTTGGTAAAAAGGTTCGGTTTTTATGAGTTAAACTTAAAACCAACCTTAGATCTGGGAACACGAGTGGAAAACACGTTGTTTGAATGTAAAAAGTATGGAGGTTGAACGTGTGAAGCTTGAGCCGCCATCTCCATGGAGAAACTAGGGTTTCTGCTGGAGAAGACGATCAGGCGAAACTACCAGGGTAGTTTCGCTTAAATAGTAGATTCGCCTGGGTATAGTATCGTCTGATCCATAGTGTCGCTCAACCCAGAGTTTTGCCTAGTATAACAGTTTCGCTAAAGAGTACATTTTCACCTAAAAATAGTAGTTACGCTTGGTCTTAGTTTCGCTAAGATCAATGGGAGCGAATTTAGAGTAGTTTCGCTTGGTTTTAGATTCGCTAGAACTAAGGACAACGAAACTAGTATAGTTTTGTTTGAGCAAAGGGGGCGAAACTAGTTGTTTCGTTTGAACTTAGAAATTGTGGATTAATGATATGTAAATTATTAATTCAGATATAGAGTAAAGCGTATTAGACCAGTTCTAGTACACGAAGGATAGCTTGACAGGTGAGTTCTTATTGCCCTTTTTCTCTAACGCTTTTGTGCTGGCATGCATACTAGTAGGATGTAACATCCCAGAAATCCGAATGTTGAGAGTTCGGGTTAGGGGTAACCCGAACCTTTATTAAATGTAACGATGAGCATGGTTAGCGCATATGACGTGTTTTACGACAAATAAAGACTCGGTTAGTCCTTAAAGCGATAACCTGTGATCGAAACGGGCAAACTGGGAGTAGGGGGACCCAGATGAAAGATTTAAAAGGTTTAAATACCAATCTTAACACAAACCCTAGGCCATTCGGCCTAGGTGGGTGTTCGACGGTAGGAGTAGACCGGGAGAGGGAGAATCGCCGGAGAAGAGAAGAGGAGCACGGTGGTGACATCGCGAAGATCTTGCGGTGGCATCAAGCGGGAGGGTATCTCTCTTTATGTAAGGTAAACCTCTCACCATCCTTGTTTTACTCTCTTGTTTACGTTTTCGGTATATGAACCCGATTAGGGTTTGGGAGTGGTGATCTCAGTTAACGACGGAGGTGACGGGGAAAGGGTGGCTGGCCTGTGGTGGTGGTCACGGGGGAAGAAGGAGACACCGGGAAGGCTATGAAACTAGGGTCCTACGGTGGCAATGAATGGAAAAGGTGGCAAAGGGCTGCAACAGAGGTGGTGCTGCGGTGGCGCAAGGCGGAGGAAGAAGAGGTGCATGGTGTTTGGACGTAAAGAGAGAGACCGGTTAGGGTTTCTCATGGATAGGAAGGTGACGGGAGAACGAGGGTGTTACAAGGTGACGGGACCCGATGGTGGTGCACGGCCGGTGGAGGTTGGTGGTGATACACGGTGGTGGTGGTTCACGGTGATGAACGGGGAGACGGATGGAGTTGGGATTACACCCGATAAGGGTTTTGATGATCCTAGGGCTTGCATGGCGTGGTTTGGACGTGCATGGGAAGCTCGTCTCATGTACGCGTGATCCGTGAGACTAGGATCTTGCATGGCCTGTGTACGTACATGCATGCGGATTCCCAAACGGGTCCAGGGCAACCCGATTCGAGCAGACACGTAGATTAGGATTTTTCGTGGATGTAGGGGTTGTGCGGATGAGACGAGTATCGGGAACATCTATGTTTTTACGTAATTGACACATGTTTAGGACGTACTCTGACTATGTGATCATATGTTGACAAGTTCGGATTCGTACGAGGAGACCGTTGCAATTCTAGAGTGGGATCTTCATATCGGTGAGTTTCTAATCCCCTCTTTAAATATTTTAAACGTTTTGGAGCTATCATACATACTCACGTGTTATATGATATTAACTAAACGTGACGCGAGTCATGATGTGATTTAGAAGTGTATATGGGTTAATTATATAATAATTAAACTAGGGGTCTACGTGGGGTCCTTAGAATGTGTGGGCAAACGTGTTTTGTGAAACTAAACATGTTATGTGTTTTGGGTTTAACCCGAAGAGTTTTATGAGCTAAATGTTCAATAACGAGGCTAGGGGTCTGGGTGGTGTCCTTAGTATGTATGGGCTAGAAGTCGGTATTATGTTTGTATGTCGTATAATTACTTATTCGAAAAGAGTTGGGTAATGGGTCTAGACGTTATGAGGATACGTCTAGAGTAATTGTTTGATTACACACATAAGTGATCTGTGAAAGGGTGGTAAGTCGTAGTACATGTCCAGCATGTGGTTATATGTGTTGCTTTGTGTGCTTGAATTGTTGTCAGCGTAAATGGTCAACAATGGTGTGGAGGACGGGTTCGTGGTCATCATTGTATGTTTGATCTGGCAGTCATCATGTGGTGAGGTGTTAGTCACCGTATGGTAGAAGATATAGTCACTGTATGGGTGGCTGGGTAGTCATTATTGATGACAAGTGTGTCACTATGTTCAATGGTGGGGCCCTTTAACAAGGGTATAGGTGAGCTTATGACGAGTATCCCGACGGGGATATCCCTGACGAGGGTATTTGTGACGAGACCGGTAAATCCATCGAAGGTAATTGTTGTGTGCATTTATGTGTGTATTAATTGCATGCGAATGTTAGTCGATATTACTTGTGAAATAATGTTGATTACTTTGGTAATGAGTAGTAGATTGACCGTTGTTTTGGGACAATGTCGTATTGTAACTGTTGAGTCAGTTTACCTCGTAAGAGTCTTGGTGAAGGTTTGTCGGATTGTACCTAGGGATTTTAGGGTATGTTAACCGGACCTCAGGTTGAGGCAAGGGGGTTAATTGAGAGTTAGCTGTGTAGTAAGCTCGATCCATATCGGCCAGACTTACTAGGTTATATTTGTGGGATGAGTCTTGGGTGGTGAGTTCTTAAGGGAATGGGTCGGTAAGGTGGAACACCAAACGTCATCTATTTGATAAAAAAATTTATAAAGGACTGAGCGTCCTGAATCGGTGTTAATGATTTTGTGACAAGATTATTTTTTGTTAAATCAACTATTAGAACTCACTCAGCGTAGCTGACTTTGTATGTACGTTAGATTGTTTTGCAGGTGAGTTAACCTGATGGGGTTTCTTGGCTTGATAAGATCTAACTGTAGGGTGCCCGGTTTGGGGGCCTTACATAGGAATATTTGAAAGGCAAAGTATCATTTTTATAAAAATGTTACTTTTATAAAGTTAAAGTGAAAGTTATAATTTTTATAAAAATATTATTTTTATAAAAGAAAAGGGAAAGTGTTAAAGAGCATAGTACTATCTTTGAAATATATTTTAAAGAAAGTAAAGAGTTAAAGCAAAGTAGGTAAAGAAGCTACACTTCGGTGTAGCTTGACAGTGACAATGACATATGTCATATTATATGCCTATCGGTTAATATGTGTTATGTGTGACGTAGTATAATTGCATAGTAGATGCAAAGTAAAAAGTCTTGCAGGTAAGCAACGTAGAAGTCTCACCCCGAGGTGTGAGCAAGCAAAGTAGAAAGTCTCACCCTGAGGTGTGAGCAGTCAAAGGAGTCTTACACTAAGGTGTAAGCGAGAAAGTCCCACCCTGAGGTATGGGCACGGCAAAGTAAAAGTCTTAGCCTGAGGTGTAAGCGAGAAACGGGATCTTGTCCTCTGACATTAATCCATATGTGATAGTTAAAGTCTGTTATTGTCACTTGTCCTGTATGAGTGAAAAGTAAAGTTTGAAAGAGTAAAGGAGGACACCTTAACCGGTTTCCTCAAAAGGAAAGTTTTAACGAAAGAAAGAAATGGAACGATTTTATAAATTGTAACGTTGTAAAGTTTTAATGCTAAGGCAAAATTGTTTTAAAGTAAAGAAAGAAAGCTTATTTTAATTTTATAAAACTAGTTACCTAAAGAAAGTTTACAGTTTAAAGTAAAGATAGAACTCACCAGCGTTAACTTACTTTTAGTATGCATGACATGTAGTAAAGGTAAAAGGAAAGAATGAGTAAAGGAGCCGGGAGGGCCGGATAGCATGGACTGTGGGGCTGCATATGTGAAGACTGACGTTGGAAATGTCAGTCTTCAGCACAACAACCCGATGTCCATGCTATCCAGCCCTCACGACTTTTTTACTCATTCCTTCCTCTTACTCTTACTATCTGTCATGCATACTAAAAGTCAGCTAACGCTGATGAGTTCTATTTTTATTTTAAACTGAAAACTTTCTTTTGGTACCTTAGTTTATAAAAATAAAATAAGCTTTTCTTTAACTTTACTTTAAAACTTTTCAACATCACATTTACAAAACAGTTCCGTTTATATCTTTCTTTAAAACAGTCCCTCATTTACTCTTTACAACTTTACTTTTCACATGCACAGGAAAAATGACTATACCAAACTTTAACTATCACATTTGGATCAATGTCTAAGGACAAGATCCCCTTTTCTCGCTTACAGCTCAGGGTAAGACTTTTACTTTGCTGTGACCACACCTCAGGGTGGGACTTTCTCGCTTACACCAAAATGTAAGACTCCTTTGTTTGCTCACACCTCAGGGTGAGATTTTCTACTTTGCTTACTCACACCTCGGGCTGGGTCTTCTACTTTGCTTGCTTGCAAGACTTTTTACTTTGCAACTACTATGCAGTTATACTACGTCACATAATATAATGTCATTGAAACACATAACACATAGACGTATAATATGGCATCTGTTACTATCAAGCCGCACCAAGTGTAGCTTCTTTACCATTCTTTACTTTAACTCTTTACTTTCTTTAAAACTTGTTTCAAAGATAGTACTTTAATCTTTAACATTTTCTCTTTCCTTTTTATAAAAATATATAATTCTTATAAAAATTCTCTTTAACAGTATGCATGCCAGCTCAAAACCGTTTAGAAAAAAAGGCAATAAGAACTCACCTGACTTCTATATACTTATCTCATTCAGCAAGGAAACTTCAAGCTAGGTAGAATGCTAATAAATCTATTCAAAGGGTCACGAACGGAACAATGTTATAACCTATGTATTTCATCCGAAAACTTTCTGTCCGAAATCTTTTTCGACCGCAATCTTTTTCGGTCAAAATCTTTTTTGATCGAAATCTATATCGGTCGAAATCTTTTTCAACCGAAAATTAGCCAGTTAAAAATGTCTTTTACCCGGTAACTATTTCGTTTCAGAACACTTGCCCGAAAACCTTTTCATTCGAAATCTTCCGTACGAAAACCTTTGCTCGAAAACCTTTTCGTTTGAAACATTCGGTCCGAAAACCCACCGTCTGAAATACTTTTCGGACGAGGCATAGTTTCCGGACGATGCATCTCTTCTAGGCAAAATTCATCGTTTTTGATACAAGCTTCGATCTTTTTACGTCCAAAACCTATATCTATCTTCCATGAAGCTAGATATATACTTTTTAAAGCAATTCCGACGTAAAAATCCAGACTTTTGATTGAAAAACCCATGTAAACCCTAAACCCACTTTCAATCTGGAAATTTATTTTGAGAATGTATTGTTACCTGTTTACTCGTTATTCTCTTTTCTCCAGCCTCCGGTTACGTCTAGCAACGATCTCGGGTCGAGTATGAAGGTCTCGGGTGTCGGTTTAGAGCTTTCTCTCTCTACTCTCTCTCTCTAGAATTTGTGGTGAGTAAGATGAAGAATGGGAAGTGAAGAGGGTGACTAGGGTTTTACTCCCTCCACTCCTTGCGCTTCCTGCCCGGCCCAAGGCCCGATCTTGCTCGAGCCCGCTATTCTTTCATTCTTTCTTTATTTCTTTTCCCGTAAACCGTCTTTTATCCTTTATCATAAATTTCAGGATGTTACAAGCAGGGTATTGGCGGGGTCTCGTGAGTTTACCTATAACGATTCTTATAGACAACAAAAACATGGGCAACGAAGTGAGTTCGTTAAGCCCCACCGGGTCCAAATATATTAATCGGCATGTACCTTAAACCCAGTTTCGTACTTACATCATCACCCAAATCTAACATGATATAGTTCTATCTACATTACCTTTGAGGTTTTTCTTCATTTGTCCTTGATTAGTTGAATGTGGTGACCTTGATAAAACAATAGGTTTAGATAGCTTATACCGACTATTTCTCTATAGAACCTTGGTCTTATTTATATGAGAGTGTCTTTGAAACAGTGTCTTTTTGTGTTACTTTATCTTGCATATATAATCATGGCATGTTCGGTGGCAAAGACATTATGTTACGTAGGTGGCAAAGACATTATGTTACGTAGCCGCTTAGTGGAATGTTAAGCCATTTCATCCCGATGAAGTTTAATATTTGATTATCTTCAGCCCTCACAAGCTGCATAGTGATGTTATAGGAGACCAAGTACAAAGGCTATCATCTTTTGGATTCGAATATGATTAGAAACTGTATGCTTTGGATTTCATATGACTTAGATAGCTTTCTAAATCATGTAATCATTTTCAAATTAAAGTATTTCACGGGTACACGAAATAATTAATTCGGATAAGTCAAGAAGTAAAAAGGACGAGATACTTTTTTTCTGTGAAAATGAAGTTGGTAATCGGATGACTAAATGAATCCCTTTATACACGGATCAAATCATCATAATGATTGGAGTGAAACATTGCAACTTTTCATGAAAAGATACAACTAATGTAGTTATAACTGCTCCAGTTATACATTACAAAACATTACAACAGTGTGAAAACCTCAGCGCGAACTTCTCCAGTTGCTCCGGCGGAGCTCCACTGTTATTCAATTGCTATTGTTTGGTCATTTGTTACTGATCTCATAATCACTGATCTTCTACTGATAATCATTATTTTCCAAGCAATTTTCACCAACTAGAGAAATCCTAAGGAACTTCCAATTCATAACTTAACAACTTGGACCTCACCAAAGGTGCTGCTCCTTGACCCTGTTGGGGTGCTGCCCCCGGTCCCCTGTAGGTGCTTTGCCTGCTATGGACTTTAAAAGGTTCTTTAGTGACTGAAATCAGATTAGCTCCAATTTCTTATTTAGTTTTAAGTAAATCTAATTACACAAAATAACATTGCTCACATTAAAATCACCGACATGAAACATGTATTCAATTGGTTAGAGTGTACATGCAACGTAAGTGCCACTTCTAAAATTTCCTTGTAATAGCTTTTCCTTGCCTCTCACGCGCTACTTGTTAAAGAGCGATATCATATATAAAAACTAGGCTTCAACCTAATATGGCTGGAAAGGTGCCACTCTTCAGAAAATATGCGGCATTCAATGATTTTCGATCACTTATGCATTATAATAATAGGGTGCGGTTCAAATGATAACCAATATTTATGTGATAACTATTATAACCACTCTTAAACATAGTGTTACGTATATATAACAATTATCATTCTGTTTAGTGTTACATATACGTAACACTATGTGTCACATATATGTAACATTATATGGTACGTATATGTAAAACTTCTCATTTCCGTATTTATGTTTAATATATATGTCAAAGAGTATTTAACAATTAAAAGAAAAAATTATTTATAAATTATGTGATTGTTTGAGAATGATTTTCACGGTTATCATATAAAAAACTGGTTATCATTTAAACCATTCCCTATCATAATAAACAGATTTCGTTTATGAGGATACACTACAATTTAAGGTAATTTTTTTTCTCATTTACACGAACATCAAATAAGCAAGATTCTGAGTCACTAACAACTCTCATAAGTCTAAAATATATCTATATAGGTTATCGGGTGATTACATTAAGGATGGAGACTCGATATCTAATCAAACGTCTAAAAACTACATCTAAGCCAGCCTCTATACTACCTAAACTTATTACAAGATCTTCAAACCTCCTATGGGCCATTGTCATGTCCTCCATGCCATGAAGAACACAAAAGAGGGCGTCATCAACACTATCCACCTCACTCACGATATTCTTGATCTTCTCCGTTGGCCACAGTCTGGAGACAAAGGAGCACCCTCCACGTGTGTTCTTGATCATACTTCTTGGTGATGACAGGAACACCAAGAGAGATCGTAGAACGCGAGACGTCATCAAATTCAAGTCTCTAAAAATCTTCACCACCATTTCTGAATGGTAATCTTTTAAGGATGGTACAACCTCAAACTTCCTTTCGGATCGTTTCAATGATCTAATGCAATTTGATGCCTCTTTCTTCAACTTCTTCCTTAATCTGAGGTAGGATGAAATTTCATCTTTACCTCTTCTACGGAGACTTGATTGAAGGCATAAGGCTTGTTCCTTCATCTTCTGTTGTGTGTCCTTAATGATGCCACAAGCATCAAGTAGTTTAAGCGAAGGGTCGAGTGCTTGTTCTAATAACGCCCGATGTTGCGTGAAGGAAGAGTAAACAAGCTCCTCCATACATCTATACACCTCTGATAAACCAAATAAACCCCTATGAATGGTATCGGCTGTTAAGGTTTCGGATGAAGAACAAGATCTTATTTCCCATTCTCGTAACTTGTTTAACTCAGCTTCGACACGAAGAGAAGTGGGATGTAATCTAGAAGGCAAACTAATGGATCTATTTGGGGGCAATGCCGATGATCGTTCCATTTTCGTTCACTAAAGAATGTAGAAGTCATTATGAACCATGGTTTGGTACTTATAAGTACCATTCTTTGAATTCATACAAGAATCTTGTCTCCAAAAGGTGTTGAGGGTGATGACAAAACAGAACATAAGCATGTTATGGCAATGTGGGCAGCCTTACTGATTTGAATGAAGTTGTAGCCTTTTCGGTTAACAACTTTAGATATACACCGATCTTTTGTCCAATTTTAGGCTATGAAATTATGATATTATCAAGTATTGTGAGTCTGTGACAAATTAGGAGTCACTAAGTGGTGGTGTTACATGCATGCATGTAATTCAAAACATGAAATATTCTTTTCTGAACAAATTGCAGACTGTGAAACAATTCAAGATTTCTTGTAGAATCTGTGGCAGAAGATTGGTAATCTATATAGGGGACAAGATGGCATGATATGAGTATAAAATATATTGGAATTCAATAGGACTATTGGTGACAGAAATGGAGACATGTTTTACACAACATGTTCCAGATTGATTACGGTGCATTGTACATATGGACTATTGGTTTGTTTACTATTTTTATTTTTCATCTTGGAATTCAATAGGACTATTGGTGACAGATGGCATTAGATCTTGTGTTATTTGGATGTAATTAGTAAGTGTCATAAACAATGTGTAGGTAATCATCATTTATGATTCATGATAAAAAAAAACAGACTATTATCTGACATTATTTGCGTGGAGGGTTAGGTATAGTGGTAAATAAATATAAATACACGGGAGTTAGAGTCTTGATCTCATATCAACCAAAGGTTGCTGGTTCGAGTCTTGATCTCATATTTACTATTTCTCTTTTATTATTATTTATTTAATAACAATATGTGTCAATGTCCATATATTCTTTTAGTAAATTTTAAATCCTAATTTAATGCAACTTTGAATAAATTTTATTTTTTTTTTATTTTATCGTTGACAACCAATTGAATTTATTTCATCATAATATAGGTACTTTAAAATGTATGTTGTTATGAACTAATAAAGGATCGTTATTGGACCGCTATGACACTTTAAAATCTAGTAATGGTTAAGTGTTTATTCTTTATTTAAAAAAAAAAAAATACTATTCTGGTTTCTTGGTAACAATTCGTTGCGCACTAAAAACTTAAATATTGTTTGGGTGGGAGGGTTGAACGCAATGTCCATACCCCCCATCCCATTGGGATCCGGGTTCGAATCCATACCCCTTTCCCCTTGGATGGTTAAACGCGTTTTCTAATATATTTTTTTTTAACAATTTTGCGTTTAATTAAGATCGAGCTAGGTTTACTTTTTCTTGCGCACGCGTTTAAGTATTTGGGATCGTGGCTAAGTTCACGGCACAACGCGATAACTTAGGTTTTCACAAACGCGTTTTGATATTTGGGATCGATGCGAAGCTCCCGCCGCCGCAATGCACGGCGGGACTAAGTTTTTTTTAACTGTTTTGAACTATATTATTATTACATTTTGCATGGGATACTTAGGTTATTTATATACACACGTTTTGAATTTTAGGATCGTGACGAAATTTACGCTGCATTCTAGTTAATCAACTAGTTACACTTATTTGACAAGATTTTTATATTGTACTTCACGAAAACCAATTTCACATAATTCATCAACGAATCAAACCTTCGAATTAAACTAGGTATCAAATCAAAATTATATTTCTTCATATAGATTAAAGTTAATATCAACTAACTCATTTTTAAAGATGTTAGTTCTTTTCTTGTTAAATTTCATTGGTTATGTATTGATGATTTGTACCACATTAAATAATTACTTGGTAAATTATCAAATACAACTTACATATGAAATATACATAATAAAATCCCTCTGTTTGACTAGCAGAAAGTGTTTCGATACTTTTTTTTTCAGTAAATTAAAAACTAAGTCACGAATTTTATATTAGTCCCATAATTACTATATATCACGGTATTATGTTATCAATGTTTAATCAATTAACGTTTGTCGGCTAAATTAAACGTGGTTTGTTGTTATTATTACGACAAGAATATACCTATGAAACTTAACTAATTCATAGTGTTTGACACTAGGTACAAAGTACTATGTATGATGTACTAATGTACTGTCGCTAAAACTTATAATATAAGGTTTACATCATATCAGGATTTATATATATACCATATATTTAAATTATAAGAAAAAAAAAACATTTAAGTTAAAAGAGTCTTACATCAGTTTCTTTAAACCTTATCTTTATCCTTAAAATTATAAAGAAAAATCTTAAATATACCAATTCCTTAACATTTATTTTTTAAATTATAAGGATAAGGAATGAGATGTGAGAGGTTTTTAAAAAATGAACAAGTTTTTTTATGAAATGATGGTTTTTAGTTAAATTAAATATATAAGGATAAAGAACCTGATACCAATGCTCTAATATCTTTATATAAACTAATTGATCCTTTAATCATGATTTATGGAGACAAAGTAAAACATAAGTGGAGACAAATGTAGATATCAAACCACAACAAATTTGTAGAAGAATAGAAATTTCGAACACAAACTTGGATTCCCTCAAAAATCGTGAACCACTATCAGATTAAACTATTTGATGGTACAAATCAAATAATCAATCGGATTCTTGAAGCAATATTTTACTAGTATGTGTCCTATTCCTTCAAAGAATATATCAAAGCCAAGTCCTAGCTTCTTGAAGCGGCTAAACTTAATACTCTTATAGGTAGTCCCTTTATTCTTGCACCTACAAATGCAATTTGTCAAATGACTATTAAGAAGTTAAACTTCAACCTACTTTATCTTGCAGTCTGAACACAAACCTTGTGATTATATAACGATGTGTTCCAATATCATCATGACAAGCTTTTCACATTGAATTCAGCATCAAACATTGTATTAGATGGGAATTAGGTGTCTTGACATAAGATATTTCATATGGACTTTAAACCCATCCCTATGGCTGATTTTTTCACAAGATCTCTTCCTAACGCTTTAGTTAGATGATCAGCCATATTATACTCAAATCTTACAAAATCAACATATATCACTCCATTTATGATTAATTCTCTAATCATATTGTGTCTAATACCTAAGTATCTAGACTTGCCATTATACACTTGGCTGTATGCCTTAGCCAATGTGGTTGTACTATCACATTTGGTAGAGATGGGTGATATCGGCTTTGGCCACAAAGGAATCTCAAAGATCAAGTTTCTTATACATTCAGGTTCTTTACCAGCTGATGATAATGCTACAAATTCATATTCCATTGTAGAATTTGTGATGGAAGTCTGCTTCTTTGAAGCCTAGGAGATTACACCTCCTCTAAGTAAGAATACCCATCCACTTGTAGAAGAATGATCTTCTAAATTAGTTATCCAACTCGTATCTGAATACCCCTCTAGAATTGAAGGAAACCCTGAATAACATAAATCATAGTTCATGGTTCCTTTTAGATACTTGAACAATCTATTCACAGCATGCTAATGATGTTTGCTTGGATTACTAGTATATCGGCTTAGCTTTCCCATAGTATAGGCTATATCAGGCCTTGTGCTAATCATAGCATACATTAAACATACTATTGCCTTGAAATATTCCAGGTGGGAGATAGAATCACCTTTATTAGGCATAAGTCTAATATTAGGATCTATAGGGGTTCCAACTGGTGAAAAATCCTCAAAGTTAAATTTCTTCAAAATCTTCTCATTGTAATGAGATTGAGAGATCGAAGAACCATTGTTCCCACGTGTGATTTTTATACCCAGAATCACTTCTACCTCCCCATGTCCTTCATGGCAAACATATATGACAAGAACTTCTTGATTTTATCAACCTGATCCTGATTAGTTCCAAAGATCAGCATGTCATCCACATATAGACAAGTTATAACTCCTTTACCCGAAGAGTCAAATTTGTTATACACACAATTGTCAGATTGGTTAAGAACAAAACCTTCTGACAATACAGCGTCATCAAATTTTTGATGCCACTGTTTAGGTGCTTTTTTTAAACATAAACAGATTTTATTAATTTACAGACCTTGTTTTCATTGTCAGGCATAACAAAGCCTTCAGGCTGTTCATATAAATCTCTTCATCTAGTTCACCATTCAAGAAAGTAGTTTTCACATCCATTTGGTGAATTACAAGATTGTGTATAGCTGCATGTGCTAATAACATTCTAATGGTGGAAATTCTTGCAACATGAGCGTAGGTTTCAAAGAAATAAATACCTTCCTTTTGTCTAAAGCCTTGAATCACCAACCTAGCTTTAAACTTATCTATGCTACCATCCACCTTCATCTTCTGCTTGACGATGCATTTACACCCTAATGGTTTACATCCAGGGAGTAAGTCTGAGAGTTTCCATGTATTATTTTGCATAATGGAGTCTATATCATCCTGGATTGCTTCTTTCCAGAAGGAAGCATCCCTAGAAGCCATTGCTTCATTGAAAGTCCTTGCATCTTCCTCAATATTGAAAAAAATATTGATATTGATTTCCAATCACATCTCTTGATCCTTCAACTATGTACAATTGAAAGTCATTTCCAAAAGACTTAACTTTTCTTACTATAGTACTTTTCATGGTTTCAATACTAGTAGAAGATACATCTTTAGTTTTACCGGAGTCCTTTAAACTCTGAGGCATATCCTTTAATCTAGGCAAAGAAGTAAATCTATCCTCATTCCTAAAAACAGCATCTTTTGACTCAATTATAGAGTGAACAGACACCTAATCATTTGGTTCTATGATATAGAACCTATAAACAGGGGAATGTTCACATACCCCATAAATATGAGTATATGACCCTTTCACATATGGTACTCATCTTAGGTTTAGTTAGCCTTATAACAGCTCTACATCCCCAAACTCTAAGATAATTCAATGTTGGTGGCTTTTTGTACCAAAGCTCATATGGGGTCAGCTTATTCTTTTTATTAGGAATTCTATTCAGTAAATAACAGGCTGTTAACATAGCCTCACCCCAGAGTCCTTCACTCAAGCCAGAATAGGACAAAATGGAATTAACCATCGCTTTCAAAGTCCTATTCTTCCTCTCTTACCATTTTGCTGTGGTATATAAGGAGCAGTAGTTTGATGTATTATACCAGTAGAATGAAAGTAAGCTGGATCATAATACTCTACACCCCTATTTGTATGAAGATTCTTTATCAAACCACTTTGATGCAACTCTACCTCTTGTTTATAAATTTTAAATTTATCAAGTGCTTCATCTTTTGTATGTAACAAGTAGACATAACAGAACCTAGAGGCATAATCAATTAAAGTAACAAAATACTTTTTATTTCCAACTAAAGGGGTACTATGAATATCACACAAATCATAATGAATAAGTTCTAATATCTTAGATTCACGTTTAATATTTTTTAATGGTTTCCTTGTAATTTTAGTTAATTTGCAATTGTGACATTTATTACAATTTTTCATGTCAAAGACAGGTATTAGGCTCATTTTAGACATATCTTTCATTCTAAAATAATTAACATGACCTAATCTAGCATGCCATGAACTTTAATCATTATGAACTTTGCTAGTAGATGAAGATGTCATACAAGCAGTATCACAAGAAAATGGAACATGGATATTAAGTCTAAACATACCATTAGTAGATAACCAAATCCAACAAAGTTTCCATGTTTATATAAGATAAACTTATCCGACCCGATAACTTGTTTGAACCCATAAATATTTAACATAATACCAGAAAAGAGGTTCTTTCGAATCCCCGGTACATACAACACACAATCTAGTTTTAATACATTCCCAGAAGTAAATACAAGTTTAACAGTTCCAATTCCTTTGATAGGCTCGGTTGGCACGTTTCCCATTCTAATCGCAGGTCAATCTTCAAGTGATTTGAAGTCCTTGAACCATTTGAGATCTTTACATGCGTGACTTGTAGCACCCGAGTCTACCCACCCCGCCACCAAGTCATCATGTACATAGAATGATTCAGAAATCATGGAAACATAATTCACAACCGAATTAAAATAAAAAACAGGAAACAAACCTGGTTGACCATTTGGGTCCTTACACCCACTTGGACCAGTTGCATGATGCACCTTATTTCCACCCGAGTTCTTCACTCGACAATCTCTTTGAAAGTGTCCTCGTTTGCCACATTTCCAGCAACCCACTTTAGCTTTCTTATTGGAATTCTGATTGTCATTCTTAAACTTTCGTTTGTTATCCTTGAACTTGTTAAACTTTTTGGAATGATCCCCACTTTCAACTATATTCACTAAAGATTGACCCACTTAAGTTTTACCCTTTGATTTATCAATCTCTTCAGCTCTAAGAGATTCCTTAATTCTAATATGGCTACCCAATTGAAGCAAAGTCAATTCATCTTTCTGATGTTTTAAGGTGTGTTTAAAGTCCTTCCAAAGTGGTGGAAGCTTATCAATTATGCTAGGCACAGCAATAGACTCAGCCATATTCATGTTTTGTTGTTTAAATTGACCCAAACATGCAATAGCTCATTATATTGTTCCATAACCGGTCTAGAATCTACCATCTTATAGGAATTGAAATTGCTAACAAGAAATTTCTTACTTGATGCGTCTTCTACCATGTATTTAGTTTCCAAAGAATCCCAAAGTTCTTAGAAGATGCAACTTCTTGATACACATCAAACATCAAGTCTGTCATTCCATTCAGAATATGTCCCCGACATATATAGTCATCATTCTCCCATTTCAGCCACCTTTGTTGATAGGGCATTTTGTTTTCCACTTCTTCAGGCATAGGAGTGGACAAAACATAAACCACATTAAGTGTTGTCAACAAAAGTGCATCTTTTTCTTCCAACACCTAAAGTCTTAACCATTAAATCTCTCAAACTTTGCAAACTTTCTTGACATATCTCTCACAGATTCACTCGATCCCATTTTCCAAAATCCAATTTTGAAATGTAGGCTTTGTTGTAATTTCAATACCAACACATACCCTTGAACCAAAAGGACTTCCAAATTCTTTCAAAAGTGGGATAGGTTTGACTTGCTTTGTTTTGCAAAATAGGACAAGTATGCCAAATTCCAATTTCTATAGGTAAGGTCAGGACCTTTCTTTGACAAGAAACAATCAATTTTAACCCAATTGACAAAACGAAAAATGTAAACAAACCACTATTTGTACCTTTTCTTTTTGAATCAAAAACCCAAATTCCCATATGTATATATGCCTCTGAAATCGAAATTAAATACCGAAGATTGATTCTGAATGAACAATTGCTTCTGCCTAAAACCCGTATGTACCCTTGCTTCTGACTTCACCGGAATGAGCTATTCAAAACCCACCGCAAATCACCAATTCAGATTTGTTTGTTCTTTCGATTAAAATAGTTTAATCTTTGTAGATATCGAACCACAACAAATCTGCAGAAGAATAGAAATTTCGTACACAAACTTGCATTTTAGTGGCCCAACAAAACCATTAACCAATTAAATACAACAAAAATATTATTGAATTCCAACAAGCCTACACTCCGAATCTCCTAACTCGTTCAATATCTAACAATATTTACTCGATTATCAAATTAATCCAAATGCACTAAAATATGTCGGTAACACTAAAATTACCAACAACAAATACACACCATGTTTTAGAGATTTTATACTTGGTATGCGCTTTTACCGAACCTAGATTCACCTTACGCTCTACAAAATCGATGAATTAAAACATACATTTAAGCACGATTGCCTTCACTTTTCGGGATTTCATACTTGGCCTCATGTATCTTTAACTGTCATGATACATAGGCAACTACCTTTCCCTCTGCATAAGCACACATCCTAGCCTTTGGTAAGAGGCATCATAATAGACTCCTAAGTTGTGACACCCGACAAATTTCAGGTTAATATCCATACCCGGCTAAAACATAGGTTATAGTATATGACATGCATCCCACTTAATTTTATAGTAATTAAGTCCATTTCACACTTAGCAAGTCAATCCGTTTACACGTGTCGGTAATCCGAAAGATTATCAGGTCAAACACGCGTCCAACAGCACGACCGTTAGTGATAATTTAAAACAAATACCAAGACATATAATCTGTGCATGTAAATTATATTTAACAATGTGATTTAATAAATCATGCCTATATGAATTTTTCAGTGATTTATAGAAATACTTTTATTTTCAGCACAGCCCGGTAGACACGCGGTTTGCACTAGCTAGGTGACTAATTCTAAGAAGACACTTAGACGTATATTTGGAGCGTACAAATTACATGTAATACTGTGAAATATTATTTTAGGACTCTCTGAATTTTTCGTGAATTTTTTTAGAAACTTTCTGTTTTAACGCAGTCCAGCCAGTCTGGAGTATGTACCGACAGTTTCAAATAAAAATCTGAAAATTTTATACATTAAACATACCAATATAAGTCAAATTATTTTTAAATCATTTCGTTCATACTAGTTCAAGAATTCCGTTAATAAATCGGTGATTATTCGTTTTCCATCAACCATTATCAAAAGACCCTATAAATACCCCTCATTTCTTGATCTTTCCCACAACCCACTCTCTCTCTTCTCTCTTCTTTGACCGAGAACCACCACACACCACCACCATTCCATCTTTTTTTGTTGTTTTGAGCTTTCTTTCATCCAAATCAAGCATTCAAGTGAAGATTAACAAGAGAAATCAATCATCCATCCATCAATTTGTGATTTTGGTAAGAATCTAGAGCCATTTTTATCATCTTTTTCATCTTCACGTTCTTATGAACATGCATCCAAATAAAAGTGATTTTGGACTCGGGTTTTGTTCTTAGGCTTGGTTTCCTTAAAAGGAAACTTTATTGTATGAGCATTTGTTAGACGGTGTGTTCTTGATGATTTGATGATGGATTTTTTTTATAGTAATATTTATAGATGGATATTATGTGAAAACTTTGTTGTCAAAAGTGTTGGATGATACATGCATGCTCGTTTTTGCTATTTAAGGAAACTTTAATTTTGGGTTTCATGATAGATGCCATGTTTAGGGTGATTTGATGATAAAAAATGGTTGGATGTGTATAGATAATGGATAATATGTGTAGATTTGCTAGTTAGAACTTTTGGTCATATGAGATTTCATGCTTGGTTCTATTTATAGTAACTTTAATTTTTGGGTTTTTGCTAGAGAAGGTTATGATGTGATTTGTTTGGTGAAAATGATGCATAAACACTAGATATAGATATTGTATGATATTTTTTCGGTAAAATCACATGCTCATGATGCTTTTAGGCTCATTTCCTACTTTTGAAAACTTTATTTCTTGACATGTATGAAAACTTGATGTTTGGGTGTATTTAAAGCATGAAACTAGTATAGTGAATATTATGGAAGAATAATTGACGGAAATGATGGATTAAAATGCATATGTGTGAGCTCTAGAACTCGGATTTATAAATAAGGAAACTTTATTTTTCCAAAAGTCGTGTTTGCAAGTGTTTAACATGATTAGAGGGTTTAAGTGACTTATTAACACTTAACTAAGTGCATTGCATGATAATATATGTTATTGGTTCATAAACTTGACAATTTGACACGATTTTGCTATAATAGGAAACTTTAATTATCCGAAACTCTCCTACTTGTCCATTTTTAGCAACAAAACATTGAAATGTTTTATATGTGTTATAACATGCCTAATTACATGTGTGAATGTTAACTCTGCATAGTTGCCATGTTTACGACTCAAAACTTGACTTTCCAATTAAGGAAACTTTAATGTATCAAAAGTTGCGTTTCAAATTCAAAATTCTAACCGAATGTTCTAATGTGTTTATTAGAATGTAAATACGCTATTTGAAAGGAGGTTTGAATTCTATATTAGGATTTGAATGTTTAAGTCCAACGTGTCACCAACGGGTCATCGAGTCAAAACATCTTTGAAACATCAAAGTCACTTTTTAAACAACTTATTTGGATGCATAGAGTTCCATAGTCAAACATCTACAATACTTAGACCTTAACGTCCTAAATGTTTCCTAGGGCACGAGTAGGTCGTCTCATTTAGCCGGATTTGCTAAGACTTAGCATATCATTTCACTGCGTTATCAGGTGAGTTCTCACAGCCCCGTTTTACCTTTTTTCCTTTGGGGGAGATACATGCTCAAGTATAAATTTTCAAAAATCATATTTTTCATGCTTACACAGTTACATTAATTATATAAGTTTGTACTGGTGTGTACAAAGTCCTCTCAAAGTCAACCGTTAATTTTTCCATAGAGAGGTCACCATGAACAGTACTGTTGGGTTTAACAACCCCTACCTGGGTTAATAGCGCTAACTTCGACCGGAGGTCGAATGGGTACATTTTTTACCTAATCCATTTATGTGCAAGGCACAATGAGGCGAACCACATCCTTTTCCTTTTTCAGTGGCTACAGTTGAGCGTCGGTTGATGGACTTATGATAATTTTTGGTTTTGTCTGATCATCAATGATTGTGTAGAGTACATATGTTTTCAATACATTTTACAATATGATTTCAATTACATTTAACCTGTGAACTCACTAACATTATGTTGACCCATTTTAGCATGTTTATTATCTCAGGTCGTTGATTGTTTAGGATATGTGGCTAGGATGCATCCACAGAAGTCACACACTATTCATGCATGAGCATCCTATTTAGACAAACAATATTTTATCATTTTATTCCAAACGTTATAAACTTTTAAACATTGCTTCTGCACATTTACTTTGAACTATGTCAAACTTTATTTTGGGCTCGTTTGAGCCTTGTTAAACAGATATTTTGAAAACCATTTAGTGGTCGTTCAAAGTAACTCAATGGTAAAGATCCTCTCAGGTCACGCCCCACGGGTATAGCCCGAAGTGGAATTTAGGGGTGTGACAGACTGGTATCAGAGCCATTGGTTGCAGCGAACTAGGTTGCACGTAGTGAACTTAGACTGTAACCGATGTCTCATTTGCATTTCACATCTGCACGTACACTTAGCATCCTCACATACATTTAGAATACTCACATAAGATAGAAATTTGGTGGTTGATCTGTTACAGGAACATGTCAACTGCAACTAGTCGATTGAGATTACAGACTCCGAGGACGAGTATAAGTACACGCCATCAACACCAGTTGACACCTCATCTGATGAGACAGTATCGGAGGACCCTGTCTCTAATGACGCTACTACAAAGGAGTCAGAAGAAAAACGACAGAGGATGATGACACTGAGTCAAAGACGGAGCCCGAGGCCCCGACTGCTGAGGAGACCCACGAGATAGCCGCTTGCGACATCGCCTACCCATACCGACATCACCCATATGGCCAGCTAGTCTAGCATACTCCGAGGAAGAGAGCACCACTCCCTCATTTGAGCATGCTTGCCCCTGACCCTAAGCGTAAGAAGGCGAGGGTTGACGCGAGGAGGTGGACGTTCGTATCTGATACATTGCGAGACGGGCTAAAGAGCAAGGAACACCTCCTGTGTTCGAGATTGGCGAGTCTTCTCATGGACCGCGCACTCTACCGATCACTGGAGAGCCGATCGAGCACAGTATCCCTACCCTGGTAGCACGATGCAGCTGGTATGATGGATTACTAAAGAAACTTCGAATGGGTCAGAAGAGGATGCATAACGATCTAGAGCACCAGAAGGACCTTAAGGGAAAGGTTCTGTCACTAAAGGGTCTAGGGAATGAAACTGAGCACAGGATTGAGCATTTACCTGTGCGAGTGTCCGAGACCGCACTACAGACGCTATAGGAGCAGATGTCCCGACTGACGGAGGATCACTAGAGGGAGTTTGCCCGGATTACCATTTTATCTGACCAAATATCTGAGGCAGAGAGGCACCTGAACCTCCAGAGACAGAGGACCACCATGGCGGAGCAGAGAGCTACACTTGCTATCCAGAGAGCCGTTGCAGCGGAGCTCAGGGCGAATGCGGTGGGAAAGAAGCTAGAGGCTACTAGGGCTCTTGTTGTGTTCTGCGCTGCTTTGCTCCCGGCCGCCGTGCGGAATGGCAGATTTACATGATCTATTTGGTTACCTATTCATCCTATTGTGGGCGGGCTATGCCCCCAGAATATTTGAAGCTTTAAACTTGTTATCTTTTGTTATGGAGCGAAGACTCCTAGAATATTTTGTACTTCATACAATATATTTTATCAAGTTTATTATCTTTTTATATTTTGTGGTTGATTGGTGATGTGATGTGGTATTTTGTATACATGTGTTGGTTGTATGTTACATATAATCTAACTCTTGCTAACATTATGATATGAAGAGACAAGCCGCCCCGACAAGCTCCAATGACTGCAGCGCAGATGGAAGCCTTGATTAATCAAAGGGTAGCTGCCGTTGTTGCAGCCCTCCCAAACAATCAGAATGCAGGAAGACAAAGACAAATTCCTCCAACATATACCTATAAGCTCTTTCTCGACTGCAAACTGCTCACCTTCAATGGGCGGGATGGAGCAGTTAACTTGGTACGATGAATTGAGAAAGTAGAATCTACTTTCAAGATGAGTAACTGTCCAGAGAATTCAAAGGTGAAAATCTCTACTGGAACGTTTGAGGGACAAGCACTCACTTGGTGGAAATCCAATGTCCAAACGTTGGGTTTGGAAGAGGCCAATGCTATGTCTTGGACAGATTTCAAGAGACTATTGTGGGATGCGTACTGTCCATGGAATGAGATCCAGGATCTCGAGGAAAGGTTTTGGAACTTGAAAATGAATGGACCAGATGTGGTGGATTACACATCAAAATTTCACGATCTAGCAGGATTGTGTCCTCACATGGTGACACCTGAAGAGAAGCGTATTGAGCGTTATTTGTGGGGACTGGCCCCACAATTTCAGGGTTTGGTATCATCTTCTGAACCCAAAATGATTCAGCAAGCAATTAGATTGGCACACAACCTGACGCCCCAGGCTGTTCGTCAGGGACTCTTTGACAAACCTGCTGAGAACAAGAGAAAATTGGAAGGTAGTTCATCAAAATCGTTCAATCCGCCACCACCATCGAAAAAGCAAGAGACTACCAGAGCCTATAACACAGGACAAGCTGACAATAAGCAAAGGAAAGCTTATATGGGACCCTGCCAAAGTGCAATCGATGCAAATTTCACCACAATGGCATGTGTGAAGAGGCGAGGTGCCAAAAATGCAAGAGGATTGGCCATGCGGCCAAGGATTGTAGAATGAGAGGACCATGTCCGAACAATGGAGCAACCCGTGCTTGTTACACTTGTGGGCAGATGATGTGTGTTTTATATGTGGATAAAAATATAAATATATATATCCCCGGCAACGACGCCAAAAACTTGATAGCGTGTTTTTAGTAGTAATAAATATATTATATTTAGAGCTACACAAAATCATGTTTTAAATTTATAAATTAAAATGATAATTACTTCAACTAAATACGCACACAAAAGGCAAGTGTACCTATCGCAGCGTAGTATAGTCTAGGTATGAACCAAGTATCGAACCATGGACACGGATCCCGTACTCAACACTCGCTATTGTCTGACTAGGATAATAAGTTCGAAAATGGGTTTTGTTTAAAAGGAAAATAAAAAGATAAGAAATGTAATTAGAAGTATTATCCTGTTTAAGGTGTTACTCTAGTTGTTATCCCTTGTTAATTAATGATATATTTAAAGTAAGGTTGGTCATAGTTACTAGTACTAACCCTTTCGATAGGGGAGTTAGCATTTCGTAACGGAACAATGGATACGGTCGGCCAACTGTTCCTTAATGAATCTCGGGACCCTGAACGGGGTCTCAAGTCCGCCGGTTATCTCGTGATTCATTATTCGGACTAAGATTATCCAATGACTGACGTTTGTCATGTCTTGTAACTTCCTTTGGAAAGTCGTATTTTTTAACTCTCTCCAGAGCTACTTTATGGATGCTCGGACCTAACAACTTATGTTTTTAAATAGTTGTCTTTACTTATAATATTGTTTTAAATAAATAAGACTTTCATTCTCAAGATCAAACCCCATGGCTCCTGCTAGAAGTCCTCTGCAAGTCGACACGAGAAGTAAGGAAATACCGACACAAACCGCCCAGTCTGGTTAGGGCTCAAACGGCCTGCTGAATACCCAAATCTCCAATCAACCCATCATATTAAATCTATACTACTCGGCCGTTGCTAGCACCAAGATTTGAATATACACCGTACAAACTCGAATAAGCTTCCCAAACAAGAAGTCTTGCTTAAGTAACTTACAAGATTTAAGATTATTAGATTGGTTTAAAGATCACTTATTCTTGTCTTTTTAATATAACTCATAGTAAAGATTTTAAAAACATAACATACTAAAAATACTTCATTAATTAATTAAAGTTCAACCAACTCGAGCAACACAAGAGGACTAGCCATGAATTACCATACAAGTGACTCCACTAACCCTTAGATAATGTATGGAAGTATTCCAACACCAAGGGAGAGTGGGTATATAATGCCTCTTGTTTTACTCGAACAAGAAGAATCGCTTCATATTACAACACTTTAAAAAGGAAATAAACAAAGAAAAGCTAAATGGACCAAAACCGAGAGAGTTCCGACTCTTAGCAGAGCACTAAGGCCTTTCCTACTCTTGATCTTGGACACCTAAAACACTAGAATGAGCTTGCTATTTATAGACTGAGATTTTGGGGATGCACGGCCATGCAATGGGATGCACGGTCGTGCAAAGCACTCATTTCTTGCACGTGAGGGAATCTGGCAGAGAAGGAGAGTATAGGGCCACATGTCACCATTTGCACGGCCGTGCAATGGGATGCACAACCGTGCAAACCCTAATTTTGACTTTATGATTGAATTTGACTTCTGGGTTGACTCCTTGGGTGTACGAACGTCCGATTGGCTTCCAAATGCTAATGTTGCCCTATTTTTGAGTGATTTCTTCATGTTTTTGTATGCAAGGGTTAATTATCCTGTTCTAACACAAATAAGTAGATTAAGTATCATATCTTATCATTTTCTCTATAATTGTGCTAGATATGGGGATAATTGTGCATGTAAAACATGTATAATTTACGACATATCATAATACCCCATACTTAAACTTTGTTTGTTCTCAAGCAAACTCGTGCATAATTATATCCGTAGAATAAGACATTAATTTAATATTAATCTAAAATGTCTGTCTCAAATGGTTAAACGCTTCTTCTAACGATAATAACTTGATGTTTTTACCTTTCGAATGTTTCTCCACAATAGGGTAGTAAGCCTAACATACTTGATGGAACTATGATTATGCACAAAATTACAGTCTCACAAATGTTCACTCAACACTCGGGTTTAATATATGGATAATGTATGTTAAGAAGAACACTTAATGCTATAATTAATGCTTGCATAATCATAAGCTTGTATAAAAATCAAATCTCCACCAATTGACATAAAATATGTGCATAAATCAAGAGGGCTTTTAAAAAAGGTTGTAATGATTAGCTTAGGGTTAGGGTAGGAAATATTTGGGAAAAGCTAAAGGTTGAAAATCCGTCTTAGCTTAATGATTAGAAGTTGAGTGAGCTTGTTACTGAACTTAGATTAGACATTGTGACTAATCTAAGGACTCTTTTAAGGTCAGATTGTCAAGACCAATTTCCTTTCTTCAAGAATGCAAACTTCTTCTTATTTTGAAGCATTCGCTACTTTCAATCCCCCATAGATTTTTCAGCTGTTTCTTCCTAATACATCCATATTTTTTATTAGCTTTGTATAATCCAATTTTCTCGAGTAAGTTTGATTTTCTTTTGACGAAATTTATTCACTAGCTCGGGCGAGTATGAATTTCTTTTTGTTTCCCTTTTTCTTCTCTTTTCCATATTCGTTCTTCTTTTCATGCTAATTTCATTCTTTGATAATAAGATGAATTTATAAACCTCTTTGTGGACAAATACTCCTCACATCATAGCCAAGTTCATTTTCAACTAAACAGGGTAAAAGGTAAATGGCTAACTTTTGGCTTTATGGGTTTGAAATGTGGGTTTAGAACTGAAAAGGGTTTAGGCTCAAAGGGGTTAACTAAGGGGTAATGTTTAGGGTAGGTAAAATAAGACAAAAGGTTTAAAGAGAATGGGTTAATACTAATGGCTCAATCATTTTTATGCATTCTTTTAGTCCATGGTTTTGAAATGTATATTTTACACAAGTTCTAACATGCAAAGCAATATTTAGCACACACTCTATCAAACGAAATGAGCATATGAAATATGTAATAATCAATGACGTCAAAAACTTGATGTGTTATGTGATAATGCTCGGATAGACTCAGATTCTCACATGAAACGAAGGATAGGGGTGTAAAAGTAAAAATGTGCATAAACTTATTTCTTTCTTTATGTGGTGCTTACTAATCTTTCCTATATGTTTCATTGATTCATTTCAAATGTAGTTCAAATTATTGTTTTTATAAGAACGTTTTATCACAAATGATTTTTAAGACTTTTAGCTTTTAGATTATTTATGAAGCTGCCAACTTTATAGATTATTTTTGAAAATTTTTTAATAACTTCTACGTGTATTTTAATTCAATGGATTGAATAGTTGTTAGTCACGCACTTGTAATAATTGGGAAAAAATTATGTTGCCGATGCATTGGTGAGTTTTATAACACCCCATACTTAGAATTTGGCAATGTCCTTGTTATACGAGAATATGTTATCTAATAGTTGTCATGGGTAGAATAAGGGTGAAAGAGAACTAAAACTCCCCTGTATATGCATCACCATCATGCGTAAGGTTGATATCCTCAGCTTGATTAAAATGTGCCCCAAAATTCATACCAAAACCCGTGTGTCCCTGTTGTACTATGCAATGCTCAATTATAAAAAGTAAACATTAAAAAGGAAAATTAACCAATATTCGCCAATAAATGGCGGCCGAATAGGTTGGTGGCAATGCCACCATGTCAACGATTACTCCTGTAACCGGTAAAAAATGGTACTGTGTCTAGTCAAACAAACAAACCAACGTCAAAAGTCAATGTGACAATCCGGACTTTTCCAGTTAACTCCGTTAACAAAATCCAGTTAAAGTTAACTAAATTAACTTAACTCAAACTTCAGGGAGTGTTTCTGCCAATATTTCAAACTTAAACTCGAGGGACTAGTTATGTAATAACCCTAATCTTCTATGTTGACTTTTAGAAAGTCAAAATCCAAATCCTGTTGACTTTGGAAGTCAAACTAACCAAATTTTAACTCCATCTAAACTGGAGGGACCTATTTTGCCAAGTTTCAAACTCTAATTCTCTGGAAAACCTCAGGGACTACTTCTGTATTTAGATCAAGCTTAATTTCGTTGACTTCAGAAGTCAACATCGCGGATTCAATCAAATTCGACCGTTTCTAACCGAAATTCGTTGGAATTGAAACTGTTCTTGCACGATCATGATCATAACGATCATCATTAATCCATTAAAACCAACAACTAATCGAATTAACTCGAATTATTAGAGATAAACAAGTAACCGTCGACCAACAGCTAGTATCCATCAAATTCGACAAGTTCTTGCATCAATCTCACGTACTATCACTCTGCACACATTGAACGAACCTGTCTGAAGCTTTTGCACATCCCACATTGGCCGGAGAAGTAGCCAGAGACGCCAGAGACCACGCCCCCGGAGTCGCAACTGTGTTTTAGTCGGGGACTATCAATTCGAATACGTTTTCGGTAATTACATACTCCTTTAGATTCGTTTCCATATCTAGAACAAAAGCCCTATAACAATTGAGGCTTACAGTATCGGATTTCACACGAACCAGATCCTAGGGTTCATGTGAAACCGGTTTGATCGAACTCCATTGCAGACTCAATTTAAATCAAATTAAAGTATACCATTAGCTTCGCAATCATCTAATCATTAAAAGCCCTCTGCTAACTCAAGGATCTATTATCGAATAAATCGCGATCAGTAACTTAGGGTTCATATGAAACCTGCTCAATCGAATCCTACCCTAGACCTTTTTTAAATCAAATTAAATCACTTCTATAGAATCGCAACGCACTACACGTTGATAACCCTATGTTAATTTAATACCCTATCATCGGATTATTCGAAATTCAGAAATTAGGGTTTGTTCTTGAAACGATTTGGGGTTTTCGATCTTAAACACAATTTTAATGCAATTAAACCTTATCAACAGATTCGCAATTTCGTTTTTGTTAAAAGCCCTATGTTTTCATCAAGTATTAATATCATATTTGAATAATCGATTCGATGTTCATGTCAGCGTTTTCGGTTCCAAAATCGAGGATTAAACGATTCAAAAGTTGATATTTTTCCAATTAATCCCGAAACCAGATTCGCTTATGCCTCGTAATCAAAAACCCTTTGCTGCTTCGATCGATCATTATCGGATTCGATGGATTGGGACTGGATTCGATCGAAGGTGCTTTAGGGAGGGAAGCCACTTGAACTTGGGTGTTAAAATCATTTAGAACCGGTTAACATCGCGATACCCTAGCAAGCGGGACTGGTTAGAGGCGTGTGCGTGTGTGGAGAGACCCGGGTTCGAGACCGGGCTCCCTCAAATATTTTTGAACATTTTTATTTATTATATTTAATGAATAAAAATCAAACCCTATACTATTATATTAATATACAAATGTATTTTAGCCCGGGAAACAACCCGTGGGCTCGGGTTTGAATTTCATAACTAATGTTATTATTTCTCCCACTTTTAAAAAATACGTATTTGTGATATTTTTAAACCGTAATCTTGTATAAAATAATATAATTATATTATCTTCAACCCGTATTAAACATTAATAAAATAAATAAATTATATTATTTTCGACTCATTTTATTGTCTTGCGTGACATGTATTTTAAAAACTATAAATAATATAAACGATGTTATATTATTTACCTACGTTATTTTACTCGATTAAAAATAATATATTTAATATTTTTATACTTCGAGGATTATTTAGTAAATCTTTCGAACTTAAAAATAATATATTAAATTATATTATTTTCCTAACCTTTGTAAACGATCAAGCGTATGAAAATGATTATTTAATTATTATCCGTTATCAACGTTCGACGCGTAAAGCAAATTCCCTAAAATCATTATAACAAGATATATATATATATATATACACACACATATATATATATATAAAACTCCGTCGACACGTTCGTTTATTCCTAAATTCTTAGAATGCGTTAGGACATTCAAATTTTCCGTGTCGCCGTCACAATTCCCAAATTGTCCCTAATTTATGTGTCTATAATTTTAGGGCAAACGTAAGCCGTGCAGGCTAGCGCTTGAGATTCAAAATCTTTCAATTGTGTGATACTACCTTCAACGCAACGCATGTGAGTTTTCACGGCCCCTTTTTACTATTTTAACTTGGGGGAGAAAGCATGATCTAAATCTTTTACTGTAATTCATATATTATCTCTTGTATGACTTTGCGTAACTCTATCATGAAAGTCCTCTCATCGAACCGTTTAAATATTGAAGAATAGCGAGGTATGTTGAGTAGTACTACTAGGTTTGACAAATCCCACCCGCGTTAGTCGCGCTAACTCGATTGGAGGTCGAACGGGTGTAATATTGACCTAAAACATGTACCATGGTTGATAGGCTTGGTCGGAGGCACAAACATAAACTGTCAGTCTACGGTTGCGAGCGCATTAGTATACTTGAATATTGGTTAGCTACCTTTGATATATATATTGAATGTACAATAAACTGCAAACTCTTTACTTGAACTATTAAAACCTGTGAACTCACCAACCTAGTTTTGACCCATTTTCTTTACATGTTTTCTCAGGTTGGCACTCAAGAACATGTTAGGTCATGCATTGTCTTGGATCATCTGTGACTCTTTTAATTACCAAACAACTTTCATTGTTTTGATTATATTTTGGTTTTGGGCGCGTTGTTTTGCGCATGTACTTTCGTTTTATGCTTCCGCAAACTTTTACTCTGACATTTATGATTTTATGAAATTATGTTTTCAAGTCCCATATAGTGTCGTTTGATGTAACCAATGTGTGAGATCCTGGTCAGTCACCCCTCCAAAATGGTAAGACTCCGTTAGTGGGAATTTGGGGGTGTGACAGATTGGTATAAGAGCCATTGGTTATAGAGAACTAGGATTTGCATTCTAGACTATAGCCACACACATTAGTTACTTAACTCAGTTATATGTCCAGGCATTTACTCTTCTTGTTATAGGAAAGATGTCTACACCACCATTTTCACCACCTACTATCCAAGAGCACAACATTCCTATTATTTCATCACCGGAACCCAAACGGCGTAGGCTTGAGCCTATTGATAACACCATTGTATATGGGGAGCCAATGCACAGCAGGAATGGAAGTGACTGGGATTGGTACCCTAGTCTGATTAGCAGGTGGGTGAGGCAAGAACGAGTACCCTCACCATACTTTGGAGCTTCATCTTCCGGTGGATCACACCTACCCTTATTGCCGTGCCACTTGGAGCAGGCTTTCGCAGCATTTGTGGCCACTATGGATCGGGAGATCCGAAATATGAGGCATGCAGCTGGAGCAATTACTGGTCTATTAAAGGGAGAAAAACAGACGGACCACAGGTTAGATCTGCTAGTAGCAGAAATTGCAGGCACATATCACGTTCACAATGCTCTAGTGGACGAGGTGAGAGCACTTCATGATAGAGTGAATGTCCTTGAGGAGACTGAAGTAGCATCTCAGGAGAGGATTGGAGAGTTGGAAGCACAACTAGCAGCTGCCTTGGAACCAGCTGAGGCACCTGATTCTGAGCCCGAGGAGGAGCCAGAAGAGGTAGAAGAGGATGACGCTAAGTCAGTCATCTCATCCGTCGGCAGTGAAACCTGATTATTTTCCTTCTTTTCTTTCCATTCTGTTCTATCTAATTTTATTTTAGTTGTTATTATTTTATGTTTCAAATAAAAACCTAAATGGGTAAGGATGTTCCCATTCCAATAAAATATTAGTGAAATATTTGCATTGAGTTATTTATTTTATAGCCTTATCAATTTAAGTTAGTCTTGTAGTACGATTCCAAACCTGCATATCTTTATACATTTCCTTCTATTTGCTTACGCTTGAATGATGTTGATATGCGATATATTTACTCATTTCTTGTGTTTGTGAATATGAAGAATTATGGCCGGACGAGGACGTGGCGGACGCAACGGTGGCCGTGGAAACATCAATATGACGGCAGCCGAACTGGCCATGTTAATCAACGATAGTGTAGCTGAGGCCCTAGCAGCACACATTGCAGGGCAACCGAACAATCCTCCGATCAATCATCTTGTCTGCACTTTTAAGACATTTATGGATTGCAAGCCCCACACGTTCAGTGGAGCTGAAGGAGCTGTCGGATTACTCTGATGGTTTGAGAAAATTGAATCGGTATTCTCCATGTGCAACTGCCCGGTGGCCGACCGAGTCAAGTTTGCATCGGGAAACTTAGAGGGCCTGCCCTCACATGGTGGAATTCGCAAGTCCAGATGCTAGGTCTGGATATAGCGAATGCCTCGCCATGGGAAGACTTCAAGAATATGATGAAGGAGGAATACTGTCCAAGGGACGAAATCCAGAAGCACGAGAGTGAATTCTGGAATTTGAGCATGGAGGGTTCTGAAATAGAACTCTACACAACACGCTCGCACGAGCTAGCGGGGATGTGTCCTCACATGGTGACACCGCCTTACAAACGGATAGAGATGTACATTAGTGGGTTAGTGCCACAGATTCAAAGTACGGTTACTTCGTCCAACCCCACTACTATCCAGCAAGCAATCCGTCTTGCTCATAAACTAACGGATCAAGCTGTCACCCAAGGGACCCTACCTCCCCGAAAATCAGCATCTAAGTCCTCCGACAACAACAAGAGGAAGTTTGACAATAACAGCAATGTCAACAAGGGATTTCAACCGAACCAACCACAACAGCAGCAACGTAGGTTTGAACCTACAAAGAATTTCAACCAGTCGACCTCTTCAGGTCAAAATCACGGTGGTTATGCAGGGAAAAACCCCAAGTGTGGATACCATCACATTGGTGCTTGTAAAAATCAACGGTGCCAGCAATGTGGCAAGATGGGCCACATTGTAAAAGATTGTAGAGTTGACCTACAAGACAAGCAACCCTTCCAACAACCAGGTTTTACCAAAGGTTGTTTTGAATGCGGAAAAGAGGGGCATTTCCGTAAAGATTGCCCACTGTTGAAGAAGGGTGACAATAGTAACAAAAATAACCACAATCAATGGAATAATAACAACAACAACGAGAATAATGGCAGTAGCGGTGCAAAAGGGCGAGCTTTTGTCATCAGATCCAGTGAAGCAAGGAGCGACAGCAACGTGGTTACTGGTAAGTTTCTCTTAAACCACTACTTTGCTTCTGTTTTGTTTGACACTGGTGCCGATAGGAGTTTCATATCCCATAAGTTTAGTAATCTATTAAACGAAACTCCCACTCAGCTAGAAAACAAGTACATTATAGAAATAGCTGACAGATAGATAATAGAGGCAACGCATACCCTCAAGGGATGCAAACTGAAATTAAATGGTCATAAGCTTGATATTGACCTAATGCTAGTCACGCTTGGTAGTTTCGATGTAATTGTTGGCATGGATTGGTTATCTAAAAACCAAGCCGAAATCGTTTGCCACGAGAAAATCGTTCGTATACCTCTTCCTAGCGGAGAAACTATTTCTGTCCAGGGTGAAAAGAGTGGTGCCGTCGTTGGCATCATCTCATTCATGAAAGCACATAAGTGTCTACGAAAGGGCCACACAGCCATTCTGGCTCTCGTCGCCGAGCAGCCATCCGAGGAGAGGAAAATTGAAGACATCTCGATAGTTCGAGATTACCCGGAAGTGTTCCCCGAAGACTTACCTGGTCTTCCACCACATCGTCAAGTCGAATTCCAAATTGATCTAGCATCCGGAGCAGCGCCTATTGCTCGGGCACCCTATAGACTTGCACCAAGTGAACTGCAAGAGTTATCGACACAACTTCAAGAGTTGTTAGATAAGGGATTCATTCGACCGAGCTCATCGCCATGGGGAGCTCCAGTCCTGTTCGTCAAAAAGAAGGATGAAACTTTTTGAATGTGTATCTACTATCGTGAGCTGAACAAGGTGACAATCAAAAAACCGATACCCTTTACCCCATATTGATGATCTATTCGATCAACTTCAAGGATCAAGTTTCTAATCCAAGATTGATCTTAGGTCAGGTTATCATCAGTTGAGAGTCCGAGAGGAGGACATCTCAAAGACTGCATTCAGGACAAGGTACGGCCATTATGAGTTTATGGTCATGCCTTTCGGTCTCACAAACGCACCCGCGGTATTCATGGACATCATGAACCGCGTGTGTAAACCCTATCTCGATCAATTAGTCATTGTGTTTATTGACGACATTCTCATTTATTCCAAGAACAAGGAGGAACATGAGGAACATCTACGTTTAATCCTGGAATTACTTAAAAAGGAACAACTGTATGCTAAGTTTTCCAAGTGTGAATTTTGGATTCGGGAAGTTCAATTCTTAGGACACGTGGTTAACGAGAAAGGAATTCATGTCGATCCATCAAAGATAGAAGCCATCAATAATTGGGCAGCACCGACGACGCCGACTGAGGTGCGACAATTTCTAGGATTGGCTGGATTCTACAGTCGATTCATCGAAGGATTTTCAAAAATTGCACATCCCCTTACTGCCTTAACTGAAAAGGGTAAAGCCTACAACTGAGGCGATAACCAAGAGTCAACATTCCAACATCTTAAGCAAAAACTTTGCAGTGCACCTATTCTAGCTCTTCCGGAAGGTACGGATGATTTTGTGGTATATTGCGACGCATCCATTCAGGGTTTGGGTTGTGTATTAATGCAACGAGAAAAGGTGATCGCATATGCTTCGCGTCAACTAAAAATTCATAAGAAAAACTACACCCCTCATGACCTAGAGTTGGGAGCTGTAGTTTTCTCACTTAAGATATGGAGACACTACTTGTACGGTACCAAGTGCACCATCTACACCGATCACAAGAGTGTGCAGCATATCTTTGAGCAGAAAGAGCTGAACATGCGACAACGTCGTTGGGTCGAGCTTTTGAATGATTATGACTGTGCGATCTGATATCATCCGGGTAAAGCTAACGTTGTAGCTGATGCCCTAAGTCGAAAGGAAACCAAGCCCAAGCGAGTACGAGCACTACAACTTAAAATACACAGTGGATTACCTGACAAAATCCGTAGTGCTCAACTTGAAGCCCTGAAAAGAGGAAAATCTATCGCTGGAAGGTACACGCGGTATGGAAGTACAATTTGAGGTCAAGTTTGACGGTATTCGCTACTTCGCAAAGTGAATTTGGATTCCTGTGTATGGGAACTTAAGAGAACTAGTCATGGATGAGGCGCACAAATCCCGATACTCTATTCATCTAGGTTCTGACAAAATGTACCACGACCTTAAGATATTATATTGGTGGCCAAAGATGAAGGCCGATATAGCCACCTATGTAAGCAAGTGCCTGACTTGCTCGAAGGTCAAGGTGGAATATCAAAAGCCTTCTGGTCTACTGCAACAACCGGAAATCCCAATATGGAAATAGGAGCAAATTTCCATGGATTTCATAAGTAAACTACCCAGAACACCCGGCGGATGCGATACCATTTGGGTGATCGTAGATCGCTTGACAAAATCTGCACACTTCCTTGCAATCAAAGAAACCGACAAAATGGAAAGGCTTACCCATATCTACTTGAAGGAAGTCATTTCTCAGCACGGTGTGCCAATCTCTATAATTTCGGATCGAGACGCTCCGTTTTTGGCAATCATTGCAGAAAGCCTTAGGTACACGTTTAGACATGAGCACAGCCTATCATCCGCAAACCGATGGTCAAACGGAACGTACCATCCAAACTTTAGAGGACATGCTGCGAGCTTGTGTGATCGATTTCGGTAACACTTGGGAGCCTCACTTACGTTTAGTGGAGTTCTTCTACAACAATAGTTATCACACTAGCATCAAAGCAGCACCATTCGAGGCATTATACGGACGTAAATGCCGATCTCCTATCTGTTGGGCTGAAGTTGGGGATAGCCAACTTACAGGTCCTGAACTTGTATTCGAAACATCCGAAAAGATCGTTCAAATCCGAAACCGTATGGTGGCAGCTCGTGATCGTCAAAAGAGCTATGCCAACAAACGTCGTAAAACGTTTGAATTTCAAGTCGGTGATATGGTCTTACTCAAAGTCTCACCTTAGAGAGGTGTCATTCGCTTCGGGAAGCGAGGTAAACTAAACCCTCGTTATGTTGGACCTTTCAAGATAGTGAAGAGAATTGGCCCAGTCGCGAATCAACTAGACCTACCTGAAGGACTTAGTGGTGTACACGATGTCTTTCATGTCTCGAACTTGAAGAAATATCTGGCAGACGGAACACTCACGGTTCCTCTTGAGGAGCTGCATATTGATGAACAACTACGGTTCGTTGAAGAACCAATAGAAATCATGGACAGATAAATCAAAACATTTAAACGTAGTAAGATCCCTATTATCAGAGTTCGTTGGAACTCGAAACGTGGACCGAAATTCACTTGGGAACGCGAGGATCAGATGATGCGCAAGTATCCTCATCTGTTCAAGCAGTCCACGTCAAACCCTTAAGGTACTATTCTAATTTTCGGGACGAAAAATTCTTTTAACTAGGGGATGATTCAAAAAAAAATTTATTATTTTAATTTTCGGGACGAAAATTCTTTCAACTAGGGGATGATGTGACAATCCGGACTTTTCCAGTTAACTCCGTTAACAAAATCCAGTTAAATTTAACTAAATTAACTTAACTCAAACTTCAGGGAGTGTTTCTACCAATATTTCAAACTTAAACTCGAGGGACTAGTTATGTAATAACCCTAATCTTCTATGTTGACTTTTAGAAAGTCAAAATCCAAATCCTGCTGACTTAGGAAGTCAAACTAACTAAATTTTAACTCTATCTAAACTGGAGGGACCTATTCTACCAAGTTTCAAACTCCAATTCTCTGGAAAACCTCAGGGACTACTTCTGTATTTAGATCAAGCTTAATTTCGTTGACTTCAGAAGTCAACATCGTGGATTCAATCGAATTCGACCATTTCTAACCGAAATTCGTTGGAATTGAAACTGTTCTTGCACGATCAAGATCATAACGATCATCATTAATCCATTAAAACCAACAATTAATCGAATTAACTCGAATTATTAGAGTTAAACAAGTAACCGTCGACCAACAGCTAGTATCCATCAAATTCGACAAGTTCTTGTATCAATCTCGCTTACTATCACTCTGCACACATTGAACGAACCTGTCTGAAGCTTTTGCACATCCCACATTGGCCGGAGAAGTAGCCAGAGACGCCAGAGTCCACGCCCCCGAAGTCGCAACTGTATTTTAGTCGGGGACTATCAATTCGAATACGTTTTCGGTAATTACATACTCCTTTAGATTCGTTTCCATATCTAGAACAAAAGCCCTATAACAATTGAGGCTTACAGTATCAAATTTCACACGAACCAGATCCTAGGGTTCATGTGAAACCGGTTTGATGGAACTCCATTACAGACTCAATTTAAATCAAATTAAAGTATACCATTAGCTTCGCAATCATCTAATCATTAAAAGCCCTCTGCTAACTCAACGATCTATTATCGAATTAATCGCGATCAGTAACCTAGGGGTTCATATGAAACCTGCTTAATCGAATCCTACCCTAGACCTTGTTTAAATCAAATTAAATCACTTCTATAGAATCGCAACACACTACACATTGATAACCCTATGTTAATTTAATACCCTATCATCGGATTATTCGAAATCCATAAATTAGGGTTTGTTCTTGAAACGATTTGGGGTTTTCGATCTTAAACACAGTTTTAATGCAATTAAACCTTATCAACAGATTCGCAATTTCCTTTTTGTTAAAAGCCCTATGTTTTCATCAAGTATTAATATCAAATTTGAGTAAATCGATTCGATGTTCATGTCAGGGTTTTCGGTTCCTAAATCGAGGATTAAACGATTCAAAAGTTGATATTTTTCCAATTAATCCCGAAACCAGATTCGCTTATGCCTCGTAATCAAAAACCCTTTGCTGCTTCGATCGATCATTATCGGATTCGATGGATTGGGACTGGATTCGATAGTAGGTGCTTTGGGGAGGGAAGCCACTTGAACTTGGGTGTTAAAATCATTTAGAACCGGTTAACATCGCGATACCCTAGCGAGCGGGACTGGTTAGAGGCGTGTGCGTGTGTGGGAGAGACCCGGGTTCGAGACCAGGCTCCCACAGATATTTTTGAACATTTTTATTTATTATATTTAATTAATAAAAATCAAACCCTATACTATTATATTAATATACAAATGTATTTTAGCTCGGGAAACAACCCGTGGGCTCGGGTTTGAATTTTATAACTAATGTTATTATTTCTCCCACTTTTAAAAATAACGTATTTGTATTATTTTTAAATCGTAATCTCGTATAAAATAATATAATTATATTATCTTCAACCCGTATTCAACATTAATAAAATAATGTATAAATTATATTATTTTCGACTCATTTTATTGTCTTGCGTGACATGTATTTTAAAAACTATATATAATATAAATGATGTTATATTATTTACCTACGTTATTTTACTCGATTAAAAATAATATATTTATTATTTTTCTACTTCAACGATTATTTAGTAAATCTTTCGATCTTAAAAATAATATATTAAATTATATTATTTTCCTAACCTTTGTAAACGACTCAAGCGTATGAAAATAATTATTTAATTATTATCCGTTATCAACGTTCGACGCGTAACGCAAATTCCCTAAAATCATTATAACAAGATATGCATACATTTATATATATATATATATAAAAATCCGTCGACACGTTCGTTTATTCCTAAATCCTTAGAATGCGTTAGGACATTCAAACTTTCCGTGTCGCCGTCACAATTCCCAAATTGTCCCTAATTTATGCGTTTATAATTTTAGGGCATACGTAAGCTATGCAGGCTAGCGTTTGAGATTCAAAATCTTTCAATTGTGTGATACTACCTTCAACGCAACGCAGGTGAGTTTTCACGGCCCCTTTTTACTGTTTTAACTTTGGAGAGAAAGCATGATCTAAATCTTTTACTAGTTTTTGTAATTCATATATTATCGCTTGTATGACTATGCGTAACTCTATCATGAAAGTCCTCACATCGAATCGTTAAAATATTGAAGAATAGCGAGGTATGTTGAGTAGTACTACTGGGTTTGACAAACCCCACCCGCGTTAGTTGCGCTAACTCGATTGGAGGTCGAACGGGTGTAATATTGACCTAAAACATGTACCATGGTTGATAGGCCTGGTCGGAGGCACAAACATAAACTGTCAGTCTACGGCTACGAGCGCATTAGTATACTTGAATATTGGTTAGCTACCTTTGATATATATATTGAATGTACAATAAACTGTAAACTCTTTACTTGAACTATTAAAACCTGTGAACTCACCAACCTAGTGTTGACCCATTTTCTTTACATGTTTTCTCAGGTTGGCACTCAGGAACACGTTAGGTCATGCATTGTCTTGGATCATCTGTGACTCTTTTAATTACCAAACAACTTTCATTGTTTTGATTACACTTTGGTTTTGGGCGCGTTGTTTTGCGCATGTACTTTCGTTTTATGCTTCCGCAAACTTTTACTCTGACATTTATGATTTTATGAAATTATGTTTTCAAGTCCCATATAGTGTCGTTTGATGTAACCCATGTGTGAGATCCTGGTCAGTCACCTATCCAAAACGGTAAGACTTCGTTAGTGGGAATTTGGGGGTGTGACAATCAAGAACCACAAACTACATCTGAAAAGAACCACAAGTACCAAAGACGAAGGGTGAAGAGAGCTGCTACTGAAAAGGAGGACGCTGCCACTGCTGGTGCAGGCCGGGGGGCTGCTGATGAGCATACGAAACATGAGTGTGATCGTAGAAGTCCTGTCGTATGCCATCCATCGTCTGACGCAGCTGACCTATACGGATCATCATATCTAACATCGTGGGGTCAGCAGTAATGTGGTACATACTTGTGCCTTAATGCGCTAGTTGCCCCATTGGTGCTCCCTCGTCCTCTGACTCTTCAACCTCACCAGTCCAGATATTTCCCTGATGTCCTACTGATCGGTATACCCCATTGAACTTCTTTCATCATATGCATGTTGATCAATACTTGGGTATCAATAGGTAGCATGGGTATGTCCATATCTGTAAGTATACCAAGATTTGCAGGAGTCAAAACACCTAAGTATGAAGCCAGGTTGGTGATGTATGGCCCTCCAAAGATATGGCTATTGGAACAGTAACCTGTGGCTCGAGTAAAGAACTTGGCTAAGCTGTAGGCCAAGTTACAAGGGACTTGATCAATTAAGCAGTGTAAATGGAGGAGGTCTATCACACTCACCACCCCTGTACTATCTTTCCTTCCTCCTATGGAAAGGATAATACATCGATGTAGGTAACGATGAAGAGGGTGTCTGATCTTCGTGTTTTTCTGAGCATGTGGGTCAAATGGTCCCGAACCGATACTATGCCAAAATGCTGATGCTTCTCCCTTGGCAAACTCCCTTTACTGTCAGTAAATATCAGCTCCGTAATCTCCCTGTGCCTGTATAATCCCATTTTTACCCCAAATTGTGCTAGTGACATTTCATTCCAATGTCTAGCCATCCTGAAGCGCACACAGTCATGCATTTCCATACTTACCACTGGCCTATCGAATTGAAAAGATGCTAAAAACTCGAGAGTAAGCTCATAATAGGTGGTCTCTCTGATCGCGAAGAATCTCTGCCATAGCTTTGTGATAAGGGGAACTGCACTGTCCAAGAGATTTATATCCTCCAAGGTTGGGTAGCAAATGGTCTTGTGTTCCCTAAAGGTTTGCCTCAGTAATGTAGGCAGGAGTTGGTAGGCATGGACCTCGATGGCATCATCGGGGTCAAAGATAAGCCACAGGGTGCAGATCCTGTGGTCTTTCTGGCATGGGCTGCGGGTGAAAAAGTGGTGGAGGTGATGGCGGAGTCTGTGGTGAACCACTCTTACGGGTAGACGAAGATGATTCTGATCTGGATCCTGACCATGTATTTCTTCTTTTTCGTCCTGCCTGTCTAGAAGATTCAGCCATATCCTAGTCATAATTGGAAAGAGTTAGTACAAGGGAATATCATCACACATATATGGCAACGACGACAAAAATTTGATATGATATACAAAATATGCATATATATATTTTAGGACCACACAAAGAAAACTTAAATTCATGCATTTTCATGGCATGGTTTTGTCTCCCAAGTTCACGGTTGGTTAATTGCAACTAGCTAAACAAGGCGTAAAATCAAACAATGCAATTCGACCAAGAATTATGAATGGCATTTTGACTTTTAAAAGTCAAACTTGTCAAAATTTTCGACCGAGTTTATCGAATCAACAATCTCCTAACAAGCTATACTACATTCTAAACCTATATATAAGATTCATGCTTCAATTCACACATTCAAGTTCAAAATTTCTAGACAAAAATCAAGAACACGAATCATATGGTAGGACAAATCTGTCTAAACAAGGCTAAAAAGAGTTACATTATGATCTCAAATAGTCAAATATGCATCTAGATTCATCAATCATTTCATATTCAAGCATAATTAATCCAAAATTCAAAACGAAACCCTAGCTCCTATTTGGGCAAAATTATCCCTAGATGAAGCAAAAATTGACTCAAAAATGATAATGGACATGTTTACATAGAGCCACTAAACAAGGGGGATCATGAAAAATCGGGGGTTTTGGGGTGTTTTCGGCCGAAACCGAGTGTTTTTGGAATTGGGGCTTTGAGAGAAATGAAGCTGCTGTCCAATTTAAGACCTACACACCCGGGTGACTAATGCACAGTCATGCAATGGGATGCACGACCGTGCATCCCTACTGTTGACCAATCTTTGACCTTTTGAGTTATTTTTTAGCTTGATGTTTTTAGAAAATAAAATTACATATTTTTAATTAAAGATTAATTTAAATTTTCCAAAACGTAATACCTAAAAAAATAACCTTGGTCAACGGGGAGTGTCACCAATGAAAATTCCGATTTTATGTTTGAAAACTTACCTCGTTCATTAGAATCCAATTTCAGGGTATTGAGTTTGTCATTATAAAAAACAAAAATGGAATATAAAATCTAAACAAGTAAAAACCGTTCGAAAACGTTACGCCTAATAAGAAAAGATTTTGCTCTCGAATGGCGGTATTTATGTTCATTCATTCTTCTTAACAAAAATTTTCGTAATCGCGATACTTGAAGATTTCTACAAAGAAAGAGGTAAGTAACACAAACACCAAGACTCAAATAAAAATAAAAATAGTCAGTCCAACGACTTAGATCTTTCGTGGAATTACCGTGTCCCCGGCAACGGCTCCAAAAACTTGATATGTGATTTATATGTAGATAAAAATATAAATATATATATATCTCCGACAACGACGCCAAAAACTTGATAGCATGTTTTTAGTAGTAATAAATATATTTTATTTAGAGCTACACAAAATCTGGCTTTAAATTTATAAATTAAAATGATAATTACTTCAACTAAATACACACATAATATGCAAGTGTACCTATCGCAGCGTAGTATATCCTGGGTAACAACCAAATAACGAACCACGGACACGGATCTCGTACTCAACCCTCGTTATTGTCTAACTATGATAATAAGTTGGAAAATGGGTTTTTGTTTTAAAAGGAAAAGAAAAAGATAAGAAATGTAATTAGAAGTATTATCCTGTTTAAGGTGTTACTCTAGTTGTTATCCGTCGTTAATTAATGATATAATTAAAGTAAGTTTGGTCATAGTTACTAGTACTAACCCTTTCGATAGGGGAGTTAGCATTTCGTAACGGAACAATGGATACGATCGGCCAACTGTTCCTTAATTAATCTCGGGACCCTGAACGGGTCTCTAGTCCGCTGCTTATCTCGTGATTCATTATTCCTTGGGGAAGAGATTAGAGCCACGAAACAAGGGTGATCGTGAAAAATCGGGGGTTTTGGGGTGTTTTCGGCCGAAACCGAGTATTTTTGGAATTGGGGCTTTGAGAGAAATGAAGCTGCTGTCCAATTTAAGACCTGCACACCCGGGTGACTGATGCACGGTCATGTAATGGTTTGCACGGCCGTGCATCCCTGCTGTTGACCAATCTTTGACTTTTTTAGTTATTTTTCAGCTTTATGATTTTAGAAAATAAAATTACATATTTTTAATTAAAGATTAATTAAGATTAATTTAGATTTTCCAAAACGTATTAACTAAAAAAATAACCTTTATCAACGGGGAGCGTCACCAATGAAAATTCCGATTTTATGTTCAAAAACTTACCTCGTTCATTAGAATACAATTTCAGGGTATCGAGCTTGTCATTATAAAAAACAAAAATGGAATATAAAATCTAAACAAGTAAAAACCGTTCGAAAGTGTTACGTCTAATAAGAAAAGATTTTGCTCTCGAATGGCGGTATTTATGTTCATTCATTCTTCCTAACAAAAATTTTCATAATCGCGATACTTGACGATTTCTACAAAGAAAGAGGTAAGTAACACAAACACCAAGACTCAAATAAAAATAAAAATAATCAGTCCAACGACTTAGATATTTCACGGAATTACCGTGTCCCCGACAAAGGCGCCAAAAACTTGATGTGTTTTTATATGTAGATAAAAATGTTAATATATATATCCCCGGAAACGACGCTAAAAACTTGATAGCGTATTTTTAGTAGTAATAAATATAATATATTTAGAGCTACACAAAATCTGGTTTTAAATTTATAAATTAAAATGATAATTACTTCAACTAAATACACACACAATAGGCAAGTGTAACTATCGCAGCGTAGTATAGCATGGGTAGGAACCAAGTATCGAACCATGGACACGGATCCCGTACTCAACCCTCGTTATTGTCTGACTAGCATAATAAGTTGGAAAATGGGTTTTGTTTTAAAAGGAAACTAAAAAGATAAGAAATGTAATTAGAGGTATTATCCTGTTTAAGGTGTTACTCTAGTTGTTATTCCTCGTTAATTAATAATATATTTAAAGTAAGGTTGTTCATAGTTACTAGCACAAACTATTTCGATAGGGGAGTTAGCATTCCGTAACGGAATACTGGATAAGGTCGACCAACTGTTTCTTAATGAATCTCGAGACCCTGAACGAGGTCTCAAATCCACCTGTTATCTCGTGATTCATTATTCCTTCGGGAAGAGATTAGAGCCACGAAACAAGGGTGATCGTGAAAAATCGGGGATTTTGGGGTGTTTTCCGTCGAAACCGAGTGTTTTTGGAATTTGGGTTTTGAGAGAAATGAAGCTGCTGTCCAATTTAAGACCTACACACCCGGGTGACTGATACACGATCGTGCAATGGGATGCACGGCCGTGCATCCCTGCTGTTGACCAATCTTTGACTTTTTGAGTTATTTTTCAGCTTGATGTTTTTAGAAAATAAAATTACATATTTTTAATTAAAGAATAATTTAAATTTTCCAAAACGTATTACCTAAAAAAATAACCTTGGTCAACGCGGAGCGTCACCAATGAAAATTCCGATTTTATGTTCTAAAACTTACCTCGTTCATTAGAATCCAATTTCAGGGTATCGACCTTGTCATTATCAAAAACAAAAATGGAATATAAAATCTAAACACGTAAAAACCGTTCGAAAGCGTTACGCCTAATAAGAAAAGATTTTGCTTTCAAATGGCCGTTTTTATGTTCATTCATTCTTTTTAACAAAAATTTTCGTGGTCGCGATCGTTGATGATTCGTGCAAAGAAAGAGGTAAGTAACACAAACACAAAGACTCAAATAAAAATAAAAATAGTCAGTCCAACGACTTAGATCTTTCACGGAATTACCGTGTCCCCGACAACGGCGCCAAAAACTTGATGTATGTTTTATATGTAGATAAAAATATAAATATATATATATATATATATATCCCTGGCAACGACGTCAAAAACTTGATAGCGTGTGTTTATTAGTAATAAATATATTCTATTTAGAGCTACACAAAATCAGGTTTTAAATTTATAAATTGAAATGATAATTACTTCAACTAAATACACACACAATAGGCAAGTGTACCTATCACAGCGTAGTATAGTCTGGTTAAGAAACAAGTATCGAACCATGGACACGGATCCCGTACTAAACCCTCGTTGTTGTCTAACTATGATAATAAGTTGGAAAATGGGTTTTGTTTTAAAAAAAGATAAGAAATGTAATTAGAAGTATTATCTTGTTTAAGGTATTACTTTAGTTGTTATCCTTCGTTAATTAATGATATAATTAAAGTAAGTTTGGTCATAGTTACTAGTACTAACCCTTTCGATAGAGTAGTTAGCATTTCGTAACGGAACAATGGATACGATCGGCCAACTGTTCTTTAATTAATCTAGGGACCCTGAACGGGGTTTCTAGTCCGCCGGTTATCTCGTGATTCATTATTCCTTGGGGAAGAGATTAGAGACACGAAACAAGGGTGATCGTGAAAAATCGGGGGATTTGGGGTGTTTTCGGTCGAAACCGAGTATTTTTGGAATTGGGGCTTTGAGAGAAATGAAGGTGCTGTCCAATTTATTACCTGCACACCCGGGTGACTGATGCACGGTCATGCAATGGGATGCACGGCCGTGCATCCCTGCTATTCAACAATCTTTGACTTTTTTAGTTATTTTTCAGCTTGATGATTTTAGAAAATAAAATTACATATTTTTAATTAAAGATAAATTAAGATTAACTTAGATTTTCCAAAACGTATTAACTAAAAAAATAACCTTGGTCAACTGGGAGCGTCACCAATGAAAATTCCGATTTTATGTTCGAAAACTTACCTCGTTCATTAGAATACAATTTCAGGGTATCGAGCTTGACATTATAAAAAACAAAAATGGAATATAAAATCTAAACAAGTAAAAACCGTTCGAAAGCGTTACGCCTAATAAGAATAGATTTTTCTCTCGAATGGCGGTATTTATGTTCATTCAATCTTCTTAACAAAAATTTTCGTAATCGCGATACTTGAAGACTTCTACAAAGAAAGAGGTATGTAACACAAACACCAAGACTCAAATAAAAATAAAAAAGTAGTCTGTCCAACGATTTAGATTTTTCGAGGAACTACCGTGTCCCCGGCAACGGCGCCAAAAACTTGATGTGTGTTTTATATGTAGATAAAAATATAAATATATATCTCCCCGGCAACGACGCTATAACCTTGATAGCGTATTTTTAGTAGTAATAAATATATTATATTTAGAGCTACACAAAATCTGGTTTTAAATTTATAAATTAAAATGATAATTACGTCAACTAAATACGCACACAATACGCAAGTGTAACTATCGCAGCGTAGTATAGCCTGGGTAAGAAACAAGTATCGAACCATGGACACGGATCCCATACTCAACCCTCGTTATTGTCTGACTAGCATAATAAGTTGGAAAATGGGTTTTGTTTTAAAAGGAAAATAAAAAGATAAGAAATGTAATTAGAAGTATTATCCTGTTTAAGGTGTTATTGTAGTTATTATCCCTCATTAATTAATAATATATTTATAGTAAGGTTGTTCATAATTACTAGCACAAACCCTTTCGATAGAGGAGTTAGCATTTCGTAACGGAATAGTGGATATGGTCGGCCAACTGTTTCTTAATGAATCTCGGGACCCTGAACGGGGTCTCAAGTCCGTCGGTTATCTCGTGATTCATTATTCCTTCGGGAAGAGATTAGAGCTATGAAACAAGGGTGATCGTGAAAAATCAAGGATTTTGGGGTGTTTTCCGCCGAAACCGAGTGTTTTTGGAATTGGGGCTTTGAGAGAAATGAAGATGCTGTCCAATTTAAGACCTACACACCCGGGTGACTGATGCACGGTTGTGCAATGGGATGCACGGCCGTGCATCCCTACTGTTGACCAATCTTTGACTTTTTGAGTTATTTTTCAGCTTGATGTTTTTAGAAAATAAAATTACATATTTTTAATTAAAGATTAATTTAAATTTTCCAAAACGTATTAGCTAAAAAAATAACCTTGGTCAACGCGGAGCGTCACCATTGAAAATTCCGATTTTATGTTCTAAAACTTACCTCGTTCATTAGAATCCAATTTCTGGGTATCGAGCTTATCATTATCAAAAACAAAAATGGAATATAAAATCTAAACACGTAAAAACCGTTCGAAAGCGTTACGCCTAATAAGAAAATATTTTGCTTTCGAATGGCGGTTTTTATGTTCATTCATTCTTCTTAACAAAAATTTTCGTGGTCGCGATCTTTGAAGATTCGTGCAAAGAAAGTGGTAAGTAACACAAACACCAAGACTCAAATAAAAATAGTCAGTCCAACGACTTAGATCTTTCGCGAAATTACCGTGTCCCCGACAACGTCACCAAAAACTTGATGTATGTTTTATATGTAGATAAAAATATAAATATATATATATATATATATATATCCCTGGCAACGAAGCCAAAACTTGATAGCATGTGTTTATTAGTAATAAATATATTCTATTTAGAGTTACACAAAATCAGGTTTTAAATTTATAAATTAAAATGATAATTACTTCAACTAAATACGCATACAATAGGGAAGTGTACCTATCACAGCATAGTATAGTCTAGTTAAGAAACAAGTATCGAACCATGGACACGGATCCCGTACTAAACCCACGCAATTGTCTGACTAAGATTATAAGTTGGAAAATGAGTTTTGTTTTAAAAGGAAAATAAAAAGTTAAAAAATATAATTAGAAGTATTATCCTGTTTAAGGTGTTACTCTAGTTATTATCCCTCGTTAATTAATGATATATTTAAAGTAAGGTTGGTCATAGTTACTATTACTAACTCTTTCGATAGGGAGTTAGCATTTCGTAACGGAACAGTGGATACGGTCGGCCAACTGTTCCTTAATGAATCTCGGGACCCTAAACGGGGTCTCAAGTTCGCCAATTATCTCGTGATTCATTGTTCCTTGGGGAAGAGATTAGAGCCATGAAAAAACGGTGATCGTGAAAAATCAAGGGTTTTGGGGTGTTTTCCGCCGAAACCGAGTGTTTTTGGAATTGGGGCTTTGAGAGAAATGAAGCTGCTATCCAATTTAAGACCTGCACACCCGAGTGACTGATACACGGTCGTGCAATGGTATGCACGGCCGTGCAGTCCTGCTGTTGACCAATCTTTGACTTTGTGAGTTATTTTTCAGCTAGATGTTTTTAGAAAATAAAATTACATATTTTTAATTTAAGATTAATTAAGATTAATTTCAATTTTCCAAAACGTATTACCTAAAAAAAATAACCTTGGTCAACGGGGAGCGTCACTAATGAAAATTCCGATTTTATGTTCGAATACTTACCTCGTTCATTAGAATACAATTTCAGGGTATCGAGCTTGTCATTATAAAAAACAAAATTGGAATATAAAATCTAAACAAGTAAAAACCGTTCGAAAGCGTTACGCCTAATAAGAAAAGATTTTGCTCTCGAATGGCGGTATTTATGTTCATTCATTCTTCCTAACAAAAAATTTCGTAATCGCGATACTTGAAGACTTCTACAAAGAAAGAGGTACGTAACACAAACACCAAGACTCAAATAAAAGTAAAAAAGTAGTCTGTCCAACGATTTAGATTTTTCGAGGAACTACCGTGTCCCCGACAACGGCGCCAAAAACTTGATGTGTGTTTTATATGTAGATAAAAATATAAATATATATCTCCCCGGCAACGACGCTATAACCTTGATAGCGTATTTTTAGTAGTAATAAATATATTATATTACACAAAATCTGGTTTTAAATTTATAAATTAAAATGATAATTACGTCAACTAAATACGCACACAATACGCAAGTGTAACTATCGCAGCGTAGTATAGCCTGGGTAAGAAACAAGTATCGAACCATGGACACGGATCCCATACTCAACCCTCGTTATTGTCTGACTAACATAATAAGTTGGAAAATGGGTTTTGTTTTAAAAGGAAAATAAAAAGATAAGAAATGTAATTAGAAGTATTATCCTGTTTAAGGTGTTACTGTAGTAGTTATCCCTCGTTAATTAATAATATATTTAAAGTAATGATGTTCATAATTACTAGCACAAACCCTTTCGATAGGAGAGTTAGCATTTCGTAACGGAATAGTGGATACGGTCGGCCAGCTGTTTCTTAATGAATCTCGGGACCCTGAACGGGATCTCAAGTCCGCGCGGTTATCTCGTGATTCATTATTCCTACGGGAAGAGATTAGAGCCACGAAACAAGGGTGATCGTGAAAAATCAAGGATTTTGGGGTGTTTTTCGTCGAAACCGAGTGTTTTTGGAATTGGGGCTTTGAGAGAAATGAAGCTGCTGTCCAATTTAAGACCTACACACCCGGGTGACTGATGCACGGTCGTGCCTGCTCTTGACCAATCTTTTACTTTTTGAGTTATTTTTCAGTTTGATGTTTTTAGAAAATAAAATTACATATTTTTAATTAAAGATTAATTTAAATTTTCCAAAACGTATTACCTAAAAAAATAACCTTGGTCGACGCGGAGCCTCACCAATGAAAATTCCGATTTTATGTTCTAAAACTTACCTCGTTCATTAGAATCCAATTTGAGGGTATCGAGCTTGTCATTATCAAAAACAAAAATGGAATATAAAATCTAAACACGTAAAAACCGTTCGAAAGCGTTACGCCTAATAAGAAAAGATTTTGCTTTCAAATGGCGGTTTTTATGTTCATTCATTCTTCTTAATAAAAATTTTCGTGGTCGCGATCGGTGATGATTCGTGCAAAGAAAGAGGTAAGTAACACAAACACCAAGACTCAAATAAAAATAAAAATAGTCAGTCCAACGGCTTTGATCTTTCGCGGAATTACCGTGTCCCCGACAACGGCGCCAAAAACTTGATGTATGTTTTATATGTAGATAAAAATATATATATATATATATATATATATATATCCCGGGCAACGACGCCAAAAACTTGATAGCGTGTGTTTATTAGTAATAAATATATTCTATTTAGAGCTACACAAAATCAGGTTTCAAATTTACAAATTAAAATGATAATTACTTCAACTAAATACACACACAATAGGCAAGTGTACCTATCACAGCGTAGTATAGTCTGGTTAAGAAACAGGTATAAACCATGGACACGGATCCCGTACTAAACCCTCGCAATTGTCTGACTAGGATAATAAGTTGGAAAATGAGTTTTGTTTGAAAAGGAAAATAAAAAGTTAAAAAATGTAATTAGAAGTATTATCCTGTTTAAGGTGTTACTCTAGTTATTATCCCTCGTTAATTAATGAAATATGTAAACTAAGGTTGGTAATAGTTACTAGTACTAACCCTTTCGATAGGGGAGTTAGCATTTCGTAACGGAACAGTGGATACGGTCGGCCAACTGTTCCTTAATGAATCTCGGGACCCTGAACGGAGTCTCAAGTTCGTAGGTTACCTCGTGATTCATTATTCCTTGGGGAAGAGATTAGAGCCATGAAAAAAGGGTGACCGTGAAAAATCGAGGGTTTTGGGGCGTTTCCCGCCGAAACCGAGTGTTTTTGGAATTGGGGCTTTGAGAGAAATGAAGCTGCTATCCAATTTAAGACCTGCACACCCGGGTGACTGATGCACGGTCGTGCAATGGGATGCACGGCCGTGCATCCCTGCTGTTGACCAATCTTTGACTTTTTGAGTTATTTTTCAGCTTGATGTTTTTAGAAAATAAAATTACATATTTTTAATTAAAGATTAATTAAGATTAATTTCAATTTTCCAAAATGTATTACCTAAAAAAAATAACATTGGTCGACGGGGAGCGTCACCAATGAAAATTCCGATTTTATGTTCGAAAACTTACCTCGTTCATTAGAATCCAATTTCAAGGTATCGAGCTTTTCATTATCAAAAACAAAAAGGGAATATAAAATCTAAACACGTAAAAACCGTTCGAAAGCGTTACACCTGATAAGAAAAGATTTTGCTTTCGAAATCGGTTTTTATGTTCATTCATTCTTCTTAATAAAAATTTTCGTGGTCGCGATACTTGAAGATTCCTACAAAGAAAGGGCTAAGTAACACAAACACCAAGACTCAAATAAAAAAAAATAGTCATTCCAACGACATAGATCTTTCACGTAATTACCGTGTCCCCGGTAACGGTGCTAAAAACTTGATGTGTGTTTTATATGTAGATAAAAATATAAATATATATATCCCCGGTAATGACGCCGAAAACATGATAACTTGTTTTTAGTAGAAATAAATATATTATATTTAGAGCTACACAAAATCAGGTTTTAAATTTATAAAATAAAATGATAATTACTTCAACTAAATACACAAACAATAGGCAAGTGTACCTATCGCAACGAAGTATAGTCTAGGTAAGAACCAAGTATCGAACCATGGACACGGATCACGTACTCAACCCTCGCTATTGTCTGACTAGGATAATAAGTTGGAAAATGGATTTTGTTTTAAAAGGAGAATAAAAAGATAAGAAATGTAATTAGAAGTATTATCCTGTTTAAGGTGTTGCTCTAGTTTTTATCCCTCGTTAACTAATGATATATTTAAAGTAAGGTTGGTTATAGTTACTAGTACTAACTCTTTCGATCGGGGAGTTAGCATTTCGTAACGGAACAGTGTGTACGGTCGGCCAAATATTCCTTAATGAATCTCGGGACCCTGAACGGGGTCTCAAGTCCGCCGGTTATCTCGTTATTCATTATTCCTTGGGGAATAGATTAGGGCCACGAAACAAGGGTGATCATGAAAAATCAAGGGTTTTGGGGGGTTTTCTGCCGAAACCGAGTGTTTTTGGAATTGGGGCTTTGAGAGAAATAAAGCTGCTGTCCAATTTAAGACCTCCACACCCGGGTGACCGATGCACGGTCGTGCAATGGGATGCACAGCCGTGCATCCCTGCTGTTGACCAATCTTTGACTTTTTCAGTTATTTTTCAGGTTGATGATTTTAGAAAATAGTTTTAATTATAGATTAATTAAGATTAATTTAAATTTTCCAAAACGTATTACCTAAAAAAATAACTTTGGTCAACGCGGAGCGTCACCAATGAAAATTTCGATTTTATGTTCCAAAACTTATCTCGTTCATTAGAATCCAAACAAAAATGGAATATAAAATTTAAACACATAAAAACCGTTCGAAAGCGTTACGCCTAATAAGAAAAGATTTTGCTTTCGAATGGCGGTTTTTATGTTCATTCATTTTTCTTAACAAAAATTTTGGTGATCGCGATGCTTGAAGATTCCTGCAAAGAAAGAGGTAAGTAACAAAAAACACCAAGACTCAAATAAAAATAAAAATAGTCAGTCCAACGAATTAGATATTTCACGGAATTACCGTGTCCCCGACAACAGTGCTAAAAACTTGATGTGTTTTTTATATGTAGATAAAAATATAAAAATATATATCCCCGGCAACGACGCCAAAAACTTGATAGCGTTTTTTTAGTAGTAATAAATATATTCTATTTAGAGCTACACAAAATCAGGTTTTAAATCTATAAATTAAAATGATAATTACTTCAACTAAATACACACACAATAGGCACGTGTACCTATCGTAGTGTAGTATAGTCTGGATAAGAACCAAGTATCGAACCATGGACATGGATCCCGTACTCAACACTCGCTATTGTCTGACTAGGATAATAAGTTGGAAAATGGGTTTTGTTTTAATAGGAAAATAAAAAGATATGAAATGTAATTAGAAGTATTAACCTGTTGTTATCCCTCGTTAATTAATGATATATTTAAAGTAAGGTTGGTCATAGTTACTAGTACTAATCCTTTCGATAGGGAAGTTAGTATTTCAAAACGGAACAGTGTGTACGGTCGGCCAACTGTTCCTTAATGAATCTCGGGACCGGAACGCGGTCTCAGATCCGCCGGTAATCTCGTGATTCATTATTCCTTGGGGAAGAGATGCCATGTTTAGGGTGATTTGATGATGAAAAATGGTTGGATGTGTATAGATAATGGATAATATGTGTAGATTTGCTAGATAGAACTTTTGGTCATATGAGATTTCATGCTCGGTTCTATTTATAGTAACTTTAATTTTTGGGTTTTTGCTAGAGATGATTATGACGTGATTTTTTGGTGAAAATGATGCATAAACACTAGATATAGTTATTGTATGATTTTTTTTGGGTAAAATCACATGCTCATGATGCTTTTACGTTCGTTTCCTACTTTTAGAAACTTTATTTTTTGTCATGTATGAAAATTTGATGTTTGGGTGTATTTAAAGCTTGAAACTAGTATAGTGAACATTATGGAAGAATGATTGAGAGAAATGATAGATTAAAATACATATGTGTGAGCTCTAGAACTCGGATTTCTAAATAAGGAAACTTTATTTTTCTAAAAGTTGTGTTTGCAGGTTTTTAACATGATTATAGGGTTTAAGTGACTTAGTAACACTTAACTAAGTGCATTGCATGATACTATATTTATTGGTTCATAAACTTGACAATTTGACATGATCTTGCTATTATAGGAAACTCTACTTATCCGAAACTCTCGTACTTTTTCCATTTTTAGCAACAAAACATTGAAATGTTTTATATGTGTTATACCATGCCTAATTACATGTGTGAATGTTAACTCTGCATAGTTGCCATGTTTAGGACTCAAAACTTGACTTTCCAATTAAGGAAACTTTAATGTATCAAAAGTTGTGTTTCAAGTTCTAAATTTCAACCGAATATTCTAATGTGTTTATTAGAATATAAATAGGCTATTTGAAAGGAGGTTTGAATTCTATATTTGGATTTGAATGTTAAGTCCAACGTGTCACCAACGGGTCGTCGAGTCAAAACATATTTGGAACATCAAAGTCACTTTTCAAACAACTTATTTGGATGCAGAGAGTTTCATAGTCAAACATCTACAATACTTAGACCTTAAAGTCCTAAATGTTTCCTAGGGCACGAGTAGGTACTCACATTTAGCCGGATTTGCTAAAACTTTGCATTTCATTTCACTGCGTTATCAGGTGAGTTCTCACAACCCCGTTTTACTTGTTTTTCCTTTGGGGGAGATCCATGCTCAAGTATACATTTTCAAAAATAATATTTTCCATGCTTACACAGTTATATTAATTATATAAGTTTGTACTGGTGTGTACAAAGTCCTCTCAGAGTCAACCGTTAATTTTTCCGTAGCGAGGTCATCATGAACAGTAACCGTTGGGTTTAACAACCCCTACCCGGGTTAGTAGCGCTAACTTCAATTGGAGGTCGAACGGGTAAATTTTTTACCAAAGCCATTCATGTTCAAGGCACAAAGAGGCGAACCACATCCTTTTCCTTTTTCAGTGGCTACAGTTGAGCGTCGGTTGATTGACTTATGATAATTTTTGGTTTTTTCTGATCAGCAATGATTGTGTAGAGTACATATGTTTTCAATATGATTTCAATTACATTAAACATGTGAACTCACCAACATTATGTTGACCTATTTTAGCATGTTTATCTCAAGTTGTTGATTGCTTAGGATATGTGGCTAGGATGCACCCACAGGAGTCACACACTATTCATGCATGAGCATCCTATTTTGACAAACAATATTTTATCATTTTATTCCAAACGTTGTAAACTTTCAAACATTGCTTCCGCACATTTACTTTGAACTATGTCATACTATATTTTGGGCTCATTTGAGCCCTTGTTAAACAGATATTTTGAAAACCATTTTGTGGTCATTCAAAGTAACTCAATAGTAAAGATCCTCTCAGGTCACGCCCCAATGGTATGTAGGTGCCTAATTCGGTGCGTGACGGATCTCTAGACTCGCGGTACGACACAGTGATAACGTGCGGAATCCATGATCAACGTGCTTGTGTGACTCAATCAACAACAACGGTGTAAATAAACGCTTTGCATTTCCACCACAATATCAGATTACAATAATTCTGTCTCTAATCAGTTCCTCCTGATATCTCTCTTCTTCTATTTCACAGACTCTGTAAACTCCTATATATAAGCACCAGTTCTGCACCAGGCAAACTTAACAAGTTGGCCTAAAAGATGCTTAGGCGAACTTATTAAGTTCGCCTCTAATAGGCTAAGCGAACTTAACAAGTTCGCCTCTGATAAACCAGGCGAACTTGTTAAGTTCGCCTCTCTATGAACTTACACAGAATTTTATCAACAGTTACAAAACATGTCCTAACAGACTCCCCTTTAACGGCTGCTAACAATTCTATCAATTACAAGTCAAAGACTCTAAGACTAAGACATAATATCTTCAAGCTTGTTGTCACCAGAATATGCTCCAACAGACTCCCCCTTGATAACAGCTTTAGAAGATTGTCATCCGTCTTCATATATCATCAAACACACTGTTGTCTTCGTCTTGTTCATCTGCACTTTCTCTTTCTATTTAGAAGAAAACTTGGGAGAAGGACCCCTTGTCAACTTCTGTCTGCAATTTTCAAGTTTTTGCAAAGGAGAACAACCAAGAATAACCAACAATTAAGATTTCCATGGAAGCTGAAAAAATAAAATCTTTTTGGTTTTTCAAACATAAGAAACACAAAATCTTTTTGGTTTTTCAAACATAAGAAACACAAAATCTTTTTGGTTTTTCTCTATATAAACTGAAATGTAAAATACAAAATCACATATTTTTGGTCGAACATCATGAGTAAGAAGATCATATCAGTATATATGAGATATCAATCACACATCTTGGATATAAAATCCATATAATATCAAAAGGTATCCTATGTCATTCTTTCAAGCCTTGACCAATCAAACCAATATCTTTTAAGATTATCACACTCTATCTTTTCAAGACTTTCATATTGCATGTTATGATACGCGATAAACATTCAAAGAAAATAGGATCACGCTATGACACACAAATTCAAATTGTCAATATTATAAGATTTGAAACTAAAGCATCTCATTCCCATTTTCTTGTGAGTTAAGGTACCATTTAAATATGAAATACAACGTGTACCCCACTAGTATGCCAACAAAAAGTAAATGCACTATCTTCAAGACATATGAGATTTTACTAAAGATTATCTGAATTTCCAGAATGAGGAGACATCACTTAGCTCATGAATAGCAGAATCCAAATTGGATTGTATAGGAATCAATGAGATTAATCATAAGATTCAGGTACGTGGATCCAACTGTTATCTGGATTATGAATTCAATGGAATCAGTAAAGATGATTTATCAATATGATCCAAGGGCTAGTATATGTTTGACAGATGTTGTCAAGTACATATCTTGATTATATTGCTAAGGACATAACCCGAAACTGATCTCATAGGAAAATCTTTATTAAAAGCTAATATTCTATATCTGATAATGATCTTTTAACACACACACCCAGGCATAAAATGGGTTCAAATCACAGTTGTAACATATGCAATTATGTTTTCACACTACTAATGGTTCAGTGTGACGCTTTTAGTCTACTGACAATTCAAATTATATGCATACACAACACTATCATTTCTTATTTGTGCAGTCTCTGAAGTTTAGATCAAAACATATAATTCAGATATATTAACATAAAGCACCAACCAGTCAATCTAAGGTCATGTGTGAAAGAACATCTACTGATGTACTATCATCTCTTCTTTAACTTCAAGTAATGTCAATTTTATCTTTTTCAATTTGTTTGGCTTTTTCAAAATCTTTTTCAAAGAAAGTAAAACAGAAGAAAATAAAATCTTCCATGAAAACATTTTAAGAAAAACATTTTACTTAGTTACTCAGGATTAAGCAAGTCAATCAATTAAAAAAAACTCAAACCGATGTAATCAATTAAAAACTCAAACCGATGTAATCCTGTAATTGAATGCTTTTGCCTTTGTCACCAACACAATTCTGTACTCCCCCTGTCCTGTAGACTCCCCCTCAACTAGTCAAATGGTCACATCACCAACTTTATGCTCACCATTGTCATCCTAAGTTTCAGGTTATCCTTTGGACTTTGTAGAACTGTTTCCAAAACATTGTGTGTGACATATTCTCCTCCTTGAGCATCAATTCGTTGAATCAAATAGATTCTCAGTTATCAACAACTCGTTACTCTTGCAGATGCCAATTCCTGTCATGTGCGTAGAACCACCACTATCAACAACCAAAATGGTATTAATAGTCCCTCTTGGTTAATCCTGCACATCTAACAAGAAACATTAATTTGAAATTGGGACCCAAGCCATGGTAGTCATGGGTCGTCCATATGTATCAAAATAATAAACCTCACTCCATTCACAATCGAATCTCTCATCAATTTTCGGAGATTGTTCCGACGAGTCAGAAACAGAAACTTTGGATTTCCAAACATACTTCTGTTCAATAAGTTCTTTTTGCTTAAAATGTGAAGTGTTTGAACATTTTCTTTCATTTGAAAATTGATTTGATTGTGAAAACTCTTGTTTTTCTAAAAGTTTTCTCAATCTTCTGTTTCTCCTCCGTCTTTGAGGTCTAGAAAGCCTAACCTCAGAGTTTGAATTACCCTTTGGTGTATCACGAGGTTTTACCACATTTGGGTTAACATAAGGCCTACCAGGAGTTCTTACCTTTTCTGGAGTAACATGTCGGTTACCTTTGTCTTTGTGAGGACAAGCAATCCGAATATAACCCACAAGACCACAGTAAAAGCAAGATCTCGTCTCACGATAATCTCTCATATAAGGAATCTTCACACGATAAGATTCACTTGAAGAAGATTCTCCTACATGAACTTATTTTGGAGTTTGAGAATGAATAAACTTTTTCTCAACAGGTTTTGATTTAGGCTTCATCTTCTAAGGAACTACATGCTTCTTCCCTTTATTTTTGTAAGGATAGTTCACCACAATGTGTACTATCTCATTACAATGAAAACATGTACGCCTATCTTTATAATCTCTGACATATGGAACTCTCCTTGAATTTGAAGAACTTCCAAATGTATAATTTCCAGATGAATTAGAATCAACCTTTGAGTCTTCTTTGTTAACAGCTTTCGGTATCCCCTCTACCTTAGCTTCATCAAAATATTCATCATCACTCTCATCAGAATACACCATATCTTCACCTGTGACTGGATTAACCTTCAACATAGTCTTAGGATCTAAATCCTCATCTTTTATAATCTCAGGTGTAACAGAATAATTTCCGTTGAATGGTGGATGAACATAACCAATACCACTAGTTCCCTTCCCTTCTTCAGTATTATCATGATAATATCCTAATAAGAATGATGAATTTGTAAAGCTTTCTAACTTTCTATGTAATCTAATCACCTCTGCTTTAGATTCAGCTAGTTCCTTATCTTTCTCAACAAGATCATTATTTCTTTTCTCAATTTCTGCAAAGGACATATCTAGGTGATATGCCTGCTCTTTGATCTTCAAAGTCAGAGAATTTATATCCCTCTTCAATAATTCTATTCTCTCAATACACAAATTCTCATTATCCTTTAATTTTTGATTTACCGTGTGCATGGATTTCATATCACAAATGAGGTTTACGTTGTCATCCATAACCCTCATCATTTTATCCTTCACTGAAATACTGTTAGAACAAAACGTTTCAGAGTTAGAAACTACCTCAGGTTTTACGTCTGAAGAAGATGCACCAGGAGCCATGAATACGTCATCATCAGCTTCACCTTTTTGATCAACAATGACAGGCTCTGCATCAGTTTCTAATTCACTCAGATCATCTTCAACTGTCTGAAAACTTTCTTCACTCATCACATCAGTCTCAGTAGATTGAGTACTTTCACTAGAACGAATACTCTCACTATCAGTTAAATCTGAAGAAGAATCACTTTGAGAATAACTCGGCTTCTCCAATACTTCTTTGATCAAGACTACAAACGCTTGAGAAGTTGTTTCACCCTTTTTCTTCAATGCTTCCCATAGATCTCTTGAAGTTGGACACTTCCCGAGACTAAGAATTATTTCTTTTGGTAAAGACATCGTTAACGTTTCACACGTTTTCATCTCTCGATCAAACTTCTGCTTTTCTAGTTTACTAAGAGCTGTCACTGGTTTAGGAACATCATAATATCCCATATAGTCATAAGTAGGATGCACATATCCTTCAAATATGGATGTCCAAAAGTTTTCATCAGTTTCTGATACGAACTGTTCGAACCGGACTTTCCAGCTACGAAAATCTGATATCCACAAAAGCCTCGGTGGCATAATTTCAATCTCATTATCATCACATGAAATTGACATTTTGAAATTTTTGCAAAAATATCCGAAAAAAAATTTCCCGCCAAAATACTTTATTTAAAAAATTTCGAAAATTCAAAATTTCAAAAATGATTCAAAACGACCATATAAGCTTTCCCTAAAAAACTTCAAAAATGACTCTTTTTTTTTAAAGAACACTAGCTAAGTTCGCCCGATACTGCCTAAGCGAACTTAATAAGTTCGCCTGACTGAGCGAACTTGACCCCAAGCGAACTTAACTCCAAGCGAACTTATTAAGTTCGCCTAATCTGCACCAAGCGAACTTATTAAGTTCGCCTCTCTAAGTTCGCCTGCAACAGAATTGCTAAGTTCGCCTGCATCAGCTGTTCAACTAAACACGAACCAAAAATTCCGAATATCATCATATCTTGCTGAATTGATGGAATTTGATTAAATTGAACCGTAGGAATGTGTAGGAATTGATTAGGAACACTTCTATCGGATCAATTTCATCAAAAGAATCCAAAATCAATCCAAAATGATCAAAAATTCTTCATTTTTATCAAGAACACAAAAAAGATGAAAAATCTTCAAAATCTCTGAAATTTGATGTTGATTGGACACGAAAACACCACGAGTCTTTTGCTAATCAAGAGCAATGGCTCTGATACCACTTGTAGGTCCCTAATTCGGTGCGTGATGGATCTCTAGACTCGCGGTACGACACGGTGATAACGTGCGGAATCCATGATCAACGTGCTCGTGTGACTCAATCAACAACAACGGTGTAAATAAATGCTTTGTATTTCCACTACAATATCAGTTTACAATAATTGTGTCTCTAATCAGTTCCTCCTGATATCTCTTTTCTTCTATTTCACAGGCTCTGTAAACTCCTATATATAAGCACCAGTTCTGCACCAGGCGAACTTAACAAGTTCGCCTAAAAGATGCTTTAGCGAACTTATTAAGTTCGCCTCTAATAGGCTAAGCGAACTTAACAAGTTCGCCTCTTATAAACTAGGCGAACTTGTTAAGTTCGCCTCTCTATGAACTTACACAAAATTTTATCAACAGTTACAAAACATGTCCTAACAGACTCCCCTTTAACTGTTGCTAACAATTCTATCAATTACAAGTCAAAGACTCTAAGACTAAGACATAATATCTTCAAGCTTGTTGTCACCAGAATATACTCCAACAGGGTATAGCCCAAAGTGGAATTTGAGGGTGTGAAATAAGTCCTAATTACCATCAGGTAAGGTTTGGACCGGAGCTTATGTAAGTTTTTTCTTTAACTCTGCAAAGGCACAATCCTGGTCTGGACCCCATTCATACTTTACTTCTTTTCGGTATACCTTTTCTAGTGGGAAAGCTATCTTTGAGAAATCCTGGATGAATCTTAGTAGCCTATCAATCCCAAGAAACTATGTATTTTGGTCGGCGGGTTTGGGGTGTTTCATTTCATTACTTTCTTTATCTTTACTCGGTCCACCATGATTGTGTGCATGTTAATCACATGACCTAGGAATTGAGCCTCCCTTAGGCAGAACGTGCACTTTGACTACTTAGCATACAACTTCTCTTACTCTAGTATCTCCAATAACTCTCTAAGATGACAAGCATGACCTCCTTCACTTTTTGAGTAGACCAAAATGCCTTCTATGAATACTTGCACTGACCGGTCCAATATTGGATGGGAGACTTTGTTCATCAATTCCATTTATGCCGTAGAGGCATTGGTCAACCCAAACGACATCACGAGAAACTCGTAGTGTCCATAACGCTTTCAGGAAACAGTCTTCGGTACGTCCTCTGCTCTAATTTTCAACTGCTGATAGCCCAAACTAAATCTATATTTGTAAACCAACTTGCTCCTTCCAATTTTTTGAATAGGTCATTTATTCTTGGTAGTTTTAGAAATTATTTATTGTGTGCTTGTTCAGCTCTCTATAGTCAATGCACATACGCATGCTACCCTCTGTCTTCTTTACAAATAGCACTGTAGCACCCCAAGGTGAAATGCTCGGTCTAATGAAACCTTTCTCAAGAAGGTATTCTAACTGAGTCATTAGTTCCTACATTTCTGATGGAGCTAATCGGTAGGGCGCTTTCGCTACGGGATGGTATCATGGCGTCAAATATATCTGACACTCTTTCTCCCGACCGGGTAGCATCCCAGGCAATTACTCGGGGAAGACCTCTAGAAAATTGCACACCACGGGGACATCTTTCAACTCTGTTTCCTTCTTTCTATTATCGACGATGTATGCCAAATAAGCCTTGGAACCCCGTGTCATAAAAATTTTAGCCTTTATCATTGAAATGACGTTACGCACTGTACATTCTCTGTGCCCATAAACCGTAATTAGACTACCATCACGAGATGTGAGACAAATCGTCTTTTGTCGACATACAATATGTGCTTCATTGGCAGCTAACCAATCCATTCCCGCGCTATATTAAACTCTCCCAAGGCTATTAGAAATATTCTAGCAAGAAATCTATGACCCTTAATCCCTATCAAGAGTCATCTGTAGCTTCTACTACCCTGGTGGTCTTACTAATAGTATGTTCTACTTTAAAGGCCCTTTTTGAAGTTTTGACTATACTTTTCAGTAGGGAACAAAAGGTGGGGGATAAAAGCTCCTACATGCATCCAAATAAAAAGAACTGATGCATAAGTATGATTAGCAACGAACGTACCTGACACAATGTCATGGTCAACTCTTTCCCGATCTTGGGTCAGGGCATATGCCCTTTTTCTATCCCTTGGCTTCTCTATAGGTTTCTCAGTTCTTGACCCACTAGCTCTCAATTTCTTGCAATCCCTGCTCAAATGCCCAGTCCCATCACATGTATAGCATGTGTGTTCGTTCGTTCAATCTCTAGAGTAGTGGCCTGTCTTCGCATAAAGCAACCAACCGTTCCCGTCCTACATTCGTCCCCATGCATGCTGCGACATTTACCACACACATCCTCAGTTTGCACCCTTGCTTTCTTGTCTCCGAAATTGTGAAAATTCCCACTAGTTCATTTACCCGGTAAGGTCTGTTTCTTCTTGGGCTCTTCCGTCACTGAATCATCCAAAGATGGATCATTCAGTTCAACCACCAACTCAAATCTCCGAGGGGTGTTTGCCTTCATGGTGGAGATGAGTCCAGCCTTCAGTCCCAAAAACTCCCTTTCAACGTTCTCAATCTCATTTTATGGGCAGAACTTCTTAATCATCAGAAATTTCAAACCATCCCATCTCATCATCTGGATCACCTTTAGCTTGCCTCATAGTTTCCCACCAATGCAACGTTTCATCCCTTAACGATTCCGCAACAAACTTGAGAGCTTGGTCTGCTCGACATTTGCTGAGGCGAATGTAGCCTCCATTCAGATTACCCAGTAGAAGGTGGAAACTGTATCCTTCTTCCCATCTAAAACAAGTGGGTCACAACCCCGGTAGGACATGTAGCCACAACTTCGGGCATGCGGTGCATTGCCTACTATAACAACTTGTTCCTCAGTGTCTGGGTTTGTACCAGCTGACCCGTTAACACTTTTCATTGCTTCAGTCAGCATCACATGCAAGGTAGCCTGCATCAACTCTGCAAACTCTAAAGCCAAAGCTATCATCACTTCCGGTTCAAAGTTGAATTGCTGATAAACCACTAGGGTCCCATTCTTCTCATGCTGGCTAACCTCTACGCTAGTATGGACGCTTTCCTTATCATTATGTCTTTGATTGGCAGGTGGTCTACCGCGACATCAATTTCGCCTACCACCGCGTCTACCACCTCCTCGTCTAGCCATTCTTCTAAACTAAAAGACATAGAAAAAGAGGATCCGATGTCATCATGCTAGTTAACAAGTTGAACACAACAAGTAAGGTCGATGTGAATATACACTGGCCATCTTCTATTAACCATTACACTAATTCTTGGTTTCTATTTGATAAACTTTATAATTAATGGGAAAAATTTACTTACTATACTTTTCTAGTGCTTTGGATTCGAGTTACCCACACTGGCATCCGTTACTTGGTCCCATTCTCAATTTAAGTTCATTCGTTAGGGTTTAAATCATTTATAAGAAAACAGGGCATTAACATTTAACATTCATTCATCGTCAAAACATAGTTTCAATGCTACATGCTTTCATCATTTAACATTCATTTAAGGCATACATTTTATTATCTAATCCGTGTCATCTTTCTTTCCGTTCATTTCATTCGTTATTTAATGCCCCTAAGGCTTCACCGCACAAAGGCTAACAATACGTTCCGAGTTCATTCATCGCCCTATGACTAATCAGTCCATAAGGTACTTTGACGAGTATGGGACTTATGTCCTCAATACCGCTAGATCATTACTTTATCCTTCACGGGTCAAATTAACCCTAACTGACCGACATGTAGGGCCAAGACCGGTGCTTGGGTCAACCTTTCCTTCAACTCTTCAAATACCTTTGCCTGAACCATACCCCATTCATACTTAACTTCCTTTTTGGTGACTTTTGACAGAGGCGAGGCTATTCTCGAGAAACCATGTATGAGTCTCCGATAGTAGCATGCCAATCCCAGAAAACTCTGTATTTCGGTCGTTGTTTTCGGGATGTCCTATTCTTTCACAGTCATAATCTTCGTCGAATCAAGCATAATTCTGTTCGCGTCGATAACGTACTTAACACCCAAAAATTTCAACCCAAATTTAACTTTTAAAAACAAGCGGAAGATAGGTCCCTAAACAACGTTTAACGTACCAGCACGTTTTGTTTTGCAAACACGAATTAAACTAACATAAACTCTACAAAAGTAGTTTAGAAAAAAGTTAACAAAAAGTTATCCAAAACTTGTAACGACCCAAAATAGTTTGTAAAGACTCCCCAAGAGAAGAGTAACAAATATAATTACAAAGCAAGACCACTAGAATCCAATCGACATGATGCGAGACCCTAGATCACTCCGGAGATTTACCTAGAATCAAAACATCAATTTGAACTTGGTTAGTAAAGATAAGTAGCCCTAGAGACCTCCCACAAGTCCCTATAACAACTGGCCAAAACCCCCCAAATTTTCAAAAATTCTAGCTTCTGTCAAAACCATTTGGGCGTATCAAAAGCTCTGGGCGTAAGTGGTTCCCCCTGGGCGTATGATGCGCCCCTGCCAAGTCCAACATGCCCGTTTTTCATTTTGCAGCCTATGCAACCCCCCGTCGTCTGACCCATTTGCATTATTAAGCAGTTAACAATCATAAACTCATATTTTAACTACATAAAAGTTTAACCTCATATACTAACATAATTTGTTAGTTATCCACTCCCAAACACGAGCACCACTATTTGTTTTTCACCCATGAAGTGTTGAATTTCAAGTTCTACCATTTCATTGCTTAAGCATGCAGTTACGTACAATTTAGACAAGTATTCATGCCATACAAGTCCTAAGATTTTACCAACAATTATCTGGACATTTACACATGCCTAATGCGAGAACCACAACTCGTTTTTCCACATGGAGTATTTGACTCCATGCCCACCCACGAAGTGTTTGACTTCATGTCACCCGTGAAGTATTTGACCTCACTATCACCCGTGCGGTATTTGACCTCACTACCACCCGTGAAGTACTTGACTTCACGTTATACACCCCATGAAGTAATTCAACTTCATGTAATCAATCAATTTACCGTTTTACCACCAATGGTTGACTTTTAGCACGTTAAGTAAATTTTAGTCTATCATTACCACATTCTACATTTTAGTTGACTCTAACCACATTAAGTCATTCACTTCATTTTACCACTTGTCATCCATAATTTGACTAATTTCCACATTAGGTCATTTACACTAATTCTACCGCATTCACAATACAATTGACTATTTAACATATAAGTCAAATTCATCATATAACATGTAAACAGAATTTACCACATAATCTACTTACATGTAAACTACTTATCTACTACTATGTAAGGGCAAACCACTTACCTTTTGGGTTTAATGCTCCCAGTTGCTCCTTGATTATGACCGCTTGACTACCTAAACAATTCCACACTAGTTTAGTAATCTAAAGGTCTAAGTAATCACAAATTAAGGTTTCCACATCCTCCCAAGACCTTAAGTTTTTTACCCTCAATCAAGACTTGGTTTATTTCCACACTAGTTTTTCACATAAACTTTCAACAATTCTAAACCAATTCCCCCCATTTGACTCGTTAAGGTTTTCACCTAAATCTCCTAATTTCATCCAATTAAAATTTCACCAATTCAATTGAGTTTTCTACATGAAATTGTGATTAATGAACCCCATAAACACTTATACATACTCAATTAACCATTCAAACACCCCAATTGCAAAACCCCTAATTTGGGTCCTCAAGAGCCCTAATTTTCAGAACCTCTAATTAGGTGAAATTAACATGAATTGGGTAAACCTCTAGCTTTATTAATGCTATATTAACAATCCTTTTCAACAGTACAACCATAACAACCCCAATTCCCATCCATTAGGGTAAATCCACCTAAACTCCTTTCAAGAACAAGAATCCATGGAGGATTAAAGAGAAAAGGTGATACTTACTTGATTAATAGGAAGGATTGTGCAGGCCAAACCTTTCAATTCAAGCATGCAACCTCAGATTTGGAGTTCTTGAGCAAGATCCTCTTTCTCCTTCTCTAAAACATGACACACACACACTTGTGTGTGTATCGCCACCCCCTTCCAAAAATAACAACCAGGTTATTAATTTTACACATCCAGCCCCTCTAGTTTGTAAGTTAACTCCTCCTTCCAAAACTAGGTAGTTTTACTAAACAAAATGCACCCAACAACTTTCATTTTATTTATTTACACCCCCTATAATATATAAATATATTATAGGATAAACCTGAAAGTTGGTGTAGGTCCCGGGAGCCTCGTCGCACAGCGGATATACACGGACCTATTCTGTGATTTGTGTGGGAACCAAGAAACGAAACAGAGAAAACACGAACAAAGACAAAAGATAATGAAACGAAACGTAATCTGTAACATAGAAGTCATCCCGTATTACAGACTACATACCGAATGAGCACACATCTCTCATCTAAGCTCACGGTCCAGGGGTCGGGAGAGCTCTTCCTGACCCGGACACCTCTCGACCTTGTTCTTGAAGTTCCACCTACAAATGAAGACAAGTCTTCTATTTATAGGGGAAGGAACACTACTTACTAAGTACGCATGGTTTGGTCATGCGTACATGACAAGTACGCAAGGCAAAAGCCTTGGGTACTTACTAAGTACGCAGGACCAAACTGGTGTGCGGGCTAAGTACTCCGGAACACCCTCCTACGTACTAGCCACGTACACCGATACATAGAATTTAATCTATAGTTACAAAAATATGCTTCTACAGTTGGTTCATTAAATCATGTGACCTAGGAATTGAACTTCCCTAAGCTAGAATGCACATTTGGAAAAACTAGTACACAACCATTCTTCCTTAAGAGTATTTAGTACCTCTCATAGGTGACATGTAGTGTCTTCTTCACTCTTTGAGTAGTTGAGGATATCATCTATGAATACTATTACTGATCGATCCAACATCAGACGGTATACGATGTTCATCAAATCCACGAACGTTGATGGGGCGTTCATCAATCCGAAAGACATCACGAGAATCTCGTGGTGTTGGTACCGTGTGTGAAATGCGGTCTTCGGTATTCCCTTTCCTTTACCTTGAACTGGTGATACCCCGACCGTAGATGAATTTTTGAGAACCAATTTGCGCGTTGCAACTGGTCAAACAAATAATCAATCCTGGGCAGCGGGTATCTATTCTTCATTGTACGCTTATTCGGTTCTTTGTAATCAATGCACATTCTCATAGAACCGTCTTTCTTCTTCACAAATAGAACCGGAGCACCCCAAGTTGATATGCTCAGTCTTATTAAACCTAATTCTAGAAGTTCCTCCAATTACGTCATCAACTCTTTCATCTCGAATGGAGATAGTCGGTATGGTTGCTTTGCAACGGGTTGGGCACCTTGCATCAAATCAATCTGGATATCTATCTCTCGATCGGGCGGCACTCCAGGAAAGTCCTATAGGAACACCTCCTGATAGTTACACACCAAAAGTACGTCATTCAGTTCCATAACTTCCTTACTCTTAGCAATCACACAAGCAAGATAGGCCTCGCATCCGCGCCTTATAAAACTTTCCAACTTGTTCATCGAAATGACGTTCGACATCGGGATATTTCATTCCCCATAGATTGTGACTTTGCTACCATCGGGAGCCTTAACTTGAATCTCCTTTCATTTACATACAATTCGTGCTTCATAGGCGGCAAGCGAATCCATTTCTAGTACCACGTCAAACCTCCAAAGGCATTACAAATAATTTAATGGGGAATCTATGGTCATCAATCTTTATCGTGTAATTGTCTATGACTTGTATTACATTCTTTGTTTCACCCCAACAATTTCTACGCTAAAATCTCGTTCTACGTTATCAATTGTGCACTTTATTCGATTAAAGAACGTAGAGGCTATTAAACCTTTACCGGTGCCGGAATCAAAACGTACAAATGCGAAGGTTTTGTTAATGATGAACATACCTGACACCATCTCAGGGATTCCCCTCACCTCTTCATGTGTTAGGGCGCCCTCGTTCGAGCCCTTGACTTTTCCACCTCTTTTCCTTTCCATGTATCCTTGGCCTTCCAACAGTCTCGGATCATGTGCCACATTCCTCCACAGTTATAGGATCTTTGGGTGCCTTGGCAGTCACGAGCATAGTGGCTTAACTTTCCACATTTAAAACACAGGTTCGACCCCTGGTTACATTCACCCAGATACTCCTTCCTGCATTTCTCCCAAACAACAATCTCCTCGTTCTTAGCTTTCTTGTCTCGGAACCTATACAAGTTCCCACCCGTTAGCTTTCCATACAACATTAGCTTCTTTTTATGCTCCTCTATGACCGCATTATCCAACGACAGGTCGTCAGATGTGTCACAGTCACGCCAGTTCGTTAAACCTCATGGTGTACTCCCAATGCTTCATTGCCCGGCCTTCAATCCTAGAAAATTCCTTTCTACTTTATCCATCTCATTCCTTGGGCAGAATTTCTTGATTACCAACTCCTTCAAGTCATTCCACCTCATCAGTTCGATTGCTCGATCCACCTTTTCTTGTCTCACTCCCTCCCACCAATGGGACGCCTCCTCTCTCAACGCGTTTGCAGCATACTTGACGCCTTGATCCACCCGATACTCGTTAAGGCGGATAGAAGCTCCCATACGAACTACCAGGTCAAAAGTAGCCACAACGTCTTTATTTCCATCCAACATCCGCGGGTCACATGCCCGGAAAGACTTGTAGTCATAGCCGGGAGTAGGCGGTGTGCCATTCACAGTAATAATAGGTCATTTGGCTCTCGGGTTATTACTAGTCGACCCGTTCCCGCTTTTCATCGCCTCAGACAACATGGCAGGCAAAGTGGCCTTCATTAATTCAGTGAATTCCCGAGCCAGTGCCACCATTACTTCAGGCTCGAAGCTGAACTGTTGGTCAGCCACAAGAGTATTTTTTTGTTCAAGCAGGCTCATTGTTGGGCTAACATGCACGCTTTCTTCATCTGCTTGTCTTTGGTTAACCGATGACCTACCATGGTGTACGCCCCACAATGTCCGCCTCGACGTTCCGACCATTCTTTCTATCTGATAGATAAGAAGAAAGAATCTAATTTCATCATGCTATTTAACAAATAGAACACCATAAGTACGGTAAGATGTTAGTATACACTGGCCATATGCAATTAACCATTACACTAATTCTTGGTTTTAAATTTGGTCGCCTTTATGATTCCATCAAACCCTTGTCCTATTCTAACACTTTCTAAGGGAAAAATATGTACTTACTACAAGTGTCTGATGCATTGGCTTGAGTTACCCGTACTGACATCTGTTACTTGGTTTCATTTTCAATTGAAGTCTAGACATCGGGAATGTCTGAATGTCTCATACTATTGCTCTGATACCAACTTGTAAGGCTCCAAACCCGGGAGACCTCACTATTTGGGTTTACTCATTCACGAACAGTTCTTAAAATGTAAATACCGTTCAAGCAGTGGAATAAACATCATTACATTGTATCCAAAATACCCACCAATTAAAATATTGGTTAACAACATTCAACCATTCATAACAATATAAGACGGATGCCAAATCTCTAACGCCGAGTAAATCTTCGGAATAGCCAAGCAAGCATCCACTCATCGTCCTTCAAACCAAAACCTGACATGCACACTAAAAGTTAACTAACGCTGGTGAGTTCAAGTCTTTCATTCTATATTTAGGAAAATGGTTTCATCATACATTCATTCGCTAGGGTTTAAATCATTTATAAGAAAACATGGGATTAACATTCAACATTCATTTATCATCAAAACATAGCTTAAACGGTACATGCATTCATCATGTAACATTCATTTAAGTCATACATACTAACATCTAAATATGTGTCATCATTCTTTCCTTCATTTCGTTTGTTATTTTTTTTGTCCCTAAGGCTTCACCGTACAAAGGCCGACAATATGTTCATAGTTCATTCATCGCCCTTATGACTCATAAGTCCATAAGATACTTCTACAAGTATGGTACTTACGTCCACAATACCATCGGATCATTATTTTATCCAAATCCTAATCAGTTGTAAGTATTGGACTTAGTCAAAAATGGATTTCCACCAAATCTAAAATGGCACACCATAATCTCATAGTATCTGCAATGGATTTCATAACCATTTATGGTATATCACCCCCCTTCTACCTTCATTGGTTGAATCTAGGACCTAAGTCACTTGTTCACCCCCGAAAATTGATGCACGACGCATTCTTACATTCTGCAACTCTACAAAGAATGATTACACCCCAAGAAGAGACACTCGGGTATAAAACCCTTAATGAACTTCCTCACACCTGGAACATAAAGTATTCCATTGATCCAATTGGTGTCAATGGCATAAGCCAAGTATAAACAGATTAATGTGCCATTTGTTTCACCGTCTCTAGAGGAGAACAGCTCGACACGTCACTCCTTATCCACGCACGACATTGATATGGGTACCGAGTAACCACACAATATCCACTACAATCGTAGGACTCCATTCCATGTGATTATTTCGCTCGCAACCTACAATTATCAAATTATACTATCGTCAACATTTAATCCCCAATGCTGATCACCTCAGAATTCACTGATACACATAGTTTCTTACCCGACAATAAATCAAAAGGACTTCAGTCTCGTCCTTGGTAGTTAGAAATGCCCAACTCGAAGGCCTAAGAATTTCTTTTTTCTCCCCTTTATCACCCATGTGCTTTAGCTCGAGATATTCACTTCGAATGTGTCTAAATTTATAACAACTGTAGCACACGTTATTAGGAGGCATAGTGTGTCCCATCATTCTCCATTCGAGTTACTTTCCATACTTACGACAATAATAGGTATTGCCTTTCAAAAAGGTTTCTAGCTCGGCTAGAATATTTGGCTTTTTGAAGCCACCTATAATTCCTCCTTATAGTCCACTTGTCTCCCGAATTCGATCTCCCTACAACATATAATAAGATACTCCACCAGATTTGAAAACCATGTAGAAGAATCCACTCTATATCGTCAACCGATAGTATAGAGAAGCCGATCTATTTCCATTCCTTCAGACACTCCAAGATTTACGTAAGACTGTGCTTAGTCATACAACATGCCCTTAATCTTGATCAATTCATCGGGCTACCACACATGAAGGAATTCTCCAGATACACGGTTCACTATAGCTTGTGGATAGAAGCATTTCAAGAACGCCTCTTGAATTCACCCCGGCGTATTGCCTTCAGACCCTTAAGCTTTCTCCTTATGATAAATCCCAACCAATCCTCCACCATGCCCCGGAGTTGACTCACCGCGAATTGTACTGTATCCACCAATCACAATGGATTACTTCTGAAGCCAATACCATTATAGTGATGCATGGTTGACTAACCAAGGAATAAACTACCACCAATTAACTCCTTTGGTTGGCACGCCAAGCACCCCTTGTGGAAACAAGGTTTTCTTCCTCCTTAATTCTCCAAAGTTGTTCCTCCCGCTTCTTAGGCTTCATATGTTTCTTCTAAAGGCTTGCCCCAAAGAGCACCATCTTCCTTTGAGAAAGATTGATAAGACAAGGTAGAAAGATTTAGTCCTCCTCCACTAGAAGTTTGCTTTCTAATCCTCCCAACTAAATTCATGCTTCTCACCATCCTCGAGGTGATACACACGTTGACTCTTTCGTACACGAGTCCTTAAGAAAACTCCCATCTACTATTTCCACCTTCTAACATCCATCTCGGTCAGTCCTTTCCCGACTTTGTTAAAACAAATGACTTGTCATACGTGAATAAGGATAACTATTGGCATTTATCTTAAGTTATACTGTTATATGCATATATGTATATCTACATCTATATACATATAAATACATATATAATCACCTTCACATACTCCTTAGTGATGATTATTATTACATGGCCACCAAGAAGATACGTAGACATGTTATATTACTAATCATGCTGGCTAGACATGATTAGTAATATACTATGCCTAAGTATATTCATTACCCCCATGTGATAACTCCCAAGACAAGTTTCAACACACATAATCACCATGGACGCCAAATGAACTACCAACAATATCATTACTAACCTCCACCGTAGCTTCGTGTCTAGGTCATGTCTTCGTTCGATTCTCATTACACCCACCTTATCAAAAGCAAGTTTGAGTCCGGTGTCTTGCATACCTGAATACATCAAACTGTTGTTCTGATACCAAGTGGTAACATCCAAAATTTAACTTTCAAAAACATAGTTATGTGATATCCCACTTCAGTTAAGGGGGAGAACGAAGCCTTCCTTATAAGGGGGTGGATACCTTCTCTATCAAGACGCGGTTTTGCCTTGGCGAGCAACTTGTTGGGTGAAAACAAAACCGTGAGTTCCTGTATGGGCAACCCATAGGGGGCAAAGCGGACAATATCTTGGTACGGTTTGCTTGGGCTGTTACAGATGGTATCAGAGCCAGGGGCCAGACTTGTGTGCCAGCGAGGACGCTGGGCTTCGTAAGGGGGGGTGGATTGTGATATCCCATATCGGTTGAGGGGAGAACGAAGCCTTCTTTATAAGGGGGTGAATACCTTATCTATCAAGACGCGTTTTGCCTTGGCGAGCAACTCATCGGGTGAAAACAAAACCATGAGTTTCTGTATGGGCAACCCATCGGGGGAAAAGCGGACAATATCTTGGTACGGTTTGCTTGGGCTGTTACAGGTTCAAACCGTGAACCAAAAGTCTAAAATGCAACCAAGAGTTTCCAAAAGTACATAAACAAACTAAACCGAACAACTTGAAACCAAAAGCAAGCCCCCATTAAGCCCTTTCGTCAATTTTGTTTACCTAAAAAGCATGTTTCAAAAACGAGTCAACTATATAAATAGTTGGTGAGTTCCCAGTATTTGTGATTCAACAAAAAGTTATATATCAAAACCATGTGATAAAAAATAATCCGTTACTGAAGTACACAAGTATTAGAAACAATAATTACCATGACCTACAATCAAATCCTTGAAGTTAAAACAAGTTGCATCGGATGTCTAAATGCAAGAAAAACATCCCTAAAAGTATCGGCTAATTCTGCGCCAAAGTGACCAAGCACCAGTCAGGTTGGCGCGACCAAACCATGAGCGGAGGTGTCAACCCAAGTAGTACTACCCAAAATTCTCAACAGCTACGCTCAGTTAATTGATTATCTAAATTGGGGTCTTCATGCATTTCTAGTACTCATGTAATTTACGTCTCATGTAACAAGTGTAGAAAAATATAGTGAAAAAACTTTTCCACCGAAAAGGTAAAAAAATAAAGTGGGGCTGCGAAACTCACCTGAACGATGCTGGCGAGTTATGCGACACGGTCGACAAATACAAACGAAATACCGAGTTCTAAACGGGTCCTACTAATCAAGTAGACACTAAACATGTATTTAGAACACCTAAATTGTGTGACTAAGTCAACAAAATAAAAGTGGCTATGCAATCGGTTGCAGAACCAAAACCCGTGAATACGCGTATGAACCGCTTAAAATTGTAAAACCAACTTTTATAAGAGTTTGTGACTTTAAAACTTAAAGTTTAAGTTTTTAATAAGATGCATCACTAGTTATATAGTTATATGTGATAAAATCAAGTCACGGTTTCGTTTGTCAAAAAGCGTCGTTACGCACGTAAAGTCCGGTTTATGGGTCAAAAGTTCGATTCGTCCGAAATTAGGGTTTTAGTATGATCATAGCATCCAAATTAAAAGTTCAAACTTACGTTATTAATATGCCATTCTTTCCAAAACATAGAAAATGTTTATAAACAGTTTTTTTATATCAAAGAGCCCCAAAATGGAAATTTTTATAATGTTTTAATGGTCCATAAATTTAAAACCGTACCTAGACATAAATGAAATGTTTGAAACATTTACCAAATGTTAAGATAGGGGAAAAAATAATTACTGACCCAGTTTCATAGTTTTAAATTGTAGGTCCTAATTCAATGAAGAATCACAAATACAGATTGATTACACACACACACACAGGCGAAATCTGTGTGTAAGGTCATGAAACAGAGGTTAGGAACAGAAAATGGTGATGATAAACCGGCAAACCACAATAGAATCAACACAATATAGATATGAAATTGTAAGAACAACAGATGAAAGAACTCCAACTGTGTATTGATTCAAAGAAACTGTGAAAGAGAGAATACAGGGTTACAGCTGCTATCCACACCCTAAATATTCTCTAACTAGGCTATTTATAGGAAGCTGATAGGTATAGAAACTATGCTCACCGAAACTACTAGTTTCGGGTGAGTATTTACAAAACATTGCACCCTATCGAATTTCCTATCTATCGAAACTACTAGTTTCGGTTGAACAGACTCAACCGAAACTAGGTAGTTTCGATGGATCAGACTTAGACTAAAACCATAAATTACATAAACTGAAATAACTGAAAATTACAGAGAAATAGAACAAGAACAATTGTTCAAAACATACATTGATGACTTAGCTTACAAAATATCCAACCCTATAATCTCCCCATAAGCTATTGCATCATTGCCTTTAATTCTCACTATGTCATTGGCTCTTGACTTGGTTCCTAAAAGGGGGGTTTTGCATTTATAGTCACCACCATTTAATAAGCTTTATCATCTGCCTCATCATCTTCATGAAAGATCATGATATGGTTATTAAATAACACCTCAAGGTCTTCAGGTGGAAACTTCAATAGCTCCATGGGCTCAAAATTCTGAATGTCTTCTTTGTCTTAACATTCAATCATGGCACTTCCAATGGTTGGGTTGTAATACCATCTTCTGAAATTTTGGTGATGAACTGGTATAGACTGTGGCAGCATGATAGATTTGACAGTTTCTACCGGTTTGTACCTCAGGCTTACCCAAGGCTTCTTAGTTCTAGGATGAATCCTGGTTTTGGAGATGATTCTTTTTGTGAGTGTGGTTTTCATTGACCTGAAGTCAGTTTGAGCTTGTTGTTGCAGAAACAACTCAAAGTTACGAGCTTCATTGACCTTGCAAGGATTTTGAAGGGGTAACTTGGCAAAAGCCCTCAGGTCATATCTCGGAAGGGAGCTGAACTCATGTGAAGTTTTAAAGTGCTCCACACCTCCCTTGTACCTTCTTACAATGTAGAGGGACCTCTCCTTATCATATTTCCATCCTACTGGATGTCTCTTGAGCTTTTGGTATTCAGCGAACCATTCGTAATGCTTGGGAGTCTTCTCAGTAGGTAGCTTTCTCATCCACGGCTTCTTAGGATCAGGATATTCAGGATTAGGCTTGGCCAGTGAGGATCGTTCTGTTGAAGTGGGTTCTGTGGTGGTTGTTGTGGTATGAAATGCTTCCATAGTAGAGCCTGTTGGCCCAGCTGTGGTTTCCGGCTCAACAAAGGCAACTTAAACGCTTGAGTCATCTACCTCAGTGTCTGATAATGCTTCTTTTTCATCACCATCTTCGGTAAAATACCTGATCTTTTCTTCATGTTCTTCTCCTAGTCTCACAATCTCTAGAAACTCATCAACAGTTCCAAAATCATCAATTTGTTTTAAGAGATCATCTAGCTCGTGAACAGATCCCACCTCTTCTTCATCTAATACCACAAGGTCAACATATGCTTCTTTTCCTTTTCCCTTTTCTCTATCAGCAATTATTTGACAGGCAGAAGGAAGGTTATACTCCATTTGCTCCACCTTTACTTCTATTGAGTCTTTTGGTTTTTCAGCTTCTCCTGTATAAACAATCACAACGGCTTCAGGGTTAGTTATAAAGGCAGGGGAGGAGGGTCCACCAGTAGTTGTGGATTGTGATGCATTGGTCTCCCCTGAGCTGTGGAGGCAGGTTCAGTATGTGTAGCAGTAGATTGAACCATGGAAGCCTTAACTTGATTGACCATGGAAGTTACAGCAAGAAGTTCTTGTTGATGCTAGAAAGTAGATCTTTTTGAGGAGCCAACTGTGATTGCTGGATCTCCAATTGATTATTCAAAGTAATTACTTCAAGCTTCAGGTCCTTTACCTATTCTTTTTGCTCTGCCAAATCAGACTTTAGTGACTTTATTTGTTCATCCTTTTGTACCATTTGTTCATTTAGCTTTAACACAGCTAAGCACAACTTTTTAACTCTTCGGACAGGAGGAGATGTTTCTTGGACAGGTGAGACAGGTGGAGTGGGTTGTGGATTAGGTTGAGTAGTGGGTTGAGGAGTAGGAAAGTTATGAATGGGAGATGGAGGAGGTGATGGTTGTCTTGGTGAAGCAAAGAGAGATTCTGATGATGTGGTAAGAGATTCTAGCCCGGTCTTATTTTCTTTCCTCGGGGCTCTTCTAACTCATAGTTAGATTCAGAATCAGCTGGTCTTTTGGATGATGAGGGAGGAGGTTCCACTATCTCCTCAGACTCAGAGTCTTCTGTTTCATATACATCTTCGTATAAGGTTTCACTTGATTCTTCTTCACCTTCCACATTTGCTTCTATATCAACATTAGCTGCTTCACCTTTAATGTTTGCAACTTGTTCTTGAAAGTTCAAAGGTTCCAGATTTTTTATCTCTTGATCCATGAAATGAGCCTCCAGAATGGGTTGCTCTGCTTCTTGTTTTATGTTTTGTTCATCTTCAACCTTAGGCTCTTGGTTCTCTTGAGCTTGTTCTGCTTCTTCTTCTTCCTCGGATGATGAGGAGTCAACAATCTCATCCGGATCAATATCAGGAACCACTTCATATAGCTGAGGGTCTTGGCTATCATGTTTGATCTTGAACTTGAACTCTTCATATAGCCGAGGGTCTTGGCTATCATATTATTTAACACCAGGAGTGGTCCTTCTTGCGGAAGATTAGGGTGAAGATGATTGATTATCAGTTGAAGGAATCTTGGGTATACTAAGAATTTGTCTTTTACTTTGCCGGTGAGATTCTCTATCAATTTTCTGAAGACCAATCCAGAAAAATTGTATTCTCTACCCTTGATCAACCCAAGTGTAGTAGAGGCCACCATAGCATTTGCTAAATCAAATCCACCTTTTCTGATTGAGATACAATGAATCATTACATGTACTATGTACCTCCAGTGAGGTGCCATGAAAGTCTTTGTAATATTCCCACTTTTAAACTCATTCGGGTGACCCATTCTTCTGAAACTCTCATGGATAAAGAAGTTAGAGTAATCAATTGGAGCTTCAGGATTGTCATTGAACTGCAACACTTCTCTGATAATGGCTTCAGAAATGAGAACTTCTTGGTTGTAAACAAATGCCTTGACATGCTCCACATTGTTGATGGTTATTATTCCAGTAGTAGCCCAGAATTTCCTGATAGTATTTTAAAAAATGGGCAAGTTTTGACTGATAGCAAAGCTAACATTGGAGTTAGCCAGAAAATTTAGAACTGGTACAAAATCTGCACTTTTGGGATCAGCTGCATTCAAAAAAGCACAGATGTTGTGTTTCTTTACAAAGAGTAGATCCATATCTGTCAATAATACACATAAGAGAAATATCAGTTTTGACACTTAGAGAATTTCAGAACAACCTTGACCGAAACTCCTAGTTTCGGTTGAACAACAACCTATCGAAACTACTTAGTTTCGGGCAAACCTTGGGTATCGAAACAACTAGTTTCGATTAAAACCTGTCCAAATTTGAATGTATTTTTTTAAAGAAAAGCACTTTTTTGTCGAAACTAGTAGTTTCGATGCCCAAACCCTTATTAGATGCATAGACTCAAAGAGCAAGCATAAACAAGTAGAAACTTATAAACAGACTCGAATGAGATATAAGTCGACAAAACAAAAGAAGGTGAGTAAGAAGACTGAGAAAAGCTTGTGACATGTAGAAACTTCATCTTACCGGTGATTGAACATAAACCTGCAAATATGTATAATGAAGGGGTGAGATATCAACAATGGTGAATTTATAAACAAGATGTAAACAAGAAACAACCCTAACTCCATGATTTCAGTCGTAAAATGGTTCAAAACAGAAACCCTAGTCTCACTATATGAAATAGTAGCAAGAAATTTGAGTAATCAAACCTGATGATGGAGACGATGGGGGAATCAGATAAGATACACTGATTTTGCACACTTAGACCAAAGATTTCAAGCTTTTGTGTGTGAAATGGAGAGTGTAAATGGATTTCGGAGAGTGAGAGTGAGAATGAGCATGAAAAGGTATTTGATTATGAAGACATTTAATTTAGGCATGACGCAAGACCAAAATGCCCCAGTTGAAACTACTAGTTTCCATAGTGCAGAATAGTTTTGGGCGACAGGGAAGTTTCGGGTGGCTTGATATTATTGAACAAAATCAAATGGGAATATACATATGTACACTATTTAAACAGGCTAATAAAGAAAATTAAGAAATTTCATATGGAAAAAAAAAAGTAAAATCGAAATAAAAGATATGTACACTTAGACTTTGGAAAAGATCCAACGTGAGATCATGCCTAGTCAAACCCTTAACACTTCATTTTGCAGTCAGCTACTGTGAATCCTTGAGGATAGCCGATTTTGTGCAAGGTAAACCCGAACATTTGCTTATACAATGATTTCATGTGATTAAGCGGAACCATTTAAGCACGAAACAAGGCGTACCCCACGTTTTGAAATAAAATGGTTTTGAAAGCCTATCAATCCTCAAGAAATACCCGCATTCATCTTATCATCTCTTACAGGTTAACAAGGGTACCATATTGGTAAGTCAAATTCACCGCCAAAAGTAAAATAAAATCCAACAGGATATAAGAAGTTGTAAAATGAAAAATATCCAAGTGGATATTAAAAGGTACAAACATTCTAACAGCCCTCAGTCAGAATCACAACATTCTGGTGAGAATATCATAAGGGAAAGCCACGTTATTAGGGGGACTCCTTTGGATGTCTCTCTATTAGGATCAGGATCACTTCCCGGATCTATAGAACAGACCCCTGAGCCTTTCCTTTCTCTTCTGAACTTAAGTGTTGAGGAACCTGATCAAGATGATGTATCTTCTCGAACTACCACCATCTCGGAGCTACTGATTGATCTTGCTTCCAACACACCTATCCCAAGTTCTTCTACCCTGAAGGTCCACTCTAGGAGTTATGACAGAATGGATGTGGAAGAGGCTGTCACTACTACTGGTCCATCAAATAACCATGAGGACAGTGATAACATTTCTAAGTCGTCAACCACGACAACTCACAGTAAGGATGTTTCCTTGGAAACTCCCCTCACTGAGAGGAATCCCAAGTGCCAACAAACCATGGGTGATAGGGATGAAGAGGCTAGGCCTAAGGACCCATCTGGATCCAAGGATTCCACAACTGTGGATGAGGACAGACTGAAACTTCATAACTTGGAATTGACGGCCAGGGTGAACATGATAGAGGCACATCAATGCCTAACTTTTCTTACTCCCTCTTTTGTATCAGTGGGCACCCAAACTGATGCACATTTGTCCACTGATGCAACCAAAAAGGAGGAGATGGTCCCGATGGAGAAAGACTCAGACAACTTTAACGACTGCAGGCTGTATTTCAAAGTACAAGATGACTGTTTTTGAAGCTTTTTCCTTTGGTTGAAAGGGTAATCAGAAATGTGCAAATGCTTCAGCAACAAAGGCAATAAGAGAATTTTGGTAGCATCAGTCTAGGGGGAGTTTGTAGAACCAAAGACTGATGGCTACAAAATTCTCTAAGTACAAATGCTGCTGATCTTAGAGTTTGTTGCTGACCAACAATCTGCTGCGAACAAGCTTATCTGCTGCGGATACTTGTTCTCCTGCTAAAGAACAAATCTGCTGCGGATAGCCTTATCTGCTGAAGACCAAAGTTGCTGCGGATAAGCTTCTCAGCAGCATCAACACTTGATGCTGCTGACAGGCAAATCATCAGCAGTTCTGGATGGTTACATCTTGCTGCTAATCAACATCTTTGCTGCTGACAGCCTTGTGCCTTGAAGACAAATCGTTGCAGCTGACTGTCCATACCAAGCGTCACTGATAACTTTCTGCAAAAGCAACTGACACACTCAAAGCAGAAGGAACCTCAATGGCACAACCAATGACGGACAACAATGCTCTTCTCCAAGCATGCAAGTAATGATGCATAAAGAAGACGCTTCAATAAAGTTAACTAGATATAGACAAAACGTGTAATAGTTAGCTAAAAACAACAGATCAACGGTCTGTGTTAGATCTGATCCTTAGAATCAAGGGGCTGTCTTGATTCTAAGTGAGTATAAATAATCTGTAAACACTTCATTGTATGTGTGCTTTTTGTGCTTTCTGATAGAGTTTCACTTGTAATCGTTTACTTGCAAAAGCTTGATACAACAGTGTTCTTATTAGTATTCTTTCTGTCTGTTCGATTACATTTGTGTAGTTGTTATTGTTTCCGCCAATTTCAACTAAGAACAGAACCATCTTGTAATTTCACGATCCTACACTGGTCAAACCCTTAACACTTCATTTTGCAGTCAGCTACTGTGAATCCCTGAGGATAGCCGATTTTGTGCAAGGTAAACCTGAACATTTGCTTATACAATGATTTCATGTGATTAAGTGGAACCATTTAAGCACGAAACAAGGCGTACCCCACGTTTTGAAATAAAATGGTTTTGAAAGCCTATCAATCCTTAAGAAATACCCGCATTCATCTTATCATCTCTTACAGGTTAACAAGGGTACCATATTGGTAAGTCAAATTCACCGCCAAAAGTAAAATAAAATCCAACAGGATATAAGGAGTTGTAAAATGAAAAATATCCAAGTGGATATTAAAAGGTACAAACATTCTAGATCTTTGCATAGGTAAAACAGAAGAAGCCGTAAAATTATCCAAGCGGATAGGAAAAGGTTGAACACCCGAGATCTTTGCGTAAGAAAAAACACATGGGGTCAAATCATCCAACTGGATGGGAAAAAGATGAACTCTCGTGATCTTTGCGTAAACAAAACAGACGGGGTCATCGGTGGTAACTTTCGTTACTTTGACGGTCACCTGGCGTATGAATCAGAATCCAACACGTAAGCTTATATCTGATTGAATCAGTTTTCTTAGCTGAAAATGGGTTAGATGTTTCAAAAGTGGGTTTAAACACACATGTACGATTGAGATTTAGATTTTCACACTACTAAAGAGTTATGACCATATGTCGGGCCTACAAGCTATACCTCAGTAAGGACGATCGCTTTTGGTCCATTCCATGTTCAAGAAGTGTGATCAGACTCTGTCATTTCTCACAGGGTTGGATCCGATTTTACTGAAACAAAAATTGATACTTACAGTGAGTATGAATGTGACAATTCGACTTTTTAGGTTAACTCCATTAACTATTCCGTTAAGTTTTCTGTTAAAAACTTAACCTCGTTAACTAAATCTAACCCCAGGGACTGATTCTGTTACAAATTCAACTCAAAACTGCAGGGACTAGTTGTGTAAATATGCTAAACTAATTTAGTTGACTCCCCAAAGTCAAAATTAGCAATTTTGGCTTTTGTTGACTTTAGAAGTCAAAATCGCGACTTCTTGAGTTCCAATTCTCGATTGATAACCGAAATGGATCGAATTCTGTAATTGATTAACACTTAAATGCCACAATCGTTCATCATTGAGCTTTAATCATAGGCATTAATCAAATTAAACTCAAATAATGGAAATTAAATCCATAACTGTCGACCTCATCCTAATCGACCACCGAATTCGCCTAATTCCTGTATTCCCATCACAAATCACACACCTGTGTATCTTATTCGTGTCCCTCAGAAGAATTTGCCTACATCAGTCGCGCCAGAGAAGCAACCAGAATCACCAAAGATTAAACCCGCAGTCGTCGAACTCTGTTTTAGTTGAGCACTATCAATCTGACATCCAATTGGGTAATTGAAGCATTCCTTTTATTCGTTTTATGCTGTAGAATGAAAGCCCTAACCTAATTAGGGCTTACATTATCGATTTTATCATAAACAGATTCTAGGGTTCATAAGAAATCGGATTTGGGGCTCTTAATTCTAGACTCGTTTTCAATTCAATTAAATCATATTGTTAGTTTTGAAATTTTCAGTTTGATGAAAGCCCCATGTTAATTGAATCAAACATCATCCAATTTTACAAAATCCAGAACCTAGGGTTCATAGGTTCATGTTTTGAGCAAACTCTATCTAAGACTCAATCTAAATTCAATTAAACTTCATGGATAGACTCGCCATCATCCATTCTTTGAAAACCATATGCTAATTCGAAGATATAACATCGAATCAGTGATGAACCGATTCTAGGGTTCATCACATTTTGGGTTTAATCGAACACCAGTCAAAGTTTAACCTCAATATAACTAAAATACATGGATAGAATCAGAATCTAATGCTCTGTAATAGCCCCATGAATTCAGCCTCTAACATCATCTGATTTTATCAAATTGATTCCACGTTTTTAAGTCTAAGTCTTGGCTTTTCAAACTGGTTTTTAACTATCAAAAACTTAGCGATTTTTACAATTAAACCTAACCTCAGACTCGCAATCCATAGGCGAGCAAAACCTCTATGATCTTGAAACCAGTCGCGATCGAATTCATGGCGTATGGGACGGGATTCGATCTGGGTGCATGTGGGGAGGAAAATCACTTTCGATCAGGATGTTAAATGTAATTGATCTCGGGTTTGTTTGCGAAACCCTAGCGGGCGGAACTGGTTTGGTCAGTGTGTGCGTGTGGGAGGGACCCGGGTTCGAGACCGGGCTCCCACAAATAATTTTTAAACTTTTTCTGGTGATATTTAATTAATAAAAATCAAACCCTATAATATTATATTATTATATAACTGTGTTTTAACCCTGGAAACAGCCCGTAGGCTCGGGTTTGAATTATTAACATATCTTTATAAATTATACCCACTTTTATAAATAATATAATGATTTTATTATCAAGTAAAAATAATATGTTTTTATTATTTTTAAGCCATAAATTCGTATAAAATAATACGTTTATATTATTTTCAAACTGTGACCCGTATTATTAAATAATACATATTTATATTATTTCGAATCATTTTATGACATCGTGTATCGATTGAGACTAAATAACAATATAATTAGTTATATTATTTACTCGTATATATATATATATATATATATATATATATATCTTCTCAATTTTCATGAATGACAAAACACCCGATTTTATTTATTATTTCTGTCATTCGTCGCGTAAAGTAATCCCTAACTCCGTGGACACTTTCGTCCACTCTTAAATATTAGAACGGTTCTTTAAGACGCTTCTTTCCGTGTCACTGTCACAATTCCCATTATCATTCCTAATTTATGTGTTTATAATTTTAGGACATTCGTAGGTCTTTTGAGACTTACACTCGTGGTTCCAACTTACCACTAGGGTGAAACTACCTTCAACGCAAAGCAGGTGAGTTTTCACGGCCCCTTTTACTGTTTTAACTTGGGGGAGAAAACATGACTAAACAATTTTGGATTTTTAATTCGTATGTTATCAATGTTAAATGCTAAGCGTAACACGCTATCACAGAAAGTCCTCAACTAATATCGGACCGTTAATATGGATCTTAGCGAGGTAATATTTAGTTGTACTATTGGGTTTGACAAATCCCACCCGCGTTAGTCGCGCTAACTCGATTAGATATCGAATGGGTGAAATGTTAAGCTACTCACACCGCCAGTGTTGATAGACCTGGATGGAGGCAATAAACAAACAGTCAGCTTCGGTTGCGAGCGCTTGAGCTGAACATGAACATAGGTTAGCTACCTATATATACGTACTGAATGAACTTAAATCCGGTAAACGCTTATTTACTTATATTGAAACCTATGGACTCACCAACCTCGTGTTAACATATTTTTACATGTTTTCTCAGGTCGCTAAGCTAAGACACAGGTGCACGTTAGGGCATGCATGGGATTCAACTGCTTGATTTTGATTTAATTATATTTACTTGAGTTATCCTATTGTACTTGTTTTGATGGGACGTTTGGACTTTTTGGGACTTTTGGACTTTGGTTCTGGGCGCGTGTATTTTGCGCATTTACTTTCTTTACGTTTCCGCATTGATACTCTGATTTGAATGGTATTTTCATTTGAGTCCCATGTAGAGTCGTTCAAAGTAACTAATGTCTGAGATCCTGGTTCGTCACTTCCCAAACGGTAAAACTCCGTTAGTTGAAATTGGGGGTGTGACAATGAAGATAAGAGTTTTTCTTAAGCAAACTATATACAAAGCAAATATTTTCTTTACTTATGTCACATAAATTTCAAATTCTCCCCCAAAAGATTTGCTTTCTAAACAAATAAAAAGAAATAACTTTACAGAAAGCTAAAATATTTTTGAAAATCTTCCCGATTAACAAGTTTAAACAGATAAGGCAATATGCACAAAGGATACTGAAAGTTTAGCATTCCGAGCATCTCTACCAATTTCTCAAATCTGGCAGAGTCGAATGCTTTAGTAAAGATGTCAGCGGTTTGCTTGTCGGTTTTGACTTCAACTATCTTGATATGTTTCTTTTCGACATAGTCATGGATGAAATGATGTTTGATCTCAATGTGTTTGGTTTTAGAGTGCTGGACGGGATTTTTGGTAATGTGAGGAACGGCGGTGTTGTCATAGAGGATGGGGGTTTCATGGAAGGTTATCCCGTAATCAAGCATTTGATGGTGGGTCCATCTTACTTGGGAACAACAAAGGGCTGCAGCAATGTATTCGACTTCGGCGGTGGATTGAGAAACGGTGGTCTGTTTCTTACATTGCCAGGATACAAGGCGGTTTCCACAGAATTGACAACCCCCAGAAGTGGTTTTTGGTCTAAGTTGCATGCCCCGTAATCTGAATAAGCCACGAGATCAAACACATTATTTTTGTAATACCAAAGCCTAAGTTTTGGCTTATACTTCAAATATCTTAAAATATGTTTGACATCAATTAAATGAGAGAGTTTAGGATTAGCCTGAAAGTGTGCACACAAGCACACTACAAACATGTTGTCGGGTCTGCTAGCAGTGATATACATGAGAGATCCTATCATCGAGCAATAGAGGTGCGGATCAATGCTTTCACCATCCAAATCAGGAGACAACGAATTTTGAAATTCCACAGGAGTTTTGAAAGGACGGGACTCAGTCATTTTGAACTTGGTCAAAATTTCTTTGACATAGTTCTCTTGGTGAATGAGAATGCCTGACTTCGACTGATCAACTTACAATCCCAGAAAGAACTTTGTTTCCCCCCATGGAGCTCATTTCAAACTTGGAACGCATCACTTCTTTAAATTCCTTGCAGAGTCTTGGATTAGTAGAGCCGAAAATGATGTCATCTACATAGATCTGCACCAAAATAGTATCCGCACCATCCTTCTGCTTAAACAGAGTTTGTTCAATAGCACCTCGTGTGAAATCATTATCATGCAGATGCTTAGATAACGTTTCATACCACACACGGGGTGCTTGATGAAGACCATACAATGCGTTGTCCAGTTTGTAGACACGTTCTAGAAAAGTTGGATCAATGAACCCCGGTGGCTGATTGACATAAACTTCTTCTTGAACTTTGCTATACAAAAATGCGCTCATAACATCCATTTGATAAACTTTGAAGTCCATGTAGGCTGCGTAAGCAAGAAACATTCTGATAGCTTCAAGCGTGCCACTGGTGCAAAAACTTCCTCAAATTCAAATCCTTCCTCTTGATAAAAACCCTGAACAACCAAGCAGGCTTTGTTGCGAATCACGATTCCTCGTTCATCCTTCTTGTTACGGAAAACCCAACGAGTGCCGATTGGGACTTTGTTCTTTGGGAGGTCCACTAGACTCCACACTTGTAACTTGGTAAATTTCTGTAATTCTTCTTGCTTTACCTCCACCCAACTGTTCTTAAGTAGTGGAGCTTTGATGTTCTTAGGTTCAACTTGAGAAATGAAACATGTGAAAAGACCGTCGTCCATAGCTTCAGTGGCACTTCGAGTTCCGGCTCCCACGTTAAGTTGACCAATGATGTTGTCGGTGGGATGATCTTTGGGAACCCATAATTGTGGAATCTCATCCTCTGCCAGATTCTCTTCCAGATTGGTAATGTTGTTGTTAGGAATCACTGCTTCTTCTTCTGCAGACTCTGTGGAAGAGGACTGTTGACCAACATCCACTATTGTAGGAATTTGATACTCAACAGTTTCACTTGTTGCAACAGAAACTTAGGAGCTCGAAGAGGTTTCAGCAGAAATTACAGGAGGAACATCCACATGTTGAGTGGATGAAGATGAGCTTGAAGCAGTAGAGGTACCTAGTTTATTCACAGACAGAAGAGGATTAGCTGAAACAGATATATTTGTGAACACAGGAAGATTAAATGATTTAAATAACAAATCAACATCAAAAAGCCAATCAGGCCCGTCCTCAACGTCCGTGTGATTGCTTTCGGGCCAATTGATATCAATGGACTCCAGCACGATTCTCCTTCTCTTGTTGTAAACACGAAATGCTCTTTGATTAGAATAATAGCCCACAAAACAACATTCATCAGCTTTAGCTTCAAACTTGTTTAGCTGGTCCGAAGTATTCAGCATTGCGCAAACACACCCAAATTTCCTGAAGAAATCAATAACATGATTGCGCTTGTACATAATCTCATAAGGAGTCTTGTTGCAGCTTTTGGTGATAAGAACACGGTTTTGCACAAAACATGTGGTATTAACTGTCTCGGCCCAAAACGTGACAGGCATATTAGAATCAACGATCATAGTCCTTGCCTCTTCTATCAATGTACGATTATGTCATTATCTACACCATTTTCTTGCGGAGTACGGGGTTCACTGAACTGTCGAGAGATACCTTTACTCTCATAAAAATAATCTCGAATGGAATTCTTGAACTAAGTTCCGTGATCACTTCGGATAGTCTTCACATTAAGATTGACAGATTCTCAATTTGCAGCAGATGAATCTTCAGAACCTCTGGCGTCTCATCTTTCTTTGCCAGGAAGAATACTCATGTAAACCGAGAGAAGTCATCAGTTACCACTAAGCAATAGGATTTCCGTCCATGACTCATAACACTCACAGGACCAAAGAGATCCATGTGAAGTAGTTGAAGAGGGAAGTCAATGGAATTGGTGGTTTTGGGCTTGTGGGTGGATTTATGTTGTTTACCCTTGGATCATGAGAGACAATTTTCCACGGGAGAGAAATCTTTTAGAGGTAAACCGTTGACAAGGTTTCCTCGAACAAGACGGTTCATGGTCTTGAAGTTCACGTGTCCTAATCTTTTGTGGCAAAGGAAGCACTCATCTTCTGAAGCTTTTGAGAGAAAGTAGGATTCAATTCCAGATGGATTATTCATATCCGGACTGTAGGTATTGAATCTTTGAGGAGCACACATAAGAATAAGGTCTTTAGGAATAACCACTCCAGGCTTCAGAATCAGACACTCTCTTGAGTTAAAGAGGGCACAAACGTCTTTGTCACATATCTGGGAAACACTCATTAGATTGTATTTTAGCTGTGGGACGAAGTTGACATTTTCCAGGCTATTTACACCATTGGACAAATTTCCTTGTCCTTCTATCTTTCCTCCTCTTGGATTTCCTGCAAAGGATACAAAATCTCCGTCTATTGGATGATAATCTTGAAGCAAAGAAAATTGACCGGTCATATGTCTTGAGCAACCACTGTCGACGTGCCAGATGTTGTCTCCAGTCCTCCTCGATTGCCCCTACACAGACCAAGGAAATCAGACTTTGGTACCCAAGTCATTGCTGACCTGGAACTTCTTAACATCACAAGACACTTCTTGGAAATCATAGTCAGAATCCTCTTTAATGAAGTATTTTCATAAAAAAGATCATTATTTTTAATTTTCCAAGTTCTTTTCAATCTGATTTTAGCATTTTTAATTCTTTTACGTCTCAAATCTCTTCGATGTTGTGATTTAGAGAAAAAATTTGAATCATGTTCAGCTAAATTTGGAACAAAAGATGGTACTTTTTCTTCTTTGAGTTGATATGTAGACAATTTACCAGTTTTGAAAACATGATTGAATTCTCCACAACTAAAACAAACTTTATCACATGACGGCTTAGCCTGATAATTGTCATCACAGGTTGATGAAGATGATTGTGATGTTGAGGCATCAGAACTAGAGGCAACTCTTTCTTCAACAGTTCTTTCTTGAAGACTTTGATCTTCCTTTAATCTGAAAAATTCCAGATTGCTCATTGTTTCTTGTGGAATATCGGTCACAACAATTCCTGTGCTTTTAAAGTTTACAATACAACTCATAGTATTTACAGATTTAGGAACAAAAGGTAAAGAATTCTTAAACTTAGAAATATCATTTCTCAAACTGTCATGCTCAAAAGGCATAGAACCAAAATACAAATTTTCAACGTGTTTACATGTATCTGTTTTTGACACGGACATATTATTACATTCATCCGACTCAAGTTCATTTAAAACATTTCCCTTACTAGAACTCTCATCACAATCATCTTCTGAACCTACACAATCTGACTCTGCACAGGAAGCAAAACTGTCAGAATCTGAAGTTTTAATATAATCATCAGAAGATAACTTGCAAACAAAATGTGTGGGAACATGAGGAGCTGGTATATCAGCAAATCTACCAGACTTGGAATAAGATGGAGGGTGTGAGTTATACCCAATGCCTTCTGTGACCTTTTTATGAATTTGATTATCAATGATTCCAAATAAAATTTTCTGATCCATACCCATTTGTTCAACTTGAAAGTTTGCCTTTTCAGCCTTTTAAAGTCTTTCAGTTAAAATTTGGTTATTATTCTTTTGTGTAGTAAGTTGTACAATTAAAGATCGGTTTTCTCTAGAAATATCATGAATTTTCTTTAAGTAGTTTCTCATTTTTAGCCACAGAATCATACATCACCTTTATATGATCACGTTCATCGACCAAGGCTTGGTTGATAATTTATATTTTTGAATTTCATTTAAACAGGATTGAGCATTGCAAAGTCTAGATGTTACCTCGGATGGTACAGCGGTGAGATCCTCAGCTGGCTCAATCATAACACATTTCTCCTTCTCTTCTATGTCAGCCACCAGTGCCTTGTCAGCTACTTCCCCTTCTTGATCTCCCCAATAATAGTGTCCATCAGCTTGACAGACCAGAGTTGTAGAGCTGGAAGATGTGGTGGATTTGGGAGAAATAGCAGCATGCTTTCTAGATGGGTTCTTCTTCTCATGCTGCTCCTTTGATGATGGCTCCTTGCAATTTCTTGCAAAATGACCCAGCTGGTCACAATTATAGCATCTCACCTTCTTGATATCAAAGCCCAGAGTCTTCCCTTGCTTGAATCTATCCATCCCAGTCCTCTTAAAGAATCTCTTGGCCCTCAGAGTCAACATGGCCATACACCAATCAATGTCCATCTTTTCCAAATCATCAGGATTGATCTGCTCCAAGTCATCAGGTTGAAAACTGACATGTATGAGGTTTCCAGAAACTAGTGCATCATAACATGACATGAAGGCAGTCATGATAGGTAGATACTCATCAAGGATCATAGAGGTTGGCTGCTGAGAGGTGGATGAAGTGGTAGGCTGAATTCCAGAAACCGAATGAGGGACATCAGTCTGAAAGTATGCCATTGTAGTTTTGCTGGAAGAAGTGGAAGAACCTTGACCAGCAAGAAGAGCTGTGTTTCTAGACTGATTAGTTGGAGTGACTGCACCCTTTTTTATCTCCAACTCATAAGACTCTAGAATTCTGTAGAGTTCTTGTTGTGACAGATCACAACCGGATGAGATTGTTGATTCCTCATCATCCGAGATTGTTAGTTCCTGCTCTGATACCAATTGTAGGTCCTGATTCAATGAAGAATCACAAATACAGATCGATTACACACACAGAGGCAGAATCTATGTGTATGGTGGTGAAACAGAGGTTAGGAACAGAAAAGGGTGATGATAAACCGGCAAACCACACTAGAATCAACACAATACATATATGAAATTGTAAGAACAACAGATGAAAGAACTCCAACTGTGTATTGATTCAAAGAAATTGTAAAAAAGAGAATACATAGTTACAACCGCTATCCACACCCTAAATATTCTCTAACTATGCTATTTATAAGAAGTTGATAGGTATAGAAACTATGCTCATTGAAACTACTAGTTTCGGGTGAGTATTTAGAAAACATTACACCCTATCGAAACTGTCTATCTATCAAAACTACTAGTTTCGGTTGAATAGACTCAACCAAAACTAGATAGTTTCGATAGCCTAGACTTAGACTAAAAACAGAAATTACATCAAACTGAATTAACTGAAATTACAGATAAATAGAACAAGGACAATTGTTCAAAACTTACAATGATAACCTAGCTTACAAAATATCCAACCCTACATAAATGTCCAAATTATTTATTATAAATATAGTATGCTTGAAATCTAATAAATTCTGGAAAAATAGTTAAACTGGTAAAAAATTCACCAAATGTTTACCAGGTCAGTTATTTGTCAATATATAGTCCCATTAAGAATTTCAAGACCAAACACTGTACACAAGTATATGATCCAATTTCCACTTTTTAAAACTTAATAAATATAACATACATACTTAGAAAACTCCAAAATTTATGAAATTTGGATAGTAGTCCATTTATACCATATACAAGTTACTGTCCAAAAATTAGCTTTATCGAAGATTCGGAAGTTTTTTTCCTGATATCCACTCATTTAAATATATTCAACTTGTATTAAATCTAATAAATAATCTACTTACAGTTAAATCACCAAATTTTTCAGATCTCACTTTTTATATATATTCTACTGATTAAAAATGATTTTGGGTGCTAGATCAAACTTTTATAAAAATCCATCAAGAACATGAATGTTCTTGAACATTCAAACAACTTGAACTACTTTAATCTAAAATTATACCTCCAACTCTGCTTTAGATGTTGTTGTAGGATGTTAATCTCCTATGATTCCTTGATATAACAACATACAATCACAATGTGGCTCAAACTCAAGTAAAAACTCAAAATCCACTTTAAATCATGAAGAAAACAAGTGATACGCTTTGATCATCCAAATTTTGAAGAATCAATGACATGCAACTCATTGTGGATGTTTAAAATTGATTATTATCCACAAATCCTTGTTGAAATTAAAAGACTTTAGCGTTAAAACACCAAAAATTGAAAATCAAAGTGGGTGTGTGTGTGTGAGTGTTCTTGATAATACATCCGAGCAACAAAACAGAAAAATTAAAGCCCAAATACATGATGTTTACCTTCAAATCACTAGAATGATGCTCACAACAAACTAGAAATCAAAAATCAAGGATGGATGGAGGTGTTCTTTTAGAGCAATTTGAAAGAGAGGGAGTGTTTGGGTGTGGATGATGTTCACGGCAAAGGGGAAGGGGAGAAAGAGGGTGGGGGTGATATTTATACGGGAGTGTGTGTGCTTGAGTTTTTAAAATGACAATTTTATAAAAACTACCCACTTTTTATAAAAATTACACCCCTAAACAATTAAACAAATACTTTTATCCTAATGAATAAATCTAGTATCTAAAGTAATGAATTTTCATGGTTTTTGAAATATAAAAACTTAAATTTTTTTAAAAAGTTATACTGGGTAATTACCGGGTGAGCCACTAGTAATCCAAGAATCACAAAACTTAGCACATATAAATAACATAAAATATAATCATAACTAAATTATAATTATAAATTTTTTTTTCGAGGTATTAAATTTTACGGTTTATTTAACGTGATTACGGTATACGCGGTGTATGCACTTAACCGGGTATTCTAGTTGACTTTAGTATTCGTCTAAGGAAGTGTTCCTAGATCTTCTAGAAACATATAAAGTATAAAATCCATGAAATATAAAAGAATATAAACGTATAAAAGTCGAGAACCGGTAAGGACCTAAAAATCAACGGTTATCACAAAATCAATTGAAAACATAATTCGCAATTTGTGCGTATATCTTATTGTATGCATGGCTATTTTTCATTACATGTGTAATATGAACTTGAAGCGTAATTATGACTTGATGTTAATGAGTTATTCCGCTAAATAATTATGATAATCACACAGTCTTTTTATCACTTTTTTTATCACACATTCCAATTCCTTTTTTACTTGTTTGTTTTGTTATGTCAATCACGCAAACATATTTACTATTAATGCGAGTATTCGAATCACTAAGCTATGTTACGCTTGTATCCGTTTCTGGTAACAACTCATTCATCTAGGAAAGATCAGAACCCTCCCTTCATTAGCCATTGTTTCGCACTTAGAGAGAGAAAGGAGAGCACGGGTCTAGAGAGAGAAAGCTCGGGAACACAGCTCAAAAGCTCGGTAATCATGTGTTATCAACTCAGGAACGTCTAGCAACAAAAAGAAAACGAAAACATGTAAGCACTAAGCTTGAATCTGACTTTTTGGTTAAGAAATGGGTTTTAGGGCTTATGCGGGTTTTAAATCACAAGACAAAATTTTTACGTGTGAATTGGGCTAAAAAGGGTGTATTTAGCTTCATGGGTGTCATACCAAATTTTAAATGTAAAAAGATTCAAAATTGGATAAAAAACGACGATTTTGGCCAAGAACATATGAATCGTCCGAAAACTCCTTGAATGGCCCGAAAACTCTTGCCGTTCAAAAAGTTTTTTCGGACAGCATGATTTTGGACAGGTGTTTTCGAATGAAGCAGTTCTCGGACGAAATATTTCAAACGAAATAGTTACTTAATAAAAGATATTTCTAACTAAATAGTTTTCGTTCGAAAAGGATTTCGACCGAATAAGATTTCTACCGAATAAGATTTCTACCGAGAAATCTTTCGACTGAAGGAGATTTCGGTCGAAGATGATTTCAAACAGATTGATTTCGGTTGAAACCTATAGTTTATGACCTTGTTCCATTCGTGACCCTTGACAGATCTGTTAGCATCCCACCTAGCTCGGATTTCCCTTGTTAAGTGTGACAAACCACATAGAAGTCAGGTGAGTTCTATGTGCCACCTATGTGTTACCTGCAAACGATTTTAAATGTTTTAGGACTGAAGTGTACACATTAATTGAATGAAAGATATAAATGCTTTATGTAGCCTTATGTGTTATGTGATAATACATTGTGAATGCAAGAATGACAAGTACGTATATAAGCTATAAATGAAAGAATGACATAACATATTAGAAAATAAAATCTTGCTTTATATCCATGTATATATTGCTTGCCAAGTATGAAAAGTATGACATAACGTGTAAAAATGAAATCTTGGTTTATATCCATGAATATATCGCTTGCTAAGTATGAATGAACGTTATGGACCGAAACGATGATAATGGCTACTTCGGTAGACGAACGACCACTCGACTATTATACAGCCAGAAATGAAAGTCTAGAAAGGTAGACTAAACTAAGGCTACTACGGTGGTGCAAGTCCCTCAATCGATGCACGGCTGTATAATAAGTTCAAGTGGGAAATGGATGCCTTAGGGCAGACGGGCGAATATGACAGACTACGACGGTAGGATGGTTTACACGGACGGCCGAAGGTTTGCCAGACGGTTTTAAGATATGACGGATGGTTTCTAGTTATAGACGGTTAAATAAATGAGCTACGACGGTAGTTCGAGAACGTTTGTCTTTGTGACTCGCGTAAGCAAAGTAACGGGTTGATCACCCATATGTGTATGACCAATGAATGTGCACCAAGAAATAAGTATGTATGTACATACTCATTATGAATGATGTAAGAAAGCAGTAAAGTAAAGAAAGTACAAATATATATATATATATATATTCATATATACTTTCTAATAAGATAACGTTAATATCTGATTGCTTTTAAACTAGAACTCACCAGCGTTAGCTGACTTTTAGTATGCACTTCAGGTAGCAAGAAGAAGGGGCGTGCTAAGGCGTGATGGCTACCCGGCACAACTGGCAACCCATTTATTTGAGTTTTATGTTAAGACAATGTTTATGTTTAATGTTAAGACTTCCGCTGCTATGTTATGTATTTGACTTGCTGTACGTTTTGGCTAAGTTGAATGATTTTAATTAAAGTTCAGTATTGATGACTATGTTTATGAGTAAATCCAACAAGTGATGTCTACCTGGAAAGGGGCCTTACAAGTTGGTATCAGAGCAATAGTTTGATAAATTCAGACATAGGACACACGCAAGGATGTCAGTATGGGTAGCCGACGCCAACGCCAGCACAGTAAGTTAGTAGTAAAGTTAATGCTTGTAGATAGAAATAGATACCTTAACTTAGAACACATAGATGGCAACGTCGCTACTGATGTGAAGAGTTTTGAACCAGAAAAGCAAAGCAAATTATTAATCACAAACCGGTCACTGTAATTAAGAATTAACCTTGCCCATACTGTTCTAAACTATGACCTGAAGGAATGACATTGATGTATTCACTTTTTACTTATCAGGAAAAACTAGAGAACTATGGGTGGTAGAGGAAGAACTGGACACCGAGGCGGTCGTACTGGCCAAGTCGGTAGGCCACCATTGAACCAAAGGCAAGAGGAGGAAGAAAGTGTGCACATGGAACACACTAAGAGTGTGCATGAAACAAATGTAACCCCACCGGCAGATGATAATGAGGGGTCCCTATGACTGGAACCTGAAGTTAGGGTTGTTATTGCCCGTGAGGTTGTACTAACTATGAAGGACGTATTGCCTAATCTGTTATCTGAGGCACTTAAGAAGAGCAGGGAGAAGAAGGAAGAGAACCATGAGGAGAAAGTGTATGATAGTGATGGGGATGAGGTGACTGTGGGACTGAACATCCGAGGGTGTACCTACAAGGGATTTAAGGATGGTGACCCGCCCAAATTTGATGGAAACAAGGATTCGGTGGCTACTTTTGAATGGATTGAGAGGATGAACGGCGTAATCAACATAAGCGAGTGTCGACCCGACCAGGCTGTTATGTATGTTGCTCACTCTTTCACCAACGAAGCACTGAGTTGGTGGAGGAATATTCAGAGGACTAAGTGGCCAAACGATCTCAGAAGGATGACTTGGGAAGATCTAAAAAAGCTGATAATCTAAAAGTTATGTCCCCAGAACGAGATTGATCGGGTGGAGAATGAATTCCTAAACTTCAAGGCTGGAAACAAGACTCATCGCCAGTACACTTCCAGTTTCAACGAACTGGCTCAACTAGTACCTCATCTAGCAGAGACAGAAGAGCGACTGATCAAGTACTATGTCAAGGGCCTGCCTCAAAGGGTCCGTGTTCATGTGAAAGGAGATGGGAGAACCCGTCTATGGGAAATGGAAAGGGAACCGTTGCAACTGAAGTTAAGAAGCCTAGGACAGATGAGTATGAAATATGCATGAAGTGCGGAAGGCAACATCACAGTGAGTGCAGAGCTGGCTCCATAATGTGCTATAAGTGCGAAAGGGTAGGGCACTACTCCAAAGATTGTCTGAGGGATGCCAAGTGCCAAGGATGTGGGATATTTGGACACTTGACAAAATATTGCAGGAAGACGGGGCATTCCGGTTCGAGGAATGGGAAAGAGCAGGAACAGCCCATGGCTAGGACCCGAGCCTATGCTTTAAGTGAAGAGGAGGCCAGAGGGAATCCTGATGTTGTGTCAGGTACGTTTCTAGTTAATGATGAACATGCTGCTAATTTATTTGACTCTGGTGCAAGCAAAAGCTTTATATCAAATGATTTTAGTCACAAACTAAACTGCACAATCACCAACCTCGATTACGGTTTATGGTGACTGGAACAACATGATGCCAAACGTCATTTCAATGATTAAGGCCCAAAGTTATATGAGGCGCGGTTGCGAAGAATATCTGGCGTATGTTAATGATAATAAAATGAAAACGAAAGAGCTCAAAGACGTACCCGTGGTGTTCTACTTTCTAGAAGTGTTCCCAGAGGACCTACCTAGCTTGCCGCCCGAACGGGAAATAGAATTTCAGATTGACTTACTGCCAGGGGCTCAGCCCGTTGCCAAAACACCCTACCGATTGGCACCGTCAGAAATGAAAGAATTAATGCCTCAACTTGAAGAATTAACAGAGAAAGGATTTATCAGACCGAGCATCTCACCATGGGGCGCTCCGGTATTATTTGTAAAGAAGAAAGACGGTAGCATGCGCATGTGCATCGACAACCGTGAATTGAACAAACGAACATTAAAGAACATGTACCCACTTCCTAGAATACAAGATCTTTTTGATCAACTACAAGGCGCGATTTGGTTCTCAAAGATCGATCTTAGGTCGGGTTACCATCAATTGAAAGTAAGGGAGGAAGACGTACCAAAAACCGCGTTTCGCACGCGTTATGGACATTATGAATTCCTCGTGATGTCCTTCGGACTTACCAACGCACCTGAAGCGTTTATGGACTTAGTGAATAGAGTATGACAACCAATTTTGAATCGGTCAGTGATAGTTTTCATAGATGACATTCTCATCTATTCAAAGAATGAGGGTGACCACCACTGTCACCTAAGGGAAGTTTTGGAGAATCTAAAGTAGGAGAAGTTGTACGCAAAATTCTCCAAATGCACTTTCTGGCTTAAGAAAGTCCAATTCCTAGGTCATGTCATAAACCGAAATGGTATTATAGTAGATCCTGCAAAGATCGAGACAGTTAAAGAATGGAACGTCCCAAAGACACCAACAGAGATACGCAGTTTTTTGAGTTTGGCAGGTTACTATAGGAGATTCATCCAGGATTTCTCGAGAGTAGCCTCGCCATTAACAAATCTAACACGTAAGGAAGTAAAGTATGAATGGGGCACAACTCAATACAATGCGTTTAAAGAACTAAAGACACGATTGACCCAAGCTCAAGTCTCAACGCTTCAGGTTAGGGATTGGGTTGTGTACTTATGCAACGAGGAAAAGTGATTGCTTATGCCTCGCGAAAGTTAAAGGTTCACAAGGTTAATTACCCGACTCACAATCTGGAATTGGCGGCGGTGGTTTTTGCGTTAAAGATATGGAGACACTTTCTGTACGGGGTTAAATGCACCATTTACTGTGATCACAAGAGCCTGAAGTACTTTTTTGAACAAAAAGAACTAAACAAGGGACAAAGAAGGTGGTTGGAACTACTAAAAGATTATGATTGTGAGATATCTAAACAAGGGACAAAGAAGGTGGTTGGAACTACTAAAAGATTATGATTGTGAGATATTGTACCATCCTGGTAAGGCAAATGTAGTGGCTAAGGCCTTAAGCATAAAGTGAGAGTCGATGCCTATCCGGATCAAAGCATGTCAGTTAATTATACCCCCAGATCTGATGAATGAAATAGAAAAGGCACAAGTTGAAGCACTGTTAGAAAGGAATGTGAAACGGGAAAGAATAGTAGGACATCAGGGTAATCTGGAGGCCAATGCGTACAGTGTACGAACACGTTTTGGCCGGATGTGGATACCTAAAATTGGTGAACTTAGGGCCAAAATCCTTGATGAGGCCCATAAGTCTCGCTACTCTATCCACCCTGGGGTGAACAAAATGTATCAAGACTTGAAGAAAGAATATTGGTGGCCTGGCATGAAGAACGACGTGACTGAATATGTGAGAAAGTGTCTAACTTGTTCACTAGTCAAGGCCAAGTACGAGAAACCATGAGCTAAAATACAACCATTACCGATACCGGAATGGAAGTGGGAAGAGATCACAATGGACTTCATTACCAAGCTACCGCGAACAACTAAAGGCAATGACACCATTTGGGTGATCGTCGACCGCTTGACAAAAGATGCTCACTTCTTACCAATACGTGAGGATTTTTCATCTGAGAAGCTAGCAGAGTTATTCATCAATGAAATTGTAAGCAGACATGGTATGCCATTGTCAATTGTGTCCGATAGGGACACCATATTTACAACATGGTTTTGGAAGACATTCAACGAAACAATGGGCACTAGACTGAACATTAGCACCGCCTACCACCCTCAAACCGATATGCAATCAGAAAGGACCATTCAGACCTTGGAGGACATGCTCCGGGCCTGTATCATTGATTTCGGTGGGAGCTGGGATATCCATCTGCCATTGGCTGAGTTTTCATATAACAACAGCTATCACTCAACCATTGGCATGCCGCCAGTTGAGATGCTGCATGGAAGAAGATGTAGAACCCCGGTCTGTTAGGGGGAAATTGGACAGAAAGACTTTGCAAGTTTCGAAGTGGTCAAAGCTACTTCCGAGAAATTCGACAAGATCAAAGCACGCATGAAAACCCCTAAAGACAAACAAAGATCATATGCGGATAAGAGAAGAAGAGATTTAGAGTTTTAAGTACGGGACATGGTACTACTGAAAGTGTCGCCCTGGAAAGGAATTATCCGATTCACAAAACATGGCAAACTAAGTCCAAGGTTTGTCGGACCTTTCATAATCTTAGCAAGAGTAGGCCAAGTTGCTTACCGACTTGACCTCCCCGATGAGTTTAGTGGAATCCACCCAACATTCCACGTATCGCACTTACGCAAGTGCCTTCCTGACGATTTGGCTCACATATCCTATGACGAGATCGAAGTGGATAATAATTTGAACTATGTAGAAGAATCGATAGCTATTCTTGACCAAGCCGAAAACGACTATGCAATAAGTCGATTTCTTTAGTCAAAGTACAATGAGAACACAGAAAAGGGTCAGAAGCTACATGGGAGTAAGAGGACGAAATGAAGGAACTGTATCCGCAATTTTTTATCTAGTAAAGAGTTTGGAGGACGAAACCACTATAATGAGGGTAGACTTGTAACATCATGAAATAATATAGAACGAATAAATAATGGCAAGAGCGTAATTTAAAATAAATGGAAGGGAAACAGACTTGGGCTTGGCTCCGATGGGCCGAAGGGGGGCCCAAGTATATAAAGTCAAGATCAGAACCCTCCCTTCATTAGCCATTGTTTCGCAAACTTGGATAGAGAAAGGAGAGCACGGGTCTAGAGAGAGAAAGCTCGGGAACACTGCTCAAAAGCTGGGGAATCATGTGTCATCATCTCAGGAACGTCTAGCAACAAAAAGGAAACGAAAACAGGTAACCACTAATCTTGAATCTGGGTTTTTGGTTAAGAAATGGGTTTTAGGGCTTATACGGGTTTTAAATCTAAAGACGAGATTTTTACATATGAATTGGGCTAAAAAGGGTGTATTTAGCTTCCTGGGTGTCATACCAGAGTTTTGAATGCAAAAAGGATCAAACTTGGATAAAAAAAAATGGCGATTTTGGCCAAGAACATATGAATCGTCCGAAAACACCTTGAATGGCCCGAAAACTCTAACCATCCAAAAAATGTTTTCGTACAGCATGATTTCGGACACGTGTTTTCGAATGAAACAGTTCTCGGACGAAAGATTTCGAATGAAATAGTTACCTAATAAAAGATATTTCTAACTAAATAGTTTTTGGTCGAAAAAGATTTCGACCAAGATAGATTTCGACCAAGAAAGATTTCGACCGAAGGAGATTTCGGTCCAAGATGATTTTGAACAGATAGATTTTGGATGAAACCTATAGTTTATAAACTTGTTCCATTCGTGACCCTTGACAGATCTGTTAGCTTCCCACCCAACTCGGAATTCCCTTAGTAAGTGTGATAAACCACAGAGAAGTCGGGTGAGTTCTATGTACCCCCTATGTGTTACGTGCAAACGATTTTAAATATTTTGGGGCTGGAGTGTATACATGAATTGAGTGAAAGATATAAATGCTTTATGTAGCCTTATGTGTTATGTGATAATACATTGTGAATGCAATAATGACAAGTACGCTATGAAATGAAAGAATGACATAACATATTAAAAAAATGAAATCTTGCTTTATACTCATGTATATATTGCTTGCCATGTATGAAAAGTATAACATAACGTGTAAAAATGAAATCTTGCTTTATATCTATGAATATATTGCTTGTTAAGTATGAATGAACGTTGTGGACGGAAACGATGATAACGGCTACTTCGGTAGTGCAACATTTGAAAATATTTCGTGCCAAAAATTATAAAAATAAAAGTTAAAGGACTAGAAGTGTAATTAGTGTAATTATATAAAAGATCAAGGACCGAAAAGTGAAAAACTGGACCGTCACAGCCCGTAACGGTCCGTTACGGGTTGGCCACGCATGCAACGATGGCATGCCAAGTGTCCGCTGACTAACGGATTGATTCCGACGTGTGGAAACCCTATGACGGACCGTCACCACCCATAACGGTCCATCACAGCCACCAATTTACACTATAAATAACAAGATCGGGTTTAGACCATTCCACACACTCAAACTCGAGTTCTTGAGTGTCGGTTCCTTTTAGAGAAAGCCAAGAAGTTAGAAAACGCTCATTTGGAGAATCCAAGCTAGAAAATCTAAGCTGAGATGCTGCCCACTAGAACACTCATTCTAGAAGCTTAATAAGCCAAGACTCTGTCAAGGTGAATAATTGTATTTTTGTAAAATGATTTCAAAACTGAAAATAGTTTTGATTATACTCTGACTTGAATGAATTAATATAACCATTGGTTGCATAAGGTGATTTACTATATAGCAGTCAGCCCATAGAGTTACGTGTATATACACGTGTTATAGATGAGACGCTGTAACAGGGCTAGGGGTTGAACCCTTGGTTGTTGTAAAGCCCATCGCTTAAAGTGTAAGGTAGATAGACATAAAAATATATCCAAGCTCCTTGGTGTGGTTGGTAGTTAGTCCGTTGACTGTGTAAATTGACCAGAAACTATGGGCAAATTGTTCTATCTATTCACGCTTGTCAGATTATGATTTCCAATATACTTGTATTCACCAGTTTATACTGATAAAATATTTTCAAACGCTTTATAGGTAACCAAGGATGCATTGATATTGATTTAGCCATGTGATGACAAGAAATGAAAGATGTCATGAAAAAGGGAACGTCCACCCTAGACGTCTGTTTGAAAGAAATGGCTCATGTAAACCTTGGTTTTGTAAAATAAACGTTTATGTAAAATATAAGGGTTTATCCCTGTTATAATGAAATGAAACTGGATATTTCCCTTCTTTTGAAAAGATCCTAAGTTATGAACTATCCCATTGTGTGTATAAAACTCTGATGATATAAAATAAGAAAGAGGTACCAATCGTTGGTCGCACGCCCGGGTAGGCTAAATCCGGGGTGTGACAGGTTGGTATCAGAGCCATTTGTTTCAGCATATTAGATACTAGAAATTAATATCTAAGCTGTAACTTGATTCTGATATTATTTGGTTTTAGCAATTAAGATACTCAGGTAAGGTATCTAAGCTTAAACCAGTATAGACTGCCTGTTAAGAAAAGTAGGTAGATTTCCATAATAATTAAGTGATAACTATACAGATGTCTGGAAATAGTTACTATGCTTATATCTTCGAACGATCTGAAGAAGAACGTTATCATCCAACTGGATCCATGGGAAATCCTATAATCATTTCTGATACCGGTGATTCCCTTTCTGATCCTATCATTGTCTTTTACGATGAATACTATCATCAAAATCAATCTAGCTCATCCTGGATGGAAGCTACTTTGGATTTTTAGAATTGGAGAACTGATACTCCACCTCCAGTAAAACAGGTAGACATAAATGAAGCTGGACCAAGTCGGTCTACTAAACCAAAGATGCGTGTTAGAATGTCAAGAGAGCACGTACACATATCTGCAAAGGAAATGGAAGAGGTATATCAAGAAATACCTAAGGAAGCAGAACTGGAGATGGAAACTCAAGACCCATACCTCTATCCAGTTGGTGAAGAAAATCCTTATACTCTTCCAACAATGTTAGAGGAGTATATCAATGAACCAACTGATGGTTCCGATGATCCGTACCATAATTTGTTTAACGACATATTATTTGGTATTCGTGAACCACCTACTCAGTATAATTATTCTTTATCTCATCTTGGAACACCCATAAAATTCCTTGATCGTGCCTTAAGAGAAACTGATGAAATAAAGAAAGAATCAAGGCTGCTCAAGGAAAGAGTTCATCAACTGGAGAAAGAAAAAGAAAAGAGAAATAAAAAAAAAAGATAAAAAGAAAGAATAAATTAATATCACTATACACCAAGGGTAACCATCCGACCGGTATGTAGTTATCTTGCAAACTGAATGTTCTGTCTAAGGAAAGAGTGGTGTATAAATCTCTCCTAGACCCGTCATTCTTTCCTCGAAACATTTTAGTTGGACGTATTACTCTGGAACGATAAGCACCCTAGTCTACAAAATGTAATAATTTACTATTTCAGTATGTAAAATATAAAGTATAAATAAAAATATTTTATTTTGTTCAGATGACTGAAAAAGGAAAAGGTCCTTTCTATGTTCAAAAATATGCTCCACCTGTATATGAGTTCCAACCAACGAATGAAATGGATTTAGAAACTAGAACCGGTTCAAAACAATAAGGAAGTACTTATCGGAGCTTAAGAGAATTAACCCCTCCAGTGATTCCTTATGTACCTTCTATTAGTTTTCATTCTGCTCCAACGGCTGCAAGCCGGAATCCGAATCATGGAGAAAATCCATATTATAATCCATGCTATTATCAGGGATTACTTGAAATCCCTTATAAAAATAATCATGTTCCTGAAGGAGAAGAAAGAGAAGATTGTAATAGGCAATATGAGTATTATGAGCCTACAAATATTCAAAATCCTCAAGAAAATGAGGAAAGTTCTGATAATAATCATATTATAGCCTTATAGAAACGAGTAGTATAATTGGAAAGAGAAAATCATAGATTAGCATCTGTAGACGCCCAGAATAAATCATTAAGACAATTGCTAGAAAACTCTCGTAACCAGGGTTATATGTAAATTTCCTTTCCGATCTTTGTAATATATATTCCAAATATTAATAAAATTCCTATTGTGAATAGAATGTCGAAACAAGGTCCTTCTCATAACACAAGGGGCAAGAGCATACAAATCCAAAATGAAACATCTGAACAACTGCAACAGAAAGCAGAGATAAAGAAAATGGTTGCAGAAGGAATAGAGGAAGTTCTTCCTAAAATTCTAAAAGCTATAAAAGAAGATAAAGCGAAAAATAAACTTGTTGAATCTAAAAACAACCGGGAAGAAAACCATACTTCAAATGGAGACAATTCATCAAGCAAGGATGAAGAAGATAGTAAGAAGAGCAAGAGAAAGAATGGATGTACTTTTCGTGCATTCCGAGCTTGTCAACCTCTAGAATATGCTAGAAATGAGGGAGCGGTAGCAGCCCTAAGGTGGCTCGAGAAAACTGAATCTGTTATTTCCATCAACAAATGTGCAGATGAAGATATGGTGCTTTAGGCATCAAATTTATTTAAAGATGAATCCCCGGAATGGTGGAATTCTATTATCCAAGCCATGGGTCGGCACAAGGCCTATGTCATGGAATGGGAAGAATTCAAAGAGACGGTGATACAAAGATTTTGTCCCATCAATGAGAGAGAGAGAATTGAAACTAAATTTCCAAATCTTCGTATGGAAGGAACTAAACATCACGAGTATGTCTCCAAGATTTTTTAATATGCTCGTTTGGTTCCACATCTATCTACCCTCGAACCCATCTAATCAAGAGATATATTTGGGGTCTTGCGGAGAAAATCAGAGATATGGTCAAGTCTACTATGCCTCAGACCATTGCATCAGCCGTGCAGCTAGGAGGAATCCTAACTGACGGTATGATAAGAAAACAAGAAGAAGGGAATGTCACACCTAAACCGACGGCGGAATATGTCGGGATGGGACATGGAGACTGTTCATAAGCACATGATCATACTAAAATTCATATAAATTGATAAACCAAGATTTCATACATGAGTTCAAACAAACATCCAAAATAGAATACATCAAAAGTTCAATTTATTATTCAACTAGGTCTCAATCCTAAGTGAAGCATCTTGCATATGATCTCAAATATTTGCACCTGAAACATGATGGAAACAAGGTCAACTAAAAATAGTTGGTGAGCATACATAGGTTTTGACTATATAAATAATGTTCAAAATGTTGTGTACAATTCACATGTAACATGGTATAAATAGGCAATTATGGAGAATCACTATGGTAAACAAGGTGCATAATCAAACCTTGTGACATGTTATGCATAATACTCAATGTTACCCTTGTGTATTATCGGTAAGTAATCACCCTACCTGGGTTGATTTATCAAATGCAATAGATCTATCATTGTTACAATTGGCTTGTACGGAGCTAATGATTGTACTTGTTATAAATGTAGTTTAGCTCATAGTGTCCAAGCATAAGGCACGAAGATACACACATATACTTGATGTTTGAATTGTATAAATTGCAAATAGTTCAATTATAATCATGTTTCACCCCAAAAATGTAAAAATATAAAATGTGGGGCTATGTAACTCACGTGGTATGAGTAGTGTAAGTACTAGATACATGAAAATGCATGAACTACACGTGTCCTATAATATGTAAGGATGTAAGTTCTATGAAATGTTGTGCATGATTATGCGATCAATCCACCCAACTCGAATCTTTATAAAATATGTTTATCTTTTTAGGTTTGACCATGTTTGACTTGACGACATGTTGGTGACTTGTTAGAATAGATAAGAATATATTTATTTCCCAAAATAAATATTAATAATAGATCGTATGATGGAAATCATGCATGTCATAAAATATACTTTTGAAATATTAAGATATATATATTTTTTTTGTGATGGTTGAAATATTATACAAATATCCAAATGTTATTTAGTAAAGTTTAAAGATATATGCATGCAAATAAATAACGTATTTTTAAATCATCCAGGAATTTAAAAATATTTGTATTAACAAAAATAGTTTCATCATCAACACCATTACAAGGATAAAAACCCGGTTTTTTATTTAACAAAGTTTTCTTAAATAGAAAATGATTCTAATGACTTGCACGTAGTAAAAATGATGATCTAAACATAAAATAAATTTATATTTTATATAGAAATACTTTTTGTAAATTAAAATGACAAAAGATCCATGTCTAGTATAAAACTGATTTTTATAAACGACAAAGTTACTATTTTTAGAAACACGATCCATCAACATGCATGTGATCAAAATGATGATCCATCAACATGCATGTATCATATAAGATATATAGAAGCAATAAATCATAAAAGAAAGTATATAAACTAATTTTTACATGATGCATGTTACATATTTAGGTTTCTTTTATAAAAGAATGTAAGTTGTCGTTGAGTGTTATGATTATGATATAATACTTGAATCAAAGAAATAAAAAGCTAAATAAGATAGGTTTCTTACTTAGAAGGACCGAAAAAGATGAAGGATCGAAAAAGATGAAGGCTTTGATTCTATCACTTCAGAAAACATCAAATGAGGCTTGAACACCTGAATCATGAAATAAATAAATAAATGGTGGATGTGTGTATGGTGGTGGTGACCGAAAATGGCAAGAGGGAGAGAGGGGAAGTGAATTCTCTTGAGTTAGTAAAGAAGAATGGTGTGAAAAATGAAATGGTATGGGATGGTATTTATAGTGTGGGAGAAGAGAGAAATGGAGGATTTTAAATAAAAAAAAAGAAAATAATTAATAATATGGGATGGTGGATGGAAGTGGATTGGTGGTGTAGGGTGGTGTGTAGGGAAGTGGAGTGTGAGAAAAGAGATTTTGGAGATTTTCTAGGAAGATGGTAATGATTATGTTGGATTATTAAAAGATATTTAGAAAAATTAATTTTTATAATTAATTTTTAATCATTTGTAATAAATGATATTATTTTGTATGCATTAGTTAAATACAGTGTTATCCGGACTGCGTTTAAAACAAAACGTTCATTAAAAATCCTCAAACTTTTATTTTTGACTTGAAATATTAATTCGCAGTGTTACGTATAATTTTTTTATATTCTATATCATACTTTTAGTGATCTGTTTTAGATATCACCAACGTTCGTGTGTGACCCGGTAATTCTCTGAATTACCGATGCATGATATGAATTGATCGAACTTTGTTATGCAACCAATGAACTTAATTACTTTAAATTAAGTATGATATGCACAAGTTTTACATGATTAAAAATTCATAAGTTTTATCTTTGATTTATTTATTATAACCAAGTATAAATATGTGTATAAATATATAGTAGGAAAATAATATGTAATTGTAAATATTGAAACTTTGAATTTAATACTCATTGAAATAATAATTGGTGTCACAATGTATTGAATAAAAAAATGAAATTGAAATTGTCATTAGTGCATAAAACAAGGTACAGGAATATCATGAATGTTACAGGTAAGGCAAGGGAAATGGACAAGAAGGCTACGGAGAACCAGAAAAATTCTCCTTGGAAGAAAAGAAATCAGGCTGCCAAAGGAGGATAATTTAACACTTCCATCCCTGAATGTAATATCTGCAAGAAGAGGCACATAGGAGAATGCTTCTTCAAGAAAATTTACTTTCATTTCTAAAAACAGGCAGGGCATGTATTTCAAAACTGCCTAAAGAAGAAAAATATCTCCTGTTTCAATTGTGGAGAGACTGGCCATTTTAAATCGACCTGTCCAAAGCTTAATCAAACAGGATCTAGTGGGGCAAAGGCCTGTGAAAGAAACAAAGAGAATGTACGAGCTTTCGTAGTTAATACTCGTGATGCTTCAGCTGTTCCAGATGTAGTCACTGGTACATTCCTTATTGACAATATTTATGCTAGAGTATTATTTGACTTAGGTGCAAATTTGAGTTTTTTAGATTATAAATTTTGTAATCTATTAAACAAACCCTTAGTTCCACCAGATAAGATTTTTGAAGTAGAAATGGCCGAAGGAAATCTTGTTAACATTTCTGAATTCTTAGGTGGCTATATTATCACAATATCTGGACACGTCATGCCTGTGCAATTAATGCCTTTGACATTAGCAGGATTTGATGTTTTCTTAAGAATGGATTGGTTAGCAGGTAACCAAGCCCATATCCTTTGTGATAAAAACGCTATAGAAATTCGAATTCCTCCTGGAAAATCTTTAACAATTTATTACGACAAACAAAACCGACCCCTGGGAATTATTTCAATGTTGAAAGAAACCAAATGCCTTCAGAAAGGATGCATTGCATACTTGGTTCAGATTTATACAAGTACAAAAGAAAAGAAGATTGAAAATGTACCGGTAGTAGCTGATTATACCTATGTATTTCCAGATGAATTACGTGGTATACCACCCGAGAGAGAAGTAGAATTCAAAATCAATCTTGTACCAGGAACAACACCAATTGCCAAAGCTCCTTACCAATTAGCCCCAACTGAAATGAAAGAATTAAAGAATCAATTGGATAAATTGCTTGAGAAAGAATTCATTCGCCCAAGTTCATCTCCTTGTGGTGCTCCAATTCTTTTTGTTAAGAACAAAGACGGTACAATGCAGATGTGAATTGATTACCGGGAACTAAATAAATTAACGATTAAGAATCGTTATCCCCTTCCTAGAATCGATGATCTATTTGATCAATTACAAGGCACATGCCATTTTTTCTAAAATAGATCTTCGATCGGGATATCATCAACTAAAAGTTCAAGAAGAAGACATTCCTAAAACTGCTTTTCGAACCAGATATGGACATTATGAGTTCACAGTTATGCCATTTGGACTTACTAATGCTCCTCTCGCATTTATGGATATGATGAATCGTATTTGTAAATCCAATCTAGATAAATTTGTAATCGTTTTCATTGACGATATACTTATTTATTCTAGAAATGCGGAAGATCATGGAAATCATCTCAGAATAATGCTTGAACTTCTGAGAAAAAAGAAATTGTATGCTAAATTCTCTAAGTGTGAATTTTGGCTTAGAGAAGTACAATTTCTGGGTCATATAGTGAATGAATAAGGTATTCAAGTAGACCCATCCAAAATTGATGCTATATTCAAATGGGAAATCCCAAAATCTCCAACCAAAGTCCATAGTTTCTTGGGACTTACAGGATACTACAGACGATTCATTCAGGATTTCTCAAAGAATGCAGTTCCTTTGACTACCTTAACTCGCAAAAATATAAAGTATGAATGAGGAACAAATCAAGAAGAAGCTTTCCAAACTTTGAAAAATAAACTGACTCATGCACTTATACTAGCTTTGACAGATGGCAATGAAGACTTTATAGTCTATTGTGATGCTTCACACAATGGCCTAGGTTGGGTGTTGATGCAAAAAGAACAAAGTTATTGCCTATGCATCGCGTCAGTTAAAGACTCATGAAAAGAACTATACAACTCATGATCTAGAGTTAGTTGCCATAATTTTTGCCCTGAAATTATGGAGACACTATCTCTATGGATTTAAATTTATAGTTTATACTGACCATAAAAGTTTGAAATATATCTTTGGTCAGAAAGAATTGAACATGAGACAAAGACGATAGTTAGAGATCTTAAGTGACTATGATTGTGAAATATGTTACCACGAAGGTACGAAAAATGTTGTTGTGGATGCCTTAAGTAGAAAAGAACGGGAGAAACCCAAACATGTTCGTTCTCTCATACTTGAACTTCGTGTTGATCTCTTGTCTCAAATAAAAGATGCTCAATATTATGTTCAAATAGAAGAAGATTTAAAACAAGAAGGAATGGAGAGCATGATTAAACAATTGGTTAAAGGAGACAATGAATTACTTCGAATGAATAAAAGAGTCTGGGTTCCGATAACCGGAAATCTTCCAGAGAGAATACTCGAAGAAGCTCATAAATCAAAATATATGATGCACCCAGGAAGTGATGAAATGTATAAGAATCTGAGATATATCTACTGGTGGATTGGCATGAAGAAATATATTGCCATATATGTTGCAAAAAATGTCTTACTTGCACTCAAGTAAAAGCCGAACACCAAAAACCTTCTGGTTTATTGCAACAATTAGAAATACTAGTATGGAAATGGGAAATGATAACAATGGATTTTATTACTAAACTTCCTCGAAACAGTCGGGGAAATGGTACTATTTGGGTTATCATTGACAGATTGACTAAATCTGCTCATTTTCTCCCAATAAAGGAAACCTTCAGTATGGATAGATTGGCTCGCCGACAAAAGAAGAAAACCGCCAGAGTTTAATATCGGACACAAGGTGTTATTAAAAGTATCACCTTGGAAGGGTATTGTCCGATTTGGAAAGAAGGGTAAACTAAGTCCTCGATTTGTTGGACCCTTCAAAATCATAAAACGAATTGGACCAACAGCCTATCAGTTAGAATTCCAGAAGAAATGAGTGGAATACACGATGTATTCCATGTATCAAATCTTCGCAAATGTTTAGCTGATTAATCTTTGATAATGCCTCTGCAAGATATAGAGGTAAATGAAAAACTAAGATTTGTAGAAAAACTCTACAAATAGAAGATCATCAGACTAAAAAGTTGAAAAAGAAAAGATTGAAACTTGTCAAAGTCAAGTGGAATTCTAGACGCGGTCCTGAATACACTTGGGAACTAGAATCAGAAATGAAGAAAAACTATCTGCACCTGTTCTAGTAATCTCGAGGACGAGATTATTCAAAAGGTGGGGAGAACATAACATTTGAAAATTTTTCATGCCAAAAATTATGAAAATAAAAGGTAAGGGACGAGAAGTGTAATTATATAAAAGATTAAGGACCAAAAAGTAAAAAACTTCAAAATCAGGCGGTAACGGACCGTCACAGCCCGTAACGGTCCGTTACGGGTTGGCCACTCATGCAATGATGGCATGCCACGTGTCCGGTGACTAACGGGTTGATTCTGACGCGTGGAAACCCTATGACGGACCGTCACGGCTCCGTAACGGTCTGTCACACCGCAATTCAACCAGAAGCTGACGCGTGTCAGCTGACTTCGCAACCCTAGTGTGGTGACGGACCGTGACCATCGGTAACGGTCCGTTACGACCCAAGCGGTGACGGACCGTCACCACCCATAACGGTATGTCACAGCCACCAATTTACACTATGAATAGCAAGATTGGGTTTAGACTATTCCGCACACTCAAACTCGAGTTCTTGAGTTATAAACTGATATCCCACTATCCTAAAATCATTCCCGCTCATACGGTTAAGTTCCCGAGCTGCCGGTTAGTTTTAGAGAAAGCCAAGAAGCTAGGAAACGCTCATTTGAAGAATCCAAGCTAGACGATCTAAGTAGAGACGCTGCCCACTAGAACACTCACTCTAGAAGCTTCCTAAGCCAAGACTCTGTCAAGGTGAATAATTGTATATTTATAAAATTCTTTCAAAACTGAAAATTGTTTTGAATATACTCTGAGTTGAATGAATTAATATAACCATTGGTTACATAAGGTGATTTACTATATAGCAGTCAGCCTATAGAGTCACATATATATACACGTGTTATAGATGAGACGCTATAACAGGGCTAGTGGTTGAACCCTCGGTTGTTGTAAAGCCCATCGCTTAAAGCGTAAGGCAGATAGACATAAAATATAACAAAGGTCCCTGGTGTGGCTGGTGGTTAGTCCGTTGACTGTGTAAATTGACTAGAAACTTTGGGTAAATTGTTCTATCTATTCACGCTTGTCAAATTACGATTTCCAATATACTTGTATTCACCAGTTTATACTAATAAAATATTTTCAAACGTTTTACAAGTAACCAAGGATGAATTGATATTGATTTAGCCATGTGATGACAAGAAATGAAAGATGTCATGAAAAAGGGAACGTCCACCCTAGACATCTATTTGAAAGAAATGGCTCATGTAAACCTTGGTTTTGTAAAATAAACGTTTGTGTAAAATATCAGGGTTTATCCCTGTTATAATGAAATGAAATGGGAGATTCACCGTCTTTTGAAAAGATCCTAAGTTATGAACTATTCCGTTGTGTTTATAAAACTCTAATGATATAAAATAAGAAACAGATACCAATCGTTGGTCGCACGCCCAGGTAGGCTAAATCCGGGGTGTGACAGGTAGACGGATGACCACTCGACTACTATGCAGCCAGAAATGAAAGTCTAGAAAGGTAGACTAAACTAAGGCCACTACGGTGGAGTAAGTCCCTCAATCGATGCACGGATGTATAATTAGTTCAAGTGGGAAACGGATGCCGTAGGGCAGACGGGCGAATATGACGGACTACGACGGTAGGACGGTTTTGACGGACGGCCGAAGGTTTGCCGGACGGTTTTAAGATATGACGGACGGTTTCTAGTGCCGGATGGTTAGGTAAATGAGCTATGACGATAGTTCAAGAACGTTTGTCTTTGTGACTCACGTAAGCAAAGTAATGGGTTGATCACCTATATTTGTATGACCAATGAATGTGCACCAAGAAATAAGTATGTATGTATGTACGTACTCATTATGAATGATGTAAGAAAGAAGTAAAGTAAAGAAAGTACAAATACATATATATTTATTCATTTATACATTCTAATAAGATAAAGTTAATATCGGATTGCTTTTAAACTAGAACTCAACAGCGTTAGCTGACTTTTAGTATGCACTTCAGGTAGCAAGAAGAAGGGGCGTGCTAAGGCGTGAAGGCTACCCGACACAACTTACATCCCATTTATTTGAGTTTTATGTTAAGAGAATGTTTATGTTTAATGTTAAGACATCCACTACTATGTTATGTATTTGACTTGTTGTATGTTTCTGATAAGTTGAATGATTTTAATTAAAGTTCAGTATTGATGACTATGCTTATGAGTAAATCCAACAAGTGAGGCCTCCCGGGAAAGGGGCCTTACAAGTTGGTATGAGAGCAATAGTTTGAGAGATTCAGACATCCCTAAATATCTGGACTCAAGCTGATAATGGGACCAATGCAAGGATGTCAGTATGGGTAGCCGACGCCAACGCCAGCACAGTAAGTATGGGTAGCCGACGCCAACGCCAGCACAGTATGGGTAGCCGATGCCAACGCCAGCACAGTATGTAAAGTTAATCCCTATAGATAGGAATAGATGCCTTAACTTAGAACACATAGATGTCAATGTCGCTACTGATGTGAAGACTTTTGAACCCAAAAAGCAAAGCAAATTATTAATCACAAACCGGTCACTGTAATTAAGATTTAACCTTACTCGTACTGTTCTAAACTATGATCTGAAGGAATGACATTGATGTATTCCCTTTTTACTTATCAGGACAACCTAGAGAACTATAGCTGGCAGAGGAAGAACTTGACGCCGAGGCGGTCGTACTGGCCGAGTCGGTATGCTACCATTGAACCAAAGGCAACAGGAGGAAGAATGTGTGCACGTGGAACACACTGAAAGCGTGCATGAAAAAATGTAACCCCACCGGTAGATGATAATGAGGGGTCCCTACAACTAGAACCCGAAGTTACGGATGCTATTGCCCCTAAGGTTGTACTAACTCTGAAGGACGTATTGCCTAATCTGTTATCTGAGGCACTTAATAAGAGTAAGGAGGAGAAAGAAGAGAACCATAAGGAGAAAGTGTATAACAGTGATGGGGATGAGGTGACCGTGGGACTGAACACCCGAGGGTGTACCTACATGGGATTGAAGGACGGTGACCCGCCCAAGTTTGATAGAAACAAGGATTCGGTGGCTAAGTTTTAATGGATTGAGAAGATGAACAACGTAATCAACATAAGCGAGTGTCGACACGACCAGGCTGTTAAGTATGTTGCTCACTCTTTCACCAACGAAGCACTGAGTTGGTGGAGGAACATTCAGAGGACTAAGTCGCCAAACGATATCAGAAGGATGACTTGGGAAGATCTGAAAAAGCTGATAATCCAAAAGTTCTGTTCCCAGAACGAGATTGATCTGGTAGAGAATGAATTCCTAAACTTCAAGGCTGGCAACAAGACCCATCGCCAGTACACTTCCAGGTTCAACGAACTGGCTCAACCGGTACCTCATTTAGTAGAGACAGAAGAGCGCCTGATCAAGTACTACGTCAAGGGTCTACCCCAAAGGGTCCGTGTTCATGTGAAAGCTAATCTACCCTCGACCTTCGAGTCGGTAGTAAATCTGTCTAAGGGAAATGGAAAGGAACCGTGGCAACTGAAGTTAAGAAGCCAAGGACCGATGAGTATGAAACATGCACGAAGTGCAGAAGGAAACATCGCAGTGAGTGCAGTGCTGACTCCACAATGTGCTATAAGTGCGGAAGGGCGAGGCACTACTCCAAAGATTGTCTGAGGGACGTCAAGTGCTAAGGATGTGGGATATTTGTCCACTTGACAAAAGATCACAGGAAGACGGGGCAATCCGGTTCAGGGAAGGGGAAAGAGCAGGAACAACCTAAGGCTAGGACCCGGGACTATGCTTTAACTGAGGAGGAGGCCAGAGGCAATCATGATGTTGTGTCAGGTATGTTTCTAGTTAATGATGAATATGCTGCTTTTTTATTTGACTCTGGTGCAAGAAAAACTTTATATCAAAGGATTTTAGTCGCAAACGAAACTGCACAATCACCAATCTCGTAATACCCTTTAGCGTAGAAACTGTTGTCGGTAGAAACTCAGTGTCATCCGAATGACTGACGATTGCATGATAGAAATAGAGGGCCATTAGTTTTCTTCTAAATTGTACCTCCCCTTTGGCCTCATTGGGGTAAAATGTGTAATATTACATTAATACACTTAGAAATAAATTAAAAAAAACTAAAAAATATACGTAAAGTGAATTTTTGGTAAAATGTGTAATATTACATTAATACACTTAGAAAAAAAACTAAAAACTATATAAATTATTTAATTGGCCTTTGGTAGTTTTCACGATTTGCGTATAAATATGTGATTTTCTCATTATCCCTCCCCTTCAGCCTCATTGGGGTTTCCCACTTGCTTATCAAACATTTTTTTATTAATTAATGCAATCTTTTAAAAACAATAATAATCTCATTAAAAATATAGAGAATTAAATAATAAATATGACTTGATCAAACGACTTAAAATGTGATTTTTTACGTAACCCACTAATGTTAGATTAGGTTCGTCATCAAGCAATGCTTGGTTTGTGTATATAGGGCCGAAATAAAGATTAAAAGAAATCAAGAAGTATAACAAGTAGGAGAAAAAAGCGAGAGTCTTTCAATAAATACAAAGGATGTAGAAGTGGTGTGCGTACTCATTTTGCTGGATCCATCTGGATTAATAGATAAGGAGACGTGAAACACGTTCAAACAAAAACGCATTCATGGATTAGGATGCTACTATTTCCGATTAGGATTGTGAATGGCATCTTACGTGTCATCCAAAGATGTGCATGCCATCTTTTTTTTTTCTTTTGAAACATAAGACAGAATAAAAATAATAAATCTAAACAGTTTAATTTTTTTATTAATGATTCATATATTTTAAATTTTTTATTTTATATATATATATATATATATATATATATATATATATATATATAAAGATAATAATAAACATAATTTGTTTATATTTGTTTTAATTTTTTACGGTTTACATACATATGCATATATATATAGGTTATATAAACAAGCAATCAAATTAATTTGTTTATATCTATTTTTGAATTTTAGTATATAGAAGTGAGAAACAATAACAATTTTATGTTATTTTCTTATGTTTTTAATTTTTATATTGAAAAATTGAATAGTTCATTTATTTCTTTTTATTTTCACAATAATTATTATTCTGTCTACATCCCTCTCGTACAAATATTTTTTTTACACTTTTCATCCCTTACGTATGATCAAAATTACACATTTCCTTATTTAGTTTTAACTTCAATAACTACACTAAACATTCTTCTTTTAATTTGCAATCCAGATTAATGTAATTTAGTCTTTGTAACCCCTCATTTAATCAAACAATAAAAGAACAAATATTAGAATTTAGAACCCAACACCCACCCTTTTGCAAGAGCAATGTGACACAAGTATTTCGGGCGAGGTATATGCATCTGTTAAACTATAAATGAATTTAGACGTACTGTTATAATGGTTTAGACACACCATAGTAATCGCACAAGTCATTCACACGCCAAACCTAGACATGTTGGACACAATTGTAAAGTTAGGTTGTAAGGCCCCACATCCGGTAGGTCTCATTTGTTACTGTTGTAAGTCATTCACACCCCAAACCTGGACATGTTGCATAATAAAAGGTTAGCTTCGATGAGTGATGTAACATCCCAAACTCATAAAATAAGTTGTGACACGTGTCGGCTAAGAAACGCGACACTAGAACGTAACCGGACACGAAAACAGAAAGACTATTCGCCCGGAAATAGCCCAAAACTTCATATAGGCATATCTCAGGCTTTAAAATGAGTTAAGGAATCCATAATATATGAAACTTGGGTGCCTCGTCAAGGAGAATCGAAAACTAGAGTCATAACGGACCGTCACCATGTGTAATAGTCCGTCATGGAGGCCAAAATCCATAACGGAATGTCACCGGCCGTGACGGTCCGTCACGCCGTAAAATATTGAAAACGCTCTGTTTTAAGCCACGTATCACTGAGTCATCGCACCTTAAGGCCATGACGGACTGTCTTGAGCCGTAACGGTCCGTTACATGGTTAGAAAGCCCTTGGAGGCCAAGAAACCGGTAACAGACCGTCACCAACGGTAACGGTCCGTTACGGGGTCAGATTTTAGCCTATAAATTGATGTTTGAGGCCATTCACTTGCAACACAACCACACAAACACCATATTACACACACATACGATCTGGGAAGAATTAGAGGATCTAGTGCGGTGATTTAAAGTACGACTGCGGTACGCTACGAGTTCGGGAAGCGTTTAAGCGAGGAACAAACATAGGAACAACCCGAAACTATCGTAAGTACACTGGACTCGTACCCTAGACACGATTATATGAATTATGTGATTAAATGTTATGTGTTATGTGCTACAAATATGACAAGGGTACGAGGTAATGACGGATTAGTCTAAACACTAAACTGGAATAATGGAGTAGTCACGACGTATCCAAGGGGTGGTGGATACGCCGCTGGTACTTCCTATATATAAATCTCTTTGATACTTCATGGTGAAACCATTATGAATGTTTTGGGGTATAGACTAAAAGACAGTAATGAAATTATAATAAACGTACGGGAGAACTTCCAACCGGTATGTAGTTATCTGACAAACGGAATGTTCTGTCTAAGGAAAGAGTGGTGTATAAATCTCTCCTAGACCTGTCACTCTTTCCTGGGAACATCTCTGTTGGGGGTACTGCTCTGAAAGGATAATCACCCCAGCTTACAATATATGACGAGTATAAATATGTGATGAATACATGAACATGTGATGCATGATAAATATGAATACGTGAATGCATGATGATACATGCAAATATGAATGACTATGATGGAACAAGTCTAAACCCTAAAATGGAATAACGGAGTACTCATGAATCGTTAAAGGGGTGGTGGATACGCCGCTGGTACTTCCTATATATAAACCCTTTTAATGCATCGTGGAGAAACCGTTACGAAGTTTTAAGGCTGAGGACTGGTTGGGAAATAAATCAAGCATATACATGAAATGAAAACAAATGCTTGATACATTTGGGAGGCTGTGAGTCTAAGATACTCAAGGTCCTAAATGAAATGAGATACCCGGTCTATAAGGTGGATCTCAATAATAAAAAAGAAAACTAAAAAGATTCCAAGCCTTCGGGGCTGAGGAAAAAGGGACTCCAAGCCTACGGGGCTGAGGAGAAAAAGATTCCAAGCCTACGGGGCTGAGAAAATGAATGAGTTTTCGTGACAAAGGCAAGGGGTCTACACTGACGAGTGTAAGGACCTTGCTAAAATGGTTGCGAGGGGGTTAACACACCTATTAAAATATACGAATGACGTGACCGGAGGTTTGTCCAGAGATGGTCACGAGGGCGCTGAGAGCCTGGAAAACTTGAACAAAAATAAAGAACCTAAAGGGTTCATAATAAAATGAACGATGCAGTGTACTTACTTAGCGTAAGCTAATTTAAAAATGTTTTCTAAATACTACAGGAAAGAAGCATATGGAATAAAGCTTCCTGTGGATGAGGCCGGATGGAAATGAAGAATCCCTAGATCTTATGTAATAGAATATTGTATGTAAAATAATATTTATAATATAATTGTGTCACTTTAGTGACAAGGTTTTGAAAAAATCTGGGACCCGTTTTCCGCATTATAAAACTCTGATAAAATAAGAAATAAGTAGGATGTTTCAAGTTGGTATCAGAGCACGGTTTGAGGGATTTAAGTATAAAAAGGGGTACTTAAACTCAAACCATAAGTGCTCGTGATATATATAGGGATTCAATCCAAGTACGTCCAAGGAAGCATGTATGTTTAAATTCCAATGCTTAAAACAGAAATATGTGAGTATACGTGGGCTGAATTTGGTATGAGATAATGTCGCACCCCCAATTTCAACTAACGGAGTTTTACCGTTTAGGAAGTGACGAACTAGGATCTCAGACATTAGTTACTTTGAACGACTCTACATGGGATTCAAAATGAAAATATCTTTTAAATCAGAGTATCAATGCGGAAGCGTAAAGAAAGTAAATGCGCAAAATACATGCGCCCAAAACCAAAGTCCAAACGTCCAAAAAGTCCAAACGTCCAATCAAAAGCAAGTATAATAGAATAATTCAAACAAACATAAATAGTTATAATCAAAGCAGTTGAATCCCATGCATGCCCTAACGTGCACCTATGTCTTAGCTTAGCGACCTGAGAAAACATGTAAGAAAATATGTCAACACGAGGTTGGTGAGTCCACATGTTTCAATATAAGTAAATAAGCGTTTACCGGATTTATGTTCATTCAGTACGTATCTATAGGTAGCTAACCTATGTTCATGTTCAGCTCAAGCGCTCGCAACCTAAGCTGACTTTTGTTTATTGCCTCCTGCCAGGTCTATCAACACTGGCGGTGTGAGTAGGCTACCATTTCACCCGTTCGATATCTAATCGAGTTAGCGCGACTAACGCGGGTGGGATTTGTCAAACCCAGTAGTACTACTAAATATTACCTCGCTAAGATCCATATTAACGGTCCGATATTAGTTGAGGACTTTCTGTGATAGCGTGTTACGCTTAGCATTTAACATTGATATCATACGAATTAAAAATCCAAAATCGTTTACTCATGTTTTCTCCCCCAATTTAAAACAGTAAAAGGGGCCGTGAAAACTCACCTGCTTTGCGTTGAAGGTAGTTTCACCCTAGAGTTAAGTTGGAACCACGAGTGTAAGTCTCAAAAGACCTACGAATGTCCTAAAATTAAAAACACATAAATTAGGGATGATAATGGGAATTGTGACAGTGACACAGAAAGAAGCGTCTTAAAGAACCGCTCTAATATTCAAGAGTGGACGAAAGTGTCCACGGAGTTAGGAATTACTTTACGCGACGAATGACAGAAATAATAATAAATAAAATCGGGTGTTTTGTCATTCATGAAAATTTAGAAGATAAATATAAATATATATATATATACGAGTAAATAATATAACTAATTATATTATTATTTAGTCTCAATCGATACACGATGTTATAAAATGATTCGAAATAATATAAATATATATTATTTAATAATACGGGTCACAGTTTGAAAATAATATAAACGTATTATTTTATACGAATTTACGGCTTAAAAATAATATAAACATATTATTTTTACTTGATAATAATAACAATTTATTATTTATAAAAGTGAGTATAATTTATAAAAATAAGTTAATAATTCAAACCCGAGCCTACGGGCTGTTTCCCGGGTTAAAACACATTTACATAGTAATATAATATTATAAAGTTTGATTTTTATTAATTTAATATATCAGAAATTGCTCAAAAAATAGATATGGGAGCCCGGCCTCGAACCCGGGTCTCTCCCACACACGCACAAGTTAGTAACCAGTCCCGCCCGCTAGGGTATCGCGATGGATACCTGGACTAAATTCTTTTAACATCCAGGCTCAAGTGGTTTTCCTCCCAAACCCACTCGCGATTGAAACCTGGCCCTGATCCATCGATTCCGGTGGTAATCGATCGAAACAGTAAAGGGGTTTTGATAGTCGCTTTGAGGCGGTCTTGTGGTTAAGTTTAATTTCAAAATCTTCATGTTTAAGTTTGTTTAATTTCAGAAAGAAAGGCCGTAACCCTAGATTATGAACACCGAATCGATTTGAGATATTCTGATAATAAAATTTGATAGAATCATAGGGATTTTAACAAACACGACATTGCGAATCTGATGATGTGGTTTAATTTTATTTCTTTTGAGTTTAAGATTGAAAACCCCAAATTGTTTACAGGATGAACCCTAATTACTGGATCATGATCAATTCGATAATGGAAGCCCGATATTTCATAGGGCTTTCACTCTACAGACGATTACGAGACTAATGATGTGATTGAATTTGATTTAAATACGGTTTAGAGTTGAATTTGACAATCTGGTTTCATAAGAACCCTAGATTACGGGTTACAACAATTTGTATAAAAAAACATCAAATTGACAGAGGGCTTTTAATGAAAATGGTATTGCAAATCCAACTTTATAGGTTAATTGTATTTTGATTGGGTCTAGACTAGGGTTCGATTAAATCGGTCAGAGATGAACCCTAGGTTACAGATTTCGATCGAATTGATAATGTAAGCCCTGGTAATGATAGGGCTTTCACTCTATGGATAAAAACGACAGTGTGAGTGCAAACAATGACCAGAAACGTTGCCGGACTGATAGTGATCGACTAGAATAAGTTCCGGCTGTGCAGGTTTGATCTCCGATGACTTCTGCTATGGTTTCGGTCGAATTGAGGTGTGCAACAGCTTCAAATGTGTTCTTTTAGTGTATGCAGATGATTCGTTTATGAAAATAATACAGATTTTGGACGAATTTGAGAAGAAGTCGACGGTTACAACATAATTATCCATTACTCTGTTTAATTCTCGCATAATGATGTTTTTAATTACTCAATGATGGTTGTTTATGTTAATTAAATGTGTTAGCGGTTAAGATTTCAAAAGAGAATGGGTTAATCGAGTGAATTCGGATCATGCTCGAATGTGTTGACTTTCAAAGTCAATAGAAATCAAGAATGGGTTAATTACACTACTAGTCCCTCTAGTTTCCTGTTCTTAACTTTGAATTTAGGCAGAAAAGGTCCTTGAGGTTTGAACTAGGTTAAGAATGTGAATTTGACTTATCAAAAGTCAATAGGATTGGGATTTTGACTTTCTAAAAGTCAACAGTCAACTTTAGGGATATTACATAACTAGTCCTTAGAGTTTAGGTTTGGATTATTGACAGGATTAGTCCCTAAAGTTTGAGTTAAGTTAATTAGGTTAACTTGATTTTGTTAACGGAGTTAACTGGAAAAGTCCGGATTATCACATCATCCCCTAGTTGAAAGAATTTTCGTCCCGAAAATTAAAATAAATAAATAAAAAATTTCCCGAGATATTATATCATCTCCTATTTGAAAGAATTTTCGTCCCAAAAATTAAATAGTACCTTAAGAATTTGACACAGAGTGCTTGAACAGATTAGGATATTTGCGCATCATCTTATCCTCGCGCTCCCACGTGAATTCCGGTCCGCGTTTCGAGTTCCAACGAACTCTGACAATAGGAATCTTACTGTGCTTTAACGTTTTAACTTCCTTATCCATAATTTCCACAGGTTCTTCGATGAAACGTAACTGTTCATCAACGTGTAGTTCCTCAAGAGGAACTGCGAGTGATTCGTCTGCTAGGCATTTGTTTAAATTTGAGACGTGAAAGACGTTGTGCACACCACTAAGTCTTTCGGGTAGGTCCAGTTGATACGCTACAGGTCCGATTCTCTTCATTATCTTGAATGGTCCAACATAACGAGGATTCAGTTTGCCTCGTTTCCTGAAATGAATGACACCTTTCCAAGGTGAGACTTTGAGTAAAACCATGTCACATATTTGAAACTCTAAGGGTTTACGATGCTTGTCGGCGTAGCTTTTTTGACGATCACGAGCTGCCGCCATACGGTTTCTAATTTGAACAATCTTTTCGGAAATTTCAAATACAAGTTCAGGACCTGTGAGTTGGCTATCCCCAACGTCGGTCCAACAAATGGGAAAACGACATTTCCGTCCATAAAGTGCTTCAAATGGAGCTGCCTTGATGCTAGTATGATAACTTTTGTTGTAGGAGAATTCCACCAACGGTAGGTGAGACTCCCAAGTGTTACCGAAATCAATCACACAAGCTCGTAACATGTCCTCCAGTGTTTGAATAGTACGTTTTGTTTGGCCGTCAGTTTGAGGATGGTATGCTGTGCTCATATCTAGACGCGTGCCTAAGGCCTTATGTAACGACTGCCAGAAACGAGAAGTGAATCATGCATCACGATCCGAAATAATGGAGATTGGCACCCCGTTTCGAGAGACTATTTCTTTCAAGTAAGTACGAGTAAGCTTATCCATTTTGTCGGTCTCTTTGATTACTAAGAAGTGAGCGGACTTTGTTAAATGGTCAACAATTACCCAAATGGTATCACATCCGGTAGGGGTTCGTGGTAATTTGGTGATGAAGTCCATGAATATTTGTTCCCATTTCCACATGGGAATTTCTGGTTGTTGCAGAAGACCGGATGGTTTTTGATATTCAACTTTAACTTCGCGCAAGTCAGACACTTACTAACATAGGTGGCTATATCGGCTTTCATCTTCGGCCACCAATATAGTATCTTTAGATCATGATACATTTTGTCGGAACCTAGATGAATAGAGTAACGAGATTTATGAGACTCATCCATAACTAGTTCCCTTAGGTTTCCGAATACTGGAACCCATATTCGCTCGACAAAGTAGCGAATACCGTCAGATTTGACTTCAAGTTGTGCTTCCAGACCGCGTGTACTTTCCAGCGGTAGATTTTCTCCTTGGATTTTGTCAGGTAATCTGGGGTGAATAGTAAGATGTAATGCTCGAACTCGTTTGGGTTTCGTTTCCTTTTGACTCAGGGCATCAGCTACAACATTAGCTTTACCCGGGTGATATCGGATCGCACAGTCATAATCGTTTAAGAGTTCGACCCAACGACGTTGTCGCGTGTTCAACTCTTTCTGCTCGAAGATGTGCTGAAGACTCTTGTGATCGGTGTAGATGGTGCATTTGGTACCGTACAAGTAAAGTCTCCATATCTTAAGTGCGAAAACTACGGCTCCCAACTCTAAGTCATGAGTGGTGTAGTTTCTCTCGTGGACTTTTAGTTGACGTGAAGCGTATTCGATCACCTTTTCGCGTTGCATTAAGACACAACCCAGACCTTGAATAGACGCATCACAATACACTACAAAATCATCGGTTCCTTCTGGAATAGCTAGAATAGGTGCACTGCAAAGTTTCTGTTTAAGATGTTGGAATGCTGACTCTTGGTTGTCGCCCCAATTATTGGCTTTACCCTTTTGAGTTAAAGCAGTGAGCGGTTGAGCAATTTTAGAAAATCCTTCGATGAATCGACGGTAATATCCAGCCAATCCCAGAAATTGTCGCACCTCAATCGGAGTCGTCGGTGCTGCCCAATTCTTGATGGCTTCTATTTTGGATGGGTCGACATGCATCCCTTTCTCGTTAACCACATGCCCTAGAAACTGAACTTCCCGGATCCAGAATTCACACTTGGAAAACTTAGCATAACGGTGTTCTCGCTTAAGTAATTCCAAAATTAGGCGTAGATGTTCCTCATGTTCTTCCTTGTTCTTGGAATAAATGAGGATGTCGTCGATGAAAACGATAACGAACTGGTTAAGGTAAGGCTTACACACACGGTTCATGAGATCCATGAATACCGCAGGTGTGTTGGTTAATCCGAAAGGCATGACCATAAACTCGTAATGGCCGTACCTTGTTCTGAATGCAGTCTTAGAGATATCCTCTTCTCGGACTCTTAACTGATGGTAACCGGACCTAAGATCTATTTTGGAATAGAAACTTGATCCTTGGAGTTGATCAAAGAGGTCATCTATGCGAGGTAAAGGGTAGCGGTTCTTGATTGTGACTTTATTCAGCTCCCGGTAGTCAATACACATACGGAAAGTTCCGTCCTTCTTCTTGAAAAATAGTACTGGAGCTCCCCACGGTGATGAACTAGGTCGGATGAAACCTTTATCCAACAAATCTTGCAATTGAGTGGACAGTTCTTGCAATTCACTAGGTGCCAGTCTGTAAGGTGCTCGAGCAATCGGTGCTGCTCCGGGTGCTAAGTCAATTGGGAATTCAACTTGACGGTGCGGTGGCAAACCGGGCAGATCCTCTGGAAACACTTCCAAAAATTCACGCACGACGAGAATATCTTCAATCTTCTTCTCTTCTGAGGGTTACTCAGCAACGAGAGCCAAAATAGCTGTATGCCCCTTTCGAAGGCATTTTTGTGCTTTCATGAAAGATATGATGCCCATGACTGCACCAACTCTTTTGCCTTGGACGGAAAGGGTTTCTCCATTCAGGAGAGGTATACGAACAATCTTCTCATGACAGATAATTTCGGCTTGGTTTTTAGATAGCCAATCCATGCCGACAATTATATTAAAACTACCAAGTATGACCGACATAAGGTCTATATCAATATATATGTAGCTAGCTCAAGTTTACATCCCTTGAGAATGTGAGTTGCCTCAATTATTTGGCCGTCAACTATCTCTATTGTATACTTAGCTTCTAATAGAGATGAAGTTCCTTTTATCATATTACTAAATTTCTTAGATATAAAACTTCTATCAGCACCAGTGTCAAAAAGGACAGAAGCAAAGTAATTATTTACTAGGAACTTACCGGTGACCACATTATGGTCATAACGGGCTTCTCCAGATCCTAGTACGAAGGCTCGTCCCTTCGCACCATTTCCTCCACCATTGCCATTGTTACCACCATTGCCATTGTTATTCTGGTTAGGGTTGTGGTTTCCATTACCCCCTTTCTTCAATTGAGGACAATTCTTCCTAATATGCCCTTCATTTTCGCACTCAAAGCAACCCCTTGTGGATCCTGGTTGTTGAAAAGGTTGTTTAGTTTGTAACTCACCCCTGTAGTCCTTAGCAGCATGACCTATTTTTCCGCACCTCTGGCAACGATTGCAGAACCCAAAGTGGTGGAAGTTACACTTGTTACACTTCGGAGACTTCCCCGTGTAACCACCCTGGTTTTGACCTGAAGAGGTCGACTGGTGGAAGTTCTTAGTAGGCTCAAATCTATGTTGTTGCTGCTGCTGCGGTTGGTTAAACTGGGGTTGGTTGGGTTGGGGTCCTTTGGAGTGAGAGTTGGAGTGGTTGTGGGTCTTGGAATGGTGATCGAACTTGCGTTTGTGGGTGTCGGTGGGTTTAGAAACTGAACCTCTCGGAGGTAGGGTCCCTTGTGTCACCGCTTATTCGGTTAACTTATGCGCAAGTCGAATGGTTTATTGGATAGTGGCAGGATTGGATGAAGTAACCATGCTTTGTATTTGAGGCACTAGGCCTCCAATGTAAAGCTCAATTCTTTTGTAATCAGGAGTTACCATATGCGGGCACATAGTAGCCAGTTCATGGGAACGTGTAGTATAGAGTTCAATCTCAGAACCCGCAATCTTTAGGTTCCAAAATTCTCCCTCTAACTTCTGGATCTCATCGTGAGGACAGTATTCCTCCTTCATCATTGCTTTGAATTCCTCCCACGGGAGTCCATTCGCCATGGCCAGACCCAACATTTGGACCTGGGCATTCCACCATGTGAGTGCCGGGACTTCTAAAGTTCCGACGGCAAACTTCACTTGATTAGCCACGGGGCAGTTGCACATGGCAATTACTGATTCAACCTTCTCAAACCAACGAAGTAGTCCAACGGCTCATTCAGCTCCACTAAAGGCGTGGGGCTTACAATCCATGAATGCCTTGAAAGTGCAGGCTGGTTGTTGATTTTGCTGGCCTGGATTTAGAAATACAATAGAATTGGAATTATAGAGTTTAGGGTAGTCTTTTTAAGAGATGGATTGACATCATTAGTCAATAGCTAAAGCAGTTACCTGCAACATTCTGTGCTGCCAGAGCCTCCGCCACACTATCATTTATGAATGCCGCTAGCTCTGCTGCCGTCATGTTAATGGTACCACGACCACCGGCACGGCCTCCGCATCATCTCCCTGACATGATTCTTCACAATCACAAATGAAAAACAATGAGAAATATATCACATATTAAACATCATTCAGGTATGAGTAAGGAGATACAACATCTAATATTTTGAAAATTAAATAAATTGTAAGGCTACAAAATAAATAACTCAAATATTAAGCTTCTCATGATTTTATTGGATGGGAACAACCTTACCCACCTAGGTTTGAAAAGAGAAATAAAATAAGCAAAAGCAAACATGAAAAGGAAGATAGAATAGGAAGATCATCAAGCATCTTCGTCATCGGAAGAAACATACGATTGTGCATCGTCTATCTCTACTGGTTCCTCCTCCACGGGCTCCTCCTCGAAAGGCTCTTCTTCAAAAGGTTCCTCCTCAAAAGGTTCCTCCTCGCCATCAGAATGTGGAATCTCCTCAGGAAATAAAGCGGCTTGCAGTTGGGCTTCCAAGTGAGTCACCCTCTCTTGAAGGCCTTCAGCAGTGTGGTTTGCTACATGTAGCTGAGCTTCCATAGCAGCCAATCTCTCCGGAACTCCTTCCATATCATCGTCCATAGTGTCGGCCCTCGTCTCCAGATGTGCCATACGATCCACTAAAAGGTTATGGACATGGTCCGTTGCAGCTAGTTCGGTAGTTAAGAGTTCTATTCCTATCTTATTCTCCTCTATTTGAGGTCCATTCTTCAGAAGGTTAGGTATCTCCTCGGTAGCATCTTGCACAATACTCAATTCCTTCGACATATAAGATACGAAGGCTGCGAAAGCTTGTTCCATAGTGCATGGCAAGCTAGGTAGTAGGGATGATGAGGATGCAGAACCGAAGTAGGGTGATGGAATATTTCCCATTTTCGATCTACCTTTGGATCATTTGCGGGTATACGTTCCAATTGAGGAGGTGGAGTTGACGACATATGTCCTAGTGCCTTAGGTGATGGAGGTGGAGTTGACGACATGTTCCTGTAACAATATGTATAAGTGCCAAACATCAAAATGACATGTAACTAATGTGTGAGGCTATAGTCTAGTATGCATTCCTAGTTCTCTATAACCAATGGCTCTGATACCAATCTGTCACACCCCCAATTTCAACTAACGGAGTTTTACCATTTAGGAAGTGACGAACTAGGATCTCAAACATTAGTTACTTTGAACGACTCTACATGGGACTCAAAATGAAAATATCTTTTAAATCAGAGTATCAATGCGGAAGCGCAAAGAAAGTAAATGCGCAAAATACACGCGCCCAAAACGAAAGTTCAAACGTCCAAAAAGTCCAAACGTCCAATCAAAAGCATGTACAATAGAATAATTCAAACAAACATAAATAGTTATAATCAAAGCAGTTGAATCCCATGCATGCCCTAACGTGCACCTATGTCTTAGCTTAGCGACCTGAGAAAACATGTAAGAAAATATGTCAACACGAGGTTGGTGAGTCCACAAGTTTCAATATAAGTAAATAAGCGTTTACCGGATTTATGTTCATTCAGTACGTATCTATAGGTAGCTAACCTATGTTCATGTTCAGCTCAAGCGCTCGCAACCGAAGCTGACTGTTTGTTTATTGCCTCCTGCCAGGTCTATCAACACTGGCGGTGTGAGTAGGCTAACATTTCACCCGTTCGATATCTAATCGAGTTAGCGTGACTAACGCGGGTGGGATTTGTCAAACCCAGTAGTATTACTAAATATTACCTCGCTAAGATCCATATTAACGGTCCGATATTAGTTGAGGACTTTCAGTGATAGCGTGTTACGCTTAGCATTTAACATTGATATCATACGAATTAAAAATCCAAAATCGTTTAGTCATGTTTTCTCCCCCAAGTTAAAATAGTAAAAGGGGCCGTGAAAACTCACCTGCTTTGCGTTGAAGGTAGTTTCACCCTAGAGGTAAGTTGGAACCACGAGTGTAAGTCTCAAAAGACCTACGAATGTCCTAAAATTAAAAACACATAAATTAGGGATGATAATGGGAATTGTGACAGTGACACAGAAAGAAGCGTCTTAAAGAACCACTCTAATATTCAAGAGTGGACGAAAGTGTCCACGGAGTTAGGAATTACTTTACGCGACGAATGACAGAAATAATAATAAATAAAATCGGGTGTTTTGTCATTCATGAAAATTTAGAAGATAAATATATATATATATATATATATATATATACGAGTAAATAATATAACTAATTATATTATTATTTAGTCTCAATCGATACACGATTTTATAAAATGATTCGAAATAATATAAATATATATTATTTAATAATACGGGTCACAGTTTGAAAATAATATAAACGTATTATTTTATACGAATTTACGGCTTAAAAATAATATAGACATATTATTTTTACTTGATAATAATAACAATATATTATTTATAAAAGTGAGTATAATTTATAAAAATATGTTAATAATTCAAACCCGAGCCTACGGGCTGTTTCCCGGGTTAAAACACATTTACATAGTAATATAATATTATATAGTTTGATTTTTATTAATTTAATATATCAGAAATTGCTCAAAAAAATATATGTGGGAGCCCGGCCTCGAACCCGGGTCTCTCCCACACACGCACAAGTTAGTAACCAGTCCCGCCCGCTAGGGTATCGCGATGGATACCTGGACTAAATTCTTTTAACATCCAGGCTCAAGTGGTTTTCCTCCCAAACCCACTCGCGATCGAAACCCAACCCTGATCCATCGATTCCGGTAGTAATCGATCGAAACAGTAAAGGGGTTTTGATAGTCGATTTGAGGCGGTCTTGTGGTTAAGTTTAATTTCATAATCCTCATGTTTAAGTTTGTTTAATTTCAGAAAGAAAGGCTGTAACCCTAGATTATGAACACCGAATCGATTTGAGATATTCTGATAATAAAATTTGATAGAATCATAGGGCTTTTAACAAACACGACATTGCGAATCTGATGATGTGGTTTAATTTTATTTCTTTTGAGTTTAAGATTGAAAACCCCAAATTGTTTACAGGATGAACCCTAATTACTGGATCATGATCAATTCGATAATGGAAGCTCGATATTTCATAGGGCTTTCACTCTACAGACGATTACGAGTCTAATGATGTGATTGAATTTGATTTAAATATGGTTTAGAGTTGAATTTGACAATCTGGTTTCATAAGAACCCAAGATTACGGGTTACAACAATTTGTATAATAAAAATCGAATTGACAGAGGGCTTTCAATGAAAATAGTATTGCGAATCCAACTGTATAGGTTAATTGTATTTTGATTGGGTCTAGACTAGGGTTTGATTAAATCGGTCAGAGCTGAACCCTAGTTTACAGATTTCGATCGATTTGATAGTCTAAGCCCTGGTAATGATAGGGCTTTCACTCTATGGATAAAAATGACAGTGTGAGTGCAAACAATTACCAGAAACGTTGCCGGACTGATGGTGATCGACTAGAATAAGTTCCGGCTGTGCAGGTTTGATCTCCGATGACTTCTGCTATGGTTTCGGTCGAATTGAGGTGTGCAACAGCTTCAAATGTGTTCTTTTAGTGTATGCAGATGATTCGTTTGTGAAAACAATACAGATTTTGGACGAATTTGAGAAGAAGTCGACGGTTACAACATAATTATCCATTACTCTGTTTAATTCTCGCATAATGATGTTTTTAATTACTCAGTGATGGTTGTTTATGTTAATTAAATGTGTTAGCGGTTAAGATTTCAAAAGAGAATGGGTTAATCGAGTGAATTCGGATCTCGAATGTGTTGACTTTCAAAAGTCAACAGAAATCAAGAATGGGTTAATTACACTACTAGTCCCTCTAGTTTCCTGTTCTTAACTTTGAATTTAGGCAGAAAAGGTCCTTGAGGTTTGAACTAGGTTAAGAATGTTAATTTGACTTATCAAAAGTCAATAGGATTGGGATTTTGACTTTCTAAAAGTCAACAGTCAACTTTAGGGATTTTACATAACTAGTCCCTGGAGTTTAGGTTTTGATTATTGACAGGATTAGTCCCTGAAGTTTGAGTTAAGTTAATTAGGTTAACTTTAACTGGATTTTGTTAACGGAGTTAACTGGAAAAGTCCGGATTGTCACAGATAAGCTCCATGTGATAACTGGGAGTATCATGGTGCGTAATATACATTACCTTATACCTGGCCAGTATTGGAGCTAATGTATGGGATCATTATGATATCGCAAACATCATATGTTAACTTATTTCAGCAGATAGTAAGTCGAGATGTGATTATGCATGATTAAAATGCATGAATGAATGTGCATATGTGTAAAATGCATAGATGGGGCCTTATGTGAAACCCTAGAATACTGGAATAACCTTAAACCGATAAAAGGCATGTAGTATAAAAACCCTAGACTATGATTAGGGTAAACAAATGAGAGATTAAACGACATCATGTTTCAGCAAATGGCTGAACATCAAAATGACAAAGTACGTGACGAAGGAAGCCACATGAGAGCTGAATCTCCACATCATGATGAAAACAAGGTTGAGCAAGTCCCGGATAATATCAGGAAACAAATCGTAATAGAAGTAGGAAAAGCATTTGATGCAAACTTCCCGATCTTACAAGCAGATTTACAGAATTCATTAGAAAGCTGGTTTGAAAACCATAAAGAGGTTACTCATAATGGAGAAGGAGGAAATCTAAAAGTTGATATGAAGTCAACTCATTGTATATACAAGGATTTCATGACCTGCAAACCTTTAGAGTTTAAGGGATCTGTTAATCCCTTAGAAAGTCAAAGATGGATCGCCTCAATAGATAGATCATTCGATACATGCCACTGTGAGAAAGAGGATGAAGTTACCTTCACCACCAATCAACTAAAAGAGCGAGCTGACGACTGGTGGGGAGTAGTAAAAAGAGAGAAAGGTAGAGAAAGAATCAAGGAGATGAGGTGGGAAGAATTTAAAGATCTCTTCCTAAAACACTATTGCACTCGAGCGGCAATTGAAATAATCACTGAGGAGTTTCTTCAACTCCGTCAGACAACAAAGACTATGGATGAAATCACAGGGAACTTCTTTGACAAGGCCAAATTTTGCCCGGCTTTGTTAACAACTCTAGAGATGTGGATGACGAGATATCATCTCGTTCTAAAAACAGAGATTAGAGAGTTTAACCATCAACCCAAGTGCGCGAACATAGAGGAGATGATTTGTAGAAGCATGTTTTTGTAACTATAGATTAAATTCTATGTAACAGTGTACTAGGCTAGTACGCAGGAGGGTTTCTGCATACTTAGCTTGTTCACCAGTTGGTCCTGCGTACTTAGTTTTGCCTTGCGTACTTAGCAAGTACGCATGACCAATGCCCTGCGTACTTAGCCAAGTATGCAAGTAGTGTTCATGTCCCTATAAATAGAAGACTTGTCTTCATTTGTAGGTGGAACTCTGGAACTAGGTTGAGAGGTGTCCGGGTCAGGACTAGCTCTCCCGACCCCTGGACCGTGAGCTTAGATGAGAGATGTGTGATCCTTCGGTATGTAGTCTGTAATACGGGATGACTTCTATGTTATGGATTACGTATCGTTTCAATCTCTTTTGTTTATGTTCGTGTTTTTCTATCTCATTTTCTTAGTTCCCACACAAATAACAGAACATGTCTGTGTATTTCCGCTGCGCGACGAGGCTCCCAGGACCTACAAGTGGTATCAGAGCCTCGATGTTCGTTGATTTGTGTTTCCAGTTTTGATTTTTTAGGGTTTTGAGAAGATACGAGTTCGTACTTTTTCAGACCTAAAATCCTTAAAATCGAGTTTGTTATCACTTCATTTGGTGTTTGGAAGGCTAAGGGTTTGGTAGATGATGTTCTCTAAGCTTTTGGAAGCATTAATTTCTCAGATCCATCACTTTTCGAGCATTCTCCTACGATCTGTCAAGAACACTGATGTACTGAACAAGTACGCCGAATCTCCTTTTCTGCGTATTTGCTAAGTACGCATGGGTTAGCCCTGCGTACTTAGTAAGTACGCATGAGAAGTGACCTGCGTACTTAGCTAAGTACGCAAGAGCATTTCTCTGCGCACTTAACAAGTACGCATGGGTACTTGGCTTTGCATATTTACTAAATACGCATGAACACCCTTTATGTGCGTATTTACTAAGTACGCATGAACTAGCATCTGGGATTCAAAAAAAAAAAAGCTTAGATGTGGCTTGGCGAAACACGATCGAGATTTTTGTTGGATGATACCACTTGTCATACATTGTTTAAGTGTCCATACCTGAAAATGTAGGCTATGAGTATCCGGGATACTTATTTAATAGGGTACGAACGTTGAACTAATGGGAGCAATTGGGTCATCATCGGCTAAAGATCTCATTCTATTTGTGAAGATGTGGCTGCTTTGGGTCTTTCGGAAAAAAGAATCATCTTGTTTAGGTATTCAAACCTGAATATGTTGGCTATGAGTATCCGGGATACTTCTTTAATAGGGGATGAATACAGGAACAACTTGAACCCAAGGATTTGCTTTTTTGGATCTTTGCAAAGGAATAAAAGAATAAAATCCTAGAGTTGGCTAGTTGTGCTTTTTGAGGATTTGAGTGAAGTGATAATGAAGCTGGTCATAGTTTACAGTGAAATGAGAGGGATAAAATCTAGTATTCATGAGACATTAAAGAGGTGGTGGAAAAGCCATTGGTACTTCCTATATATATACCTCTTTAACGTAACATGGATCTCAACTATGATTTCTCGTGTAAACTATATTTTTCATGCTCATTGGTCAAGCCTGTGTTCAAGATTTGATGTGATTCAATTATGATGGGATTTCTCACTTGGGATCTGGGCGAAATCCAGATAGACAACCTAGTTATGGAACTTCACCGCGGTGAATGTATACATATTAGGATGTGTAAACCAGGAATGAAGATCTAATTGAAGAATGATGGACTTTGGATATAAGGTGATCACTGCTGAGCATGATTTTGTGTTTGATTCTATCAAGTGTTTTCAGGGTGAAGCTGGATATCCGTTTGATTATTAGTTGAAGATGGAACCTTTTATCATTGGCCGATGGGATAGGAAACATACCCTTGTTTCTGGTCTAGTCAGGAGAAGCTTACATTGAAAGGGGAAATTGGAAATGAACATCTTCGGGAATTTGGTTGACTCATGAAGATACAAGATAGAGTTGGACACATCTGGTGTGAAGACTAAAGTTTATCTTACTGGAATTCCTATGGGAGCTGATTAGTTTGATGCAAGTTATTGGAAATTCAAACTCTCTATCATATGCCAGTTGATTTAGAGATGTCTTAGTCTACTGATGTTACCTTGCGAGGAAGACGCGGTCAGACTCAGATTCCTAATTCAAATTGTAGGAAGCTACTGCTGAGAGGATGAACTACAATGAGTTACATTGGGTTAGTTGGTTCTTATTGAAGCACTTGGTTTGGTCTGCAATGAAAGCTACAGTTAAGAGGGAGTTGGGTTTGTTAGATCACTCAGCAACTGAAGACTGAAGTTTGAAGATTTGAAGATCTCAAGTGGAAGGCCAGAAGATCAAGTCTCGCCAGAAGACACTTGATGTCATTAGTTTAGAGGGAGTCTGTTAGGACATTCTTTGTAAACTGATGTTTATCAGTGTTAGAGATAGATAGAATTTGATGCTATAGTTAAGACCGAGTCTGTAGAAGCATGTTTTTGTAACTATAGATTAAATTCTATGTATCGGTGTACTAGGCTAGTACGCAGGAGGGTGTTCCAGCATACTTAGCTTGTTCACCAGTTGGTCCTGCGTACTTAGTAAGTACGCAAGGCTTTTGCCTTGCGTACTTAGCAAGTACGCATGACCAATGCCCTGCGTACTTGGATAAGTACGCAGGTAGTGTTCGTGCCCCTATAAATAGAAGAGTTGTCTTCATTTGTAGGTGGAACTCTGGAACTAGGTTGAGAGGTGTCCGGGTCGGGACGAGCTCTCCCGACCCTTGGACATTGAGCTTAGATGAGAGATGTGTGCTCGTTCGGTATGTAGTCTGTAATACGGGATGACTTCTATGTTATGGATTACGTATCATTTCATTCTCTTTTGTTTATGTTCGTGTTTCTCTGTCTCTTTTTCTTAGTTCCCACACAAATCACAGAACATGTCTGTGTGTTTCCTCTACGAGACGAGGCTCCCGGGACCTACATGATTGATTGGGCTCGTGAACGCGAGACTGAGCTCAAGAGATAGGAAAAGGAATGGAGAAAGTTATCCTTCTCCTATGCCTCTTAAGAGGTTTAAGTTCAATAAACCAAGTGGAAAAAGGCACCCGGGAGAGTGCCGATTCAAAATTATAACTTGTCACAAGTGTGGGAAGACAGGGCACACTGCATTGCAGTGAATGCGTGGCACTCGATTGTGCTACAACTGTTATAAGCCATGACAAGGATTTAAACATGAGGCAACGACGATGGTTAGAACTGGTCAAGGATTATGATTGGAAATCTTATATCATCCCGGAAAGGCTAACATGGTAGCCAATGCTCTAACCCGCAAGGAAGAGCATCATCCTATTTGGGTGAAAGCATATAAGTTAGTGATAACTCCTGATTTCATGAGCCAGCTTCGAGACGCACAAATCGAAGCATTAAAAGATGAGAATATTAAGAAAGAAAGAATGGCTGGTCAGGAGAAGTTTTTAGAAGAGAATGAATATAAAGTCAAGACTCGATTTGGTCGTATGTGTATACCACGATCAGGTGAGTTCAGACTTAAGATTCTTGATGAAGCTCATAAATCAAGATATTCTATTCATCCTGGTACTATAAGAATGTACCACGATCTGCGCAGAGATTATTGGTGGCCCGGAATGAAATTTAATATCATGAACTATGTAGCAAAATGCTTGACTTGTTTACAAGTTAAAGCAGGACATCAGAAACCGTATGGGAGATTACAACCATTAGAAATCCCAGAATGGAAGTGGGAACATCTCACTATAGACTACATAACCAAGCTACCAAAGACAGCTAGGGGTTATGATACCATTTGGGTGGTTGTAGATCGGTTAACTAAGAGTGCTTATTTCTTAGCAATACGTGAAACATACTCTACAGAAAAGTTAGCCGATTTATTCATTAAAGAAATCATTTCAAGACATGGAGTGCCAGTCTCAATTGTCTCTGATCGAGATACTCATTTCACTTCACGTTTCTAGAAGAAGTTCCATGAAGAGATGGGAAGTAGATTACTAATCAGCATGGCATATCATCCTCAAACTGACGGACAAAGTGAGAGGACAATACAAACCCTCGAAGATATGCTACGTGCTTGTATAATCGATTTTGATGGAAGTTGGGATAATCATTTGCCATTAGCAGAATTCTCGTACAATAATAGCTACCATTCCAGTATTGGTATGCCACCATACGTGATGCTATATGGAAGAAGATGTAGGACTCCCGTATGTTGGGGAGAAATTAGTCAGAAAGAATTAGGCAACAAAGAAATAGTTCAAGCCAAATTAGAAAAGCTTGACTTAATCAAGGCACGTTTGAAAGCTGCACAAGATATACACAGATAAGAGATGTAGATGAATAGAATTCCAAGAAGGATATTATGTCTTGTTGAAAGTATATCTTTGGAAATGTCTAATCTGATTCAAGAAACGTGGAAAATTGAGTAAACGATTCATTGGTCCTTTTAGAATCCTCAAACGAGTCGGAAAAGTAGCCTATCAATTAGAGCTACCTGAAAAATTGAATAAGATACACAACACGTTTCATGTATCTTATTTAAGGAAATGTTTGGCTGATGAATCAGCACATGTTCCTTTAAAAGAAATAGAAGTTGATGATAAACTAACCTATGTTGAAGAACCTATCAAGATTCTAGATACAAAAGAAAAGCAATTACGTCACAAAGCGATCAAGCAAGTGTCAGTTAGATGGAACCACAGAAAAGGGTCGGAGATGACCTGGGAAAGCGAGAAAGAAATGAGGAAAACTTAGCCTCAACTATTTTAAGGACTAACAGGTTTCGAGGACGAAACCTAATTTAAACAGGGTAGATTTGTAACATCCCAAACTCATAAAATTAGTTGAGACACGTGTCGGCTAAGAAACACGACGCTAGAACATAACCGGACACGAAAACAGAAAGACTATTCGCCCGGAAATAGCCCAAAACTTCATATAGGCATATCCCAAGCTAGGAAATGAGTTACGGAAGCCATGATATATGAAACTTGGGTGCCTCGCCAAGGAGGATCTGAAACTGGAGTCATAACAGACCGTCACCATGTGTAACGGTCCGTCACGGAGGCCAAAATCCATAACGGATCGTCACCGGCCGTGACGGTCCGTCACGCCGTAAAATCGTGAAAACGCTCCGTTTTAAACCACGTATCACTGAGTCATCACACCTTAAGGTCATGACGGACCGTCATGAGCCGTAACGGTCCGTTACGTGGTTAGAAAACCCGTGGAGGCCAAGAAAACGGTAACGGTCCGTTACGGGGTCAGATTTTTGCCTTGAAATTGACGTTTAAGGCCATTCACTTGCAACAAAAACCACATAAACACCATATTACACACACATACAATCTGGGAAGAATTAGAGGATCCAGTGCGGTGTATTAATGTACGAGTGTGGTACGCTAGACCCGTACCCTAGTCACTATTATGTGAACATAGGAACGAACATATTAAGCGAGGAACGAACATAGGAACGACCCGAAACTATGATAAGTACACTGGACCCGTACCCTAGTCACTATTATGTGAATTATGTGATTAAATGTTATGTGTTATGTGCTATAAATATGACGAGGGTACGGGGTAATGACGGATTAGCCTAAACACTAAACGAGACTAATGGAGTAGTCAAGACGTGTCCAGGGGGTGGTGGATACGCCGCTAGTACTTCCTATATATAAATCTCTTTGATACTTCATCGTGAAACCATTATGAATGTTTAGGGGTATAGACTAAAAGACAGTAATGAAATTATAGTAAACGTACTGGAGAACTTCCAACCGGTATGTAGTTATCTGACAAATGGAATGTTCTGTCTAGACTCGTCACTCTTTCCTAGGAACATCTCTATTGGAGGTACTGCTCTGGAAGGATGATCACCCCAGTTTACAATATATGACAAGTATGAATATGTGATGAATACATGAACATGTGATACATGATAAATATGAATACGTGAATGCATGATGATACGTGGAAATATGAATGAGTGTGATGGAACGAGTCTAAACCCTAAAATGGAATAACGGAGTACTCACGAAGTGTTAAAGGGGTGGTGGATAAGCCGTTAGTACTTCCTATATATAAACCCTTTTAATGCATCGTGGAGAAACCGTTACGAAGTTTTAAGGTGGGTACTGGTTGGAAATAAATAAAGAATATACATGAAATGAAAACAAATGCTTGATACATTTGGGAGGGTGTGAGTCTAAGATACTCAAGGTAACAAATGAAATGAGATACCCGGCCTGTAAGGTGGATCTCAATAATAAAGAAGAAACTAAAAAGATTCCAAGCCTTCGGGGTTGAGGACAAATTCTTCATGACAAAGGCAAGGGGTCTACACTGACGAGTGTAAGGACCTTGCTAAAATGGTTGCGAGGGGGTTAGCACACCCATTAAAATATACGAATGATGTGACCGGAGGTACGTCCGGAGATGGTCACGGGGGCGCTGAGAGCCTGGAAAACTTGAGCTGTAATAAAGAACCTAAAGGGTTCATGTCTACTTACTTAGCGTAAGCTAATGCAAAAATATTTTCCAAACATTGCAGGAAAGAATCATATGGAATAAAGCTTCCTATGGATGAGGCCGGATGGAAATGAAGAATCCCTAGATCTTATGTAATAGAATATTGTATGTAAAACAATATTTATAATATACCTGTGTCACTTTAGTGACAAGGCTTTGAAAAAACCCGGTGTAGGATCGGTGAATACAATATGGTTCTATTCTAGTTGAGATTGGTGAAAACAATCACAACTAAGCAATGTAAACAAGTAAACAAGAAGAATACTGATAAATGCTATTTGTATTAAGCTTCAAAGATTACAAGATTACAGAGAAAACTCTTAAGAAAAAGCAGACTTATACAATGACTCTAAGTACTACTTATATATTAACTTAGAACAAGAAAGTCCCTTGATTCTAAGGATCAGATCTAACACAAGCCGTTGATCTTGTATTGAAGCTATTCTACATGTAACGACAATAAATACTACAAAAGTTATCTTTACTCAAACGTCTTCTTACGCATCATTGCTTGAGTCCTTGGAAGACGAGCGTCGTTGTCTTTTATTATCTTGCACCAGTAACATTCTTTCTGCGTGGAGTGTGTCAGTGTTGCAGCAGAAAGGTGTCAGTGGTAATGGTTGCTTTATCGAAGCCAGTCAGCTGCAACGTTTGATCTTCAGAAGGAATGGCTATCAGCAACAATGTTGTTGATCAGCAGCAAGACACAACTGTCCACAACTGCTGATGATTTGCCTATCAGCAGCAACTTTGGTCTTCAGCAGATAAGGCTATCCGCGACAGATTTGTTTTTAAGCAGAAGAACAAGTATCCGCAGCATATAAGCTTATCCGCAGCAGTTTGTCGATCTACAGCAAATCTGAGGTCCACAGCAGTTGTACTTAGAGAATTTTGTAGCCATCAGTCTTTATTTCTACAAGCTCCCCTAAACTGATGCTACCAAAACTCTCTTACTGCTTTTGCTTTTGAAGCTTTTCCATGTTGCAGACTATCCTTTCTACCTCATAGCCTCTTGGGTCCTGGCTGAGATTGTTTAGAGGAAGCTCAGATAGAGTCTTTATGTCTTTTCTTGGCATTTTGAAGATGGCCTTGATTGAACATATCATCTTCTGTCCTTTAACATCAATCAAGATAAACTCGTTGGTATCAGCCTTGAAGGACCAACTGGTGAATGGAGAATGGAATTGAAGAGGTTTGGAATCAATGATTACATCTTTACTAGGGTTGAAGTGATGTTTGATTGCTAGCAAAAGATGTCTCCCACCTTCATTCTCTGGCTTATGGGCTTCACCCAACTCCAATATTCTTCTTAGATTTGAGTCTGGGAGTTGCAGTACCTCATCAACAGATTTATAGATAGATCTTTTCAGTTTTTCCTTTCCCCTGAATACTTTAAACCATTTGTCTCGAGTGTTGTAGAACCAGACAACTATTTCTCTTGAGTCTTCTAGTGTGATGGTAGGTTTTGTTTTCTTCTTGGAAGGCTGCTGATGAGGAGGAGCTGGGTGGAGGGATTTGGACTTTGTGGGAACAGAGGAATGAGGTCTAGCTGGAGAGTGAAAGTATGGTGGGAGGAGGAAGTAGTGGATGAGGGAGAAGGATTGGGTTTCTTTGATTTGTGTTCAGCAGATTGAGTTATCACCCATTTCTTGGAGCCTGTCTTCCCCAATCTCTCTTCCTCTTCCTTCTTGACTTTGGAGTAAAAGGTTAGCAAGTTCACGAAAATCATGGGGCCTAGCCTTTTTCCACTTTCTCCTCTGGCCTTCAGGAAGTCAGTCATGACCTTCCTTTCTTCATGGGTCCTTATGTTGAATGCAACGGTCTTCTTGGATTTTTGCTTGGCTTTTTCTTCTTCTTCATCCCTTTTCTTATTTGCCAATTTACCTTGCTGACCCATGAAGGCTCTGTAGATTTCTTTATTTGATAGTTTCTCAAGGTAGTCTGCATCCTCACCTTGAGAAATCAGAGCCGCTATCCATTCTTCTCTCATTTCTTTGGCTAGTTCAGAATCAGCTATTCTGAACTTAGCCTCTTCCCTTTTCTTCTTCTCCCTTTCTTCTTCTTCTTCTTCTTCTTCTTCTTTATTAAACTGTTCCTACAGCTGAAGAGCTAGGGCTTCATCTTCTTGTAATTGAGAAGCTGCAGGAAATCTGGCTTTGAGATCATCCAGCTGTTTAGCATACAGCTGGATTTGTTGTTCTCTGAAGAGCATGGCAACTTTTCTTTCTTGAATTTTTCCTAGCTCTGCCATCTCCTCTTCTTCTCTTCTTCTTCTACTTCTTCTTTCCCTTTGCTCTTTCATCAGTCTCTCTTCCACCTCTTCAGTCATTACTCCCTACCCCTTGGCTTTGGTTGATGCCTCTGCTTCAGCATCATGGATCACAACAACAGATGTTTTAGTTACTGTTGGGATCTCCGCTTCAGCTTCATTGGCAGTTTGGGGAGTGGATGGGGGAAGGTTTCTTGCTTCATCTTCTTCCCATTCACACCCAGTTACTTCCTTCTAATTTTTCCTTACATCCTCCAATGCTGTTCTTCTAGATTCTGTTGCAGTGTTCAGAGTGGCGGTTGGTGAGGAGAGAAAAGAGAAATCAGAGTCGGAGGAGGCATCTTCTGTAAGGCGTCCCTCCTTTTCAAGACGAGCTTTGATAGTCTTGATCATTGCTTGGCTGTCTAAGGAGTTGACATTGCAGATATGTGTTCTAAGCTCAAAAATGTTGTATAGGAAGTCTGAGTTGAGGAGTAGGATCTCATTGATGTGGTTGAAGAAGACAGATGGTCCATCACTCAGAAAGAAGGTGAAGCTAGAGGGCCCAGTGCACGACCATCCTAGCACTGCCAGTCCCCTGACCATCTCATTATGTATGAAGCTTCTCCAACAAACAGTTTCTTCGTCAGTTAAAGTACTGCTCCTGATCAGGTCAAGTCTACTTGGAGCCAGTCTTTGTGCTGCTGCTGTAGAAGATTCTGCACGGTCTTTAGGATATGCCACCCTATTTGCTTCTTCTAATAGTGCTTCAAACCAGGGCAGATTTTCAACCATTAAGTCTTGGAACCTGCATATTGTAAGTTTTGCTAAGAGATCTGAAGAGGTGTTGATGCAGCTGGATAAATATAGTTCAAGCACTTGAAGAGGATTTAGTGCATCCCAGTTCAGCTCTTCTACTCCGCTAAACTTTTCCCAATCCAGAATCTCTTAGATTGACCATCATACCCCCAAGCTAGTATGGAGTCAAAATCTAGCTTGTCTGCAGTCAGTATGTATTTGGGGGCAGTGGTTAGACTTATTATGGCCGCTGCTTCTGGAAGAATGGTGATTGATAGAGGTGTACCTTCATGGTGACTTGTATTTGTCAACACCTCATCACAGGCTCGAACAACCAACTTCCAATCCTCAGTGATTTCTTCCTCTTTATCTACTGAGTCTGGCAAGTCATGAACTTGAACAAAGGCAGGTTTGAATAAGGAACTTTGAAATGCAGCATGCTCTTGTATCCAGTCCTCAAGGTTGTCAGCATCATCTTCTACTGCGACTATCTCCCCCTTTTTGGTTACATCAGTGTAAAGGATTGCATCTGTTTGAGTTCCCACTGATACAAGGGAAGGAGTAGGCACAGTTGGGCATTGATGGGCTTTATGCATAGAGACTTGGTGCCTTAGTTTGGACACTTCAGCCTCTAGCATAGCCACCCTGGCCATCAATTCCATATTTTTGAGTTTCGGACTGTTCTCATCCACAGTTGTGGAATCCTTGGAGCTGGATGGGGTCTTAGGCATAGCCTCTGCATCCCCATCACCCTTGGGATTCCTCTCAGTGAAGAGTGTTTCAAAGGAAACATCCTCATGGTGAGTTGCCGTGGTTAGGGTCTTAGTGATGTTATCACTGTCCTCCTGGTTAGTTGATGTACCAGGAGTAGTGACAGCCTTTTCCACATTCACTCTAGCAGTACTCCCAGAGTGAACCTTCTTGGGTGATGAACTTATGTTAGGTGCACTAGTAGCCAAGTCAATCAATACCTCCGAGATAGTGGTTGTTTTAGAAGGTATATCATCTTGACAAGGTGCCTCTACACTAGAGAATAAAATAATGGAATGGCTCAGTGGGTTGTTTTATGGATCCGGGATGTGATCCTGATCCTAATAGAGAAGCTTCCAAGGAAGTCTCTCTAATGATGTGGCTATCCCTTTTGATATTCTCATCAGAATTTTGGGATTCTGAATGAGGGCTTTTAGGTTGGGATTGGTCCTTTGAGACAAGAAGAGAAGTAGTCTTCTTGCTCCTTTTTCTAGTATATTTTGCCGCAACTGGGGCCCTTTGTTCCAGTTGAACGATAACATCCAAAACAGGTGTAAGTAATTTATGTTCCTGTGCATCCTTTGTAGTATGCACATGGGTTCGAACAGTGGAAGCAGATTGTTGTTCAGGATGTGAAGAGGAGCGTGTGGGATCAGTATCAGTTGGGATTGCTGAACTGTCACCCTGGGTACTTTGTATGTTCATCATTGTAGATAACAATGGAACATTGACCCCTGAGAACTTTTTGAAATAGTTCTCATACTTTGAAAAATGTTATTTTTATGTCCCAGCAGAAGATAGATTTTTGCAGATTTTGAAAGATCTTTTAATTCGTTATTGAAAACCTCCTACAAGAATCTTGGGTACATAAAAAATGATTGCTTTGCACCTTCTTGAAGGTTATATCTCAAACCTTCAAAGATGAGATGTGTAAAGTTGAAACCCTAGCCAGAAACCATACCATGAACAGCAGAGGCAAGTGCAGAGCTCACTTGCCATCCACCTCTCTTCTAGGATATGCATTGTAGAAGAGTGGCATAGAAACTTCCATGGAGGGCCCATCAGCGCCTTTTCGATTGTTACTCGTTCTGATTTCCAGTGTACCCTATGGATACAAAGGTCCTCATGTATTCTTCCTTCGAGTATGAAATGCCGGCCCCCTCGTCTTGAAGTTTGAGATGTTTTCGTAGAGTAGCTTCAGTGATGGTGATGTCTTTGCCATCTACCTTGGCTTGGATTTGGGTTATCCCCTGTTCGGTAGAGTAGACGGCAGAGTTCAAGAAGTTCTCCATGTGAGGGATGTAAATGGTTGGGTTTACAGTTAGTGCATGTGTATCTTTGATCGACATAGAAAGTCGATCATGTTATTGAATCCCTCGGACTTCTTTCCTTTGATTAAGTATGCCGTGAGGTTGTGATATGGAGGGAACTTATCATCGGGATGGTTTATGTCTACCTCTGCCATTTTGTTGGGTTTGGAGGGAAAGAGGAAGGTTTTTGAAGGGTGGTTAAGGATGGAAAGCTTTGAATGTTGTGGGGGCTTGAGAGAAAGTGATGGGAGTTAGGGTGAAATTGAATGTGAAGAGGTGGTGAAGAAATTTGATTTGTGTTATAATGGCAGACGAGAGAAAAAGCAAAAATACTTGTACAGTACAACCTTGTTCACTTTTTACTGTTACAGCTGTAATACACTAAAGCAGTCATGGTAAAGACTGAAAGTAAAATTTTTTTTACTGCGGGCAAAGGTTAATTTGGACCTAGATTTACCCATCAGCAGCCAACCTGGTTGTTGCGGATGGTTAAGCCTATCCGCTGCAAGCTTGGTTGCTATGGATGGTTAAGTCTGTCAGCAGCAAACTCAATTGCTGCTGATGGATGCAATAATCCGCAGCAAGGATGTTGCTTCTGACAGCCTTAAAGCTATCCGTAGGAAACTTGTTCCTACTGATAACTTAAAGCAGTCAGTGGCAAATTATTTGCTGCTGATGATTAAACCTGTCAGCAGTGAAAAAAGTTGTTGCTGACTTATAACTTTTATTTTCAATAAAGGACAAACACATTTACAAAACAAAATTTTTGTGACCTGGCTGTCCCTGCACATGAGAGAGATCTAGTTAGTGGGAGGAATCCAAGAGCTTGCATCCTTATAAAAAAGGGTTCTCGGATTATCAGTATCAATATGTGTGCATTCAACGGAACCAATGATGATTCTTGGAGGAATTTTGGCTTTCCAATGTTGAATTGGTGGTTTTCCAGCTCTCTTTGCTTTGTCAGCATCAGATGTTGCAACTGAGGACTTTGGCTTATCAGCAGCAGATTTTGTTGATGCTGATGGTTTTACTTGATCAGCAGCAATCTTGGTTGCTGCTGAAGACTTGTCTTTAGGTCGCTTGGGCTTTAATTGATCAGCAACATTTTTGTTGGCTGTTGATGGTTTAACTTGGGCACCAGCAATCTTGGTTGCTGATGAAGGCTTTTCCTTTGGTTGCTTGAGTCTTACTTGATCAGCAGCAGTTTTGTTTGCTGCTGATGGTTTAATCTTCGAAGTATGCCTACCCTTCTTCAGCTTACTGATAGGCTTTTGTTGAAGAGGAATTTGATGAAGAACCTGGTTGAGAGGATTAAACTTACAATTTGCAGCAAAGTGGTCTGATTCACCACAGATGATGCAAGATTGTTGAGGTTTTGGCAGATGCTTTCTTGGTGGGGATAAAGAGTTTCTGAACTGAGTTTCTTTGGCTTCAAAGCGTCTTACCTTTTTGTTCTTCTTTGTTTTCTCAAAAGCGTGTTGCTTTAGGTTTCTTTGTTGTTGAAGGTAATAGAAGCAGGTGCTGGCAGTATGATTATATTTCCCACACAGAAAGCATGATTTAGCCAGTTTGTCCCTTTGAAAGTACACATAGTCCTTTCTTTTGAACAAGTCTTTGAAGTTCCAGGGGTGAGCTTTGTTGTGCTCAAAGGTGGCTTCTTCCAATGTCTTTTGAACATATGGAGCTCCCTTTTTAGGCACATGACATATGTCAAACACCTTCCTTTGTTGGATTGAGGCTTTGAGTTGGTGGAGGTTGAATACTGTCCCTTTTCAACAGTTAGCTTTCTTCCTTCTGGAGGATAGCTGATTCTGATTTGTTTGGTTGGTTGAGATACTAGTACTGTTTTTGAAGGGAAGAAAGGGCTTGGATTATTGGCTTTACTAACTTCATAGGTAGGTGGTGATGAAACTTTATTGGTTTCAGTGGAGTCTGAGCATGTTGACTCAGACTCGGAAGAAGTAGTGCATTCTTGCACAGGGGTTACTTGGACAACAGGGTCAAGATTTCGGTTGGCCATGTCATGGTTGGAAATATTGAAACTTGGTTCATGAATGGCTACATAGTCAGCGGGTGGAGGAACAACATTGTAGGGTTGTTCAGCTTGGAATCCAAGACCAGCAGTTACCTTTTCATGAATTTGAGCATCCAAAAGTCTTTGCAGCCTTTTGGATGCAAACTCATATTTTTCCACATGGACCTTTTGGTCTGCTAATTCGGCCCTTGTAGCTTTTAACATAACTAGAAGATCATCAATTTGAGTTTCAAGGTTTGTTTGTTCAAGTTTTAATGATGAAATTTCTTTATTTAAACAATCAATCTTTTCCTTGTAACTGTTTTCAACCTTTTTAAATTCAGATTTCATTTGGTGAAATTCTTCATTTTGATCTATGAGATTCTGGTTATGTTTCCTGTATCCAAGGACCTTATCAACACAAGCTTGAGTACAAAGATTTTCATATACCTGAGGTGGTACCTCTGATGTGTCTGCCATGAGTGCTTGATTGTTGGCAGGAATATCCTCATACTGGAATCTCCAGTCAAAGTTAGCAGTTCCAACAGCTGCACAAGCTGTAGTTTGTGCAGGAGGAGTGGCCTATTGCTGTTGTTGCTGTCTTGGCTGAGCTTGGTGAGCTTTTCTGGTATGAGCAGCAGTTGGGTTTGCCTTTGGTGCCTTGCATTCTCTAGCAAAATGACCAAGTTGGTTACAGTTGTAACACCTCAATTTGCTTTTCTCCAAGCCAACCCTGGTGTTAAAGTTGTTACTTGGAACGGGTCTTCCTGTTCTTGAGTAGAACCTTTTTGCTCTTAAAGAGAGCATGACATAGGAGTGATGTATATCCATTTCTTCTAGATCATCTGGATGAAAACATTCCAGATCTTCCTTGATAAAGGTTATATTGCTCCAGTCGAACTCAGAAGTTCCAACAGTTGCACAGGCTGCAGTTTGAACTGAGTAGCTTACTGCTGTTGTCTGGGTTGGGCTTGGTGAGCTTGTCTTGACTGAGAAGTGACTGGATTTGCTCTTGGTTCCTTGCATTCTCTAGCAAAGTGACCTAGTAGGTTACAGTTGTAACATCTGAGTTTGCTTTTATCCAAGCCAACTCTGGTGTTGGAGTTGTTACTTGGAATGGGTCTTCCGGTTCTAGAGTAGAACCTCTTTGCTCTTATAGAGAGCATGGCATATGAGTGTTGTATGTCCATTTCTTCTAAATCATCTGGATGAAAGCATTCCAGATCCTCCTTGATAAAGGACATATTGTTTGAGCTTTTAGAAACAAAAGCAGCAGGGGTTGATGTTTGAGGAGGAGCTTCTAGGAGAAATGGTGAGCTGTTTGTTTGAGAGCTTGGAGTTTGAGGCTGGGTGATGATGGGAGGATAGTAGTTACTTGAACTAGGACTCGAGTGTTCAGAATGGAGTGCAGAGGAGGTGGTGGTGGATGTTGAGGCTGTTTGGTAGCTTGAGCTTCTTTCTTTTGCCTGAATCATCTCTAGCTCATAAGTTTTTAACATTCCAAAGAGCTCAGTCATCTGGAGAGTCTTCAGATTCTCCGTTCTTCTGATTGACACTGTGTAAAGTGTCCAGCAGCTTGGTAGAGACCTGATGAACTTCTTGAGAATATCTTCATTATCCAGCTTCACTTTTGAGCACTGCAGCTCACCTACAAGATAAGTATATCTGTTATATAAAATAGTTAGAGACTCACCTTCCTTCCAGATGAAGTTTTCATATTTCTACTTCAGGATGTCTCTTCTGTTTTCTTTTACTTCCTCTGAACCAGCAAACATCTTCTCAAAAGCCTCCCATAGCTCCTTTGCAGTTTTGTATCCTCTGAAGTTGTGAAAAACTTCATTTGGTAAGCACATCTGGATGGCTCCCAAGGCCTTGAAATCTACCTTCATTTTCTTGATGTCTTCATCAGAGTATTTGGATGATTCTTTGGGAACCAGTGTACCTCCGGAATCAGCGGAGGCCACCATGGGTATGTATGGTCCATCTTTAATGGATTTCCACATCCCATATTCTTGATAGCAGAAGAATCTTTCCATTCTGTTCTTCCACATATCATAGTCTTCTCCAGACACCAGTCTTGGTGGTCTGCTGATGCTTCCAATGTCTTCAACTCCATTGTTTTGTGCCATTTTTTATTTGTGATAATGGGTGACTTTAGCAAAGGGATAGTTTTGAATAGAGCCAGAGAATGATTAAACAAGTGTGAGTTTGTTTAATCTATGAGCCAAAGCTCTGATACCACTTGTAGGATCGGTGTATACAAGATGGTTCTATTCTAGTTGAGATTGGCGGAAATAATCGCAACTAAGCAATGTAAACAAGTAAACAAGAAGAATACTGATAAATGCAATTTGTATTAAGCTTCAAATATTACAAGATTACAGAGAAAACTCTTAAGAAAACACACACTTATACAATGACTCTAAGTACTACTTATATAGTAACTTAGAATCAAGACAGACCCTTGATTCTAAGGATCAGATCTAACACAACCCGTTGATCTTGTATTGAAGCTATTCTACATGTAATGACAACAAATACTACAAAAGTTATCTTTACTCAAACGTCTTCTTAGGCATCATTGCTTGAGTCCTTGGAAGAAGAGCGTCGTTGTCTTTTATTGTCTTGCACCAGTAACATTCTTTCTACGTGGAGTGTGTAGTTGTCACACCCCAACCGACGGCGGAATCATCGGGGCGGGACATGTAGACTGTTCATGAGCACAAGGATGACTAAATTGTAATATATTAAACATCAATTTCATTTCAAATAATCCAAACACAACCAAATCCAAGAAAGAACATAATTGAAATACATAGAATTCTTTATTCAAATTAACTAAGTCCCAAGGCCTATGTGTAGCATATCTTGATCAAATCACACATTAGTACCTGAAACATGAATAAAATAAGGTCAACTAAAAAGTTGGTGAGCATACACAGGTTTGTATATAGATAGCATATAGATTATGAATAAACAAATCCTTACATAACATGATAAAATAAGGCATTTATGGAGAGCAGCTATTGTGTAACCAAGTACAATCAAACCTTTGTAACTAGCATTCAAAATTGTGTTGTCGGTAACAATCACCCCAATCTGGGTGGGTTTGTCAGACTCAGTAGATCTATCATTGTTTACCGTCGGCTTGAATAGTTAATGATTGCGCATAAATCGCATACAAAAGTTAACACACCTAGCACTCAGGCATAAAGCTCAAATTTGCACACATGAATGTAAAGAGGATTTGTACTTGTGTAGTTTGTGTAAATGTAAGCAATAGTGTTGTATAGTGTTCATGTTCCACCCTAAAAAGTGTAAAAGAGTAAAAGGGGCTATGTAATACTCACTTGATTTGAAGGCGTAGCTAACACGAGAGACTAGATAGTAATACGAGGTCCTTATAATGCACAACGTTAACCTAGTGTGGAATGTGCATTGAATTAATAGTGTGCACAATAGTCTATGTCTAAGTCTAGGGTTGAATTGGATTTGTGCATAAGGAATTTTGAAGTTGTAGGTGTTAGTGGTTTGTATTTGAATGGTGTTGTATAAATTAAGGTTTGAGTTTGGAATAACTAAATAATAAAATAAAATTATTATTTATTTACTTAGCTAATAAAATAATGTAGGTATTAGGGGTAATTAAGTATAACCTAAATAAATATTTTTTGTTTAAATGTAACTTAAATAAATAATTGTTACTTTATTTATTTATTTATGAAATATGTAACTTAGTCATTTAGTTATAAAAAAATGTATTGGTTGTTTTATATTAAATAAAATTTGTTTACTTTATTTTCATAAAGAGGTGTAAATAAATTGTGTAACTAACATTTAAGTATAGGGTTTAACAATAAGTATAAATTTAATTTTAAATAAATAACTCCTATTTATTTTAGGATTAAGAATTTGATCTTTTTAAATAAAGTTAATATATATCTTTATAAAATCAATTATTTTTATTTGAAAATTAATCTGAATCACTTATTGTTTTTAAAATATAAAAATAAGTATTCTGCTAAGATTTTTCTCACACACGACCGTGCCTGGGACAAGGCACGATCGTGCTAGGACCACGGGCGCGACCGTGCTAGTTAGGGACGCGACCGTGTTGACCAAACAGAAGGCATAACTAAGTTGTTTACTAGGCACGCCCATGTCTGGGCCAGGCACGACCGTGTCTAGGGTTTTGAGGCATGACCAAGTCTAGCCAAGGGCATGACCGGATCTAAGTGTGTGAGGCACGACCGCGCTGGTTTTTGGTGCGACCGTGTCTCATGAAGCACGACCGCGCTAGAATGCTACCGTGACCGTGTCTGTTTCAAAACAGAATCGATTTGACTAATTCTTATATTGTTAATGTTGGAATTCATAGGGCTTTCATCTGTAGGGTTATTACAAGTCTATTGGAGTATATTAATTGTATTTAAAACGTGTTCAAAGCAGGGTTCGATTAAACCATTTTAGAACGAAAAATAGATTCTGGTTCGTGATGATTCCCATATTGTAAGCCCAAATTCGTTTAGGGATTTTGATCTATAGACTAAATCGAAAGTGTGGAAGGTTTCAATTACCCGGAAGGAGGACGAATCGATGGTGTACGGGTAGAATGGGTTCCGGCGATGACGGGCTTGGCCTCCGGCGTCTTCTGCTGCAATTCCGACTAGATAAGCGTGTCCAGTAGCTTTAGAGAGGATCGATAGTATGTTGGCTTGGGAGAATTGCAAATCAAATGGTGAATTCGATGGTTTCGTGAGAGGATTAGGTGTTTATGAGATAATTCGATGAAATTAAGTTTATTTGTTGTAATGGTGATGATAAAAGGGTTTAATTGAGTTCGTTAATGATGAAAACGTGTAGAACGGTTATGAAATCGAACGTCCCTGAGATTAAAGGCTGCATTTACGTTTCAACTGCTGAGAGGCGCGACCGTGCCCATATGAGGCGCGACCGTGCCAAGTGTCACACCCCAACCGACGGCGGATTATACGTCGGGGTGGACGCGGTTGTTCAATAGCACAAGGTTGACTATTAAAGTTTCGATATTTCATTAATGAATAATTTAAGATTCAATACAAGGAAGAATGATACGAATACAACATTTAATTTAAGTAGTCTAGGTCCAAAGCATCCTATGTGATCACGATAAAGTCTCATGTTGTAGAACCTGAAACATGTGAAAGAATCTGTCAACTACAAAATAGTTGGTGAGATACAAAGGTTTTGACACAGTTTAACAAATATTTGGAAAGAATTACAATTCACTATGATTTGTGCATTCGATAATGTAAGTATGCGAAAACAAGTATCTTAAACATTGTGCACATTCAATCCTTCAACCATGTTTAGGCATAACCCGCATGTTTAAAAGTTTGGTTTAGTAACAATCACCAAGGGCTCCCCCCGAAGGGTCAATCAATCAAGGTAGATTGGTCAAATGCAATAGATATATCATTGTTACAATAGACTTGATCAAAGTTAATGAATATGTTGGTTTTAAGTTTAATCTAAGCATACAAGTCTCAAGTTTAACATAAGAATAAACACGTAGTCATAGTTGTACAAGAATTGTATAAGTTTAAGAATTTTGAACATGTTTCACCCCAAAAGCATAGAAAGGAAAAAGGGGCTAAGTATACTCACTTGGATTGGATGAAGAGTATCCATCAAGATTAAGTGTTTGCAAGACTTGGAGAGGGAGAATATCTTTACAATAAGCCTAAGCATGCAAGTTTAAAGATTTAAGTATGATCCTATAAGTCTATGGTAAGGATCTAGGATTTCAAGATCGACTAGGGTTCCAAGTGGGAGACGGGAATGATTGTGTTTATAAAGTTTAAGTCGAGTTTTAATATGGTTTTGAATGAGTCATACTAGACTTGGATTTCAAAGTTTAAATAAGTTAATAGTTTAAAATAATTATTGTTTAAAATAATTATTTAAGATAAGGATTAAAGATAAATAATAATTATTTCAAAAGTAAAATAATTATTAAATATTTAAAGACTAAATAGTGATTAAGGATAAATAATAATTATTTAAGAATAAGTAATTATTAAGGATGAATAATTATCAAAAGGTTATTTACTTGATTTGAATTTATCAATATAGATAGTTTTAAGATTAAAGCATTAAGTATACAAATTAAATATTATTTAAGAATGGTTATAAGTCTAAATATCTAAAGTGAAATTTGTAAGTTTAAACAAATATGTTAAATAGCATTTTTTTATATTTTAATTTAAAGTTTCAAAGTTTATAAATCTATAATTTCAACGTTAAAGTATTCGAGTAAGGTTTATAAGTTTATAAATACTTAAAGTTATCTATTTATAATGTTTATAATTTATAACTTTATGATTTATAAATTACGCATGTTTATTTTATTTAAATAAATAAATAAATCTTGAATTTTAAATGTTAAACTAAAGTTTATAAATCGATTTAATGTTTAAATTAAATAATATGTTTATTTCAGAAAGTATAAAATAATTTTATAGTTTCTGATTATTAACATAATTCCTGCTTAAAATATAAGTTTTATAAAGTTTTATAAAGTTTTAAAAGTATTTTTATAGTTTTAAGTGTTTAAAACTATTTTTAAAGAATTATTTATTACAAGTTTTATTTAATTAAAATAGTTCCGGAATGTAAAAGTATAAATAGAAATCATTTTTAAGTTTATAAAAGTTTAACATAATTTATAAAAATTATAAAAGTTTAAAAACTGCTAAAAAAGAACTAAAACAAAAACAGTGGGCAAAAACCGGTTCCCCCGGATTCGAACTCGGGTCTGGGATCGGGTTACCAAACACACACACAAGTCTAACCACCCCGCCTACGGGTCTCGGTGGTATTCATCTAGAAAAAGAAACTTTTAAACACAAGTTCCAAACGCCCCCAAATTCCCAAGAACCCTAGTTTCGATTCCCGTCAAATACATGCTGATTCGCCCTCTGTTAATGCAATTAAACAGAGGGCTTTCGATCCTTAGAGTATAACGACCCTACTAGACGCAAGAATTACCTGAAATGGTGGAGAAACGAGTGAGAACGGGTCTGAGCTTCGAAGTCGGCTGTCGCGAGTTTGAATCGTACAATGTAAGTGATGAACGACTGATTTGAGAGTTTGGAGAGTTGAGGGGTGAGGTTTATGAGGTTTCTAACTCGATATTTATAGCGAATTCAAGTGTTAAATGCTCGGTTAGGTGGCGGGTTAACGGTTGAGCTTAAATGAGTTTGAATTCAAAATACGCGTTGTTAGGCTCGATGTTGAGCATTGAATACGGTTAGGTTACGATCGCACGCTCGAGTCGAGACTCGAGGTACATTGAATTTGGCCGGAATCACGATTTCGCGCAAAAGGGCTGAGAACCGGGACTGGGCAGGACTCGAACTTGGAACCTGTTTCCAAACTGAAAGTTTGGATAAATTACAGATTCGGTCCCTGTAGTTTCCCTCTTTTATCATCTCATGTATAAACTTAGATTAGAGTTAAAAATAAGTTTTCAGGATGACAATTTTAGCCCCTGAGACTTTTAAAACATATATACTTCAATTTATTATTATTTTTTTTTGTCTAAAAAAGTTTTATAAAATAATTTCTAAGTTCCATAACTTATTTATTTTAAAATAAGTTTTATGCCTTATTATTTTATAACTTTTTTTTTATAAAATGATTCACATAGTTTATTAGAAGTTTAAATAAAAAAATGAGTTTATAAACTTGCTAGAATTTAAAAAAGTTTATTTATATATATAAAATTTTCATATATATATATATATATACATATCTATCTAAGTTTCAAATGTGACAGATTTGCGTAAATGTCCACGAAATGGGTCGGAATATCCCGGATATTACAGTCTCCCCTACTTTAGGGAATTTCGTCCCGAAATTAGAGTAGAAGGGTTTAGTACAGGATTTAAGTCTATGATACGCACAAGGATAATGAGAAAGATGCTCTACGTTCCCAAGTAGACCCTGAGTTACGTTTAGATTTTTAAGTAAGTTGTAAGGATAGGGATAAGATTACGCTCGAGTTTCTAAGTTTTCAATGCATATGGTTATCATGAGTTCCCTATGAAACATATAGTCTTATTCGGATAGATGAAGATTCGTTTTCAAAAGCATTGGAGAGGATGACCGTTGAATTTCTATCCAAGATTCAAAGTGAGGTGCATTCACTTAGGATGGATTCGATAATAGTTCAAGAAATTGAGTTTGTAGACTAATACGCCTAAGGATTGCTACGGTACCTAAGTTCCGTGGCTACCTTTTACGATAAGTCTTAGATCGTAGCACACGATAGAGTTTACTATGTCTTTCCATACGCTGATTTTCATACTTACGTGTGCACCCGCAAGCATTCAAATCGTCGCATAGGTCCTTCCGTTTGTGTGTGGATCAAGAAGGAGTACAAGAATTTGTTTAACTCATGACTAGAGTTTCCACATAAGAGTGATCATTGATTAACGAGTCCCTTAGAGAGAAACGTCATTCAATGAGAAAAGAAAAGAATGTGACAAGACTTAGAGTTTCAAAGTTTCCTCGTGATTGATTAAGAATACTTCAATCATTGAGTAATTTAAAGTCTTTACACTTTCCTTGGGTTTGATCAAGAATACATCAAACCTTGAGTAGTTTAAAAGTCTTATACGTTCATCATGTTTGAATAAGCATACGTCAAACATGGAATAGTTTAAAGTCTTATACGTTCATCATGTTTGAACAAGCATACGTCAAACATGGTGTAGTTTAAAGTCTCATACGTTCATCATGTTTGAACAAGAATACGTCAAACATGGGGTAGTTTAAAGTCTCATACGTTCATCATGTTTGAACAAGCATACGTCAAACATGGTGTAGTTTAAAGTCTCATACGTTCATCATGTTTGAACAAGAATACGTCAAACATGGGGTAGTTTAAAGTCTCATACGTTCATCATGTTTGAACAAGAATACGTCAAACATGGAGTAGCTTAAAGTCTCATACGTTCATCATGTTTGAACAAGCATACATCAAACATGGGGTAGTTTAAAGTCTCATACGTTCATCATGTTTGAACAAGAATACATCAAACATGGGGTAGTTTAAAGTCTCGTACGTTCATCATGTTTGAACAAGAATACGTCAAACATGGAGTAGTTTAAATTGTGTTTGAACAAGGATACGTCAAACATAGAATAGTTTAAATTGTGTTTGAACAAGAATACGTCAAACATAGAATAACCTTAAAGTCTCTTAGTTTAGCTTCAGTGTATACGATTACGTTTTGAGTATAAAGTGGTTATCTAAATACTCTAGTGTTTAAGAGAGTTGTGGGACAGCGTTTGGAACAGGATTAACCATTATACCCTTTCTCACAAAAGATTCGAGTTGTCCAGAAGATTAGTGGATCCCGATGTTTAGTTTAGATAGGAGTCAGGGGATGTACTCTGCTAAAGAGAGTAATGTCCTCCTTCCTACTAGCGTTTAGTATCAAGAGTGAAGTTTTCTCTTATATATGGAATGTACGTTTATCAAGTCTCATAGGGTTTGGTTAAGATGGACACACAAAGTTTTCAAGACTAAGAATCCAAGTATAAGTTTGAAAATAGGATAAGTCAGTTGAGTTTCAAGTTTCAGTATTAAGCTCTTTATTGATCATGTTTAGATTTTAAGAACACGGGATTGGGTATTTGTACATGTTTTACATGACTCAAAAGTCCCTGACCTCATAGTCGCGTATACGAAGTTTAATGTTTTAGCAATGTGTATTTAAGCTTTTAGTCCCCGTTGTGATTTTTTAGTAAGTCTTTTACGTGACAAGAGTTGAATGAGGAAAGCCTCCAAGCATAGGGTGACGGGAAAATTTTTGATAAGGTTTATGATAGTGTGTTTACAAATGATTTATCTTGATTCATAACAGAAAGTATAGTTTTCTTTTGTATAGAATGTAATTAAGATGTTCAAAAACGACGAGTTAGGCGTCGATAAGTAGTACGAGTAAGATTTATAAAAGATAGGTGTGATTGTCAAGCAAAAAGTTGGTCAAGTTCACAAGTGTTAAGTCTATACAAGAAGTAAGGGTCATGGTTGTTTGGGGTAATGATTCGTAAGTCGGGTTGTTTTTGAAAATGTGCTTACGAATTAGAAGATTTGTTCAAGATTTATTCCTCAGGTACACGTGTCACTTAGGGTTTTTATAGTTTAATGCAACGTTGTTAATTATTTCAAGTACTAACGTAAGTTGTTTTCGACGAAAGTGTTTGGGTAGGTGTGTTAAGTTTACAATGATGAAAGGAAAGTTAAACTAGTAAATGATGACAAAATGAAATTTCAAAATGGTTTCCGTTTAGATGTTTCAAAATTGGGACTTCTAGCCCTTACATAATACAATTTAAACGGAAAATTAAAGTGTGTAAGTAAGTTGATTAAATACTTTCAAAAGGTTTTTATTCATAATACTGAGTCATCACAGTACTATTAAAATGGTTTTTGGTTTGACGTTGATGGGCCGACGAAGAGAATTCCCGGAAGAAGGGGTGGGTCACAAGGACTCACTTATGTACCCTATTTCCATAGCCAGAATTTCCTCGTGAGTCTACAACTTTTTAGTTATTGTCACCGATATTTGGGTTTAAAGTACTATGTCGAGGTTTATTGTTGGCTTAGGATCTTAAACGTGGAGCTTGTTTATCCTATAGTAGGCTTCTTCCCTTGCGGGAAAGCGATCAGGTTACTAATCACTTTGTTAATGTACTTTAGGTTTAAAAGACGTTAAGTTTTGTTTACCATAAACGGTGATGTGTAAGTTTTAAGGACGTATGAAGGTTTTGAGATTAAAAGTGTAACAAAGTTTTTGAGTTAGTCATAAGATGAAGTTTGCTTGAGTGACGAAAATGAAATGAGACGCAAGGGTTTCCCCTTATGTGTCAAGTTTATAAAATAATGAAGCTTGTAAAAAGATTTGTATACATAGTTTTAAATGTGCTGGTATTACAAGGATCATGAAGTTTAAGGATGTCTAAACACTTTGAGATGTGTAAAAGTGTAGCAAAAGTTTGAGTGAGTTATTTAGAGTAGTTTGGTTGGGTGATGAAAATAAGATGAAACGCAAGGGTTTCCCCTTAAGTGTTATGTTCATAAGATAATGAAGTTTGTAGGAGAATTTTGTAGAGTAATACATAGTTTTTAAGGGTTGTATTACAACGATCACGAAGTTTATGGGGTAGTATATATAAGTATAAGTTTATGTATGTAGTTTTTAAGTATAACCTCGTAAGAATTTCTCCTTGAAGGTAACTCCTTCAGGTCATGACGAGTAAGCATGCTGTCATGTGACCATTCTTGAAAAGACGGAACATAAGAATCATAGAGTAAAGGTTATAGAGGAAAGTTTTTGAATCATGAATTTACGAAGTGTATAGTATTTGAGATGGTACTCATTTAGTGCATATCACTAAGTAAGTACTCTGACATATAAAGATAGATCTAAGCTCACTATTGTTTAGAGAAGTCATGCATTCCTATAAGTGAATACTCATCCCAAGAATTCCCAGGAAAGCATACGGGTCCAACGGTTGATTTGGATTTATACGAAATGCTTTCCTTGACAGAATTTCCCAGAATACAGGTATTCACCCTTCCGGTCCGCACAAGTTCTCACACATTATCTAGAACTTAAATATTCTTGACGAGAGTTTAGTGGTGGCTTAGACTTAAAGCCTAAGAATGCATCCTCGACGTAGTAGGCTCTTGTAGCACGTAGGTAAGTAGAAACGTAGGATCTCCAAGCGTTCACGTATAAGATTTAAGAATAGAATGAGGAGAGAATTCCTAGTAAAGGACATGAGATAACTCATGTTTGGGTCTCCTAAGTTATAGTCTAGGTCAAGTGTCTAATAACCTAATTCCCTATAATCAAGGCTCTGATACCAATCTGTCACACCCCAACCGACGGCGGATTATACGTCGAGGCGGACGCGGTTGTTCAATAGCACAAGGTTGACTATTAAAGTTTCGATATTTCATTAATGAATAATTTAAGATTCAATACAAGGAAGAATGATACGAATACAACATTTAATTTAAGTAGTCTAGGTCCAAAGCATCCTATGTGATCACGATAAAGTCTCATGTTGTAGAACCTGAAACATGTGAAAGAATCTGTCAACTACAAAATAGTTGGTGAGATACAAAGGTTTGGACACAGTTTAACAAATATTTGGAAAGAATTACAATTCACTATGATTTGTGCATTCTATAATGTAAGTATGAGAAAACAAGTATCTTAAACATTGTGCACATTCAATCCTCCAACCATGTTTAGGCATAACCCGCTGGTTTAAAAGTTTGGTTTAGTAACAATCACCAAGGGCTCCCCCCGAAGGGTCAATCAATCAAGGTGGATTGGTCAAATGCAATAGATATATCATTGTTACTATAGGCTTGATCAAAGTTAATGAATATGCTGGTTTTAAGTTTAATCTAAGCATACAAGTCTCAAGTTTAACATAAGAATAAACACGTAGTCATAGTTATACAAGAATTGTATAAGTTTAAGAATTTTGAACATGTTTTACCCCAAAAGCATAGAAAGGAAAAAGGGGCTAAGTATACTCACTTGGATTGGATGAAGAGTATCCGTCAAGATTAAGTGTTTGCAAGACTTGGAGAGTGAGAATATCCTCACAATAAGCCTAAGTATGCAAGTTTAAAGATTTAAGTATGATCCTATAAGTCTATGGTAAGGATCTATGATTTCAAGATCGACTAGGGTTCCAAGTGAGAGACGGGAATGATTGTGTTTATAAAGTTTAAGTCGAGTTTTAATAAGGTTTTGAATGAGTCATACTAGACTTGGATTTCAAAGTTTAAATAAGTTAATAGTTTAAAATAATTATTGTTTAAAATAATTATTTAAGATAAGGATTAAAGATAAATAATAATTATTTCAAAAGTAAAATAATTATTAAATACAAAGTATTTAAAGACTAAATAGTGATTAAGGATAAATAATAATTATTTAAGAATAAGTAATTATTAAGGATGAATAATTATCAAAAGGTTATTTACTTGATTTGAATTTATCAATATAGATAGTTTTAAGATTAAAGCGTTAAGTATACAAATTAAATATTATTTAAGAATGGTTATAAGTCTAAATATCTAAAGTGAAATTTGTAAGTTTAAACAAATATGTTAAATAACATTTTTTTATATTTTAATTTAAAGTTTCAAAGTTTATAAATATATAATTTCAACGTTAAAGTATTCGGGTAAGCTTTATAAGTTTATAAATATTTAAAGTTATCTATTTATAATGTTTATAAATTTATAACTTTATGATTTATAAATTACGCATGTTTATTTTATTTAAATAAATAAATAAATCTCGAATTTTAAATATTAAACTAAAGTTTATAAATCGATTTAATGTTTAAACTAAATAATATGTTTATTTCAGAAAGTATAAAATAATTTTATAGTTTCTGATTATTAACATAATTCCTGCTTAAAATATAAGTTTTATAAAGTTTTATAAAGTTTTAAAAGTATTTTTATAGTTTTAAGTGTTTAAAACTATTTTTAAAGAATTATTTATTACAAGTTTTATTTAATTAAAATAGTTCCGGAATGTAAAACTATAAATAGAAATCATTTTTAAGTTTTTAAAAGTTTAACATAATTTATAAAAATTATAAAAGTTTAAAAACTGCTTAAAAAAAACTAAAACAAAAACAGTGGGCAAAAACCGGTTCCCCCGGATTCGAACTCGGGTCTGGGACCGGGTTACCAAACACACACACAAGTCTAACCAACCCGCCTAAGGGTCTCGGTGGTATTCATTTGGAAAAAAGAAACTTTTAAACACAAGTTCCAAACGCCCCCAAATTCCCAAGAACCCTAGTTTCGATTCCCGTCAAATACATGCTGATTCGCCCTCTGTTAATGCAATTAAACAGAGGGCTTTCGATCCTTAGAGTATAACGACCCTACTAGACGCAAGAATTACCTGAAATGGTGGAGAAACGAGTGAGAACGGATCTGAGCTTCGAAGTCGGCTGTCGCGAGTTTGAATCGTGCAATGTAAGTGATGAACGACTGATTTGAGAGTTTGGAGAGTTGAGGGGTGAGGTTTATGAGGTTTCTAACTCGATATTTATAGCGAATTCAAGTGTTAAATGCTCGGTTAGGTGGCGGGTTAACGGTTGAGCTTAAATGAGTTTGAATTCAAAATACGCGTTGTTAGGCTCGATGTTGAGCATTGAATACGGTTAGGTTACGATCGCACGCTCGAGTCGAGACTCGAGGTACATTGAATTTGGCCGGAATCACGATTTCGCGCAAAAGGGCTGAGAACCGGGACTGTGCAGGACTCGAACTTGGAACCTGTTTCCAAACTGAAAGTTTGGATAAATTACAGATTCGGTGCCTGTAGTTTCCATCTTTTATCATCTCATGTATAAACTTAGATTAGAGTTAAAAATAAGTTTTCAGGATGACAATTTTAGCCCCTGAGACTTTTAAAACATATATACATCTATTTATTATTATTTTTTTGTCTAAAAAAGTTTTATAAAATAATTTCTAAGTTCCATAACTTATTTATTTTAAAATAAGTTTTATACCTTTTTATTTTATAACTTTTGTTTTTATAAAATGATTCACATAGTTTATTAGAAGTTTAAATAAAAAAATGAGTTTATAAACTTGCTAGAATTTAAAAAAGTTTATTTATATATATAAAATTTTCATATATATATATATATACATATCTATCTAAGTTTCAAATGTGACAGATTTGCGTAAATGTCCACGAAATGGGTCGGAATATCCCGGATATTACAGTCTCCCCTACTTTAGGGAATTTCGTCCCGAAATTAGAGTAGAAGGGTTTAGTACAGGATTTAAGTCTATGATACGCACAAGGATAATGAGAAAGATGCTCTACGTTCCCAAGTAGACCCTGAGTTACGTTTAGATTTTTAAGTAAGTTGTAAGGATAGGGATAAGATTACGCTCGAGTTTCTAAGTTTTCAATGCATATGGTTATCATGAGTTCCCTATGAAACATATAGTCTTATTCGGATAGATGAAGATTCGTTTTCAAAAGCATTGGAGAGGATGACCGTTGAATTTCTATCCAAGATTCAAAGTGAGGTGCATTCACTTAGGATGGATTCGATAAAAGTTCAAGAAATTGAGTTTGTAGACTAATACGCCTAAGGATTGCTACGGTACCTAAGTTCTGTGGCTACCTTTTACGATAAGTCTTAGATCGTAGCACACGACAGAGTTTACTATGTCTTTCCATACGCTGATTTTCATACTTACGTGTGCACCCGCAAGCATTCAAATCGTCGCATAGGTCCTTCCGTTTGTGTGTGGATCAAGAAGGAGTACAAGAATTTGTTTAACTCATGACTAGAGTTTCCACATAAGAGTGATCATTGATTAACGAGTCCCTTAGAGAGAAACGTCATTCAATGAGAAAAGAAAAGAATGTGACAAGACATAGAGTTTCAAAGTTTCCTCGTGATTGATTAAGAATAAATCAATCATTGAGTAGTTTAAAGTCTTTACACTTTCCTTGGGTTTGATCAAGAATACATCAAACCTTGAGTAGTTTAAAAGTCTTATACGTTCATCATGTTTGAATAAGCATACGTCAAACATGGAATAGTTTAAAGTCTTATACGTTCATCATGTTTGAACAAGCATACGTCAAACATGGTGTAGTTTAAAGTCTCATACGTTCATCATGTTTGAACAAGAATACGTCAAACATGGGGTAGTTTAAAGTCTCATACGTTCTTCATGTTTGAACAAGCATACGTCAAACATGGTGTAGTTTAAAGTCTCATACGTTCATCATGTTTGAACAAGAATACGTCAAACATGGGGTAATTTAAAGTCTCATACGTTCATCATGTTTGAACAAGAATACGTCAAACATGGAGTAGCTTAAAGTCTCATACGTTCATCATGTTTGAACAAGCATACGTTAAACATGGGGTAGTTTAAAGTCTCATGCGTTCATCATGTTTGAAAAAGAATACATCAAACATGGGGTAGTTTAAAGTCTCGTACGTTCATCATGTTTGAACAAGAATACGTCAAACATGGAGTAGTTTAAATTGTGTTTGAACAAGGATACGTCAAACATAGAATAGTTTAAATTGTGTTTGAACAAGAATACGTCAAACATAGAATAGCCTTAAAGTCTCTTAGTTTAGCTTCAGTGTATACGATTACGTTTTGAGTATAAAGTGGTTATCTAAATACTCTAGTGTTTAAGAGAGTTGTGGGACAGCGTTTGGAACAGGATTAACCGTTATACGTTTTCTCACAAAAGATTCGAGTTGTCTAGAAGATTAGTGGATCCCGATGTTTAGTTTAGATAGGAGTCAGGGGATGTACTATGCTAAATAGAGTAATGTCCTCCTTCCTGCTAGCGTTTAGTATCAAGAGTGAAGTTTTCTCGTATATATGGAATGTACGTTTATCAAGTCTCATAGGGTTTGGTTAAGATGGACACACAAAGTTTTCAAGACTAAGAATCCAAGTATAAGTTTGAAAATAGGATAAGTCAGTTGAGTTTCAAGTTTCAGTATTAAGCTCTTTATTGATCATGTTTAGTTTTTAAGAACACGGGATTGGGTATTTGTACAAGTTTTACATGACTCAAAAGTCCCTGACCTCATAGTCGCGTATACGAAGTTTAATGTTTTAGCAATGTGTATTTAAGCTTTTAGTCCCCGTTGTGATTTTTTAGTAAGTCTTTTACGTGACAAGAGTTGAATGAGGAAAGCCTCCAAGCATAGGGTGACGGGAAAAGTTTTGATAAGGTTTATGATAGTGTGTTTACAAATGATTTATCTTGATTCATAACAGAAAGTATAGTGTTTTTTATAGAATGTAATTAAGATGTTCAAAAACGACGAATTAGGCGTCGATAAGTAGTACGAGTAAGATTTATAAAAGGTAGGTGTGATTTTCAAGCAAAAAGTTGGTCAAGTTCACAAGTGTTAAGTCTATACAAGAAGTAAGGGTCATGGTTGTTTGGGGTAATGATTCGTAAGTCAGGTTGTTTTTGAAAATGTGCTTACGAATTAGAAGATTTGTTCAAGATTTATTCCTTAGGTACACGTGTCACTTAGGGTTTTTATAGTTTAATGCAACGTTGTTAATTATTTCAAGTACTAACATAAGTTGTTTTCAACGAAAGTGTTTGGGTAGGTGTGTTAAGTTTACAATGATGAAAGGAAAGTTAAACTAGTAAATGATGACAAAATGAAATTTCAAAATGGTTTCCGTTTAGATGTTTCAAAATTGGGACTTCTAGCCCTTACATAATACAATTTAAACGGAAAATTAAAGTGTGTAAGTAAGTTGATTAAATACTTTCAAAAGGTTTTTATTCATAATACTGAGTCATCACAGTACTATTAAAATGGTTTTTGGTTTGACGTTGATGGGCTGACGAAGAGAATTCTCGGAAGAAGGGGTGGGTCACAAGGACTCACTTATGTACCCTATTTCCATAGCCAGAATTTCCTCGTGAGTCTACAACTTTTTAGTTATTGTCACCGATATTTGGGTTTAAGGTACTATGTCGAGGTTTATTGTGGGCTTAGGATCTTAAACGTGGAGCTTGTTTATCCTATAGTAGGCTTCTTCCCTTGCGGGAAAGCGATCAGGTTACTAATCACTTTGTTAATGTACTTTAGGTTTAAAAGACATTAAGTTTTGTTTACCAGAAACGGTGATGTGTAAGTTTTAAGGATGTATGAAGGTTTTGAGATTAAAAGGGTAACAAAGTTTTTGAGTTAGTCATAAGATGAAGTTTGCTTGAGTGACGAAAATGAAATGAGACGCAAGGGTTTCCCCTTATGTGTCAAGTTTATAAAATAATGAAGCTTGTAAAAAGACTTGTATACATAGTTTTAAATGTGCTGGTATTACAAGGATCATGAAGTTTAAGGATGTATAAACACTTTGAGATGTGTAAAAGTGTAGCAAAAGTTTGAGTGAGTTATTTAGAGTAGTTTGGTTGGGTGCTGAAAATAAGATGAAACACAAGGGTTTCCCCTAAAGTGTTATGTTCATAAGATAATGAAGTTTGTAGGAGAATTTTGTAGAGTAATACATAGTTTTTAAGGGTTGTATTACAACGATCACGAAGTTTATGGGGTAGTATCTATAAGTATAAGTTTATGTATGTAGTTTTTAAGTATAACCTCGTAAGAATTTCTCCTTGAAGGTAACTCCTTCAGGTCATGACGTGTAAGCATGCTGTCATGTGACCATTCTTGAAAAGACGAAACATAAGAATCATAGAGTAAAGGTTATAGAGGAAATTTTTTGAATCATGAATTTATGAAGTGTATAGTATTTGAGATGGTACTCATTTAGTGCATATCACTAAGTAAGTACTTTGACATATCAAGAGACATCTAAGCTCACTAATGTTTCGAGAAGTCATGCATTCCTATAAGTGAATACTCATCCCAAGAATTCCCAGGAAAACATACGGGTCCAACGGTTGATTTGGATTTATACGAAATGCTTTCCTTGACAGAATTTCCCAGAATACATGTATTCACCCTTCCGGTCCGCACAAGTTCTCACACATTATCTAGAACTTAAATATTCTTGACGAGAATTTAGTGGTGGCTTAGACTTAAAGCCTAAGAATGCATCCTCGATGTAGTAGGCTCTTGTAGCACGTAGGTAAGTAGAAACGTAGGATCTCCAAGCGTTCACGTATAAGATTTAAGAATAGAATGAGGAGAGAATTCCTAGTAAAGGACATGAGATAACTTATGTTTGGGTCTCCTAAGTTATAGTCTAGGTCAAGTGTCTAATAACCTAATTCCCTATAACCAAGGCTCTGATACCAATCGGTCACACCCCAACCGACGGCGGATTATACGTCGGGGCGGACGCGGTAGTTCAATAGCACAAGGTTGACTATTAAAGTTTCGATATTTCATTAATGAATAATTTAAGATTCAATACAAGGAAGAATGATACTAATACAACATTTAATTTAAGTAGTCTAGGTCCAAAGCATCCTATGTGATCACGATAAAGTCTCATGTTGTAGAACCTGAAACATGTGAAAGAATCTGTCAACTATAAAATAGTTGGTGAGATACAAAGGTTTTGACACAGTTTAACAAATATTTGGAAAGAATTACAATTCACTATGATTTGTGCATTCTATAATGTAAGTATGAGAAAACAAGTATCTTAAACATTGTGCACATTCAATCCTCCAACCATGTTTAGGCATAACCCGCAGGTTTAAAATTTTGGTTTAGTAACAATCACCAAGGGCTCCCCCCGAAGGTTCAATCAATCAAGGTGGATTGGTCAAATGCAATAGATCTATCATTGTTACTATAGGCTTGATCAAAGTTAATGAATATGATGGTTTTAAGTTTAATATAAGCATATAAGTCTCAAGTTTAACATAAGAATAAACACGTAGTCATAGTTGTACAAGAATTGTATAAGTTTAAGAATTTTGAACATGTTTCACCCCAAAAGCATAGAAAGGAAAAAGGGGCTAAGTATACTCACTTGGATTGGATGAAGAGTATCCGTCAAGATTAAGTGTTTGCAAGACTTGGAGAGGGAGAATATCCTCACAATAAGCCTAAGTATGCAAGTTTAAAGATTTAAGTATGATCCTATAAGTCTATGGTAAGGATCTAGGATTTCAAGATCGACTAGGGTTCCAAGTGGGAGACGGGAATGATTGTGTTTATAAAGTTTAAGTCGAGTTTTAATAAGGTTTTGAATTAGTCATACTAGACTTGGATTTCAAAGTTTAAATAAGTTAATAGTTTAAAATAATTATTGTTTAAAATAATTATTTAAGATAAGGATTAAAGATAAATAATAATTATTTCAAAAGTAAAATAATTATTAAATACAAAGTATTTAAAGACTAAATAGTGATTAAGGATAAATAATAATTATTTAAGAATAAGTAATTATTAAGGATGAATAATTATCAAAAGGTTATTTACTTGATTTGAATTTATCAATATAGATAGTTTTAAGATTAAAGCATTAAGTATACAAATTAAATATTATTTAAGAATGGTTATAAGTCTAAATATCTAAAGTGAAATTTGTAAGTTTAAACAAATATGTTAAATAACATTTTTTTATATTTTAATTTAAAGTTTCAAAGTTTATAAATCTATAATTTCAACGTTAAAGTATTCGAGTAAGGTTTATAAATTTATAAATATTTAAAGTTATCTATTTATAATGTTTATAAATTTATAACTTTATGATTTATAAATTACGCATGTTTATTTTATTTAAATAAATAAATAAATCTTGAATTTTAAATGTTAAACTAAAGTTTATAAATCGATTTAATGTTTAAACTAAATAATATGTTTATTTCAGAAAGTATAAAATAATTTTATAGTTTCTGATTATTAATATAATTCCTGCTTAAAATATAAGTTTTATAAAGTTTTAAAAGTATTTTTATAGTTTTAAGTGTTTAAAACTATTTTTAAAGAATTATTTATTACAAGTTTTATTTAATTAAAATAGTTCCGGAATGTAAAACTATAAATAGAAATCATTTTTAAGTTTATACAAGTTTAACATAATTTATAAAAATTATAAAAGTTTAAAAACTGCTTAAAAAGAACTAAAACAAAAACAGTGGGCAAAAACCGGTTCCCCCGGATTCGAACTCGGGTCTGGGACCGGGTTACCAAACACACACACAAGTCTAACCACCCCGCCTACGGGTCTCGGTGGTATTCATCTGGAAAAAGAAACTTTTAAACACAAGTTCCAAACGCCCCCAAATTCCCAAGAACCCTAGTTTCGATTCCCGTCAAATGCATGCTGATTCGCCCTCTGTTAATGCAATTAAACAGAGGGCTTTCGATCCTTAGAGTATAACGACCCTACTAGACGCAAGAATTACCTGAAATGGTGGAGAAACAAGTGAGAACGGGTCTGAGCTTCGAAGTCGGCTGTCGCGAGTTTGAATCGTGAAATGTAAGCGATGAACGACTGATTTGAGAGTTTGGAGAGTTGAGGGGTGAGGTTTATGAGGTTTCTAACTCGATATTTATAGCGAATTCAAGTGTTAAATGCTCAGTTAGGTGGCAGGTTAACGGTTAAGCTTAAATGAGTTTGAATTCAAAATACGCGTTGTTAGGCTCGATGTTGAGCATTGAATACGGTTAGGTTACGATCGCACGCTCGAGTCGAGACTCGAGGTACATTGAATTTGGCCGGAATCGTGATTTCGCGTAAAAGGGCTGAGAACCGGGACTGGGCAGGACTCGAACTTGGAACCTGTTTCCAAACTGAAAGTTTGGATAAATTACAGATTCGGTCCCTGTAGTTTCCCTCTTTTATCATCTCATGTATAAACTTAGATTAGAGTTAAAAATAAGTTTTCAGGATGACAATTTTAGCCCCTGAGACTTTTAAAACATATATACATCTATTTATTATTATTTTTTTTTGTCTAAAAAAGTTTTATAAAAAAATTTCTAAGTTCCATAACTTATTTATTTTAAAATAAATTTTATACCTTATTATTTTATAACTTTTTTTTTATAAAATGATTCACATAGTTTATTAGAAGTTTAAATAAAAAAATAAGTTTATAAACTTGCTAGAATTTAAAAAAGTTTATTTATATATATAAAATTTTCATATATATATATACATATCTATCTAAGTTTCAAATGTGACAGATTTGCGTAAATGTCCACGAAATGGGTCGGAATATCCCGGATATTACACCAAGGCACCGGGCGCGACCGTTCCAAAGCAAGGCGCGCGACCGTGCCATAGCACTTGGCGCGACCGTGCCAGAACTAGGCGCGACCGTGCCTATTAGGGTTTCTTGTTAATTTATTTATAAAATCAGTCCTTGTAAGTTTCAGTATTGACAGATTTGTATAAATAGGGACTTATGTATAGTTTAATAGGGTATACTCGTGTTAAATTTGTGGGTTTGCATTGAAACATGGTATTTAATTGTTGGTACAAATAGAACAAGTCGGTGTACTAGAATTTGGTTTGAAATGTATCACGTAGTATCCCCATGTTGGGGGAATTTCGTCCCGAAATTTAGCTAGTGGAAGCGACGGAATCGGTGAAGAGATGGGGGTACTTGAGCTTCATTTGGTCCTCTCGTTCCCAAGTGAATTCAGGACCACGTTTAGATTCCCAACGAACTTTGACAATAGGAATACGGCTTCGCTTGAGCTGCTTGATTTCACGATCCATGATTTCTACCGGTCTCTCAACGAAGTGCATCGTTTCGTCAATGTGCACGTCGTCAAGAGGTATGTGAAGATTATCATCAGCAAGACATTTCTTCAGATTAGACACGTGAAAATTAGGATGCACATTGCCAAGTGATGGAGGTAACTCGAGTTTGTAAGCCACTTTCCCAATTCTTTCAAGGATATTGAATGGACCCACGTTCCAATAGATAGGAGAACGACACTTGCGACCATAGAGAGCTTCAAATGGAGCCTTATTGATACTCGTGTGGTAGCTATTATTGTAGGAGAACTCGATTAGTGATAGATGTGAATCCCAATCGCCACCAAAATTAATTACACAAGCTCTAAGCATATCCTCAAGAGTTTGGATTGTTCGCTCGGTCTGACCATCGGTTTGGGGATGGTAGGCCGTGCTCAAATCCAATCGTGTACCAATAGCAGTTTGGAGATATTGCCAAAAGCGAGAGGTGAACCGAGCATCTCTATCGGAGATTATGTTTAAGGGAACACCGTGACGGCTCACAATTTCATCAACGTAAATTCGGGCTAGTTTCTCAACCCAATAGTCTTCACGGATAGGCAAGAAATGAGCAGATTTGGTGAGACGGTCAATGATCACCCAAATGCTATCATAACCACTTGAGGTGCGAGGGAGTTTGGTGATGAAATCCATGGCTAAGTTTTCCCATTTCCACACGGGAATTTCTGGTTGTTCAAGCAAACCGGAAGGACGTTGGTGTTCGGCTTTGACTTTGGAGCAAGTTAGACATTTGGCAACATAGAGAGCAATGTCTTTCTTCATATCGGGCCACCAATATTGATGGAGAAGATCTTGGTACATTTTATCCGCACTAGGATGAATAGAATAACGAGTCTTATGAGCTTCGTTCATGAGAAATGTACGGAGATCATCGCGATCGGGAACCCAAATACGGTTCAGGTAATAAAGTAAGCCATTGGGTTTTGATTCAAGTTGAAGTTCAACACCACACGACATTTCCTCGTACATATTACCCTCGGTGACTGAGACGTGTTGAGCTTCTAAGATGCGATTTTGGATGTCGGTTTGAATTCAGACACATTGAAGCATGACATGGTCCTTTCGACTCAAAGCGTCGGCTACAACATTCGCTTTGCCGGGATGGTAACGAATCTCGCAGTCATAGTCGTTAAGGAATTCAACACAATGTCGTTGCCTCATATTGAGTTCCTTTTGGTTGAAGATGTGTTTGGAGACTTTTGTGGTCGGTGAACACCACACACTTCGTGCCATAGAGGTAATGTCTCCAAATCTTCAATGAGAATACGACCGCACCCAACTCGAGATCGTGCATCGTATAATTCTTCTCGTGATTCTTGAGTTGTCTTGATGCGTAAGCGATTACTTTTCCTCGTTGCATGAGAACACAACCGAGACCTTGGTTGGAAGCATCACAGCAGACAACTAGATCACCATTCCCATCAGGGAGAGTCAAAATAGGAGCATTGCACAACTTTTGCTTGGGAGTTTGGAAAGCTTCTTCTTGCTTTGGTCCCCATTCATAAGGTTTACCCTTGTGGGTTAAAGCGGTAAGAGGGACAGCAATCTTAGAGAAATTTGAGATGAAGCGACAATAATATCCCGCAAGACCAAGAAATGAACGAACTTCGGTGGGGGTCTTCGGGGCATTCCAATTCTTAACCGCTTCGATCTTAGCAGGGTCAACATGTGTAACATCCTTGATTTTTCTTTGTAATTATTTTAATGCAATGAATAATACTTCAATTTCAATTCTAATTCAAAACATTGTGTTATACAAACATGACAATCACAAGAACTCATCAATACAAATTCCATGATTTTCACATACACACACATATGATTCTTCCTTACCTATTATTACAAAGAATTTGAAACTTCTATTAATTCACTCAATTATATATGTATATATAAATCATCCTATCAATTAGTCAAATAATAAAGTTATATATATATATATATATATATATATATATATGTTAAGGTTTAAACAAAAGTCAACTTATATATACATGTATATATATACATATAAATATATATATATATAGTTGCAATTTAATGGTTTGAACCCCTCTCTAATCATATGCACTCCCAATTTGAACCCCACTCTAAGAATTTGACCCTTTTGACACTAAGTTTGACCCTGCCTAAGTCAACGGACCAATTTTGATTTTTGAAAGTCAAAAAAGGCCATTCTTGCTTAAATCTATCACTGTGACCGACCCAATTCTATTGAGATGGACAATCCTTAGTAGCATGATCTTGAATCGACCTCTACCCGGCCCAAATAACTTCCCAATTTGATCAATTGAGCGACTGAGTTCAAATTTTAAAAGGTTTGACTTCATAGAGTCAAACCGTGATTCAATACTTGCCAAATCAAGAGATTTAGAAGCGTTTGGGATGCGTAAATCACGCCAAATCAATTCTTGAGTGAATTCAGACCATTTACATGACCCAATTCATCCATAATCGAGCGAATTACGCGTGGTTTGATCATGACAGCCGTCATACGCGAGGCACAATCGAATTAACCACTTAAGATGGAATTGAATAAATAAACTCACCCCACACCGTCGCATACCTTCACACAAACTCTCTGAACATTCGTATAATCCACATTCCCCCTCTGGAACCCTGACGAGCACCAAGAACCATCGAGATTTCATGCTAGCCACCCAAGCTCGTTACCCAATCAAATCGAGTAAGTAGTAGGGCTTTAGCTTCGTATTTTCATGGCCGTCGAAAGCCCTCTGTCAATTTCCTATGACAGAGGGCATCAAACCCAATTTGATCTAGGGTTCATATGCACCTTTAACACTAATCTGATTTGGGGGTTTAACCCATGTGTTGTATTTTAATCTCTGGGATCCCATGTTTACCAGCGAAACCACTTGGTTCGACTGGTAAGACATTGCACCAACGGACCAAGTGGCATGGGTTCGAAACCCACATCCGAGGCCTTTTTCCACGCGTACCCAAACCAAACCCGGCCCCCTTACATTTATGGGTTAAATCAAATTTGAACAGGTCCCATATTAGAGATGTGCCCCCGGTCCAGTAGTTAACGATGGTTGCTTACACCGGGCAGACCCGGGTTCGATCCGGGCTAGCCCCATCTATTTTAAAAACCCGATTTTAATACCATTTTTATTATAAAAAAATTTGTTTATGAAACCTAATACCGTTTAGAAGTGATTTGTACATTAATGAACAAACTTTCAATGAGAATTAATATTTGTACAATTTAAATGATTTAGGAACCACATTTACAATATAAATAAATTATATTTATTAGTTTTTATCAAATTTTATAAAATCAATCTCTAATACTTTAGGGTTTAAACCCTATTCAAATGAATATAATTCTTCCTAAATATATATTTACATATAGAAACACTTCTCATTTTTTTTAGGATACATATTTTATGGATAATAAATGATTCAATATAAAGAAATTATTTATTTTCTTCATGGAGTTTAAATTATATTTAGTAATTATATATAATAAGTTACATTGTAATTTGACACTTTTTAAATGAAATAAAATTATTATATTTGAATAAATATAATTTACAATACTCTTTCTAAATAAATAAATGAAAAGAAATCATTCATTTAATTTATTTAGACCTAAACCCTAAGTCCATTAATATTTCACTAGGTTTACATTTCTATACTAAATTCTTATTCAAACACAAATACACGATTCTTACACATCCCTTATTCATAAATTGACACTATAATTGTACTCGTTCCTACCCTCACATCCATTGAAACCCTAAGACACTACATTAGACATTGTGCACAATAACTAATTCAGATTCATATGAATTCAACTCTAGGTTAATTTGTGATTTGGAAATCACTCGTGCTATCTACACCATTAACACAAGTGAGTTTACATAGCCCCCTTTTCATTTTGTACTTTTGGGGTGAAACATGATTTACTTCTTGAAACTTTTTGCATAGACTTAAATATAATTCAACAATATGATATTATGTGTTATGTGCTTTATACTTGAAGGCTATGAGTTAAGACTACATATATATGACATTAGTACAATCATTAACTCCATACAAGCCAACGGTTAACATTGATAGATCTATTGAGTCTGACAAACCCACCCGGTTAGGGTGTTTGTTACCGACTTTACATTAGGGTAACCTGCGTGTTATGCCTCAGTCACAAGGTTTGATTGTACACACTTAGTTTAACTGTAGATTCTCCATAAATGCCTTATACACGTGTATCGTATGAATTGTATAAAGTACTTTAAACTTGGTTATGTGTCAAAACCTATGTATGCTCACCAACTTTTTAGTTGACCTCGTTTTCATCATGTTTCAGGTACTAATGCTTGAGAATAAGTACAAGATGCATCACTTAGGACCGATGACCTAGAATTTAATTTAAAGAGACTATTTATGTATTTCTTTTTTTTTCTTGTATTGTTGGATCTTTTGTTTATTTGTGACATGAAATTGGTTGTTTAATTATTTAAACTTTAGTAGACCTTGAGCTTTTGAACAGTCTACATATCCGCCCCGACGTATTCCGCCGTCGGTTGGGGTGTGACAACATGGATTCCCTTGTCGTTAACGATATGACCAAGAAATTGAACTTCCTTTAACCAAAATTCACATTTGGAGAATTTGGCATATAGTTGTTCCTTCTGCAAGAGGTCCAAAACCAATCTAAGGTGTTGCTCATGGTCGGCTTTAGTCTTGGAGTAGATTAAGATATCGTCAATGAAGACGATCAAAAATTTATCAAGGTACGGTTTGCACACACGATTCATGAGGTCCATGAAGACCGCGCGTGCATTGGTTAGTCCAAAAGGCATGACCATGAACTCGTAGTGACCATACCTAGTTCGGAAAGCAGTCTTGGAATATCTTCCTCTTGTACACGGAGTTGGTGATAACCAGATCGAAGATCAATCTTTGAGAAGCAGGTCGAACCTTGAAGTTGATCAAAGAGGTCATCAATTCTAGGCAAAGGGTAACGGTTCTTGATGGTAAGCTTGTTTAGTTCGCGGTAGTCAATACACATGCGGAATGATCCATCTTTCTTTTTGATGAACAAGACGGGTGCACCTCACGGTGAATGACTTGGACGAATGAATCCCTTGTCGGAGAGCTCTTGAAGTTGACTTGCAAGTTCTTTCATTTCAGAAGGTGCAAGACGGTATGGAGCTCTAGCCACGGGGTTAGCTCCGGACACAAGATCAATGCGAAATTCTACTTGTCGATTAGGTGGAAGACCGGATAGATCTTCAAGAAATACTTCGGGAAAATCCCGAATGATGGGAATGTCTTGGATATTCTTCTCCTTGACATCCTTTTGAATAACATGAGCTAAGAAGGCTATGTACTTCTTTCGTAAGTACTTTTGGGCGGTAGTGCATGACATTAACTTTAGTCCCTTGCAAGGTTTTTCACCAAAGACTCTTAACGTTTCTCCCGACGGTAGAGGTATTCAGATGCACTTCTCGAAACAGATGACTTCGGCATGATGAGTTGATAGCCAATCCATGCCTATGATGATATCAAAACTTCCTAGTGGCATTGGTACAAGGTTGATTGGAAATGTATGTTCATTAAGTTCTAGAGAGCAGTCATAGATAATAGACTCAATTGTAAGTGAATCACCATTTGCTATTTCGACAGTGAAGGTTTTCTCTAATTGGGATCGTGTCTTTGCAAGTAAGGGTTCAAAGTTAAGTGACACAAAACTCTTATCGGCACCGGTACCAAATAAAATGGAGGCATATTGACTATTGACAAGGAACGTACCGTTGACCACATCATTGTTGGCTTGAGCTTCATTGGCGTTTATGTTGAAAGCACGCCCATGAGCTCCGCCTTGTCTAGCATTGACTAACCTTGGGCACTGATCACGGAAATGATTTGGGTTACCATATTCATAACAAGCACGCCCATTTGCAATAGCGGGAACACCTTGGTTAGCCACTTGGGGGTTGGTTCGGTTTGGTGGGTTGACTTGGCCTGCAAGTGCTTTGGCTCTACAGACATTGACCGTATGGCCATATTTCCAACAATGAGTGCAAAGGCGAAATGGAATGGTTTGGGGATGATGATATTTGCATGTGGCACAGAGTGCGTAAATCCTAACATATGGCTTTTTGGCTGGTGTTTGAACCATAGGAGCAACTTGGTTAACAGGTATAGCAGGAGTGACCATAGCATAGTTTCTAACCTTTCTTTTATTATTATTACGAGAGGGTTCAGTTGTGGCTTCTTTGTTGTGGGTGGGAAGAGTTGTGATGTCGGAAACTTTCTTTGTGCCCTTTTTAGTAAGAGTCCCCGCCTTCACATGGTTATCGGTTAAGGTAGCGGATAAACGGATAGCATCCTCAAGTGTTGCGGGATTTCTCCCTAGGACAGTATCTTGAATTTGCCTAGGTAATCCACCAATATATTTTTCAATGCAGCGGGATAAAGGTGTGACCATGTGGGGCACGAGGAGACTCAACTCATGGAACCGAGTTGTATATGCCAAGCTTTCACCACTATCTTGGGCAAGATCCCAAAATTTGGCTTCGAGTTTCTTTACCTCATTTCGAGGACAGAATTCTTCAATCATTAGCCTTTTAACCTCATCCCAAGGTAAGGCCATTGCTACATCCACACCTCTATTCCTCTTTTCTCCATTCCACCACGTGAGTGCCCGTTTTTGTAAGACACTTGTGGCATGTCGAACACGAAGATTGTCGGGGCAGTCACTATTGAGAAAGGTATTCTCAATACTTTCGAACCATTGAATAAGTCCCGTAGCTCCTACGGTACCATAGAACTTGAGGGGATTACATGAGTTGAAATGCTTGAAGGTGCATTGAGATGGGTTGGCACCACCATTTCCACCATTACCACCATTTACCCCATGGTTACCATTTAGGAACCACATTTACAATATAAATAAATTATTGAACAAACTTTCAATGAGAATTAATATTTGTACAATTTAAATGATTTAGGAACCAAATTTACAATATAAATAAATTATATTTATTAGTTTTTATCAAATTCTATAAAATCAATCTCTAATACTTTAGGGTTTAAACCCTATTCAAATGAATATAATTCTTCCTAAATATATATTTATATATAGAAACACTTCTTATTTTTTAGGATACATATTTTATGGATAATAAATGATTCAATATAAAGAAATTATTTATTTTCTTTTTTGTACGTTAATAAACCACATGGAGTTTAAATTATATTTAGTAATTATATATAATAAGTTACACTGTAATTTGACACTTTTTAAATGAAATAAAATTATTATATTTGAATAAATATAATTTACAATACTCTTTCTAAATAAATAAATGAAAAGAAATCATTCATTTAATTTATTTAGACCTAAACCCTAAGTCCATTAATATTTCACTAGGTTTACATTTCTATACTAAATTCTTATTCAAACATAAATACACGATTCATACACATCCCTTATTCATAAATTGACACTATAATTGTACACGTTCCTACCCTCACATCCATTGAAACCCTAAGACACTACTTTAGACGTTGTGCACAATAACTAATTCAGATTCATATGAATCCAACTCTAGGTTAATTTGTGATTTGGAAATCACTCGTGCTATCTGTTGTTCGTGCTATCTACACCATTAACACAAGTGAGTTTACATAGCCCCCTTTTCATTTTGTACTTTTGGGGTGAAACATGATTTACTTCTTGAAACTTTTTGCATAGACTTAAATAAAATTCAACAATATGATATTATGTGTTATGTGCTTTATGCTTGAATGCTATGAGTTAAGACTACATATACATGACATTAGTATAATCATTAACTCCATACAAGCCAACGGTTAACATTGATAGATCTACTGAGTCTGACAAACCCACCCGGTTAGGGTGTTTGTTACCGACTTTACATTAGGGTAACCTGCGTGTTATGCCTCAGTCACAAGGTTTGATTGTACACACTTAGTTTAACTGTAGATTCTTCATAAATGCCTTATACACGTGTATCGTATGAATTGTATAAAATACTTTAAACTTGGTTATGTGTCAAAACCTATGTATGTTCACCAACTTTTTAGTTGACCTCGTTTTCATCATGTTTCAGGTACTAATGCTTGAGAATAAGTACAAGATGCTTCACTTAGGACCGATGACCTAGAATTTAATTTAAAGAGACTATTTATGTATTTCTTTTTTTTTCTTGTATTGTTGGATTTTTTGTTTATTTGTGACATGAAATTGGTTGTTTAATTATTTAAACTTTAGTATACCTTGAGCTTTTGAACAGTCTACATATCCTCCCCGACGTATTCCGTCGTCGGTTGGGGTGTGACAGATTGGTATCAGAGCCTTGGTTATAGGTAATTAGGTTATTAGACACCTTCGACCTAGACTATAACCTTAGGACACCCATTATTGCCATGCTCTATGATTATATGATATGCTACATGCTATGTGTTACTTGCTTATTATATTTTGATACTTTAATTATTAAAATTCATGAATTATTAGGCTATACTTAAATAGTAAATTAAATAAACAATATCCCTACCCATACCCTAAGCCTCATAACCTTCTTACCTACTTCTCCGTCATCATCATCATAGCATGTGGAAACTTCATGAATTAAAATCTATAGAATTTCTTTACTTCCTCGTTAAGGTTTTAAACTTTGTTAATTATTAGAGGACACGTGCAATCTGGAAGGGTGCAACCTGTATTCTGGGTTTTCTGTCTAGGAAAGCATTTCGAATAAATCCCAATCAACCGAGGGACCCGTATGCTTTCCTGTGAATTCCTGGGATGAGTGTTTACTTATAGGCAAAAGCATGTCTCCTTGAAAATTATATGACTTTAACTGAACTTAATGTGTCATAGTATTCAAGTGATTATGTCACTATTTGAGTACAATCCAAACTATGATTTACTACTTCATCTATCATTTTATTCCCTTTTAAATTCAATCAACTCTCATAAGTTCTTACATCTTTTCTTGTCTTGTGCAAATCTGTAGAATGCCTCCCCGTCGTGCTACCGTGGCCAACAACAACACTGATATTGCTGCTATCTTTGCATAACTGGTAACTCAACTCAATCAAGTTAATGGTGCTACAAACGGTAACCATGGGACTAATGGTGGTGGTGGTGCCAACCCACCGCAATGCACTTTCAAGCATTTTAACTCGTGCAACCCCACTAAGTTTTATGGCACTGAAGGAGCCACGGGTCTCTTGCAATGGTTCGAGAGCATTGAAAGCAGTTTTCTTAACAGCGATTGTCCCGACAACCTCTGGGTCCGCTATGCCACCAGCGTTTTTCAAAAATGAGCGCTCACTTGGTGGAATGGTGAAAAGAGGAATAGGGGCATGGATGTGGCAATGGCTTTGCCATGGGATGAGGTCAAACGGCTCATGACCGAGGAGGTCTGTCCTCGCAATGAAATGAAGAAGTTAGAGGCCAAAGTTTGGGATTTTGCCCAAGATAGTGGTGAAAGTTTAGCCTACACCACCCGTTTGCATGAGCTAAGTCTTCTAGTACCTCATATGGTCACACCTTTGGCTCGGGGTATTGAAAAGTACATCGATGGTCTGCCGATGAAGATTCAAGACACTGTTTTAGGGAGGAACCTAGCTACCCTTGAAGATTCCATCCGCCTATCCGCCATATTAATCGATAACCATGTAAAGGCGGGTACGTTAACAAGGAAGGGTGCTAAGAAAGTCCTAGACACGGCAACACCTTCTGAGTCCTCCAAAGGGGTCAAACTCGAGCCTTTCTCCAACAACAAGAAACGAAAGACTAGGAACTTTGCTGTTGTTACCCCAGCTGCCCCAGTCAATCACGTTGCTCCCATGACTCGAAATTCTGCCAAGAAACATTATGTGGGTAGCAGCCCTTTGTGCAACACGTGCAATTACCATCATTTCCCAAATATACCGTGTCGGATATGTGCCAGCTGTGGAAGATATGGGCATTTAGCCAACACCTGCAGGGTCAAACCACCCGGCAATACAGCTAACCAGGGAAACAAAGGGGTTCCAACTATCACTAATGGGAATGCTTGCTTTGAATGTGGTAACCCAAACCACTTCCGAAACCGACGCCCAAAACTTATCAACCCAAATCAAGGTTGAGCTAGGGGGCATGCTTTCAACATAAATGCTAATGAGGCCCAGGCCAACAATGATGTGGTCAACGGTACGTTCCTCGTTAATAACCAGTATGCTTCCATACTATTTGATACCGGTGCCGATAAGAGTTTTGTTTCACTTAAATTTGAACATTTGCTTGCTAACACCCGAACTAAGTTAGAGAAAATGTTTACCGTTGAAGTAGCGGATGGAAACCCCATCATCATTGACTCCATTATCCGCGATTGTGTCATCGAACTTAATGAATATTCCTTTCCCATCAACCTCTTACCTATGCAACTAGGAAGCTTTGATATCATCATAGGCATGGATTGGCTATCTAGTCATCATGTCGAGGTCATTTGTTTCGAGAAGTGCATCCGAATTCCTCTCCCCTCGGGTGATACATTAAAAGTATTTGGTGAGAAACCATGTAATGGGCTTAAGCTCATGTCGTGCACTACGGCCCGAAAGTACTTACGGAAGAAGTATGTGGCCTTTCTAGCCCATATCGTTCAAAAGAAGGACCAAGAGAAGAACATTCAAGACATCCCCATCATTTGTGACTTTCCCAAAGTATTTCCTGAAGATCTATTCGGTCTTCCACCCGTTCGTCAAGTCGAGTTTCGTATCGACCTTGTACCCGGAGCTAATCCTGTGGCTAAAGCTCCATACCGCCTAGCACCTTCTGAAATGCAAGAACTTGCAAGTCAGCTTCAAGAAATTTTTTATAAAGGTTTCATTCGTCCCAGTCATTCACCATGGGGTGCACCCGTCCTATTCGTGAAGAAGAAAGATGGCTCATTCCGGATGTGTATTGACTACCGCGAACTTAACAAACTTACCATCAAGAACCGTTATCCTTTGCCTAGGATTGATGATCTCTTTGATCAACTCCAAGGTTCCACCTACTTCTCGAAGATTGATCTTCGATCCGGATATCACCAACTTCGTGTGCAAGAGGAGGATATTCCAAAGACTGCCTTTCGTACAAGATACGGTCACTACGAATTTATGGTTATGCCTTTTGGGCTAACCAATGCCCCCACGGTTTTCAAGGATCTCATGAATCGCGTATGCAAACCGTACCTAGATAAATTCGTGATCGTTTTCATTGACAACATCCTGATCTACTCCAAGACCAAATCAGATCATGAACAACACCTTAAGTTGGTTTTAGACCTTTTAAGAAAAGAACAACTATATGCTAAGTTCTCCAAGTGTGAATTTTGGCTAAAGGAAGTTCAATTTTTGGGTCATATTGTCAACGAAAAGGGAATCCATGTTGATCCCTCAAAGATCGAAGCCGTTAAGAATTGGAGTACCCCTAAGACCCTTACCGAAGTTCGTTCATTTCTTGGTCTTGCTGGGTATTACCGTCATCTCAAATTTTTCCAAGATTGCTGTCCCTCTCATGGCCTTGACCCACAAGGGTAAACATTATGAGTGGGGACCAAAACAAGAGGAAGCCTTCCAACTCCTCAAGCAAAAACTGTGCAATGCTCCTGTTCTCACTCTTCCTGATGGCAACGATGATATGGTGGTCTACTGCGATGCATCAAACCAAGGTCTCGGTTGTGTTCTCATGCAACGGGGCAAGGTGATCGCTTATACATCAAAACAACTTAAAATACATGAAAAGAATTATACGACGCACGATCTTGAGTTGGGTGCGGTCATTTTAGCATTGAAGATTTGGAGGCATTATCTCTATGGCACGAAATGTGTGGTGTTCACTGACCACAAAAGTCTCCAACACATTTTCAATCAAAAAGAACTCAACATGAGGCAACGACGTTGGGTCGAGTTCCTTAACGACTACGACTGTGAGATTCGGTACCATCTCGGTAAAGCAAATATTGTGGCCGATGCCATGAGTCGTAATGACCACGTTATGCTTCATTGTGTTAGGATTCAAACCGATATTCAAAATCGCATCTTAGAAGCTCAACACGTCTCGGTCACCGAGGGTAATATGTATAACGAAATGTCATGTGGTGTTGAACTCCTATTAGAAACAAAACCTAATGGCCTTCTCTATTATTTGAATCGCATATGGGTCCCCGATCATGATGACCTTCGCGCAGTCCTTATGAACAAGGCACATAAAACTCGTTACTCCGTCCACCCCGGGGCTGATAAAATGTACAAGGGTCTTCACCAACAATACTGGTGGCTCGGGATGAAGAAAGACATTGCACTATATGTCGCAAAATGTCTAACTTGCTCCAAAGTCAAAGCTGAACACCAACGTCCTTCTGGTTTACTTGAACAACCGGAAATTCCAGTGTGGAAATGGGAAAATCTAGCCATGGATTTCATTACCAAACTCCCTCGTACTTTTAGAGGTTATGATAGTATTTAGGTGGTCATTGACCGTCTCACTAAATCAGCTCACTTCCTACCCATCCGAGAAGACTATCGGGTAGAGAAACTAGCCCGAATCTACATTGACGAAATTGTGAGTCGTCACGGGGTCCCACTTAACATAATATCTGATAGGGATGCTCGTTTCACCTCCCACTTTTGGCAATCTCTCCAAACTGCTCTTGGTACACGCTTGGATTTAAGCACGGCTTACCATCCCCAAACTGATGTTCAGACCGAGCGAACAATTCAGACGCTCGAGGACATGCTTAGAGCTTGTGTAATCGATTTTGGCGGCAATTGGGATTCACATCTATCCCTTATTGAGTTATCTTACAACAATAGCTACCACACAAGCATCAACATGGCTCCATTTGAGGCCCTCTGTGGTCGGAAATGTCGCTCTCCAATCTGTTGGAACGAGATTGGCGAAGCACAAATCACTGGTCCTGAATTAATCCAAGAAACTTCCAACAAGATCCTTCAGATTCGTAACAACATTCAAGTGGCAAGGAGTCGGCAAAAGGATTATGCCAACAAAAAACGTAAACCCTTGGAATTTCAAGTCGGTGATCTTGTACTTCTAAAGGTATCTCCTTGGAAGGGGGTGATCCGTTTCGGGAAGAAGGGTAAACTAGCATCTCGCTATGTGGGTCCATTCAGATCCTCGAAAGGATCGGGAAAGTGTCTTACAAACTCAAATTACCTCCATCACTTGCTAACGTACATCCTACTTTTCACGTGTCCAACCTAAAGAAATGTCTTGCTGATGAGAACCTTCATATACCCCTTGATGATGTGTGCATTGATGACACGATGCACTTCATTGAGAAACCGGTAGAGATCATGGATTGTGAGATCAAGCAACTCAAGCGAAGCCGCATTCCTATTGTCAAAGTTCGTTAGGATTCTAAGCGCGGCCCTGAATTCACTTGGGAACGTGAAGACCAAATGAAGCTCAAGTATCCACACCTCTTCGCTGATTCAGTAGCCTCCATCAGTTGAATTTCAGGACGAAATTCCCTCAACATGGGAATACTGTAACATCCTTGATTTTTCTTTGTATTTATTTTAATGCAATGAACAATACTTCAATTTCAATTCTAATTCAAAACATTATGTTATACAAACATGACAATCACAAGAAATCATCAATACAAATTCCATGATTTTCACATACACACACATATGATTCTTCCTTACCTATTATTACAAAGAATTTAAAACTTCTATTAATTCACTCAATTATATATGTATATATAAATACATCCTATCAATTAATCAAATAATAGAGTTATATATATATATATATATATATATATATATATATATATATATGTTAAGGTTTAAACAAAAGTCAACTTATATATACATGTATATATATACATATAAATATATATATATATAGTTGCAATTTAATGGTTTGAACCCCTCTCTAATCATATGCACTCCCAATTTGAACCCCACTCTAAGAATTTGAACCCCACTCTAAGAATTTGACCCTTTTGACACTAAGTTTGACCCTGCCTAAGTCAAAGGACCAATTTTGATTTTTGAAAGTCAAAACAGGCCATTCTTGCTTAAATCCATCACTGTGACCGACCCAATTCTGTTGAGATGGACAATCCTTAGTAGCATGATCTTGAATCGACCTCTACCTGGCCCAAATAACTTCCCAATTTGATCAATTGAGCGACTGAGTTCAAATTTTAAAAGGTTTGACTTCACAGAGTCAAACCGTGATTCAATACTTGCCAAATCAAGAGATTTAGACGCGTTTGGGATGCGTAAATCACGCCAAATCAATTCTTGAGTGAATTCAGACCATTTACATGACCCAATTCATCCATAATCGAGCGAATTACGCGTGGTTTGATCATGACAGCCGTCATACGCGAGGCACAATCGAATTAACCACTTACGATGGAATTGAACCAATAAACTCACCCCACACCGTCGCATACCTTCACACAAACTCTCTGAACATTCGTACAATCCACATTCCCCCTCTGGAACCCTGACGAGCACCAAGAACCATCGAGATTTCGTGCTAGCCGCCCACGCTCGTTACCCAATCAAATCTAGTAAGTAGTAGGGCTTTAGCTTCGTATTTTCATGGCCGTCGAAAGCCCTCTGTCAATTTCCTATGACAGAGGGCATCAAACCCAATTTGATCGAGGGTTCATATTCACCTTTAACACTAATATGATTTGGGGGTTTAACCCATGTGTTGCATTTTAATCTCTTGGTTCGACTGGTAAGACATTGCACCAACAGACCAAGTGGCGTGGGTTCGAAACCCACATCCGAGGCCTTTTTGCACGCGTACCCGAACCAAACCCGCCCCCCTTACATTTATGGGTTAAATCAAATTTGAACAGGTCCCATATTAGGGATGTGCCTCTGGTCCAGTGGTTAACGATGGTTGCTTACACCGGGCAGACCCGGGTTCGATCCGGGCGAGCCCCATCTATTTTTAAAACCCGTTTTTAATACCATTTTTATTGTAAAAAAATTTGTTTATGAAACCTAATACCGTTTAGAAGTGATTTGTACATTAATGAACAAACTTTCATTGAGAGTTAATATTTGTACAATTTAAATGATTTAGGAACCACATTTTTAATATAAATAAATTATATTTATTAGTTTTTATCAAATTTTATAAAATCAATCTCTAATACTTTAGGGTTTAAACCCTATTCAAATGAATATAATTCTTCCTAAATATATATTTATATATAGAAACACTTCTCATTTTTTAGGATACATATTTTATGGATAATAAATGATTCAATATAAAGAAATTATTTATTTTCTTTTTTGTACGTTAATAAACCACATGGATTTTAAATTATATTTAGTAATTATATATAATAAGTTACACTGTAATTTGACACTTTTTAAATGAAATGAAATTATTATATTTGAATAAATATAATTTACAATACTCTTTCTAAATAAATAAATGAAAAGAAATCATTCATTTAATTTATTTAGACCTAAACCCTAAGTCCATTAATATTTCACTAGGTTTACATTTCTATACTAAATTCTTATTCAAACACAAATACACGATTCATACACATCCCTTATTCATAAATTGACTCTATAATTGTACTCGTTCCTACCCTCACATCCATTGAAACCCTAAGACACTACATTAGACATTGTGCACAATAACTAATTCAGATTCATATGAATTCAACTCTAGGTTAATTTGTGATTTGGAAATCACTCGTGCTATCTGTTGTTCGTGCTATCTACACCATTAACACAAGTGAGTTTACATAGCCCCCTTTTCATTTTGTACTTTTGGGGTGAAACATGATTTACTTCTTGAAACTTTTTGCATAGACTTATATATAATTCAACAATATGATATTATGTGTTATGTGCTTTATACTTGAATGCTATGAGTTAAGACTACATATACATGACATTAGTACAATCATTAACTCCATACAAGCCAACGGTTAACATTGATAGATCTATTGAGTCTGACAAACGCACCCGGTTAGGGTGTTTGTTACTGACTTTACATTAGGGTAACCTGCGTGTTATGCCTCAGTCACAAGGTTTGATTGTACACACTTAGTGTAACTGTAGATTCTCCATAAATGCCTTATACACGTGTATCGTATGAATTGTATAAAGTACTTTAAACTTAGTTATGTGTCAAAACCTATGTATGCTCACCAACTTTTTAGTTGACCTCGTTTTCATCATGTTTCAGGTACTAATGCTTGAGAATAAGTAAAAGATGCTTCACTTAGGACCGATGACCTAGAATTTAATTTAAAGAGACTATTTATGTATTTCTTTTTTTTTCTTGTATTGTTGGTTTTTTTGTTTATTTGTAACATGAAATTGGTTGTTTAATTATTTAAACTTTAGTAGACCTTGAGCTTTTAAACAGTCTACATATCCGCCCCGACGTATTCCGGCATCGGTTAGGGTGTGACAACATGGATTCCCTTGTCGTTAACGATATGACCAAGAAATTGAACTTCCTTTAACCAAAATTCACATTTGGAGAATTTGGCATATAGTTGTTCCTTCTGCAAGAGGTCCAAAACCAATCTAAGGTGTTGCTCATGGTCGGCTTTAGTCTTGGAGTAGATTAAGATATCGTCAATGAAGACGATCACAAATTTATCAAGGTACGGTTTGCACACACGATTCATGAGGTCCATGAAGACCGCGGGTGCATTGGTTAGTCCAAAAGGCATGACCATGAACTCGTAGTGACCATACCTAGTTCGGAAAGCAGTCTTGGAATATCTTCCTCTTGTACACGGAGTTGGTGATAACCAGATCGAAGATCAATCTTTGAGAAGCAGGTCGAACCTTGAAGTTGATCAAAGAGGTCATCAATTCTAGGCAAAGGGTAACGGTTCTTGATGGTAAGCTTGTTTAGTTCGCGGTAGTCAATACACATGCGGAATGATCCATCTTTCTTTTTGATGAACAAGACGGGTGCACCTCACGGTGAATGACTTGGACGAATGAATCCCTTGTCGGAGAGCTCTTGAAGTTGACTTGCAAGTTCTTGCATTTCAGAAGGTGCAAGACGGTATGGAGCTCTAGCCACGGGGTTAGCTACGGACACAAGATCAATGTGAAATTCTACTTGTCGAATGGGTGGAAGACCGGATAGATCTTCAAGAAATACTTCGGGAAAATCCCGAATGATGGGAATGCCTTGGATATTCTTCTCCTTGACATCCTTTTGAACAACATGAGCTAAGAAGGCTATGTACTTCTTTCGTAAGTACTTTTGGGCGGTAGTGCATGACATTAACTTTAGTCCCTTGCAAGGTTTTTCACCAAAGACTCTTAACGTTTCTCCCGACGGTAGAGGTATTCAGATGCACTTCTCGAAACAGATGACTTCGGCATGATGAGTTGATAGCCAATCCATGCCTATGATGATATCAAAACTTCCTAGTGGCATTGGTACAAGGTTGATTGGAAATGTATGTTCATTAAGTTCTAGAGAGCAGTCATAGATAATAGACTCAATTGTAAGTGAATCACCATTTGCTATTTCGACAGTGAAGGTTTTCTCTAATTAGGATCGTGTCTTTGCAAGTAAGGGTTCAAAGTTAAGTGACACAAAACTCTTATCGGCACCGGTATCAAATAAAATGGAGGCATATTGACTATTGACAAGGAACGTACCGTTGACCACATCATTGTTGGCTTGAGCTTCATTGGCGTTTATGTTGAAAGCACGCCCATGAGCTCCGCCTTGTCTAGCATTGACTAACCTTGGGCACTGATCACGGAAATGATTTGGGTTACCACATTCATAACAAGCACGCCCATTTGCAATAGCGGGAACACCTTGGTTAGCCACTTGGGGGTTGGTTCGGTTTGGTGGGTTGACTTGGCCTGCAAGTGCTTTGGCTCTACAGACATTGACCGTATGGCCATATTTCCCACAATGAGTGCAAAGGCGAATTGGAATGGTTTGGGGATGATGATAGTTGCATGTGGCACAGAGTGGGTAAATCCTAACATATGGCTTTTTGGCTGGTGTTTGAACCATAGGAGCAACTTGGTTAACAGGTATAGCAGGAGTGACCATAGCATAGTTTCTAACCTTTCTTTTATTATTATTACGAGAGGGTTCAGTTGTGGCTTCTTTGTTGTGGGTGGGAAGAGTTGTGGTGTCGGAAACTTTCTTTGTGCCCTTTTTAGTAACAGTCCCCGCCTTCACATGGTTATCGGTTAAGGTAGCGGATAAACGGATAGCATCCTCAAGTGTTGCGGGATTTCTCCCTAGGACAGTATCTTGAATTTGCCTAGGTAATCCACCAATATATTTTTCAATGCAGCGGGATAAAGGTGTGACCATGTGGGGCACGAGGAGACTCAACTCATGGAACCGAGTTGTATATGCCAAGCTTTCACCACTATATTGGGCAAGATCCCAAAATTTGGCTTCGAGTTTCTTTACCTCATTTCGAGGACATAATTCTTCAATCATTAGCCTTTTAACCTCATCCCAAGGTAAGGCCATTGCTACATCCACACCTCCATTCCTCTTTTCCCCATTCCACCACGTGAGTGCCCGTTTTTGTAAGACACTTGTGGCATGTCGAACACGAAGATTGTCGGGGCAGTCACTATTGAGAAAGGTATTCTCAATACTTTCGAACCATTGAATAAGTCCCGTAGCTCCTACGGTACCACAGAACTTGAGGGGATTACATGAGTTGAAATGCTTGAAGGTGCATTGAGATGGGTTGGCACCACCATTTCCACCATTACCACCATTTACCCCATGGTTACCATTGGTGGCACCATTAGCTTGAGTGAGTTGATTTACGAGTTGTGCAAGGATAGTAGCGATGTCAGTGTTGGTGTTGGCCACGGGATCACGACGGAGAGGCATTCTACAGATTTTCACAAGACAAGAAAAGATGTAAGAACTTATGAATGTTGTTTGGATTTAAAAGAATAAGATGACAAATAAAATCGTAAATCATAGTTTGGATTGTACTCAAATAGTGATATAATCACTTTAATACTTTGACACATTAAGGTTAATTAAACTCATATAATTTTCAAGGAGACATGCTTTAGCCTATAAGTAAACACTCATCCCGGGAATTCCCAGGAAAGCATACGGGTCCCTCGGTTGATTGGGATTTATGCGAAATACTTTCCTAGATAGAAAACCTAGAATATATGTGTCACCCTTCCAGATTCCACGTGTCCTCAAATAATTAACAAAGTTTAAAAACCTTAACGAGGGTATAAAAAGATTTTTATAGTTTTAGATCCATGAAGTTTCCACATGCTAAGAAGATGATGATAGAGAAGTAGGTAAGAATATTATGAGGTTTTAGGGTATAGGTAGGGATATTGTTTATTTAACTTATTATTTAAGTATAGTCTAATAAGTCATGAATTTTTAATAAGTAAGGTATCAAAAACGAAATAATAACTAATCATAGTAAACATGTAACACATAGCATGTAACACATAATCACATAAACATAAAGCATGGCATAAGTGGGTGTCCTAAAGTTATAGTCTAGGTCAAGGGTGTCTAATAACCTAGTTCCCTATAACCAAGGCTCTGATACCAATCTGTCACACCCCAACCGACAGCGGAATCATCGGGGCGGGACATGTAGATTGTTCATGAGCACAAGGTTGACTAAATTGTAATATATTAAACATTAATTTCATTTCAAATAATCCAAACACAACCAAATCCAAGAAAGAGCATAATTGAAATACATAGAATTCTTTATTCAAATTAACTAAGTCACCAGGCATATGTGTAGCATATCTTGATCAAATCACACATTAGTACCTGAAACATGAATAAAATAAGGTCAACTAAAAAGTTGGTGAGCATACATAGGTTTGTATATAGATAGCATATAGATTATGAATAAACAAATCCTTACATAACATGATAAAATAAAGCATTTATGGAGAGCAGCTATTGTGTAACCAAGTACAATCAAACCTTTGTAACTAGCATGCAAAATTGTGTTGTCGGTAACAATCACCCCAATCTGGGTGGGTTTGTCAGACTCAATAGATCTATTATTGTTTACCGTCGGTTTGAATAGTTAATGATTGCACATAAATCGCATACAAAAGTTAACACACCTAGCACTCAGGCATAAAGCTCAAATTTGCACACATGAATGTAAAGAGGATTTGTACTTGTGTAGTTTGTGTAAATGCAAGCAATAGTGTTGTATAGTGTTCATGTTCCACCCCAAAAATTGTAAAAGAGTAAAAGGGGCTATGTAATACTCACTTGATTTGAAGGCGTAGCTAACACGAGAGACTAGATAGTAATACGAGGTCCTTGTAATGCACAACGTTAACCTAGTGTGGAATGTACATTGAATTAATAGTGTGCACAATAGTCTATGTCTAAGTCTAGGGTTGAATTGGATGTGTGCATAAGGAATTTTGAAGTTGTAGGTGTTAGTGATTTGTACTTGAATAGTGTTGTATAAATTAAGGTTTGAGTTTTGAATAACTAAATAATAAAATAAAATTATTATTTATTTACTTAGCTATAAAAATAATATAGGTATTAGGGGTAATTAAGTATAACATAAATAAATAATTTTTGTTTAAATGTAACATAAATAAATAATTGTTACTTTATTTATTTATTTATGAAATATGTAACTTAGTCATTTAGTTATAAAAAATGTATTAGAAGTTTTATATTAAATAAAATTTCTTTACTTTATTTTCATAAAGAGGTGTAAATAACTTGTGTAACTAACATTTAAGTATAGGGTTTAACAATAAGTATAAATTTAATTTTAAATAAATAACTCCTATTTATTTTAGGATTAAGAATTTGATCTTTTTAAATAAAGTTAATATATATCTTTATAAAATCAATTATTTTTATTTGAAAATTAATCTGAATCACTTATTGTTTTTAAAATATAAAAATAATTATTCTGCTAAGATTTTTCTTACACACGACCGTGCCTGGGACAAGGCACGATCGTGCTAGGACCACGGGCGCGACCGTGCTAGTCAGGGACGCGACCGTGTTGACCAAACAGAAGGCATAGCTAAGTTGTTTACTAGGCACGACCGTGTCTGGGCCAGGCACGACCGTGTCTAGGGTTTTGAGGCATGACCAAGTCTAGCCAACGACATGACCGGGTCTGAGTGTGTGAGGCACGACCGCGCTGGTATTTGGCGCGACCGTGTCTCATGAAGCACGATCGCGCTAGAATGCTAGCGCGACTGTGTCTGTTCCAAAACGGAATCGATTTGACTAATTCTTATATTGTTAATGTTGGAATTCACAGGGCTTTCATCTGTAGGGTTATTATGAGTCTATTGGAGTATATTAATTGTATTTAAAACGTGTTCCAAGCAGGGTTCGATTAAACCATTTTAGAACGAAAAATACATTCTGGTTCGTGATGATTCCCATATTGTAAGCCCAAATTAGATTAGGACTTTTGATCTATAGACTAAATCGAAAGTGTGGAAGCTTTCAATTACCTGGAAGGAGGATGAATCGATGGTGTACGGGTAGAATGGGTTCCGGCGATGACGGGCTTGGCCTCCGGCGTCTTCTGCTGCAATTCCGACTAGATAAGTGTGTCCAGCAGCTTTAGAGAGGATCGATAGTATGTTGGCTTGGGAGAATTGCAAATCAAATGGTGAATTCGATGGTTTCGTGAGAGGATTAGGTGTTTATGAGATAATTCGACGAAATTAAGTTTATTTTTTGTAATGGTGATGATTAAAGAGTTTAAATGAGTTCGTTAATGATGAAAACGTGTAGAACGGTTATGAAATCGAACGTCCCTTTGATTAAAGGCTGCATTTACGTTTCAACTGCTGAGAGACGCGACCGTGCCCATATGAGGAGCGACCGTGCCAAGGCACCGGGCGCGACCGTTCCAAAGCAAGGCGCGCGACCGTGCCAGAACAAGGCGCGACCGTGCCTATTAGTGTTTCTTGTTAATTTATTTATAAAATCAGTCCTTGTAAGTTTCAGTATTGACAGATTTGTATAAATAGGGACTTATGTATAGTTTAATAGGGTATACTCGTGTAAAATTTGTGGGTTTGCATTGAAACATGGTATTTAATTGTTGGTACAAATAGAACAAGTCGGTGTACTAGAGTTTGGTTTGAAATGTATCACATTGAATTGAAACATAGATAGTGAATATCAGAAATGTTACATCAGTGTTGCAGCAGAAAGTTGTCAGTGGTAATGGTTGCATTATCGAAGCCAGTCAGCTGCAACGTTTGATCTTCAGAGGGAATGGCTATCAGCAGCAATGTTGTTGATCAGCAGCAAGACACAACTGTCCACAACTGTTGATGATTTGCCTATCAGCAGCAACTTTGGTCTTCAGCAGATAAGGCTATCCTTAGCAGATTTATTCTTCATCAGAAGAACAAGTATCTGCAGCAAATAAGCTTATCCGTAGCAGTTTGTCGATCTGCAGCAAACTCTGAGGTCCACAGCAGTTGTACTTAGAGAATTTTGTAGCCATCAGTCTTTATTTCTACACCTGGGACCCGTTTTCCGCATTATAAAACTTTGATAAAATAAGAAATAAGTAGGATGTTTCAAGTGAGTTCTAGTTTTACATAAAATGTTATCTTCAAGCCATTTTATAAAACGTAGGCATTTAACTTCCAGCAAGTAAAATCGTACATAAAATATCAAAACTTAAACATGAACATAAATCAATCATGTATAACAAATGTGTCGAATCTGCACATTCTTGTAACCATCAATTCCAACTTCTAGCAAGTAGACTCTGTAGAGTAAACGTGCATCAACTTCAAGCAAGTAGACACCGTAGAGTAAACGAGCATCAACTTCCAGCAGGTGACTCCGTAGAGTAAACGAACATCAAACTTCCAGAGTCACATTAACTCTGAGATGACTATCGTTAAAATTTAGTTGTACAACAGTTGGCCATCTACCAAGGCCCCTATTAAGGCTTTTCCATTTGTAATATGCTTCGCTTCCTTTCCTAACAGAACTTCGCTTCCATTCCCGAAGGAACTGTGGTAGATTCGTTCATATCATAATTTTCTAAAAACGTTTACTTCTTACTTCAAACTTCGGTTAAAGCATTCCTACATGCACTAAATAATTTAACATTCATCACTACTTCATACACTTCTTTGGTAAATCATTTTATAAAACATACATTGGTAAACTTCTTTTCATAATCATTCATACAATAAACACTCCAGCCCAAAAACATAGTAAAACATATTAAAAGGGGGCTTCTAGACCTCACATGTGATTACTTGACTAATAAGATCGTGTTCTGACTGATCTTTGCTGGCTATATCAACTAGTCGAAACTGTAAAAGTATGTTACATGAATTTAAGTTATAAGTCAAGTTCTCGCATTCAAGTATCCTCACATTAATCTACATAAGAGAACTCAAGTTCTCATATTCCCTCAATCATGCGTGAAATTTAGGTATACGAACAAGATAAGTTTGCGTATACCTCAAGTGTTCGCCCTCCATAAGCATGCGTGAACTTGGGTTATACGCACAAGTACTTTGTACGAGTACTCCAAGTATCTACAGATTTCTTCTACACGAACTTTAAAGTTCACGCATGAGAACTTTGTGCGAGTACTCGTGTGAGAATCGTGTTCTTGCACCCTAAATCCCTAACTTTCTATATACATCAGATCTGGGTTGTTTTAACGTCAAGATTCGAACTTTAAATGTTCAAAACTCTTGTTAAGTGCCTAGAAAGTCAGATCTATTGGTTTTGTGTGGTTTCATACCTAAAAAGGAAACATTTATGTTTAAAACCCCATTTTAACTCAAAAACCCATTTTTCAAAGAAAAGTTTAGATCTTAAAGCAGCTTCTTACCTCAGATCTTTGTATATTGTTTTAGCCTTCCATTTAGACCTTCCTTGAGCTAATTGAAGTTTGCTTGAATCTCAAATGGATCCTTCTTTGCTCTTCCTTTCTCCTAACTCCCCTTCTCTCTCTAACTCTTACGTGAAGTGCAAGGTGGAAATGGAACGGGGTTTCGGCAATTTAGGAGGGGGTGGCGGCTAGGTATAGGGGTGTTTCTTTACTTTTGGAATTTGCCATTTAGCCCCCCTCCACTTTAGTCTTTTATTTTTAACCATTTCTTTAAGTGCTTAAACTTTGGGATGTTACAAGTCTACTCACTTTACAAGAGGTTTCGTCCTTGAAACCTACCACAACATACAATAATGGGTCTAACATCTATACTCTCCTACTCGGATCCCCTCGTGGTTCCCGTGCCTTTTGTTCTACTAAACTTCTCGTCCATTCCGTCCACCAGTGCCTCAATGCAACAGAGTTCTGCTGGAGAACCCCACAAGTGGTAACCAGCCAATCCGATCTCTACCGAAGTCGATTGTGTAGGCACTATGCATACCCTCAATAGTTTGGTAACACATAGCGTACCTACATCTTCCGCGGGACTTCCCTCCAAAGCATTTGCGTGAGCGATGCACCAAAGTCCAAAACAACCGATACCGGCATGCCATGCCAAACTACAACATCATCAGCGATCACTTCACCAAACGTCTGAAACACGTGTCAGTAAAATGGAGCAATCTTTATTAGACGGTCTATAATCATGTAGATGGTGTAATAACTCATAGCCGTTCTTGGTAGCTTAGTTATGAAGTCCATTATGATATGTTCTCGTGTCCATTTAGGTATCTCCAAGGTAATCAATACGCCTCATGTGGTATCACCCTTCTTCCTGATAAGCCGCACCGGAGCGTCGTGGAGAGGAACTCGGTCTGGTATGTCCTTTACTCCTTTATTCCAAAAGCTATTCCAACTAAGTCGTCGGGTCTTTGGTCTCCAACGGCGAAAATATACATGGGGTTCAAGCGACTACTTTTTGAGCTCCAGACATCTGCTCTATCTTGAAATGGTGTCACCCAAGCAAGTGGCCTTCCAGGCAAGCTCCTCGGGGAACACCTCCAAAAAATTATGCACCGTGGGTACATCTTTCATCTCAGTAGCTTTCGCTCTTTCATTAACTTCATATGCCAGGTATGTTAGCCCGATATAATCTCTTATCCGTATTTGGGAAAGTTTATTTAAGTACTTTAGTTTGTTTGTTATTTGGGCATGATGTAAAGACTATTTACTCATTTTTTTACATTATTTTATTTGGGCCGGAGGCCATGTAACAGACCGCCAGTTAGAAACCGTTTGGAGTTTGCGATAAACTACATATGGCAGTTATCTTAGAAGCAGTTAAGAGAAGTTATCCCTAGTTTATAGGATAACAGTTATGTTCAAACCGTCGCATCCCTCCATGGCACCGATTTATAGGCTTATAAATAAGGCTGCCTATTTATCTATCTATCAATGCAAGTTTCAGTTTAAGTATTACATCTTCTTGCTTATCTTGTTAGCTATTACTTGTATCTATCCAAACCCATGAAGTCACAGAGTCGTATCAACGATCATAAGGGCAAAAGTGGTATCAGAGCCACATACGAATCTGCATCTACTGATAGCAGCGATGAGGAATACATGATCAAGCTTCATGGAGAGAACAACGTTTGGCAGGGAGAAAGCTTGAAGACCAAAGCGGCCGGAATCAGAATTGGAGATTCTACACAACAACCATTTCAAACAGCAGGAACGGACAACATCCAGGTCTACAGCAAGGGTAAAGAGAAGTGTGCCGAGAGGGGATACCCTACTGTCCATGTTCAGGGCTATCACAGAGTTGGGTCGTTAGGCTTGAACGTTGGTCATGGGAATATTAAGAAGGCAGTCTGATCATGGGTATAGACGCAAGAAGGCAGGAGGCCTATTGGTAGACCCCGTAAGGCGGAAATTCGATGTTATTACTGCAGAGAGATGGGACATATTGCTACGATATGCCCAAGTAAGTTTGTTAATATAACCCCTCCTCCTTATACCGACTACATCATGCATGGCACAGATGAAATCGAATGGAATCGTATACGGTATGTTAACCCTAATGTCAAATACCATATGTCTGGAAATATGGACTTGTTCCAAGTGTTCAAAAGGAACTTCGGTATTAAGGTTAAGAAGAGTACCAAGTAGTTCGTGTTTACTCATGGAATAGGGGAAGTTAAGGTCCTCGTAGGCGGAAGAAGGAAGACTATTCCTTGTGTCAATTACGTTCCAAAGCAAGTTAAGAACGTGTTGAGTCTTAAAAAATTGTTGCACCAAGGGATAGAGACACACATTATGGGTGAGAAGTGTACCCTCAAAAGAATGTTTGAGAACAAAGGAAAAGGTGTGGATGTTTTTGGAACCAAGTCTGAAACATATTTAGAGGAAGATTACTTGGACTACTTCTATGAACACTTGGCCGAATCTACCACATCTACTAAGGATCGGGAAACCCAAAAGGAATCGATAGAAGAAACGTATGAAAATGAGGAAATCCAGAACCAAGCCATGTGAGGGTGAAGCAAGAACTAATGGAGCCTGAAGATCTCATCCAAAACAACCCTCATTTTTCAAAGGAGAAAGAGGTTTTGATCAACTACCTGGAGTTACTCAAGGAGAACCCACATCTATCACACGCTCAATGCAGGGATGCTATTTGGGCTTATACCAAAATAGATGCATCAATGGTGATAGAAACATTTGAGGAAAAACCAAGTCTTAATGGTTGCTTATCATTTTTGGAATTAGTGAAGATACACGAGATGCTAATCAAGGACAAAGCTAACTTTAAGTTTGAATTTTCCCAAGTAATCAAATGGTCCGTGATAGTATTTTTTGGAGATAGAGAAAGTCGGGACTGAACCACCATGTCTAAATGACGGAACTGAAATCGATCTTATGGATCTGCACGTCCTTGTTCACACCGAAGGCGGTTTCGAACACATAACCGACACAGGAAGGTGGGGCTTGATGGAAAATAAGTTAGGCTATGCATAGAGAAAAAGGGAAAGAACTCAAACAAATATACATCAAGTATTTGGATTTGATTTAGTGGTATTATTACATGATAAGAGACCATGTTGCAGGCGATCAAGAGGAACACGCTGTGATACACGGAAACAACAAACTTAAGTGGAAGACTAGAGCACCAGCGCTATCCGTAACTTCCCATCCGGATGTGGACCAAGAGGAGAAAAGACACACATGCCGTACATTAAGGAGGATGAGGAGGACCCATAAGAAGAAGACTTCAACCTCTTGGTTGATGATGACGCTAGAGCATGAAGAAGTAGAAGACAAATCTGTTTAAGAGATTAGGGGGGTGATATTAGCCTGATATAAACTCTTATCCGTATTTGGGCTAGTTTATTTAAGTACTTTTGCCATGTAACAGCCCGCCAGTTAGAAACCGTATGGAGTTTGCTATAAACTGCATATGTGTAACGAACCAACTTTCAAACTTTTGTCTTACAATGTGCCAATTAAATTGTAAGGGTATAAATTGATGGGGATGAAAGTTGGGGGTTTTATCTATAGTATAAAACATTAATTTTGATGGAAGGAGTCATTTTTGAAAGATGAAGGGCTGTTGTGTAATTTACAAAATTCTAATTGTGTTAATTAGAAAGATCAGGCAAAATACACACATATGTGTGTGTTTTGTGATTTCTTCAAGGGGGAGCTGAATCTTGAAGATTTGGAGTTTGCATGTTTGTTTGGAGGGTTTTGTCTTGCATAATCCTTTCCAAGCATCAAGTAAGTACCATCTCATCCATTAATCCTCTATGATTCTTGTTCTTGGTGGGTTTGGGTTGGTGAACCTTAGATGGTCAAAATTGGGGATGAGGGTGTATAAATTGTTTTTTTAGAAATGTTATTCTAGCATATTTAAATCTAGAGGATGAATCAATTTATGTTAATTTCACTTCATTTGGAGTTTTAAAAATTAGGGTTCTTAAGAACCAAAATTGGGGGTTTTCAATTTGGGGCTTGGTATGATGTTTATTAGGTGCAAGAGTGTTGTGGTAAGACCATAGACAGTAAACCTAGTTGAATCTACAATCAATTGGGTGAATTAGGGAGTTTGGATAATTGGGTTAAACTAGGTTGACCCCTTAACGGGTCAAATGGATTGGGAGTCTAATATAGGGAATTGGAGGTTAGGTTAAGGTTATTCTAACCATATTAAGTAAGGGTGATAATATTGGGGTCATTGGATTACTAAAAAAGGTGTACATGTTTAGGTAATCAAGTTATCAAAGGCGAAGATCAAGTCGGATCATGCTAGACTAAAGGTAAGTGTCTATGCACTTACTTAGTAATGTTAATGGTGTGAGTTGTGTTATATGCTTTCTAGTATATTGTTATTTGTTTAATTGAAGTCTAGTATTGAAAGGTGAACTATATATGGTATGAGTGTTAGCATAAAAAGAACAGTGTAAAACTTGGTGTGTCTAATTGGTGTTCAATTGATACATGTTGTATAATGTGGTAGTAATGAGATTTTAGAATCTCCTAACTGGTGTTAGAAATCATGAGTCTCATAATGGTGTGATTGAGACCTAGAATTTTCTAACTGGTGTTAGAAATCCTAAGTCTCACAATGGTGTGATTGAGACCTTGCATTTCTTAATTGGTGTTAGAAATCCTGAGTCTCACAATGGTGTATTGAGACCTATTATTTCTCAAATGCTGATACCTAGTACTTCATAGTTGGTGTTGGAGTCATGAGCCTCACATCGGTGTCTTGAGCCCTAGAACTTTGTTTACCTGTTTGGAATGATAATCAAATGTTATGATTGATTGTTGTTTGTAATACTTAGTGTTCATGAGGGTAGTTCTAAGTATTTGGAGGGTATTAGTATCATAATGTAGTCCGTATAAGGTCTACATGTCTAGAGGAACAAGTCGGAAGTGAACCAAATGAGTTAACGGGTCAAAAAATGATGGTTTGATGTTTGACTTGTAGGGGACGTATCATTGAGAGCTTTCATTATTAATTATGCCAGGCTAGTATAAATAGTAATGTAACATGTGCGAAAGCTTTGATGATAACCATATGACGATGAACATTGACCAGGAGTAAGTAAAGGTGATTTTGTGCATGTAAGTAGAATTTATTAGTCTTGCTTGTATGCCTTATAGGAATATTACCATGGAATTGTGACTCTATCCTTAATTACACGTATGATAAGCCTTTTGTTTTCAATCTCAGTCGAGGAATGGCTGAAGAAGGAGACATAAATACGATTAGGAATGTTGGTGATGGTGATGGTCATCATAGTGGGACAGATTCGAATCAATCTATGCATACCCCTCAAGGTGATGACGGGGGAATGTTTTGAATGAGGAAATTGGGAAGAAAATTACTAAACAAATAACTAAGGCGTTCGAGCAGACAATGCCAATCTTTCTGGCAGAAATTCAAAACACTGTAAAGGCCGCCTTTGTGGAAAAGGAGGAAAAAACAAAGAATGTGGATGACACGATGAAAAATTCAGGTGATAAATGTAAGGGTAAGGAGAGGAGACCTTGTACTTACAAGGATTACATGGTGTACAAGCCTAGAGACTTTAATAGGGAGATCAACCTGTTGGTTAGTCAACTGTGGTTAACAGAAATTGAGTCGATATTTGAGACATGCCACTGCGATCCCGAATATCGAGTGACATTCGCAATAAATCGACTCAAGGGGCGAGCTAAAGATTGGTTGTAAAATCTTTGAATGGAGAAATGATCGGGTGGTGTGGGGGCTATGACTTGGGAGGAATTCAAAGAAGTATCCCTAAAATACTTTTGAGCACAAGCGGCGGTGGATGACATAGCCGAAGAATTCCTCAGAATGAGATAAGTAAATGAATCAATTGACGAATTGGCGGGTAAGTTCTATGAAAAAATTCAATTTTGTCCGGAACTGGTAAGCATTGAAAAGATGAAGATTGATAGGTTCTACTCCATGCTGTCGGTGGACTTTTGTGAATTTATTTCCCTTTCGCAATGCGCAACACTTGTTGATTTGATAAACAAGTGTAGGGAAAGAGAGGTGGAAATTAAAAGACAAATCTAACCTAGAGAGAAGCGAAAGAGAGAGGAGAGAGAGGAGAGAGAGGTAGCTTCAAAGAAAGCAGAAGTGGCTAGCCCGAGCAAGAAATCGTTTTGGAAACCGAACCCACAACATTATCGTATCTGTGGAAGGGAGCATTTGGGGGATTGTTGGATGAAAAACTCATGATGCTATAAATGTGGAAAGTCGGGGCATGTTGCTAAATAATACACAAGCCCTATTAATCTGTGATATAACTGCTTTAAGTCGAGGCATGTCCGGAGCGATTGCCCCGAGTTGAAGTAAAATGAAGTCAGGGGAAAAAGAGTGGAGACCCCTAGGCCTAAGGGTCGGGCCTTCCAGATTACAGCCAATGAGGCAAAGACCATTCAAGATGTTGTGTCAGGTACCTTTATGATTAATTCATTACCTGCTCTTACTTTGTTTGACTCACGTGCTAGTCGATCATTTATATCTGGTAAATTTGCCAACCCTGCTTATTTTCTTACTAAACGGTTAGGCGAACCATTAGATATTGAGGTGGCCAATAATAAGAGTTTCTTAGTGTTTGATGTCTTTAAAGCGTGTAAACTAGAGATAGATGGTGAGATTTTTCCTATAGACTTAATTCCCATGCCACTAGGAGAATTCGATGTGATAGTAGGCATGGATTGGCTCTCTTCCTATAAAGCCAATATCTTATGTGGACCCAAAGCAATTCGATTGACCACTCATTCGGGAAGATCTATGGGTGGTGTACTTATTTGTTCGCATCTCTAGGTAATGAAGTATATGGTCCACGGATGCAAAGCATACGTGGCTCGTGTTACCGACTCGAATCTTGAGGTGGTGGAGATTCGTGACGTCCCCGTCGTGAATCAGTTTGCTGACGTATTTCCAATCGAACTACCAGGGATTCCACCTGAGAGGGAAGTGGAATTTGGGATATACCTAAGTCCAGGAGCAAAGTCGATTGCTAAAGCACCCTATCGGTTAGCTCCACCGGAGATGAAAGAATTAATGGAGCAACTTCAATAATTACTTGTCAGGGGCTTTATACGCCCGAGTGTCTCTCCTTGGTGTGCTCGTGTCTTGTTCGTAAAGAAAAAGTATGGTATTATGCGTATGTGGATAGACTAATGGGAATTGAATAAACTAACCATCAAGAACTGTTATCCTTTACCTAGGATTGACGATCTCTTTGATCAATTGCATGGAGTTTCATGGTTCTCAAAGATCGATGTAAGTTCCGGGTTTCATCAGTTGCAGGTGAAGGATGAGGATATCTTTAAAACGGCTTTCCGTACTCGTTATGGTCATTACGAGTTCACGGTAATGCCCTTCGGTCTAACCAACGCGCCCGCAGCTTTCATGGATCTTATGAACCGGGTGTGTAGACCATTCCTTGATCGTTCCGTCATCGTTTTTATCGATGAAATCCATATATACTCGCGTAGCGAGGGTGACCATGCTTGTCATCTTCATGAAATCCTCGAGGTCTTCCAAAAGGAGAAAATATTCGCTAAATTCTCCAAGTGTGCGTTTTGGCTCCGGGAGATTCAATTCTTGGGTCACGTGGTAAACGCGGAAGGAATTTTCGTTGACCCTTCCAAAATCGAAGAGGTGAAAGGTCGGATATCTCCAAAAACTCCCACGAAAATTAAAAGCTTTTTGGGCTTAGCGGGTTACTATCGGCAATTCATTGAAAATTTCTCTCGTATTGCCTTGCCGATGACGAGGTTGACTCGCAAGGATACGAAATTTGTATGGGGTCCTAATCAGGAGTTGGCTTTCCAACTTTTGAAAGAGAAGTTAAGGCCCGTTCTTTCATTGCTTAAAGGGACTGAGGATTTTGTTGTGTTTTCAGATGCCTTGCATTCATGACTTGGTTGTGTCCTCACACAAAGGGCAAGGTGTTTGCTTATGCTTCTAGACAACTGAAAGTTCATGAGGCGAATTATCCTACCCCCGACTTAGGATTGGCTGCCGTGGTGTTCGCGCTCAAAATGTGGAGGCTGATTTGTGTTATTTTATATATATATATATATATTATGTATATTAAACCCTCATTTTAAACACTTTATTAATAAATTCGGGTGAAATGATACTTAATTAGTTTATATATGAATTTTGTAGGTTTCAGTTGAATACGAGATCAAATGAACAATTTAGAGAGGCTAAAGTTGGACATTGGAGTACTGGAGCGTTTATCCATACCCTTAACCCTAGCCTAACATTACAACCCGATAAAGTCCTTTTGATCTGTGTGTTTGTCTTATGCATTGGGTGGATATTTGATTGATGTTCAAGCTTATGACATTAATGTTTCACTGTTAGGTTTTGAGAGTATAGATTAGACACTGGCACATCATTTCCTAGTTATAGATACAAACCGAGTGGAGAGTACGATTGTGAGGGGTTTGAGCCATGTATAATTAGATCTTGAAAGTAGGTGAAGCTTGAACAGGTATGCCCATGTTTTTCAAAATATAGTACCATCTTGACTTGTTGGGTCGTAAATCTATTGAACGTATAAATCTTGGGGAATTAACTGTGTCTTTGGATTTCGTGGCTTGTGTTTTATTTTGCTTGATGTGATCGTGTTTGTTTAGTTACATTGTTGGATGTGTTGCATATGGCTTTGCTTAGGGACAATCAAAGTTTAAGTGTGAGGATGTTTGATATGTGTTATTATATATATATATATAATATGCATATTAAACCCTCGTTTTAAACACTTTATTAATAAATTCAGGTGAAACGATACTTAATTAGTTTATATATGAATTTTGTAGGTTTCAGTTGAATACGAGATCAAACGAATAATTTAGAGAGGCTAAAGTTGTACATTGGAGTACTGGAGCGATTACAACAACTTTGGGTCAAATGATTAATTAATGGACTATATTTGATGACTACATGGGCTTCATTAGAATTCAACTAGATTGAGTGGGCTAGGTCATAAAATAATAAAAGAATAAAAAAAGAAAATATATACATATATATTGAAGGAGGATCCGTGAAGGGGAATCGAGAAAGTGGTGGCGGCTGTTTTGTGGGTTGTTCCATCGAAGAAAAAGCCGTAAAGAAAAAAACCTTGAAATTGGAATTGGTGTTTTGGTGTAGCTTTCATTGAACAGAAAGGATCAAAAAAGAACGTAAAATAATTGAAGCAAGTAAGCACCTCTAAATTTGTAATCGTTAAAACAAAGAAAGCAAGCACGTGAAGATTAACTGAAGCACGCAGGCAGGTGAAATTAATTTAAGCTAGCAGGCAGCTTAATTATTTTCTGTTTTACGATGAACGGTTATATTGACTTTGTGGGTTCTGTTTTACTCATGATTGGCTAAACTTGTTTATACTACCTAGGTTTGATGAATATTTGTTGAGTTTTGGATTTTTATCGGTTTTATGGATTATTATTGATGGATTAATGCTTTAGTAAAGAATCTTTTGATAATCTATTGATGTTTGTGCATGGTTGGATCATATTTGTATTTGGTTTTGAATTCCATACGTTACTTGTTGAATATCTTTCAGTTAGGGTTTCATATTAGATCATTGACTTCGTGTTATGATTAGTTTATGGTTTGTTGAATTCGTAATCCATAGGAATAGGAATCGTTTATCTGTTTGATCCTAATATTCTGCCTTTTTAGATAGCTGAAAGGTGATAGATAGGCCGTTAGTCTCAGGTATTAAGTATCTAGGTGTAAGGGCTCTAAAAGGAGGTTTCCCTAGGTTTCTTGGTAGTTCGTGCTAGTCCGTGTCAATTTTGTTATTCTTAGATTACCCCTTGCATTATTCGAATGTATTGAGATAGTGAGACTGAGAGGTAATCTGTGTTTAGGGTACTTTAGTGTCGTTGGAGAGACTGAAAGGTAATCCAACTAACTGGTGAGCGTTTACACTCCTTACGGTTTCCTTCTGGTCAAGCTCGAAGATTGATAAGGGATCCACTAGGTTGTCTAAGGGTGTCGTACTTTAAGATCCCAGTTCCATCATAGTTTCCACAGCCGAGGGAAATCCGAGATTCACAAATACGATTCTTACATGGGTAGTGCCTTCCCCATTATTAAATTCGTCTAAGTCTTTTGATTGATAGTTGGTTATCGTTAGTTCTAGTCACACCCCGCCGAAGGCGGAAACACGGAGGTGAGACGAGAGTGGTGCATCGAACACTTAGGCGTAAGAGAATGCTAACGGGTACATCGCAATTTACAAAAGAACCATTACAAAACTCAAAATTAAAAGAAGTCATACAACATCCGAAATTCAAACAATAAAAGAAGCGTCTTATAAACAACCAAAGTCATAGGTACTAAGTTTGTTCCAACGTGAAACCACAAAATCTAATCAAAAGCGTACCCCCATGAACCTTATCTTCATTTCTTTTTACCTGAAAGCATGTTTCAAAAACGGGTCAACTATATAAATAGTTGGTGAGTATCGCAGGTTTTACGACTCTATAAAAGTTTATAAAAATCCAAAGTCAGTACACATGTATTAGACAACATATTACCATGAGCCGTAATCAAAGCCTAGACAAAATAAAAATAAAGTACCCCATACGGAAATCTTATGCCAACAACCGCCTAAAAAAAACCATTGGCTAACTTTGCGCCCATGTGACCCTACAAGTCTGGTTGGCACGACTAAACAATGAGCGGGGGTGTCAACCCAAGTAGTACTACTCAAAATTCCCAACGACTACGCTCAGCTAATTGATTACAACAAAAAAATGGGGACTTTAATGCATAAATATAAAAATAACTCATGTAATCAATGTATCATGTAACATGTGACTAAATAAATAAAAACGAAATAGCTTTCCCCCAAAAACAGTAAAACAGTAAGTAAAAAGGGGCCGCAAAAACTCACCTGAGAGTGAAACGCGAAAAAGTGCGGTAAAACAGTGAAACAACCAACAATGGTATGCTAACCGAGTCCTACTAATAAGTAGACACAAAAAGTATTTAGGAAACCTAATATGTGTGGATAAGTCAACAAAAGTCAAAAGTGGCTATGCAGTCAATTGTATAGCCAAAACTCATGCACGTGCGTACGAACCGTTAAGAATTGTAAAACCGACTTTTATATGAATTAATAACCTTAAAGTTTTAAGTTAGATTTTTAATAAATAACATCAGTAGTTAAAAAAAAATCACATTTGATAAAATCTCATGTCACGGTTTCGTATGATCAAAAACGTGATTATGCGCGTAAAGTTCGGTCTACGGTTTAAATACGATTCGTCCAAAATTAGGGTTTTAGTGTGATATTAGCACCCCCTTTAAAAGTCAAATTTTATGTTTTAAATGGAGTTATACTTCTGTCCAAAATCACTTAGAGTTTTTATAAAATCAATTTTATATAAAATTTTCCAAAATTAATAACTTTTTATAAAATTTAAATGGACCATAATTTCAAAACCACACTTAGACATAAAGTTACTACTTTAAAATTATACCAATTGATCATATATATAAGTAAAAATTTCTGACCAATTTTCATATTTTTCCAATATCCTGATTATTTAATATGAATTTAATATTATTAACAATTTACAAATTCTGGAAAAATAGTTAAACATGTCAAACCTTTACCAAATTTTTACCATATTTTTTTTAAGTAAATATAAGATCCCATAAAAAGTTTCAAGTCATGATTTTATCCATAAGTATACAAACCCTAAATCGTCCGTTTAAACTTTATAAATACTAAACGTATACTTAAATAACTCAAATTTTTATAAATTTTGGACAGGAGTCTTAGTTCATCATATAATAACCACTGTCCAATTTCCAAAATTTTTCAACACTCAAAAATATTTTTCCAAAATTTCTATGTATTAAACTTGTGTGAATTTTAATAAATAATCTATAAAGAGTTAGATAACCAAAATTTTCAGATATTAATTTTAAAACATATTCTACTGATTAAAACCACTTTTGGGTGCTGGATCAATAGTTTTTAAAAATCCACCAAAAACATGTGTTGTTTTTTATCATTTAAGGTAAACTACAAGTTTGATTAAGGATTATACCTTTCAAATTCAACAAATGATGATGAAATTTGATGCTAAGCTACTGAGTTTTCCTTGATTTATACCCTACAATCATAATGTGGTTCAATTCCAAGATCAAAAACTAAAAAAAATCAACAAAATACTCTTTTAATTCAAGAAGATGCAAGTATGAACACCCAAGTGTTCATACACTTTGATCATCAAATCTTGCAAACTTTTCACTAGATAACTCATTGTAGATGATTACAACTAGTTTTTATCCACAAATTCTTGTTAAAATCACAAGATTCAAGCTAAAAGCTCTTAAAAGCAACAAAACTTGAAAATCAAAGTGAGTGTGTGTAGTGTGTGTGTTCTTGAGAACACATGCAAGAATCAAAAATAGAAAATCAAAGGTTAAAAACATGTTAAAATACCATCTAATCACTAATAACATGCTCATAAACAACAAAGATCCAAGGATCAAGGTTTCATGGATGAATTCTTGAGTTTGAAATTGAAAATAAGAATATGTGTGTGTGTGTTGTGTACGGAAAAAGGGAGAGAGAGAGGAAGAGGTGAAAGGGTGGGGGGGAGTAGGGTATTTATAATAGAAGTGAAATCTCTTGATTTTTAAAAGAAAGGATTATAAAAATTACCCACTTTTTATAAAAATTACAATCCTAAACACTCTAATAAATATTTTTATCTAAATATAAAATTCTAGTATTCAAAATAATGAACTTTAGAAATTTTTAAAACATAAAAACTCAAAAATTTTAAAAATATTATACCGGGTAAACACCGGGTTTTTAACGAAAGAATCACCTGTGATCGTTAGTTTAAATCAAGAAACATAAAAGTTAGCACATATAATGTTATAAAATATCATTCTTAACTAAAATATAAATATAAAAATTATTTTCGAGAATTTAATTTTTACCGTTTATTTAACGCGTTCGCAGTATACGCAGTGTATGCACTTAACCGGGCTTTCTAGTTCGGACCTTAGTGTTTGTCTAAGGTAGTATTCCTAGAATTCCTAGAAACACTAAAAATATATAAAATCATAATATTAAAAAAATATAACGTATAAAAAGTCGAGAAACAGTAAGGACCTGAAAAACCGCAGTTGTCACATTATCCCCCAGTTGAAAGGAATTTCGTCCCGAAATTCAACTGGTGACAGTAGTAACCGCTTCCTTCTCAAAGAGATGAGGATATTTTTTATTCATTTGGTCCTCGCGTTCCCATGTGAATTCGGGTCCACGCTTCGAGTTCCATCGGACCTTCACGATAAGGATACGACTACGTTTAAGCGTCTTGATCTCGCGATCCAAAATCTTGACCAGTTCCTCGATAAAATGAAGCTTCTTGTCAATATGGACTTCCTCGGGTGGTATCAATAAGGACGCGTCAGCTAAACACTTTTTGAGGTTTGATACATGAAAAGTATCGTGTATACCACTTAGTTCCTGAGGCAATTTCAATTTGTACGCCACAGGGCCGATTCTATCCACAATTTCATACGGCCCAATATACCTCGGATTGAGTTTACTCCTCTTTCCGAACCGAATAACGCCCTTCCAAGGTGAAACTTTTAAAAGTACTTTGTCACCAATTTGAAATTCCAAGGGCTTTCTTCGATTATCGGCATAGCTTTTCTGTCTGTCCCGCACGGCTCTTAGTCTATCACGAATCTTAAAAATCTTGTCCGTAGTTTCCTGAATTATTTCAGGGCCAGTTAAACGATTGTCACCAACTTCGGCCCAACAAAGTGGTGATCGACACTTACGTCCATACAAAGCTTCAAACGGTGCACATCTGAGGCTAGCGTGATAACTATTATTATAAGAAAATTCGATTAACGGTAGATATGTATCCCAATTACCACCAAAATCTATTACATATGCCCTTAACATATCCTCCATGGTCTGAATCGTTTGTTCACTTTGACCGTCAGTCTGAGGATGATAAGTCGTGCTCATATCCAAGCGCGTTCCCGAAGCTCGTTGTAGTGTCCGCCAAAATCGGGAAGTAAAACGACTATCCCTATCCGAAATGATGGAAACGGGCACTCCATGCCTAGAAATGATCTCACCAATGTACAAACGGGCTAACTTTTCCATCTTATAATCCTCTCGGATGGGAATAAAGTGAGCAGATTTTGTCAACCGGTCAACAATGACCCAAATTGAATCATAACCGTTAGAAGTTCGGGGTAATTTGTTGACGAAATCCATATCAATCTTCTCCCAATTCACTAAGGGATGTCAGGTTGCTGCAAAAGTCTCGACGGTTTCTGGTATTCCGCCTTGACCTTAGAACATGTCAAGCATCTCCCAACATAACTTGCAATATCTTTCTTCATTTCGGGCCACTAATAAAATTCTTTCAAGTCTTTGTACATCTTGTCGGCTCCGGGATGTACAAAATACCTCGACTTGTGAGCTTCATTAAAAATCAGTTCCCTCAAGTTATGGGAATCTGGAATCCACATTCGATCCAAATAATAAATCAACTCATCAGTTTTCTGTTCAAATTTTTTCTCAGCACCACATAAAAGTTCGTCTTTCAAATTATTTCTCTGTAGTGTTTCCTTTTGTGCCTCGAGAATTTGTGCTTTCAAGCTCGTTTGGATTTTCATCCCCAAAGCACGAACTCGAATAGGTTTTATTCTTTCCTTTCTACTCAAAGCATCTGCCACCACATTTGCTTTCCCAGGGTGATAACGGATCTCACAGTCATAGTCATTCAGAAGCTCAACCCATCGCCTTTGTCTCATATTTAACATCTTTTGATCAAATATATGTTGAAGGCTTTTGTGGTCGGTAAAAATAGTGCATTTGGTGCCATAAAGATAGTGCCTCCAAATTTTGAGTGCAAAGACAACAACACCCAACTCTAGGTCATGAGTTGTGTAATTCTATTCGTGCACTTTCAATTATCGAGATGCGTAAGCAATAACCTTATCCTTTTGCATCAACACACAACCAAGACCCTGGTGAGATGCATCACAATATACAACAAAGCCATCCGTACCTTTAGGAAGAGTTAGAATCGGAGCGTTACATAATTTCTGCTTTAATAACTGAAATGACTCTTCCTGCTTGTCACCCCATTCAAACTTTCTATCTTTCTGAGTCAAGAGGGTTAAAGAATGAGCTATCTTCGAGAAATTTTCTATAAATCGCCTATAGTAACCCGCCAAACCAAGAAATTGATGAATCTCAGTTGGGGTCTTAGGCGTTTCCCACTTCTTTATCGCCTCAATTTTGGCTGGATCCACATGAATGCCTTTCTCATTAATCACATGACCTAGAAAGTGAACTTCTCTAAGCCAAAACTCACACTTAGAAAACTTGGCGAATAGTTTCCCGTTTCAAAGTAATTCCAAAATCAACCGCAAGTGATGTTCGTGCTCTTCCTTACTTCGAGAATATATCAGAAAATCGTCGATAAAGACTATCATGAATTTGTCTAAATAGGGTTTACACACCCTATTCATCAGATCCATAAATACTGTCGGGGCATTGGTTAGCCCAAAAGGCATAACCAAAAACTCATAATGACCGTACCGAGTTTTGAACACTGTCTTTGGTTTGTCATCCTCCTGGAACCTTAATTGATGATAACCAGATCTGAGGTCGATCTTAGAAAAATGAGTTGATCCTTGTAACTGGTCAAACAAATCATCGATCCTCAGGAGTTGATATCGGTTCTTAATCGTCAATTTATTCAACTCCCGGTAGTCAATACACATTCGAAATTATCCATCCTTCTTTTTCATGAACAGGACCGGAGCTCCCCAAGGTGAGAAACTCGGTCTAATAAATCCCTTCTCTAAAAGTTCCTGTAATTGATTCAACAACTCTTGTAATTTAGACGGTGCTAGACGGTATGGAGATCTAGCAATAGGTGCGGCACCGGGTACCAAGTCAATCCGGAACTCAACTTGTCGTGGAGGGGGTAATCCAGTAAAATCCTCGGGAAAAACTTTTGGGTACTCGCGTACAACTGGAATATCCTGAATCTTAACCTCCTTTGATTTCTTCTCAATAACATTAGCAAGAAACGCATAGCTTCCCTTTCTAAGGTATTTCCATGCCTTCATGCAAGACACAATGTTCAAACTCCTCCCGGGCTTATCGCCTTGGACATTCAGGACTTCACCATTTGAAAGCGGAATCCGAACCATCTTTTCTGAACAAACAATTTCGGCTCGGTTTTCGGATAAACAATCCATGCCAATAACAACATCAAAACTACCGAGCTCTATTGGGATAAGGTCTACTTAAATTGGTGATTATTTAGGTTCAAAGAGCAACCTCGGATAATGTCACCAGCTTTAATCAATTTACCATTAGCTAGTTCTATAATATAGGCCTCTTTCAATTTTTGTGATTTTAACTTAATCAATGATCTAAATTCAGAAGATATAAAGCTTTTATCAGCCCCTGTATCAAAAAGTATAGATGCATAAAGATCGTTGACAAGAAACATACCCGTCGTCACATTCGAGTCCTGACGTGCATCTGCAGCCCCAATCACAAAAGCTCTACCCTTAGCTTGATTCGCTGCGTTCCCACCAATTCTGCCCAATTTGGGACATATGTTCCTGAAGTGATTAGTTGCCCCACATTCAAAACAACCCCTTGGTGCATTAGGGTCGAATCTGTAGTAGTTCCCCGTATGCCCCACTCGTTTACATTTTGCACACACGAACTGCTCGCAAGCTCCAAAGTGTTGAGAATTGCACTTGGCGCAAAGAGGTGGATTTCAAGTGTTTGCCCTTTTCTATGGTGTCACCGCCACATAATTCTTTACAAACTTACACTTCTTACTTGGACCACCAGTAGATTTCTTCATAGCCTTCTCCTCTGGTTTCTTTCCAATTGTTCCTTTCTTAACCAAAATTCCATTTCTCACCATCTCATCAGTTAATTCACTTGCCAATTGGATCGCACTTTGCATAGTAGAAGGTTTGGCTGAAGTAACCATTCCCCGAATCTAGGGCACCAATCCCCATATATACCTTTCAATCCTCTTAGATTCGGGTGTCACCAGATGTGGCACCAAACGGGACAACTCTTGGAATCGAGTTGTGTAAACCAAGATTTCAGCTCCTTCCATTTCTAGGTTCCAAAACTCAACTTCAATCTTCTTTATTTCATTTTGAGGACAGTATTCCGCAATCAACATTTTCTTAAACTTGTCCCAAGTCAGGTTATCAGTAACTTGTTCTCCTAACGCATCAACTTGAGAATTCCACCATATTAGGGCTTCGCCCTGCAGAGAACAAGCAGCATACTTAACCTTCTGATTATCCAAGCAGTTACTGATTTTTATGACAGACTCCATCTTTTCTATCCAACGAACAATCCCAACTGCTCCCTCACTACCATAAAAATCCAAAGGTTTTCCTGTAGAGAAGTCTTTAAAAGTGCATCTGCGGTTGGTGTTACCAGTATTTGTGCCATCACCAGCACCACCACCGGCTCCACCACTGCCAGAAGCACCACCACTAGTGCCGCCAGCACTCCTGATTAACCCTGCGATGATCTGTGCCACTATTCTTGGTATAGCTGCATCTATCCCTTGATTTATCAGATGTTCTAAATCTGGCTGAGTATTCTCTGTCTCATTATGTTGAGGATTCCTCCTCGGTGGCATTTTCTAAAAACAGAAACGGACAGGAATTTGATGAGAGTTTGAGTAAATGAAAATACTTGATTAAAAATCACTCAAAACATAGTAAACAAACCATATATATAAGATATGTTTTTGAGAATGACAATAAAATTTTTAACCGAATCATGTACACAAGGTAACAAATAAGGATGGTAACAATACACAAACAATAACCAAATGAAGTTTATAGCATACAAATAATTATCCAAAACATTGTTTCATTCCATCATTAAAAGATTTATAAATATGCTTCATAAAGCATAGATAGTAGCTAGGGTTTACAAGAGCTAGTAATAATTTTACAAAATTAGGCATTAGTTAGAACTAAGCCAATACCCCAAAACTAAAGTTTTTGTAACCCATCAAAAGGACCTGAGCACATGTCGCTCAGTGTCTGAAATAGAAACCTAACACAACAGCAACCAGTAAAACAAAGAAAGCCATAAAAATAGCCAATCTGGAGTAGACCCTCTTCTCAAATCAATCCATGCGCTGGTTCCTGTTCAGATCTGACGCCTGAAGAGTAGTAACATACTAATATATCTCCGGTATCCTCTCTAGAATATCCTCCAACACAGTATGATGATGATTCAGTCTTGTCTCGTGTCCAGCGTAATTCTCCACTAACTCGTCTATATGTACCTCCATATTAGTCCTGGTGTCCTCTGGCTCCTCCTCTTCATCTGATGATAACTCTATAATAACAGGTGCAGTCCTAGTAGATGATCCTCCGACTTCGAAGGTCGATCCAGGAAATAATGACCGTCCAACAGCGGGAGTAGCAGGGTGTAGAACAACAGTCACTGGTGCTACCCTGGAAGGGGGTAAGACCGAAGTAGGTGAGGGTAGACGGCTCCCTAAATCCTCTGAGCTGGTCGCATAGCTAGACTCACCAGGCACATAGTGCTCCGACGGGTCCTCCTCTGACGTATGACTTGGCTCGAGCGCACTACAATCACCTGATGCTGTAGGGACAGGTACAAGAGGGAAACTGTTGAAGCTATCAGCCTCATCGTCTAAGAAGTACTGCTGAAATGAAGATGTTGAAGACGAAGACATGCTGTGACGGAGAACGTAAAGCTGGTAAGAATAAGAAATGCAAAATGATATGCAGTGCACACATAGTTCCTAAGGTTCTTTGCAATGTTTCTTAAGGTCATATTCTATGTTCAAGTATGGGGTAAACCTAATTCTATATAACCAGTGCTCTGATACCAAGTCTGTCACACCCCGCCGAAGGCAGAAACACGAAGGTGAGATGAGAGTGGTGCATCGAACACTTAGGCGCAAGAGAATGCTAACGGGTACATCGCAATTTACAAAAGAACCATTACTAAACCCAAAATTAAAAGAAGTCATACAACATCCGAAATTCAAACAATAAAAGAAGCGTCTTATAAACAACCAAAGTCATAGGTACTAAGTTTGTTCCAACGTGAAACCACAAAATCTAATCAAAAGCGTGCCCCCATGAACCTTATCTTCATTTCTGTTTACCTGAAAGCATGTTTCAAAAACGGGTCAACTATATAAATAGTTAGTGAGTATCGCAGGTTTTACGACTCTATAAAAGTTTATAAAAATCCAAAGTCAGTACACATGTATTAGACAACATATTACCATGAGCCGTAATCAAAGCCTAGACAAAATAAAAATAAAGTACCCCATACGGAAGTCTTATGCCAACAACCGCCTAAAAAAAATAATTGGCTAACTTTGTGCCCACGTGACCCTACAAGTCTGAACCATGAGCGGGGGTGTCAACCCAAGTAGTACTACTCAAAATTCCCAACGGCTACGCTCAGCTAATTGTTTATAACAAAAAAATTAGGGACTTTAATGAATAAATATAAAAATAACTCATGTAATCAATGTATCATGTAACATGTGACTAAATAAATAAAAACGAAATAGCTTTCCCCCAAAAACAGTAAAACAGTAAGTAAAAAGGGGCCGCGAAAACTCACCTAAGAGTGAAACGTGAAAAAGTGCGGTAAATAGTGAAACAACCAACAATGGTATCCTAACCGAGTCCTACTAATAAGTAGACACAAAAAGTATTTAGGAAACCTAATATGTGTGGCTAAGTCAACAAAAGTCAAAAGTGGCTATGGAGTCAATTGTATAGCCAAAACCCATACACGTGCGTACGAACCGTTAAGAATTGTAAAACCGACTTTTATATGAATTAATAACCTTAAAGTTTTAAGTTAGATTTTTAATAAATAACACCAGTAGTTAAAAAAATCACATTTGATAAAATCTCATGTCACGGTTTCGTATGATCAAAAACGCGATTATGCGCGTAAAGTCCGGTCTACGGGGTTTAAATACGATTCGTCCAAAATTAGGGTTTTAGTGTGATATAAGCACTCAATTTAAAAGTCAAATTTTATGTTTTAAATGGGGTTATACTTCTATCCAAAATCCCTTAGAGTTTTTATAAAATCAATTTTATATAAAAATTTTCCAAAATTAATAACTTTTTATAAAATTTAATTGGACCATAATTCCAAAACCATATTTAGACATAAAGTTACTACTTCAAATTTATACCAATTGATCATATATATAAGTAAAATGTTCTGACCAATTTTCATATTTTTCCAATATCCAGATTATTTAATATGAATTTAATATTATTAAATTTTACAAATTCAGGAAAAATAGTTAAACAAATCAAAACTTTACCAACATTTTACCATATTAGTTTTAAGTCAATATAAGATTTCATACCAAGTTTCAAGTCCTGATTTTATCCAGAAGTATACAAACCCTAAATCGGCATTTTAAACTTTATAAATACTAAACGTATACTTAAATAACTCAAATTTTCATAAATTTGGGACAGGAGTCTTAGTTCATCATATAATAATCATTGTCCAATTTCCAGAATTTTTCAATACTCAAAAGTATTTTTCCCAAATTTCCATGTATTAAACTTGTGCGAATTTTAATAAATAATCTATAAAGAGTTAGATAACCAAATTTTCTAGATATTCATTTTAAAACATATTCTACTGATTAAAACCACTTTTGGGTGCTGGATCAATAATTTTTAAAAATCCACCAAAAACATGTTTGTTCTTGATCATTTAAAGTAAACTACAAGTTTGATTAAGGATTATACCTTCCAAATTCAACAAATGATGATGAAATTTGATGCTAAGCTACTGATTTTTCCTTGATTTATAACCTACAATAACAATGTGGTTCAATTCCAAGATCAAAAACTAAAAAAAATCAACAAAATGCTCTTTTAATTCAAGAAGATGCAAGTATGAACACCCAAGTGTTCATACACTTTGATCATCAAATATTGCAAGCTTTTCACTAGATAATCATTGTGGATGATTACAACTAGTTTTTATCCACAAATCCTTGTTAAAATCACAAGATTCAAGCTAAAAGCTCTTAAAAACAACAAAACTTGAAAATCAAAGTGAGTGTGTGTAGTGTGTGTGTTCTTGAGAACACATACAAGAATAAAAAATAGAAAATCAAAGGTTGAAAACGTGTTAAAATACCTTCTAATCACTAATAACATGCTCATAAACAACAAACATCCAAGGATCAAGGTTGCATGGATGGATTCTTGAGTTTGAAATTGAAAATAAGAATATGTGTGTGTGTGTTGTGTACGGCAAAGGGAGAGAGAGAGAGGAAGAGGTGAAAGGGTGGGGGGGAGTTGGGTATTTATAATAGAAGTGAAATCTCTTGATTTTTAAAAGAAAAGTTTATAAAAATTACCCACTTTTTATAAAAATTACACCCCTAAACACTCTAAAAAATATTTTTATCCAAATATAAAATTCTAGTATCCAAAATAATGAATTTTAGAAAATTTTAAAACATAAAAACTCAAAAATTTTCAAAAATTTATACCGGGTAAACACCCTGTGATCGTTTGTTTAAATCAAGAAACACAAAAGTTAGCACATATAATGTTATAAAATATCATTCTTAACTAAAATATAAATATAAAAATTATTTTCGAGAATTTAATTTTTACCGTTTATTTAATGCGTTCGCAGTATACGCAGTGTATGCACTTAACCGAGTTTTCTAGTTCGGACCTTAGTGTTTGTCTAAGGTAGTATTCCTAGAATTCCTAGAAACACTAAAAATATATAAAATCATAATATTTTAAAAAATATAACGTATAAAAAGTCAAGAAACGGTAAGGACCTGAAAACCTGCATTTGTCACAGTTCTTCTTAGTTTACATTTACTTTTGATTATTTTAGATATTTGCATACAAAACCCCCTAATATAAATCAGTTAGTTAGTTGAGACAGATTCTATTTAGTTATCACTAGTGTCTCGTGGGTTCGATATACGAACAACCATTAGGCTTTACTTCACTCGATAGGTACACTTGTCTGTCATTGTGGTGTAATACTTAGGAGAGTCTAGAGTTTAACTAGTGTGTCTAGGTTAGCTTAAATTAGGTAATTTTTATAGACCATACCAAGCGACATCAGAGACCTTATCTCTATAGAGTGCATTGTACTATCTACATGGACCACAAAAGTCTCAAGTACTTTCTTAATTAAAAAGATCTTAGTATGAGGAAAAGGAGGTAGCTTGAACTGGTCAAAGATTATGATTGTGAGATACTTTATCATCCGGGTAAAGCCAATGGGGGTGGCAGATGTACTCAGTCGGATGGTCAGTCATGCACCTATCAAGGTAAAGTCGTTTAAAATGACTATTTCTTCGTCACTTTTCGATCAAACTCGAAAGGCTCCAGTTTTGGCACTCGGAGGATATTTGAAAAAGGAACGAATGGTTCCATATGTGGGAAATCTTGAGGAAAATAGTTTGGGATTGAAGATGTGTTTTGGTAGAATTTGGATTCTAAGGTCGTCAAACGTTTTGTCTACCATTCTAGAGGAGGCGCATAAATCCAAATATTCTATCTATCCGGGGGCGACTAAAATTTTTTATGACTTGAGGTTTAATTTTTGGTGGCAAGGTATGAGGAGATATATTATGAAATATGTCGAGAAGTATCTCACGTGCCTAAGGGTAAAGGCCGAGCACTAAAAGCCGTATGGGAAACTTCAATCTCTTGAAGTACCTCAATGGAAATGGGAGAATCTTGCTATAGATTTAATCACTAAACTTCCTAAGACCCAGAGAGGCTATGAAGCGATATGGGTGGTGGTCGATCGGTTAACTAAAAGTGCACACTTCCTTCCTATTAAGGAAACTTATTCTTCGTAGAAAATGGCGGATGTTTATATAAAGGAAGTTGTGTCACGTCATGGTGTACCCATTTCTATTATGTCGGATTGGGACACACGGTTTACTACTAGATTTTGGAAGAAATTCCATGAAGAATTGGGGACAAGACTAAATCTTAGCACCGCTTATCATCCACAAACGGATGGACAAAGCGAGAGGAAAATTCAAATGCATGAGGATATGCTACGAGCGTGCGTGCTAGATTTTGGGGGTAATTGGGATGACTATTTACTGTTGGCGGAGTTTTCATACAACAATAGCTACCATTTTAGTATTGGTATGCCTCCATTTGAAATGTTGTATGCAAGACGGTGTCGAACCCCAGTTTGTTGGGGAGAAATTAGTCAACGTGAACTTGGTAGTAAAGAAGTAGTGGCGGGTGTGGCGGAAAAGATTCATCAAACTAGGGCGCGCTTGAAAGTCGATCAAGAACGCCAAAAGTCCTATGCAGACCAAAGGAAGAGGCCGGTTGAATTCGAAGTGTGGGACTTTGTACTTTTAAAAGTCTCCCCATGGAAAGGGGTAATTTGGTTCCGAAAATGTGGGAAGTTAAGTCCTCGTTTTATCGGGCAATTCAAAATTATTGACTGAGTCGAAAAGGTGGCGTATCGTTTAGAGTTACCGGAGGAACTAGGTAAACTCCATAACACATTTCATGTATCTCACTTACGAAAGTGTTTTCCAGATGAATCCACTTTCGTGCCCATTGACGACATTGAGATAAATGAAAAGTTGAATTTTGTAGAAGAACCGGTGGCTATCCTAGATAGGAAGGTGAAAAGCATACGGAATAAGCGAATTAACCAAGGGTTGGTTAGGTGGAAACAAAGGAAGGGGCGGAAACTACTTGGGAATGTGAGGAAGAGATGCTTAAGTATTACCCCAATCTATTTGTTGCATTGGATTTCTAGGACGAAACCCAAAATTAAGGGGAATGATTTGTAACGAACCAACTTTCAGGTTTTTTCTTACAAAGTGCCAATTAAATTTTAAGGGTGTAAATAGATAGGGATGAAAGTTAGGGGTTTTATCTATAGTATAAAACATTAATTTTGGTGGAAGGAATCATTTTTGAAAGATGGAGGGCTGTTGAGTAATTTACACAATTCCAATTGTGTTAATTAGAAAGATCAGGCAAAACACAAACATATGTGTGTGTGTTTTCCGATTTCTTCAAGGGAGGAGCTGAATCTTGAAGATTTGGAGTTGGCATATTTGTTTAGAGGGTTTTGGCTTGCACAATCCTTTCCAAGCATCAAGTAATATATGTGTGTGTGTGTTTTGCGATTTCTTCAAGGGAGGAGCTGAATCTTGAAGATTTGGAGTTTGCATGTTTGTTTAGAGGGTTTTGGCTTGCACAATCCTTTCCAAGCATCAAGTAAGTACCATCCCATCCATTAAATCCTCCATGATTCTTGTTCTTGATAGGTTTGAGTTGGTGAACCTTAGATGGTCAAAATTGGGGATGAGGGTGTATAAATTGTTGTTTAGAATTGTCATTCTAGCTTATTTAAATCTAGAGGATGAATCAATTTATGTTAATTTCACTTAATTTGGAGTTTTAAAAATAAGGGTTCTTAAAAACCAAAATTGGGGGTTTTCAATTTGGGGCTTTGTATGATATTTATTAGGAGCAGGAGTGTTGTGGTAAGACCATAGAGAGTAAACCTAGTTGAATCTACAATCAATTGGGTGAATTAGGGAGTTTGGATAATTGGGTGAAACTTGGTTGAGCCCTTAACGGTTCAAATGGATTGGGAGTCTAATATAGGGAATTGGATGTTAGGTTAAGGTTATTCTAACCATATTAAGTAAGGGTGATAATATTGGGGTCATTAGATTACTAAACACGGTGTACATGTTTAGGTAATCAAGTTATCAAAGGCGAAGTTCAAGCCGGATCATCCAAGACTAAAGGTAAGTGTCTATGCACTTACTTAGTAATGTTAAGGGTGTGAGTTGTGTTATATGCTTTCTAGTATATCGTTATTTGTTTAATTGATGTCTAGTATTGAAAGGTGAACTATATATGGTATAGGTGTTAGCATCAAAAGAACGGTGCAAAACTTGGTGTGTCTTGGTGTGTCTAATTGGTGTTCAGTTGATACATGTTGTATAATGTGGTAGTAATGAGATTTTAGAATCTCCTAACTGGTTTTAGAAATCATGAGTCTCACAATGGTGTGATTGAGACCTAGAATTTTCTAACTGGTGTTAGAAATCCTGAGTCTCACAATGGTGTGATTGAGACCTTGCATTTCTTAATTGGTGTTAGAAATCACGAGTCTCACAACAGTGTATTGAGACCTAGTATTTCTCAAATGGTGATTGAAGTCACGAGTCTCACAATGGTGGATTGATACCTAGAATTTCATAGTTGGTGTTGTAGTAATGAGCCTCACATCGGTATCTTGAGGCCTAAAACTTTGTTTGCTTGTTTGGAATTATAATCAAATGTTATGATTGATTGTTGTTTGTAATACTTAGTATTCATGAGGGTGGTTCTAAGTATTTGGAGGGTATTAGTATCATCATGTAGTCCGTATAAGGTCTACATGTCTAGAGGAACAAGTCGGAAGTGAACCAAACGAGTTAACGGGTCAAAAAATGAAGTTTTGGGCATGTTTGACCTGCAGGGGGAGCATCATACGCCCAAATGCTTCTGGTAGACGCTGGATTTTTGGTTTTTTCGTGGTTTTGGCCAATCTTTGATGTAGGGACTTGTGGGAGATGCCTAAGGTGTCACACCCCCAAATTCCACTAACGGAGTTTTACCGTTAGGGGTGTGACAAACCAGGATCTCGGTCATTAATTACGTCAAACGACACTATATGAGTTTAAACAAATCCATTAGAGGTTCAGAGTTAAATGCGGAAGGGGTTTATGTCAAATAGTTACTGCGCAAAACAAACGCGCACAAGTTTAGTTTAATAAAAGCAAGTGAATTGTTTTAAATGTTTGCATAAGAATGCAATGACAGTAGGACTCCATGCATGTCCTAGGTGTGCAACCTGTGCCTTAGCGACCTGAGAAACATGTAAGAAAAAGTGTCCACACAAGGTTGGTGAGTTCATAGGTTTGTAAGCAATTAAACTGTTTGAGTGTTTGCAGGAACCTCATACGTAAGTCACACCTATTGCTAGCTAGACAATGTACAAGTTACTCTAAGCGCTCGCAACCGAAGCTGGCTGTTTACGTTTGTTTGCCTCCCGCTAGGTCTATCAACTCTAGCAATGTGTTTAGGCCAACATTTCACCCGTTTGACCTCCAATCGAGTTAGCGCGACTAACACGGGTGGGGTTTGTCAAACCCAGTAGTACTACGAAACATTACCTCGCTAAATCCATATTAACGGTACGATGTGTGTGAGGACTTTCAATGATAGTGTGTTACGCTTAAGCACACAAGTGGTAGTGAAATACTATGTGATCCATGTTTGTTTGTGTGCATATTTCTCCCCAACGAAAAAACAAGTAAAAGGATGTTTGTCTGCAAGCATATTTCTCTCCAACGGGAAAACAAGTAAAAATGATGTTCGTTTGTATGCATGTTTCTCCCAAACGGGAAAACAAGTAAAATGATGTTCGTTTGTATGTATGTTTCTCCCCAACGAGAAAACAAGTAAAATGATTTTCGTTTGTATGCATGTTTCTCTCCAATTTAAAACGGAAAAAGGGGTCGTGAAAACTTACCTGAGTTGTGTAAGCGTAGAAGTTAGCACCACACAAGGATACAATTGGGACCACAAGTGTTTGCCTGTGAACGGCTTATGTATACCCTACAATTATAAGCATAATTGTTAGGGATACAATGAGATTTGTGACGACCACACGAAAGTTTGAATGTCCTAAAACACACTTAGGATCAATGAGTAGACAAACTTATTCACAGGAATAAAGGATTTCTTAATATAATAATTAAGATAAAAGTGTTTCGTGAAAAACGTCTCTAATTACGAATAATCTTATTTAATAAATGTATTCGTGCGTTTGTATCATTTAATAATGGTTTAGAAAAATAATATAAGTTATTATATTATTTTTAAGTTCGTAGGATTAACACAATAATCATTTATGTGGCAAAAATAATAAATATATTATTTTTATTCGAGAATATAATATCATGAGTAATAATATAAATAATTATATTATTTATTTGTTTGAAGCGTTACAAACAAATTATTAACGTGGCGAAAATAATATATAAATATATTATTTTTAATTGGAGTCATGGATATATTAATTTAAAAGTGAGAAAATAATATTAAAAAAATGGGTTATAAAACCAATCCCGAGCCTACGGGCGGTTTATGGGCTCAAAACATATTAATATATTATTATAATAATATGGGGATAGTTTTTATAATAAAATAATGCTTAAAAATGTTTTAAAAATAAAATGGGTGGAGAGACTCGAACCCGGGTCTCTCCCACACAAGCACACACTCTTAACCATTCCAGCCCACTAGGGTATCGCACAAGGATCCAGACTGAATTGTTTTTAACATGAATAGCTCATGTGTTCCTCCCCCCCCCCCTTTCGATACCCGGTCCAAACACCCCCTCAAAACCACTGAATTCGAATTCAATTGACTCAAAAGGCATAGGGGTTTTGTTTATCAGTGTCGTGCGAATATGTTTGTGTGTGTGTTTAATTGTGAAACTAATCAGTTTAAAGTCGTTAAATCACAGAAAGAAGGGCTGAAAACTATAGATATGAACACATAATTGATTCAATCGAATCTAATGTTAAAAATTGTTGAAACGATGGGGCTTTTATATATTAAGACCTTGCGAATCTATCCTCGTGGTTTAATTTGATTGAAATTGGGTCTAGGGCCAAAACCCCCAAATCAGATAATGAACAAACCCTAGTTTTTAAATTTTGAACAATTTGATATTACAAGTTCAAATTCGCATGGGGCTTTCATTGTTTGAAGGATTGCGATTCTAATGGTGTAAATTAATTGGATATAAACAAAGTCTGAGATGGAGTTGATTAAACTGGTTTCACATGAACCCTAGAATCTGGTTCATGTTGATTTGGATAATGTAAGCCCCAATTAACATAAGGCTTTTGTTCTAGATGTTGAAACGAAGCTAAAGGCAGAATCAATTACCAGAATAGTTGACGGATTGATGAAGTTCGAGTAAATGCAGGTCCGACTGTGAACTAATTGGTCTCCCGCGACTTACGTCGCTTCTCCGGTGAAATTGAATGGTGTTACAGGTTCAGTGGGGTGCGAATGAGGTGCGCATATGTTCAATTGCAGAGTGGATGATCGAATTGATCGATTTTGATCTAGATGAAGAATGTTTTCGACGGTTACGGCTTTGAATACCCATAATGGGGTTAATTAGGCAATGATGATGTTTTATTCGGTAGTTAAGGCCGTTAATGTTATAATTCATGCAAATTTTAGTTTCAATTTCGAACAGAAACAATCGTGGGGCATGAATTGGATCAAAGTCGCTCGGTTTGACTATCAAAAGTCAAACAGAAAACAAGAATTTACATGTTTAATCACTGTACTTTCATATATTTAAGTTTAACAATTGACAGAATTAGTCCCAAGGGTTTGGATTGAGTTAAGAACATGGTGGTTTGACTTTCATAAGTCAACAGGAACACCAAACTCTTGATTTTGACTTCTAAAGTCAATAGAATCAAGTTTTGGTTAAATACACAACTAGTCCTTGCTGTTTATGAGAATTAGGGTTTGAGAGAAAGTAGAAATAGTCCCGGGGGTTTGAAGTGAGTTATCTAGGTTAAGATTTAACGGAGTATGGTTAACTGGGTTAACCATAATTAGTCGGATGTCACATAAGGTTACTTATGATTACTAATCATGTTTAATTTGGTGTTTTGGATGTACGTAAAGCTCTAGTATAAGCACGGGTCATGCACATCCGGATTTGGATTCTCATGTTTTGTTCTTTTGAAGTTTTCATCATTTAGAACTTGCATTTTATGAATTGTAATGAATGTAATGATGTTTTAAACTTAATGTTTATGTTGAAACTTGAACATGCTCTTGAAATTATAAAATGAGACTACTTCCGCTTGTGTTTTAAAAAGTTTAAATTGGTTTGAAATTCCGGGTGTTACAATATGGCAGTTATCTAAGAAGCAGTTAAGATATGTTATCCCTAGTTTATAGGATAACGATTGTGGGTGGTTTTTCAAACCGTCGCATCCCTCCATGGCACCGTTTTATAGGCTTATAAATAGGGTTGCATATATATATATATATATATATATATCTAACAATGCAAGTTTCAGTTTAAGTATTACATCTTCTTCATTATCATGTTAGTTATTACTTGTATCAATCCAAACCCATGAAGTCACAGATTCGTATCAACGATCATAAGGGAAAAAAGGTAGGCCTAGCAACCGTGCCTCATCAAACTTCATGTCTTAGTCGTAGCAATTCCGTTCAGCACTATGCGATATCTATCTCCATATACCGTGATCTTGCGCACACCAGAAACTTTAGGATGTGCCATCTTTCTTTCACAAACTGATTGTGCTTGTTAGCGGCGAGCCAATTCATTCTCAATATCATACCCAGAATCCCTTCGCATTAAGGCTATTCGAAATAACTCAACGGGAAGTCTATGGGTTGTATTCATCATTATGAGATTATTTACTACTCCTATCATTCCGTGATATAATCGATTGCAGTTTCTACTTCTAAGGCATCCGAACTATCTTGTTTATCTAATTTAGTTTGGAACAAGATGTAAAGGCCAATAGGCCCCTGCGTGTACCATATTTTTTTAATATACGATAACGTAAATATTGACAATTCAAAACGTGCCTGACACATCATCGGCGTTCGTCCCTTAGTCTTTCTGGGTTAACTTGTAGGCCCTTGTTTTTGCTCGAGGCCTCTCACCCCCTTTTTCAGCAACAATCCCTCTCCCATTTTCTGCACACTTCGTGTCACACCCTAACCGACGGCGGAAACGTCGGGGCGGGACATGTAGACTATTCATAAGCTCATGGTTTGCTAATGTTGTAATAATTAAACAGTAAGTTTCATTTCATAACTCAAGTAATCATTTACATCATTTACAAGAATTTAAGAATACATGAATCTCCGTATTAAAATTTAAAACTAGGTCCTCAACCCTAAGTGATGTAGCTTGAATCATAACTCAAACAATTGTAACTGAAACATGATAAAATGAGTGGGTCAACTATAAATAGTTGGTGAGCATACATAGATTTTGACACCACAAGTAAAGTTCAAATGTTTTGTGTACAATTCATATGATGCATGGTTTATAAAGCATTTATGGAGAATCTAAGTTAAGCTAAATGCACAAATGAAACTTTATAATTGAAGGGCATAACAACACATGTTATCTAAATGTATACATGTTATCCTGATGTAAATGTAGGGCATAACAACACATGTTATCCTAATGTAGGGCATAACAACACATGTTAGCCTGAAGTAATGTATTTGTGTTTGCACGTGTATATCATGTATATGTAGCCTTAACAATTAGCATTCAAGCGTAAAGCACAAATAAACACATATGACCATATTGAAGAATTGTACGTGTGTAATTGTAAATAGTGTTTGAATATAATAATGTTTCACCCCAAATATGTAAATAAGAAAAAGGGGCTATGTAAACTCACCTTGATATTGTGTAGTTGAGTATCACGCAATTTGTTGTTGCATAACTGATTTGGCTAATCTCAAGATTAACCTATGTTTTAATTATATAAAAGAAGTCAAAGACACGCACGAATGACTAGGGAAAGACTTATTGCACAGAGGATAGGGTGTGGACTTGGTCAGAATAATGTAGTCTTGTTTGAGTTGCACATGGTGATTATGAAATTTATTGAATAAAGTACGGGTCTAAACATAAGGTTTAATTTGTTTTGTAAACATGAGGATTAATATATGACTAATTTACTGGAGTTCTTTTATTTATGATTAAATGATTAAGTAAGGGAATAAATGAAAATAATTGAACAATAATAGATTGCATAAAAGGTTAGTCGGTTAAATAAATAAACCTTTTATTTATTTATATATTTAGTAAAAATATTAATAGTATGTTCTAGTTATTTAGTAACTAGATCATGGTAAATAGTTTAATTATGTAAGTAAGTTTAAACCAAATTTTAAAATATGAAATTCTAATTCGAATAGTTAAACAAGTCATAATATATATATATATATATATATATATATATATATATATATATATATATATATATATATATATATATATATTTGAATGAAATGATGAATTACACGATTTATGTTTTACGAAAACATATTGCAATTTAGGATCTTTGGCAACTTATAATTTAGTGTTTTTAATATATATATATATATATATTTATATTAACACAAATTTATTAGATTTTATATGAAAATAAGGAAATGGATTTCTTTGAGAAATAAAACATTTTAATTTGTTAAAACCATTTTATAAAATAGTTTTTTTTATAAAATAGTATAGGTTGTTAACCAAATTTAAAACAAGGAAAATGGAAGAAAAAGGCCCAAAACAAGTCTGGCCGGGATCGAACCCACGACCTGTTGTGTGTGAGGCAAGACTTTTAACCGGCTGATCTAGGCAGGTGCGTTGTTCAGATTTCCGACTTAATTGTTTTTAACAATCAACCCAACCCGTCCCTGTTACCCTATCAATCAGACCGAAACCTAGCCCCCCAATCGATTCAATTAGCCACTGATTGCAATAGAATTCATAGGGCTTTTGTTCCCTGATTCAAAGCGAAACTAAAGACATAAGAATCACCTGAATTGATCGACGGAAGAATGTAACTCGGTTTCTTGGAGTTTGTGTACGTTTCAGAGATGTAATGAGGTGCGTAGGTGTGTTTAGAAAGGTTGTGTGTGTAATTCGAAGGTGCAGGAGATGTAATGAGGTGCGTAATTCGATTCGGTCTGCAGGTGACAACTGTCGGGACTAATTACGCGTTAATTCGGACGATTCGACATGAATTGGGTCACGAATCAGGTCTGGATACATGCTCGAAGTGAGTGGGAGTGATTTTCGGGATTGAACGCGTCTTGATTCCGAGATTGAAGGTTTCTTTGGACGCGGTTTGACTATACGATGTCAAACTGCTAAAATTTGAATTTAAACGTTCAATTAGTTGCAATTAAGTGTCGAATAGGCCTGGATATAGTCGATGTTCGGTTAAGAATTTATTGTGAGACTATCATTGTCGAGCTTGATCGATTTACTTATCAAATTGCAAGGTTTACGCAAGTTTGACTTTGAAAAGTCAAATAGAGTCTAAATTGGTCAAAGGTGAATGAATGGGGTCAAAATTAGGGTTTTGGGGGTTCAAAATGGAAGACCAAATGGTCAAGGGTTTAAATCTACCTTGTAACAAATATAACCTTAATTCTTTTGTAGTTTCATATTCATTTTCTTTTAAAGATTATAAAAATATAAGAAACTCTATAAATTTTAAACTTATAATTAAATGCATGTGTACTTATACATTTATTTATAAATAAATATATGTATGTATAACATATATGTAATGGAAAATAGGATGTAAAAGTGAGGTTGAAATAATAACTACGTGTTTAAAATAGTGAATGATTGTGTCATATTGTGTTGAACAAGTATATGATTCCGAGTGTTTAATTAATCAAATAAAAAAAAATTATGACCTGAAAATCATGGATGTTATAGTCTCCCCATGTTAAGGGAATTTCGTCCCGAAATTTAACTAGTGGAGACTATTGGATCAGGAAAGAGTTGAGGGTTGGATTTTTAAACGAATTTTGATTGTTGATTTGAGGAGTATAACTGATGAAGAGATTTAGGTCTGTTTTCTCAAGGTTAGGCATGAATGATGGTAATAGATTTAGTTTGGAAATGAATTTGAGGAGAAAGTCTGTTTAAATAAAAGTTTGGATTCTACAGATGGAATGTATTACATGGAATGAAATTGTGGGAACTAGATGATCAAGGTTTGTTGATATGTAATCTAATATGTTCAGGGATTATCAGAGTATAAAATATTTCACAAACATTGGCCCCGTCAAACAACATAAAACTTTACGTGGCAAGAATAACCATACTTCTGATTTTATGACAGGAACACTTATATATAGGAAGTACCAGCGGCGTATCCACCATGTCCTTATCATATCATATTAGTTTTTGTTACTATGTACCACGATAGGTTTCATGTCATAACACACGACATATTTCAATATGTCTTCCATGCGCTGATCTTTATAATTACGTGTGCACCTGTAATTATCCAAATTGTCGCATGGTCCGTATAGTTCATCCCATTGTGTATGTGGGTCAAGGGGGGGGGGGGTAACACCAAATCACATAATTCGTAATTATTGTCTTCACCTATGTGTTGCTAACAAATAACTATGTTCATAGATAGTAGTGTCAATCAGGTACTAAAGAGTAATAACGTGGCATAATTTAGGGTTTTCATAGCTTCCTCGTGTTTGGACAAGAATACGCCAAAACCCGAGTAGTTTTCATGGATAAGGTGAATAATCATGCTTTGTGTATGATGTACTTAATCAGTTGCAACAATGTAAACTATCAAATTCTGTGTATAATGTAAACACTCATGTTTCATGTATGATCTAGTGTTATGCATGTTGTAAGCAAATAGGTTTCATGTATAGTGTGAACAATTTGGTATCATGTATAAGCAAATATGTATAATGTGATCACTTTATGTATTTTGTGAATGTTTATTGAGTCTCATGCGTATCGGAAACTATCGGATTTCGTAGGCGATCGAGTGTGTTACTCGGCGTTCATGCACGATGTAGGTAGATGAGTTTTATCTTTTAAATTCGTTAGTGCTCATATGGACGGTTAATGGCGAAATGATTCACTTTCTGAAGTTGGCTAGCAAGTTCAAGTTTATAGTGACAAACCGTAGTAGGTGTAAATAGTTTCGATAACGACAAAAATAACATAAAGGATTTCAATACATTATTCATTCTAGGCTAGATCCTTATTCGACTCCATCTTGTATTAGCTTCAATTGGTTTCATTTTCTGCCTCGGCATTGTCTTGAGTTTCATTAGCGTTTATGTTGAAGGCACGCCCATGAGCACCACCTTGGTTTGTATTGGCTATCCTTGGGCATTGGTTTTTGAAGTGGTTTGGATTACCACATTCATAACAAGTACGCCCTTTAGTAATGGCTGGAACAATTTGATTAGCAACCTGTTGATTGGCTCGGTTCCCTTGGTGGGTTTGACTAACAGGTGGTCTGGATTGACAAGTGTTTGCTACATGACCATACCTTCCACAATTGGCACATAGACGGCATGGGATGTTTGGGAAGTGGTGATAGTTGCACGTGTTGCACAGAGGGTTGTTGCCCGCATATGGTTTCTTATTCTGGTTTTGGGCTAGGGAAGTTACTTGGTTGATTGGTACAGCAGGGTAATGATAGCAAAGTTACGTTTCTTATTGAAGTGAGGAGGTTTGAATTTGTCTTCCTTAGAGGGTTCAGAAGAGGCTGTTGGGTCAGTGACTTTCTTTGCGCCTTTCCTTGTTAGTGTACCCGCCTTCACATGGTTATCGGTTAATGTGGCAGCTAAGCGGATAGCGTCTTCAAGAGTAGTTGGATTTCTTCCTAGGACTGTATCTTGGATTTTCATGGGTAGGCCACCGATGTACTTCTCAATACCCCGAGTCAGTGGAGTAACCATGTGGGGTACCAGAAGACTTAACTCATGGAAACGAGTTGTGTAGGCTAAACTTTCACCACTGTCTTGGGTAAGATCCCAAAAATCAGCCTCCAACTTCTTCATCTCATTACGAGGACAAAATTCCTCAGTCATGAGTCTCTTAACTTCATCCCATGGTAGGGCCATGGTCACATCCACACCCCGTTTCCTCTTCTCACCATTCCACTAAGTGAGCGTCCGTTTTTTAAAGACACTGGTGGCATAGCGAACGCGGAGATTGTCAGGGCAATCACTGTTGAGAAAAGTGCTTTCAATGCTTTCAAACCATTGAAGGAGGCCCGTAGCTCCTTCGATACCGTAGAAGTTAACGGGTTTGCATGAGTTAAAGTGTTTGAAAGTGCATGGGGTTGGGTTGGCACCACCACCACCACCATTATTAGCACTGCTGTTAGTGCCACCATTGTTGTTATTGGCCTGAGTGAGTTGGTTCACAAGTTGAGTGAGGAGAGCAGCAAGGTCATTGTTGTTGTTGTTGGTCTCGTTGGCGCGACGGGGAGGCATGCTATAGGTTTTAACAAAACAGGAGGAAGGATATAAGAGGTTATGAGGGTTTCTTGGATATAAAGCAAAGGATAATTTAAAACATAAGTATTCATAGTTTGGATTGCACTCAAACGGGGATAGTACCATTTGAATGCTATGACATATTAAGGTTAATAAACTTATATAACTTTCAAGGGAACATGCTTTAGCCTATAAGTAAACACTCATCCTGGGAATTCCCAGGAAAGCATACGGATCCCTCGGTTGATTGGGATTTATATGAAATGCTTTCCTAGACAGAAAACTCAGGATACAGGTGTTACCCTTCCAGTCCCTTACTAGTTAACAAGGTTAACAACCCTAACGAGGTGTAAAAAGAATTTTAATAGACCTATGATGCTCCATATGCTATGACATAGAAGAAAGATTGAGAATTAGGATAAGGGAAAGGATATTATTGTTTTTAATTTATTATTTAGATGAGACCTAATAAGTCATGAGATCTAAGTAATTAACACCTAATATATTTGTTATGTAGCATGTAGCATATCATATAATCATAGAGACATACCATAAATGGGTGTCCTAAGGTTATAGTCTAGGTCAAAGGTGTCTAATAACCTAATTCCCTATAACCAAGGCTCTGATACCAATCTGTCACACCCCAACCGACGGCGGAAACGTTGGGGCGAGACATGTAGACTGTTCATAAGCTCATGGTTTGCTAATGTTGTAATAATTAAACAGTAAGTTTCATTTCATAACTCAAGTAATCATTTACAAGAATTTAAGAATACATGAATCTCTGTATTAAAATTTAAAACTAGGTCCTCAACCCTAAGTGATGTAGCTTGAATCATAACTCAAACAACTGTACCTGAAACATGATAAAATGAGAGGGTCAACTATAAAAAGTTGGTGAGCATACATAGGTTTTGACACCACAAGTAAAGTTCAAATGTTTTGTGTACAATTCATATGATGCATGGTTTATAAAGCATTTATGGAGAATCTAAGTTAAGCTAGATGCACAAATGAAACTTTGTAATTGAAGGGCATAACAACACATGTTATCCTAATGTAGGGCATAACAACACATGTTATCCTGATGTAAATGTAGGGCATAACAACACATGTTATCCTAATGTAGGGCAAAACAACACATGTTAGCCTTAAGTAATGTATTTGTGTTTGCATGTGTATATCATCTATATGTAGCCTTAACAATTAGCATTCAAGCATAAAGCACAAATAAACACATATGACCATATTGTAGAATTGTACATGTGTAATTGTAAATAGTGTTTGAATGTAATCATGTTTCACCCCAAATATGTAAATAAGAAAAAGGGGCTATGTAAACTCACCTTGATAATGTGTAGTTGAGTATCACGCAATTTGTTGTTGCACAACTGATTTGGCTAATCTCAAGATTAACCTATGTTTTAATTATATAAAAGAAGTCAAAGACACGCACGAATGACTAGGGAAAGACTTATTGCACAGGGGATTGGGTGTGGACTTGGTCAGAATAATGTAGTCTTGTTTGAGTTGCACATGGTGTTTATGAAATTTATTGAATAAAGTACGGGTCTGAACATAAGGTTTAATTTGTTTTGCAAACATGAGGATTAATATATGACTAATTTACTGGTGTTCTTTTATTTATGATTAAATGATTAAGTAAGGGAATAAATGAAAATAATTGAACAATAATAGATTGCATAAAAGGTTAGTCGGTTAAATAAATAAACCTTTTATTTATTTATTTAGTATAAATATTAATAGTATGTTCTAGTTATTTAGTAACTAGATCATGGTAAATAGTTTAATTACGTAAGTAAGTTTAAACCAAATTTTGAAATATGAAATTCTAATTCGAATAGTTAAACAAGTCATAATTATATATATATATATATATTGAATGAAAGGATGAATTACACGATTTAAGTTTTACGAAAACATATTGCAATTTAGGATCTTTGGCAACTTATAATTTAGTGTTTTTAATATATATATATATATATATATATATATATATATTTATATTAACACAAATTTATTAGATTTTATATGAAAATAAGGAAATGGATTTCTTTGAGAAATAAAACATTTTAATTTGTTAAAACCATTTTATAAAATAGTTTTTCTTTATAAAATAGTATAGGTTGTTAACCAAATTTAAAACAAGGAAAATGGAAGAAAAAGGCCCAAAACAGGTCTGGCCGGGATCGAACCCGCGACCTGTTGTGTGTGAGGCAAGACTTTTAACCGGCTGATCTAGGCATGTGCGTTGTTCAGATTTCCAACTTATTTATTTTTAACAATCAACCCAACCTGTCCATGTTACCCTATCAATCAAACCGAAACCTAGCCCCCAATCGGTTCAATTGGCCACTGATTGCAATAGAATTCATAGGGCTTTTGTTCCCTGATTAAAAGCGAAACTAAAGACATAAGAATCACCTGAATTGATAGCGTGGAGTGGGAGCTCGACGGAAGAATGTAACTCGAATTTCTTGGAGTTTGTCTACGTTTCAGAGATGTAATGAGGTGCGTAGGTGTGTTTAGAAAGGTTGTGTGTGTAATTGCGAAGGTGCCGGAGCTCGTTATATGCTTCAATTTCGACTGGAACGCGTAATTCGATTCGGTCTGCAGGTGACAACTGTCGGGACTAATTACGAGTTAATTCGGACGATTCGACATGAATTGGGTCGCGAATCAGGTCCGGATACATGCTCGAAGTGAGTGGGAGTGATTTTCGGGATTGAACGCGTCTTGATTCCGAGATTGAATGTTTCTTTAGACGCGGTTTGACTATACAAAGTCAAACTGCTAAAATTTGAATTTAAACGTTCAATTAGTTGCAATTAAGTGTCGAATAGGCCTGGATATAGTCGATGTTTGGTTAAGAATTTATTGTGAGACTATCACTGTCGAGCTTGATCGATTTAGTTATCAAATTTCAAGGTTTACGCAAGTTTGACTTTGAAAAGTCAAATAGAGTCTAAATTGGTCAAAGGTGAATGAATGGGGTCAAAATTAGGGTTTTGGGGGTTCAAAATGGAAGACCAAATGGTCAAGGGTTCAAATCTACCTTGTAACAAATATAACCTTAATTCTTTTGTAGTTTCATATTCATTTTCTTTTAAAGATTATAAAAATATAAGAAACTCTATAAATTTTAAACTTATAATTAAATGCATGTGTACTTATACATTTGTTTATAAATAAATATATGTATGTATAACATATATGTAATGGAAAATAGGATGTAAAAGTGAGGTTAAAATAATAACTACGTGTTTAAAATAGTGAATGATTGTGTCATATTGTGTTGAACAAGTATATGATTCCGAGTGTTTAATTAATCAAAGAAAAAAAAATTATGACCTGAAAATCATGGATGTTACACTTCGCCTTCCTACATTCTCTGCCCAGGTGTCCCGACTCCCCATAGTTATAGCACTTATGTGCTTGTGGACAGTCACGAGAGTAGTGACCGGTCTTGCCACAATTTGAGCATAAGTTCGACCTTGACCTACACTCACCTCCATGCCGCTTTCCACACTTCCCAAACAACTCATCAGCTTCTCTGTCTAACCTTTTCTCATTGTGCCCGGTCACCCACCAGCTTGCTTTCCAGACCCAGCTAACTTCTTCATAGGCTTTACGGGAATTGACTCATATATTTCCAGATCAGTGTACACGACCCCTCTTAGCTCATCCATCAAATCAAAAGTTTCTAGTTGATTAGCCTTCACATGAGTGCGAACCTTAAGTGGTAGCCCCTGGATGTGGCATTTGATCATCCTTTCTTCTAGACTAACAAGATGAGGAGTCAGTCTGGACATTTCTTCAAACTTTAAGGTGTACTGACTGTAGCTCATGTTCCCCGCCTTCGGTGTTAGGAATTCCTTCTCAACTATGTCAACTTGTTTTGGGGACAAAACTTTTGATTATCAACTCCTTCATACTTTCCCATTTCATCACCTTCATTTCCCGGTCCCCCTTAGCTTGTTTTACCGTCTCTCACTGGTGTAAGGCCTCCTCTCTGAGCGAATGTGCGGCAAATTTGACCATTTGGTCCATACGACATTCACTCATGTTCATTGGAGCTTTCATACTCGTTATCCAGGTAAAATTAGTGATGGCATCATTCTTACCATCTAGACCAAAGTCAAAATCCACAATCTCCATACAACTAGAATTAATTCACATGCATCTATGTGGTCCTATAAGTACCAAAAGTAATCCATGAAAAATTGTACATTCGAGTGATCCTGGAAGAGTTTTCAAGATACAGGCGGGTCTAATTTCTAAAGACAAAAGACGAGACTTCAAAAGTTGTCATCAACTTCATTAGAAGAATACAAGTCTCACTTCAATCAAATGTTCAAAAGATTCGAAGTGATAACGAAACAGAGTTCAAGAATGTAAAACCCAACGACTTCTTAGTAAATAAAATAAAGGCAGTTCCCACAACTTTTCTGCCGCATGAACCCTTCAACGGAATAAAGTTGCATAGAGAAGAAATAAACACTCATTGAAGTTAGGAGAACAATGTTGGTCTCTTTTGATCTCTCAATTTACTTGAGCCATCTCAACTTCTTGTTTCACATAGAATAGATCTATCGTAAACAAGCATCTTTTTAAGACACCGTATGAGGTCATAAACAACAACAAATGAAACATCAAGTTTGTACATGTTTTTGGTTACAAGTGCTATGTGCTCAAAGATCCAGAAAACCTTGGTAAATTCGAGAAGAAAGCTAATGAAGCAATCATCCTGAGATATTCTATAAACTTTAAAATCTTAAGTGTGTATGTTCCAAGAACCAAGGTTGTCACAGAAAGCATCAATTTGTCATTCTGCGACAAGAAGAATTCTGAACACAACAGTTCAGAACTCGTGCAACAAATAAAAACGAAAGAACATGTTCACGACAAATCAGAGATGTTCTCCATTAGTGAAATTCTCAAACGATTTACTCATTCTTTGTTGGGTGATGAGCCAAAAGTGGTTATTAACTTGGAAAACATCCAGCCACCCACTCGGCCACTCCACATACCAAAGACTCATATTAATATGCTACAACGAAAAGCTCAGATGATCCTGGAAGAACCACAATTACTTCTAAATAAACTTTATAAACCTCAATGCCTTCTTAACATACCCAAGACTCTTCTAAAGAAATCTCAGATGTTTGAATGTCAAGACAAAATTGAGAATATGCACATGTTGAGGGGGAATCTTCACAAAGCCTTATGCCTTCAAATTAAGAAGCACTAAGTCGGCTTCCTCATGCTCTCAAATGGACAAAAGGTCATCAATTTACTTAGATCATAAGCATCTTCTACTAATCAATATCTTTTTCCTAGATCCATAAGCATCTTAAAGACAAAGAAAACTTCATAAGCCTTAAAAGATGCAAACTGGGTCAATGTTATAATATGGGTCTTCATAAACAAATGTGATGAAGAAGAGAATTTAATCAGAAAAAAAACAAACTACCTGCAAAAGGATTAAGTCAACAACAAGGCATCAATTTTGACGAAGCCTTTGCACGAGTGGCTAGGTTAGAAGTTGTCCAAATTTGCCTTACATTTGTAGCTTTTAAGGCCATGAAATTATAACAAAAAGATGTCAAATTATCAGCAGAAACATATGTTGAGCAACCACCCAGCTTTGAAAGTTCAAAGTATCCAAACTAATAACCACATATTCAGTAATGTATTGAATCGAGCGGAATCAAAACCAATAAAAACTAACAAGAATATCAAAGGGACGAGTAGTAATACATTCAAACGATTTCTTCTATATTGAATAAACACTAATTACACAAAAAAACTTGTTATCTCATCTATCCCTATTACAAGGGAATAGGAAAACTATTTATACTAAAACATAAGTACGCACAAACTATATTGGGCTTGGGCCTGCGCAAACCTGGGTACACGCAAACATGTTCACACGAAGAGTATACGTGCGTGAACTTGAGTTTTCATCTAGGTTTGCGCAAACTACAAGTATGCTCAAAATCTTTAAGTTTTCTCAAACTTCATTCTAACAACTCGGTAATCCTTTGATGCGACAACCTACTTGATTTAGTCCTTACAGTCTCCCCCTAGGCTGGTTTACTCAAAGTTGTCTCCATATGTCAATCGTTGCAGAATGACTACCTGATCCCGCACACAGCTACTTCGCAAGGGCATCGCCTAAAACCTTCACAAACGGCTTTGTCTCAGGCTCGTTCAAATACGGAACATCAGGCCTTCTTTTACTCAACCTCAACATATCTTCTTTGCCAAATTTTAATATATTTGGATCAGCAATCAAAAAGTCATCTTAATAGTGAATGCTAACATGCCAAGAGAGTGGATTATAAATCCAATATTCAAGTTTCTTCAGAGTGTTATCTAATAGTGCAACATGTATAGGCACAATATTCAAGTTTCTTTAGAGTGTTATCTTGGAGGTGGATAGACAAAATTAATCCAATCGTCTATAGTTGTTGGATTTATTCTTATCTTGTCTCTCTTCCTCTTTGCTTTTGGTGGCTTCAGATTCTATAATTGGGTCAAACATTCACGGCTCATGAATCTAAGAAAATCCCAAGTCTTGTTAACTCTGTCGGGATTAAAGAACAAGCATCCGTTCAGTTGGTGAAGATATACCTTAGGTAATGATTCAAAATCATGTGAATCTTTGTAGTTTTCAATTATTCCATTTTCCCTCTTCACCAAATACAAATCCTTTCTCGTCATCAAACATCCAGCTTAATATGTCAGACCGATTACTCTTCTTAGCAAATAAGTATCTAGAGCTAGAAGTCACATGATACTCCTCTGGTTTACGAAACCATATCTTCGTTGTTTTACGAAAGGCTAGTTTCCATGCTGGTGTTGTAAGGCCCCAAACTCGGGAGGCCTAATTGAAACACCCCACTTATCTTATTATTTTACCAGAGTATTTTATTACAGAAAACGGTCCCAGTTTGATAAAAAAAACCTTGCCATTTAGTTGCTAAGGTAACTATTTCATTTATAGTATCATTGTTTTACAAAAATTGATATAATTACATCATTTTACATAGGGACTTTCCAACTCCGATAGCTCTGCCCACAGGAAGCTCTATTCCATGTGCTTCTTTCCTGCAGTGTTTGGAAAATATTTTTGAATTAGCTTACGCTAAGTAAGTACACTTCATCGTTCATTTCATTATGAACCCTTTAGGTTCTTATTATTATTTACGTTCTCTCGGGCTCTCGGTGCCCCTGTGACCATCTTTGGGCGTACCTCCGATCATAGTATTTGTATATTTTAGGGGTGTGCTAACCCCTTCGCAACCATCTTAGGCCGTACCTCCTGTCCAAGTATTGGCAAGGTTCTTATACTCGTTAGTATAGACCCCTCGCATTTGTCATGAAGACTCATTAATTCCTCAGCCCCGTAGGCTTGAAATCTTTTACTCTTTCAGCCCCGTAGGCCTAGAGTTTCCTTTTCTTTTCCTCAGCCCTCGTAGGCTTGGAATCTTTTTGGTTTTCTTCTTTATTATTTATTGAGATCCACCTTACAGGTCGGGTGTCTCATTTCATTTGAGACCTTGAGTATCTTTGACTCACAGCCTCCAAATGTATCAAACATTTATTTTCATTTCCCGTATATGCTTGATTTACTACCCAACCAGTCCTCATCTTAAAACTTCATAACGGTTTCTCCACGATGTATTAAAAGGGTTTATATATAGGAAGTACCAGCGGCGTATCCACCACCCCTTTAATATTTCATGAGTATTCCGTTATTCCATTTTAGGATTTAGACTCGTTCCATCATACTCTTTCATATTTGCATGTATCGTCATGCGTTCACGTATTCACCATGCATTTCACGTATTCATATTCATTATGCATGGTATATTTCTATCGTATATTCGTCATATATTGTAAAATGGGGTGATTTTCCTTCCAGAGCAGTACCTCCACTAGAGATGTTCTCAGGAAAGAGTGACGGGTCTAGAAGATATTTATGCACCACTCTTTCCTTAGACAGAACACCTCATTTGTCAGATAACTACATACCTGTCGGATGTTCTCCCATACGTTTATTATATTTCATTATTCACTATTAGTCTATACCTCTAAACATTCATAATTGTTTCACCATGAAGTATCAAGAGGTTTATATATAGGAAGTACCAGCGGCATATCCACCACCCCTTGGATACGTCGTGACTACTCCATTACTCCCGTTTAGCGTTTGGACTAATCCGTCATTACCCCGTACCCTCTTCATATCACATATCACATAACTCATATCAATTTAAGTACGTATTTCACATAATCGTGTCTAGGGTACGGGTCCAGTATACTTACTTTATTTTCTGTTAGTTCCTAAGTTCGTTCCTCGCTTAAACGCTTCTCCGAACTTGAACCGTTCTTGTAGCGTATCGCACTCGTAACCGCCACGCTCGTAACCGTCGTACCAGCTCCTCGGGAATCGTGTTTGTGTGTGTGTGAAAGTGGTGAAGTTGTTGTTGTTGTTTCCATTTTGAACGGAAAATGAACTTATTTATAGGGCTGATGTGCCACTGGTGGCGGACCGCTAAGCAAGGGGGGTAGCGGTCCGCTACCGCCCCTTGCAAGATGTCTAGCGTACTCCGCACGTGGCTGACCGTCATGCTCTGGGTAGTGGTCCGCTACCCAATTCCTTTCAGCGAGTCAGCTTACACGTGTCACCTTCTCGTTGTTTAAGCCCAATTGCGGCTGGCGGACCGTTACCCGCCTGGTGGTGGTTCGCCATAGGGCTGACTGCCACGTGTCATTCCATCATGATTCCTTCATCCGCACATAGCGGACCATCATGGAACTCGGTAGCGGTCCTCTACCGGCTCAATTTATTTATTTTCTTTAATTTTCTGTCCTTTAACTTTCGGCTATTTACACTTTGGCCCCTAGACTTTCATTTCCTTAAAAATTTGGGGTATTACAACTTCCCCCCCCCCCCTAAATTAGGTTTCGTCCTCAAAACCTGTAAATCCTTAAATAATTGAGGATGATTTTTCTTCATTTCCTCTTCACTTTCCCAGTTCAGAGATAATTGAGACTGGCACTCCATGTCTGGAAACAATCTCTTTGATGAATAAATCAGCTAACTTTTCTGAAGAGTATGTCTCACGTATTGCTAAGAAATGAGCACTCTTAGTTAACCGATCTACGACCACCCAAATGGTATCATAACCTCTAGTTGTCTTTGGTAGCTTGGTTATGAAGTCCAGAGTGAGATATTCCCACTTCCATTCTGGGATTTCTAATGGTTGTAATCTCACATACGGTTTCTGATGTTCTGCTTTAACGTGTAAACAAGTCAAGCAGTTTGCTACATATTTCATGATATCAAATTTCATTTCGGGCCACCAATAATCTCTGCGTTGATCTTGGTACGTCTTTGTAGCACCCGGATGAATAGAATATCATGATTTATGAGCTTCATCAAGAATCTTAAGTCTAAACTCACCTAATTGTGGTATCCACATACGATCAAATCGAGTCTTGACTTTATACTTATTCTCTTCTAGAAACTTCTCCTGGCCAGCCATTCTTTCTTTCTTAACATTCTCACCCTTTAATGTTTTGATTTGTGTGTCTCGAAGCTGGCTCATGAAATCAGGAGTTATCACTAACTTATATGCTTTCACCCGAATAGGATGATGCTCTTCCTTGCGACTTAAAGCATCAGCTACCATATTATCCTTTCCGGGGTGATATAGAATTTCACATTCATAATCCTTGACCAGTTCTAACCATCGTCGCTGCCTCATGTTTAAGTCTTTCTTTTCAAAGAAATACTTAAGACTTTTGCGGTCTGTATAAATCATGCACTTCGTTTCGTACAAGTAATGCCTCCAGATCTTTAGTACGAACACCACCGCAGCTAATCCCAGATCATGAGTTGGATAGTTTGCTTCATGTGTCTTTAGCTGTCGAGAGGCATAGGCTATCACCTTTCCTCTTTGCATCAGAACATGTCCAAATCCAAGTTTGGAAGCGTCAGAATACACCACAAAGTCTTCTACTCCTTCTAGCAATGCCAGAACTTGAGATTGTGTCAATCTTTCTTTCAATATCTGGAATGCCTTCTCTTGTGCCGCATTCCATTCGTATTTCGAGATTTTTTGAGTTAGCTTAGTTAATGGGGTGGCTATCTTAGAGAAGTCCTTTATGAACCTTCTATAATAGCCAGCTAATCCCAAGAAACTTCTAACTTCTGATGGGTTCTTAGGTGGAGACCATTTCATTACAGCCTCTACATATGCTGGGTCCACCGAGATACCTTCTGCATTTACAACATGACCCAGAAATTGAACTTCCCTCAACCAAAAGGCACATTTTGAGAATTTGGCGTACAATTTCTCCTTCCGTAAAGTACTAAGTACTTCACGAAGGTGTTGTGCATGCTCTTCTTCATTCCTTAAATAAATCAGGATGTCATCAATGTAGATAATAATGGATTTATCTAACAATGGCCGGCATACTCTATTCATGAGGTCCATGAAAACTGTCGGAGCATTCGTCACTCCAAACGGCATCACTACAAATTCATAGTGTCCATAACGAGTTCTAAATGTTGTCTTGGGTACATCTTCTTCTCGTACCTTGACCACATGATAACCGGATCTTAAGTCAATCTTGGAAAACCAACTTGATCCTTGTAATTGATTAAACAAATCATCAATTCTAGGTAAGGGATACCTATTCTTGATAGTCAGCTTATTCAGTTCACGGTAGTCTATACACATCCTCATACTACCGTCTTTGTTCTTCACGAACAGGATTGGTGAACCCCAAGGGGATACACTTGGACGTATAAATCCCTTGTCTAACCACTCTTGTAATTGTGACATTAATTCCTTCATTTATGTTGGTGCTAACCGGTATGGAGCCTTAGCTACCAGCTTAGCTTCAGGAAATAAATCGAATTTGAATTCGATTTCTCTTTCAGGTGGGGTACCTGGAAGATCATCTGGGAATTCTTTTACTACTGGAACTTGATCCAGTTCTTTCCCTTTCATTTTTACATCAGTTACGTAGGCTAAGAAGGCTTGATGACCTTGTCTCACGTAACTACTTATCTTGGCCATCGTACATAGCGTGATCTGGTTCCGTTGTTCACCAATGACACTCACTTCCTTTCCTGTAGGCGTCATGAATCGTACAATCTTCTGATTGCATATAATCGTTGCAGCATGTGAAGATAAGCAGTCCATTCCAATGATTACATCAAATTATTGCATTGGCATTGGAATTAAGTCGACAAGATATTCTTCTTCTTACATCAGTAGTCGGCAATCTCGGCATATTTCAGTTACTACGCAGTTTCGATCACTCGCGATTTCGACTTCTAGCGCCTTAGCCAACTTACTTATATAGAAATTTCTAGAGTTCACATACTTTAAAGAAATAAACGATCGACTAGCTCATGTATGGAATAAAACACAAGCAGGTAGGGAATTCAAGAGGAATGTACCTGATACGACGTGAGGAACATCTTTCGCTTCCTCTGCAGTGATCTAAAAAGCCCTACCCCTTAGCTTCGGAGCCTCGATCCTCTTTACCTCATCCTCTGCCACTCTAGATCCTTCCCCGGTCTTCTCTATTCGAGATTTCAGCTCAGGACACTCCCTGCTAAAATGTCCTGGCTTATAACAGTTGTAGCACAAACGGGTGCCACTCATACACTGCAATGCAATGTGTCCTTCCTTTCCACACTTGTTGCAAGTCATAGACCTAAATCGGCACTCCCCCGAGTGCCTTCTACCACAAGTCTTGCAACTTTGGGTTCTTTTCCTTTGGGAGGAACCACCTCCTGTTTTACTAAACTTAAACCTCTTAAGAGGCATAGGAGAAGGATAACTCTCTCCTTTCCTCTTCCCGTCTCTTTCAGCTTATCTCTTGAGCTCAGTCTCACGTTCTTAAGCCCAATCAATCATTTCCTCCAAGTTCACGCACTTGGATGGATGAATAAACTCTCTAATCTATGTTTTTAAAATGAGATGGTATCTTGTCATCCACATATCAGGGGTTGTTAACAAAGCCGAACAGAAACTGGCCTTATCAAAGAAGATCCATGTGATCTCATCCACCGTTTCTGTTGTCTGATGGAGTTGAAGAAACTCCTCAGTGATTCTTTCAATTGCCGCTCGAGGGCATTGTGTTTCAAGAAGAGGTCTTTGAATTCTTCCCAACTCATTTCCTTGATTCTCTCTCTACCTTTTTCTCTCTTTACTACTCCCCGCCAATCGTCAGCTCGCTCTTTTAACTGATTGGTGGCGAAGGTAACCTCATCCTCTTTCTCACGGTGGCATGTATCGAACACCTTTTCTATTGAGGCAATCCACCTCTGACTTTCTAAGCGATTAACCGCTCCCTTAAACTCCATCGGTTTACATGTCCTGAAATCCTTATAAGTACAACGAGTTGACTTCATATCAATTTTTGGATTTCCTCCTTCTCCATTATGAGTGACTTCTTTATGGTTTTCAAACCAGCTTTCTAATGAGCTTTGTAGTTCAGCTTGTAGAATCGGGAAGTTTGCATCAATTGCCTTTCCTACTTATATTGCGATTTGTTTCCGGATATTTTCCGAGATTTTCTCAATTTTGTTTTCGTCATGATGTGGAGACTCAGCTCTCCTATAGCTTCCCTCGTCACGTACTTCGCCATTTTGATGTTCAGCCATATGCTGAAACATGATGTCGTTTAATCTCTCATTTGTTTACCCTAATCATAGTCTAGGGTTTTTACACTACATGCCTTTTATCAGTTTAACCCTATTCCAGTATTCTAGGGTTTCACATAAGGCCCCATCTATGCATTTTACACATATGCACATTCATTCATGCATTTTAATCATACATAATCACATTCCTGGCTCACTATCTGCTGAAATAAGTTATCAAATGATGTTCGCGATATCATGATGGTCCCATACATTAGTTCATATACTGGCCATGCATAAGGCAATGTATGTTACAAATCATGATACTCCCAATTATCACATGGAGCTTATCTCATACAAATTTCCGCCCACCTATACTCACATCTTTCTGTTTAAGCACTTGAATTTAAACATATATGCTTCCTTGGACGGCCTCGAATTGAATCCCTAATTATTTCATGAGCACTTATGGTTTGAGTTTAAGTACCCTTGATGATACTTAAATCCCTTAAACCATGCTCTGAATTCAACCTGAAACACCCTACTTATCTTATTATTTTACCAGAGTATTTTATTGCGAAAAACGGTCCCAGATTGATAAAAAAAAACCTTGCCATTTAGTGGCTAATGTAACTTTTTTCATTTATAGTTTCATTGTTTTACAAAGGATGATATAATTACATCATTTTACATAGGGACTTTCCAAATCCAATAGCTCTGCCCATAGGAAGCTCTATTCCATGTGCTTCTATCCTACAGTGTTTGTAAAACATTTTTGAATTAGCTTACGCTAAGTAAGTACACTGCATCGTTCATTTCATTATGAACCCTTTAGGTTCTTATTATTATTTACGTTCTCTCGGGCTCTCGGTGCCCCTGTGACCATCTTCGGACGTACCTCCGATCACAGTATTTGTATATTTTATAGGTGTGCTAACCCCCTCGCAACCATCTTAGGTCGTACCTCCGGTCCGAGTATTGGCAAGGTTCTTATACTCGTCAGTGTAGACCCCTCGCATTTGTCATTCATTCCTCAGCCTCGTAGGCTTGGAATCTTTTACTCTTTCAGCCTCGTAGGCCTAGAGTTTCCTTTTCTTTTCCTCAGCCCCGTAGGCTTGGAATCTTTTTAATTTTCTTCTTTATTATTTATTTAGATCCACCTTACAGGTCGGCTATCTCATTTCATTTGGGACCTTGAGTATCTTTGATTCACAGCCTCCAAATGTATCAAGCATTTATTTTCATTTCACGTATATGCTTGATTTACTTCCCAATTAGTCCTCATCTTAAAACTTCGTAACGGTTTCTCCACGATGTATTAAAAGGGTTTATATATAGGAAGTACCTGCGGCGTATCCACCACCCCTTTAATATTTCGTGAGTACTCCGTTATTCCATTTTAGGATTTAGACTCGTTCCATCAAACTCTTTCATATTTGCATGTATCGTCATGCGTTCACGTATTCACCATGCATTTTCACGTGTTCATATTTATCACATATTCATATTCATTATGCGTGGTATATTTCTATCGTATATTCGTCATATATTGTAAACTAGGGTGATTTTCCTTCCAGAGCAGTACCTCCAACAGAGATGTTACCAGGGAAGAGTGACGGGTCTAGGAGGGATTTATACACCACTCTTTCCTTAGACAGAACACTCCGTTTGTCAGATAACTACATACCGGTTAGATGTTCTCTCATATGTTTACTATATTTCATTATTAACTATTAGTTTATACCTCTAAATATTCATAATGGTTTCACCACGAAGTACCAAGAGGTTTATATATAGGAAGTATCAGCGGCGTATCCACCACCCCTTGGATACGTCGTGACTACTCTATTATTCCCGTTTTGCGTTTGGACTAATCCGTCATTACCCCGTACCCTCGCCATATCACATATCACATAACTCATATCATTTTAAGCACGTATTTCACATAATCGTGTCTAGGGTACGGGTCCAGTATACTTACTTTATTTTCGGTTAGTTCCTAAGTTTGTTCCTCGCTTAAACGCTTCTCCGAACTCGAACCGTTCTTGTAGCGTATCGCACTCGTAACCGCCATGCTCGTAACCTCCGTACCAGCTCCTCGGCAAATGAACCTATTTATAGGGCTGATGTGCCACTGGTGGCGGACCGCTAAGCAAGGGGTAGCGGTCCGTTACCGCCCCTTGCAAGATGTCTATCGTACTCCTCACGTGGCGGACCGTCATGCTCTGGGTAGTGGTCCGCTACCCAATTCCTTTCAGCGAGTCAGCTTACACGTGTCACTTTCACGTTGTTTGACCCCAATTACGGCTAGCGGACTGTTACCCGCCTGGTGGTGGTCCGCCATAGGACTGAGTCACCAGATGCGTCACTGGCACGTGTCATTCCCTCATGATTCCTTCATCCGCACGTAGCGGACCGTCATGAAACTCGGTAGCGGTCCGCTACCGGCTCGATTTATTTATTTTCTTTAATTTTCAGTCATTTAACTTTGGGCTATTTACACTTTGGCCCCTAGACTTTCATTTCCTCCAAAATCTGGGGTGTTACACTAATGCAATGAATTTACTCATTCACAAACAGCTCTTAAAGTTCAAATAACATTAAGCAGCGAAATAACCATCATTACATTGTTCCAAAATAGAAAAAAAAAATTAAAACATTGTCTTTAAACATTCAACTTTCAAAACATTCATAAGGGATGCCAGTCTTTGATCGCCAGGTAACTCATATTTAGTGAAGCAGCATCCATTCGTCAACTTTCTAGCCTCAACATGACATATGCATACTAAAAGTCAACTAACATTGGTGAGTTCATGTCTTTCTTTTATTTTAAGAAAATGGCTTACCGTTCATTCATTCGTTAGGGTTTTATCATTCATAAGTAAAACAGGGCTTAACATTCATTTTCCATTCATTCAAAACATTCAAACATTTGTTTAGAAAATCATTTAACATTCCATTCAAGTCATACAATAGATATCTAAATTTGTATTACCATCCACTCCGTTCCATTCATTTATCGCCCTTAGGACCCGTAAGTCACCAAGGCGATTCCATTCCTATTTATCACTCTAAGGACCCGTAAGTCACCAAGGCGATTCCATTCCTAACTATCGCCACTCCCATTCCCAATTGTACAACCATAATACCACTATTAGGCCACATATGCACTACCCTTGTTATACTTATAGTACTATGGCTTTCCCATACTATACCATAAGGCTGGGAATTACATTCCCAGACTTCATTCATCAATTTCATTCATTCGTTAATTTCATTCATTCGACAATTTAGATTTGCAATGACTTCTTAAAAACATTTGCTGGTTTTTCTTTTCACAAAAAATTCCATTCATTTATAAAACCCTTTTCTTTCCTTTCAAAACCATTCCTTTATAAACATTTCGTTTCATAAACATTCTTTTCATAAACCTTTCATTCCACAAACATTTCTTGTTTCAAATATCGTTCCTTTTGAAAACATTCCTTTCATAAACATTTAGTATAGTAACTGTTTCATAAACATTTCACAAGTATGCATATCACTCTAGAAAAAAGTAAATAGGGATTCTTGACTCACCTGACTTTAAGGAACTAAACTCTCTCGGCAACGAACCTCAGGCTCGAGGAAAGCTACTCAATCTATTCGAACAATAATGAACAAGATATGTCATTACTGGTTATCCAAGTCATTTTGATCGAAAACTCCTTTGGCCAAAACCTTTTCGGCTGAAATCGTTTTCGGTTGAAATCCTTTTCGGCCGAAAACCATTTCGTCCGAAACGTCGTCATCCGAAAACTATTTCGTCCGAAACGTCATCATCCGAAAGCTTTTTCGTCCGAACACTCTTTTATCCGAGTTAGCTTTTCGTTCAAATCACTCTTTTCCTATTTTGACCGAAATACTTTTCGGTCGAAGCATTATTTTCGGTCCATTCATGGAATTTTTGGTCCATTCATGAGTTCTTGGCCTAAATTCTCCGTTTTGAATTCAAGTACAGAACTTTTTACGTCCAAAACCCTTGTCTAGCTTCCATGAAGCTAGATCCACTCTTTTTAGACCGAATTAAACATAAAAATCTTGACTTTTTAATGAAAACTCACTTAAACCCTAAAAACCATTTTTCAAACAAAAGCTCGAATCTGGAAGGATTTTTACCGGTTTTTCATGTTATTACTTGTTCTCCGATCTTCAGTAACGTTCCAGCAATGATCTCGGCCAAGAATGATGGTCTTGGGTGTGGTTTCAGAGCTTTCTCTCTCTAGGTTCTCTCTCTCTCTCTCTAAATGCAAGGATGGTGAATGATGGTGAATGGGAATGGGGGGAAGAAGCTAGATGCTAAAACTCTCGACACGATCCCCTCCTCCGATATTTATTTTATTTCTTACGAACCCATTCCATTTATTCTTTCTTTTATTTTCGGGATGTCACAAGTCTACCCTGCTTACAAAAGGTTTCGTTCTCGAATCATAAGTCGAACAGTTGAGGGTACGACTCCTTCATTTGTGATTTCGATCTCCCACATGGCTTCCGACCCCTTTCAATGCTCCCATTGTACCTTAACCAGTGAAATAACTTTATTACATAGGCAGCTCTCCTTTCTATCCAGAATGGCCACCAGCAGAAATATCCACCCTACCCTAGTCGAAACCGAAGGAATTGCAAGTGCGAACGATGCCTCACTGAACACCAAACTATAACCTAACCCTAACGACGAACCATCGAATAACGACACAAATTGATAAGTAATTATGTTACCTAATCCAGTTTTAATAAAGCCTCTAGCGAAGAAAAATGGTACAACAATTAACCACGGAATCGGATCACCAAAAGTCAAAAATTCAGCTGCAAATGTTAAGGTTTTGGTAAGAACACATGCAGGGCTGGTCCCGATAATCCTCAAAATGTTTTGGGCCCTGGACATGTAAAAAAAACGGGCCTTATAATATAAACTCATAATGGCATAATCAAAAACTACAACAAACGAATAACGATTAACGAATCATACATAACGATTAATGAATCATGATCCATACCTCGAATAGTCGATTCGACGATTCCCGATCGACTCCCTGCTCAATCCAGCCCCAACCCACTTATTTTGTTATTTTTTAGTAAGTTTGAAAATCTAGTAAGATTTTTTTTAGTTTTTAAGTGGGTTAATATGATAAATGGATAATACAAGTAGTGAGCTTTTTTTAATTTATAAGTGGTTTAATAGAATAAATGGATAATACAAGTTGGGCTTTTCAAATATATACATATATATATAATATATATATATATATATATATATATATATATTTATATATATATAATTTTAAAAACTACGGGCCTCTTAGGAGACCGGGCCCCGGACGGTCACTCTCCCCGCCCCCTAAGGGCCGCCCCTGAACACACGCACCTAATCTTGACGGTTTCAGAGCAAACCAAAATATTACAGCAGAGGCTTCATCACCACTCCTTTCCACGGCTCCGGAGCAGGATCATGTTTCACTATAACTGCAGCCGCAGATGCTTTCAGGTTTCGATTATGTGATTTGAATTTGTGTAACGTGAATCAAGAACCACATGACTAGAGGTGGTGTTGACCAGTACAATACACATGCCTTCCAACCAGTGGTGGATCCAAGAATTTTTTCTAGGGTGTTCACTGTTTTTAAATGATCCAAATTCATAGGGTCGGACATAAAAAAAATTTGGTTCGGTTCAATTGTTCGGGTCGGATGGACCGGTGAAAAAAAGAGAAATCATTTAAAATAATTAAACCAAAACAGCCGACGGACTATAAAAAAGAGAAATCATTTAAAATAATTAAACCAAACCAATGTTTTCAGAACCGGACCGTGAAGCGAACTGGTCGTGTTACCGGTTCATTGGTCGGACTGGATTATATTATACTTAATTTAAAAAAAATATAGTAAATGAAAATATCTAGAATGTTTTTTAAAAATTTATTTTGTACTTCTTGTTTTTAAATATAAAAAAGCATAAACATATTCGTGTGTTGATTATAAAGAAAAAATAAAAAAAGAGTAGAAATATAATATTAAAATTGTAATTTTGTAAAATATAAAAAAAATAAAAATATACAATCCATAATCTCTCTTGGGACTTGTAAAATCTTCTTCACTACAACATATTGATTTGAAAACGTTATTTTTACTTTTTGTTTCTTTCAAAAACCCTGATGTTACATATGGCATCTCCTCTTCACCTGCTTCTTGGCATAGAGCAGAGTTCAAGATCCGGCAAGCACTGTACTTCTTTGATATATGATGAGTTCCATCTCCGGCAAGCACCATTCTTCTCCTGCTAACATTGTTTCTTCGCGGATTCATGTCGAGATCCTGCTCCCTCCAACTCTGGTCACCTTCTCCGGCAAACCTGCATCTCCGGCCACCTTCTCCGGCGAACCTGCAACTCCGGCGACTTGAAAAAAATTTGATCTTGATCAGTTTTCAACTTTTTTAAGGGGTCATTCTATATTTTTCTAAGGGGTTCACTCCAGTTTTTCTACCTAGGTTTCTACTACAATTTCAAAACTCGTACCATAAGCCACTTGAGCAAACCCTGGATGTGCCATCCGTGCCGTTGATTGGATCATCTGTATTCCTTTGGATCGTATTTAACAAAATATAACAAAATATAACAAAATGAAATCCTTGATAATGTAAAAGTATTATTAATAATAAAAACCAATCGTACTATTCTCAGGTATTAGTTCCACATTTTAAAACTCCACCCAGAAAGATGCCACCCGCCCACCACCAACTTCTAGGGAAAGAATATGGAGCAAACAAATTAAGATGAAGGTTGACAGGTTGATTTGTGGAGATTTAACGGTGAAATTAGCGATTTGATTGTGTGGCAAGAATGGAAGGAGTCCAAATGTGCAACTGCGTGAATTAATATAAGTGGAATAATCTATACTATATAATAAATAAAGGTTTTTGTATGCCACGTGTCGCCACCATATTCAATCTCATCATTCTTTTCCCGCTTCTCTCTCTTATTAAATGCACCCATATCTTTTAATAAATTACTAATTATACTAATAAAACACATTTATTTTAAATTATCATTTATTATAAAAACTTTGAAATCAAATTATATAACTTTTATTTTCATAAGGAAAGAGCAATAGGCTGGACCAGCCTACAAAAACGAAACGGTCCCTACGTAACCAGCCATCCATAATATCAAACAAATCATTTTCATCTTTGGTAAATTTACCAAGGGCTATAGTCATCGTAGTCCTTCTATTCAACTACTTCGACCATTTCCGAACACCTCATAGTATTTTCGAGGCGTCCAAAGAGTCGATCATTTCGCATGATTTTTTTCTCGTGCACTACCTCTTACAATGGGTTTCGAAGATAAAAATCCTTTATTGGCCTATAAATTGACCACATAAGTAAATTCATGAATTCAATTTGATTATTCCTTCTTATTATTAAGCATCTGAATCATGAATTGTCTTCTTATGACTCATGAATCAAATATATTCTTTTTTTGAAAGAACTGTTACTGAAAGTCAAATTACATTAAATAGTAATTGACGTATCTTCGAAACCCAATTATATATTGTTTTTTACATATTTTGAATTTTGTTTTCTATCCTTATTACATGTATAGTAATACATTTTTACACATGTAAAATACATAAATAAAATTTAAGAAATTTATATATTGATATTTTTCACCCCGTGTGTATTACACGGGGTCTAAACTAGTGAATTAATATAAGCCGGCGGTGAGTGTTGAACGCCATGGTGATTTCCGACGACGGGTGGGTTTGGGGGTTGGGATAAATGTAGGTGGGGTTGGGTGATGAAGACATAAAGTGGCCATGGTTTTTTTTTATTTAAGGGTATTTTTGTTATTTTACACATCTTAAGGGATCATCAATGCAACAAGATAAAAGTTTATTGAGATCAAATCCGTAATTTCTCAAATTTATGAAACAAATCCATAATTTTACCAAACCGTAGACACCATCCGTGCAATTAACTCTTAAAATAATAAATACATCATTTCCAAGAAAATTCCCTAGGATAGCTTCAATCGTTTTTTTCCCTTTATTTAATTTGCAAACGAGTGACCCTAAATACAAGCAAGAGGCTTCTTATATATATATCATTTATATAAAAATAGTTGATGAATTTAATACAATTAAAAATTGTTTTATCTTTTTATTTCTGGTTACTTCCAAAAACAGAACTCTATTCCATTGGCATAAATCACCTTTAACTTACATAGTAAATATTGTTACGTATCTGAATTCGATCGAACATAATCGCCTAAAAGCATTTGCACTCAATAAGATATGGTTAAATATATTTGTTTTATCCCACTTGCATATTTTTAATTTACAAGAATTTTAATTACGTCAAACGCATACCTAAGCCCTGTGACTTGTGGTGTGACATCATATTGGCTATTGTGCCTATAAATGATCCAAGTTATTGTTTGAGAAAACCAAAAACATATAACTTCTACTTGTAATGGAGGGTTATTCTAAATGTGAAGCTAATTTTGTGCCTTTGTCACCGATAAGCTTTCTCGAAAGAGCAACATTTGTTTACGGAAAAAGCTTGTCTATTATTTATAACGACATGAGTTATACATGGAAAGAAACACGTGACAGATGTGTGAAACTCGCTTCGGCTCTCTCGATTATAGGAGTTAACCCTGGAAAAGTTGTAAGTTTTCTAAGCTTTATATCGTAATATATTTATTTTTATGGTTTTAGTATTAGATGATATATAGATACATCTTATACGTTTAGAGGTTGTGGAGGAAGGCAAAATATTTAAGTCTGAAACCTTTTAAATTTTATTGAAAGAATATAAAGTAAGTGTGCGAAGATATAAAACAGTTGTTTTGTAAGTTTTTTATTAACAATTGACTTCTTCATGATATAAGAATCATTAATCATATTTTATTCTTTTAACTTTAATATATGATATATCGCTAGGAGTCGAGGACGGGCTAATACGTGAATGACATCACTTAAAGTCAACTTCCAAATTTCTAGAAACTGAAAACACTAGGCTCAAATGTCCACATCATCTGGAAGTAATATATATTAGGGGCGGACGTCATTAGAATTTGTCCAGCTTTTATACATAAAGTTAAAATTTTTAAAGGAAAAAAATATGAAATTGACCATTTAGTTGAAGTCGGTATAGAAAAGAAACTTATGATAACACTCCGACTAAAATACTTTGGTTCCGTCACTGTACATGTGTGTGTGTATATATATAGAGAGGGGGAGAGGTTCAATGGGGAACCGGGTAACCATGTAAAAACTCTTAAAAACTCAATTTTATATGTGAAAAACTTATTTTTACATAATTTTTTTCGGAGTTTTTGTTTATAAACACATTTAAAATTTGTTCTAACAAAAAAAACTTAGTTTCTGTACAAAAAAAATTACCATTTTTTTTTATTTGTTTAACTTTTTTTTTTTTTTAAATTTTAAATTTTTTTTATTAGAATGGCTTCTAAATATTTTTATATGCAAAAACTCCAAAAAAATTTATGTAAAATAAGTTTTTCACATATGAAATTGAGTTTTTTACGTGTGAAACATATGGATTCTCAGTTTACATTTTTTTTTGGATTCCCCATAGAACTCTACCCTATATATATTAGGGGTGTTGTTCGGATATATTTCTCGGGTTTCGGGTAGTTCGGGTCGGGTTATTCGGGTTTCGTGTGTAGGATATTGCATCCGATACCCGATCCGTAGTACATTCGGTTAGTCGGGTTCGGGTTGTTCGGTTATCGGGTATTCTTGGGTCGGGTTATTCGGGTAGTTCGGTTTAGACAAATTTATTAAAAGGTGATGATGGGCTTTTGTATGTATTGTAAGGAAATGGGCCATGATAAGGATTTAAAAAACATATATGATCATTTGTTTTCTGGATGTTCTACTAAAGTTTCGTACTTGTAAAATGCATACGAAAAAAAAATGTGTTGTTGATCCACGTAAAGGACTTGTCCACATTTGACAGTTCGAAGAATATATTAATAACTAAATATACGTTTTATATCAAGAGTATTTATTTTATATAAAATTATTTGTTTCTTAAGTTTTTGAAAGCATACAATTTTGCGTAACAAATTTGCTTAACAATTTTAGGTAACATATTAGCTTGATCATAATAATTCTTTCCAACAATACTAACTTTTCATAATCAAGCGTACCAACTATCAAGTTCTTAAAGTAAAATGCTTTAAGTTCTAAAATAAAACATATTAAGTTCCAAAACAAAACGCACCAATAATCAAGTTCCAAAATCAAACGTACCAACTAGCAAGTTCCAAAAACATAAAGTACAACTAAAATCAAACGAATTAAATTCCAAAAGCATTCTTCTTGCACCTTCATATTACCGTCTTCATGTCTGTTTATCCCTATCCAGTTTTATATAAAAGAGACAAATAAAATGAGCATTAAAAGAGTAAGATATAACATGTAAATGCATTAAATTATTTATCAATAAACAAGTACCTTTATCAATTTCTTGTATCGTTTCCCAATCTTCTTCACACTCGGGTTTGTCATTCAAACTACCCCGAAGCCAGTCTTGTGTACAAATTAAACTTTCAACAATCCTAGGAGTTAAAGAACTTCTGAACGGGTCCAAAACCCTCCCACTAGTGCTAAAAACAGATTCTGAAGCCACCGTTGACACAGGAATGACTAACACTCATGTAATACCTAAAGCCCGCACCTTCCACAAAACTAAATGGAAGTTCGTCAACAATTATCATGTGGGCTAAAGCCTTCCTAATCGCTTTTTGATCAAATTTCCAAGATGTCAATTTATTTTCATCCCCATATTGAAAAGCTAATTGTGTTTGACCAGCACTAACTTTAGCCACGTAAGGAGTACATTTCGTTAAGTGAAGATTAAGATTACTCGTACCGTAAGATTTTGATGCACACTTGTAGACGGAAGCACAATAATTACATCTCGCTCTTTCAACACCCTTGGTGTCTATAAACTTTACGAAATGCTTCCAAACTATTGATCTTGGTTCGTATTGTTTGGTTTTCTTCTCTTCCGTTTGTGTAGTTTCTTCATTGCTTTCGAGGTCAATCGCCTCCCCTTCAACCGAATCGTGTGTTCTAGACATCTATCAAAGAGAAACTCATTATCATAACATACATGAAACCATTGTCATGAGATACAAAATTTACTGTATGAAGATTTATATGTATGAAAATTGATCTTTATGAAATTGGTATGAAAGTCAAAGCAATGGAAACCAAAATTTACTATATGAAGATGCTGATATTAATATTAAAGCCATGGAAACCATTTTTTAGCATTAGGATTTAGATCATAAATAATATAGGAAAACCATATCAGGCGATCAATGGCAGCGACGATCAATGAATTGATCGGCGATCAATGGCAGCGACGACACAATACAAGCTTAAAGTTTCCCTAAAAGATCAAGAAAGTTTAAACCTAGAAGGCTAGAACTGCTAAATCTGTTACATACCTTGAGGCTTGAGAGGTCTTTGATGGCTTGATCGGCGATCAATGGCAGCGACGACACAGTCTCAGTGAGTGAAGCTCTCAAAGTCTCAAACCTCTGTCGAAAATGGCTTGAGGTCCTTGGGTTTTTTGAAAAGTCAAATCCCTTGAAAGTTGAAATTGAATCATATCATCAGGCTATCAACCACCCTATGAAATGAACTTCATTTAATGAAGTATGAAAAAGCAAAAAAATTCATAATCGGTTTAATCGGGTTACCCGATTTGCGATTTCATATCCATTACTCGATCCGAGAAAAATCGGGTTAACCGAATACCCGAAGATGCCTAACCCGAAACCCGATCTAACCGACCCGTTATACCCGAATCAACATCAGGTCGGTCGGTTTATTCGGTTACGGTTATTTTCGACAGGCCTAATATATATAGAGAGAGAGATGCCACATAACAAAGTTGTTTTCTCATACTAAACGTACGGTCAGTAGTACTTGCGTCAAAATCACATTTATGTTATTATCAAGCTATATATACTAAACAATAAAGCAGATATCTAAAACAAATAACATGCTAAAGATATATGCTAACTAATTACGCTACTTATTATAATCACTTTAAAGATAATAAAATTCTTGATTTATTGGTATAATCTTTTTTAAATAATAAATTATATAAAAGTTATTTAATGGTGGAACAAGATAGAAGTCAACAATAATGGCTATTCCCATATTATGTCTTCAAGCGTTTTTATACGATTCCTTCTGCACCGACAATCATCTCAACCATGGATTGCGTTGATCAATGGTTCGTATTTACATGTACCAATTTTAACTTTGTATTTGATCTTTTATGCGTGTGTGTATGTGTGTGTGTATATATACATATATATATATATATATATATATATATATTATTTATGTATTTTATATATATACACGTTAAATATAAAATTAAACTTAAACCGAGAAATTTAAGAATGATAATATTTGTTGATATAACTATGATATATAAGACGGTTATTGTAACAGTATAACCGTCTCTCCTTCTCACCCACTATAATAGGAGGGCACTATGTTCAAGCGATTATGTGTTTCTGAAGATTTCCTAGTTCAAATTAATTGTATATTAAAAGTGCCTCCAAATACATATACATATATATATATACGTGAAAAATAAATATGTAACTATCATACACCTAAACTTAGATACGAAAAAGATAAGTATAAGTACCAGATATTAAACTTCTTAAACTCACATCAAAAACCAAATTAAACATTTTAATTTGTTCAAATTAAATGATATTAAACTTCTGGCGAGATTGCATGCGCACAAATATATATGGGGAGGGACTTAGTCACATCACACGTTATTACAAGAACAAAAATGAACCATTCATTTTTCACTTTTTTTCTTAAAAATGAACATTAATTATATAATCTTAAAATACTTAAAAATAGTAGAAAACCGTATAAATGTAATGGTTATTATTTTTCACTCTTGTATCCTAAAATTATATATATATATATATATAAATATATATATATACTAGGTTAGAATCCCGTGTATTACACGGGTTAAATAAATATAATATTATATATTAAGTAATAAATTTTTTTTAAAACTCGTGTTTTACACGTGTTGAATTAACCCGTGAAATACAATATAATCTGTTAACTTATACACTCGTCAAAATATGTCAGGTTCTTTAAAAATATATTATTATTATTATTAAAATATAAAAATGTATTTAATAAGAGAGAGATGGGAAAAAATAATGTGAATGAATATGGAGGCGACACGTGACATGAAAAACCTTTATTTAATATACAGTATAGATATAGATTAGTATTTTCTTTAAAAATATATTATTATTATTATTATTAAAAAATAGAGATGTATTAAATAAGAGAGAGAGGCGGAAAAAAAATGATGAGAATGAATATGGAGGCGACGCGTGGCATGAAAAACTTCTATTTATTATATAGTATATATATATATATATATATCTTGTATAATTGTTCATTTATGTATAGGTAATACAACCGACATATTTATAGGTAAACGGTACAAAATTAAAAATTATATGAACTAATTAGTTTGAAGGTTTTTATGTACATAATCTACGCTTGCTTGTGTATGAATCATAATATATATATATATATATATATATATATATATATATAGACATATATATAGACATACAAACACTTCCTCATGGTGTGCATGCATATGGTTAACATGATGGTATAAGTACAAGATATTAAAAATAAATTTTGTTTTTGAAAAATTGATATGTAAACTCAATTATGAGTTTAACCAAACGTTTGTCCAATGTTCATACTAGCTAATGTCATGTACACACTCAAAATGGATATCCTTTGGGTATTGGTTCTAAGTCCTAACCCATCTCATACTCTCAAAATCATGTTTGATTAGGACCCAAGTCCTTTTCAATCTTGACTAGTTATTATACTTTTATTATTAATCGTTATGATTAGAAATTAGACTAAAGAAGAAGTCACATTGACTTGTTCTAAGGCACTATCTACACGTTATTTGTAACGTTGTTTAAGTCTCTTGGCCACAACTCGAGCCAAGTGGAACTAGGCAAATCATAATCTTAATGTCATGAGCGTCATATAATTGTGGACCTAATTCGTGTACTAAGTGGTTCAAGTACTAATCGATCCTTAACACATGTCATTTGTGAAATATTAAATAATAATTAATAATGAAAGAATTCACCTTGACTTGTTCCTAAGCCACTATCTACACTTTATTTTTGTTGCTGTCTTGGCCTCTTGGCCACAACTCGAGCCAAGTGGAACCAGACATAAATCATAATCTTAATGTCGTGAGCGTCATATAATTGCGGACCTAATTCGTGTACTAAGTGGGTCAAGTACTAATCGACCCTTTAACCACATGTCATTTGTGTATTATATACTTACAGACAATTTCGTTATTAAATAATAATTATTATTATTATTTCGAAAGTAAAATCCTTTTAATTCAACCATAAATTGCATCTCAAAACTCTCCCTAACATATAGAATTCTACATTTAAAACCGAAGCCGACTTTGACTTAAAGGCTCGTTTGCTTGTGTATAGAACCAGTTGCAGTCTCGTTTCGTTTCTTTGTATGATCACATCGACCAACACAAATAAAAGAATACTAAAATCCGCTTTTTATTTGGGTTAGTAAATAGTTAAAAATTTTAATCATTAATTGTAATTTAGTTCATTATGATGCAATTTGATTTGATGATTTTCTTTACTTTTTAGAAATAAAAGAATCTATACTATATAATAAATAATGGTTTTCTTATGCCACGTGTCGCCTCCATATTTATTCTTATCATTTTTTTTTCCCGTCTCTCTCTCTTATTAAATGCACCTCTATCTTTTCAATAGTAATATATTTTTAAAAAAATTACTAATTATACTAATAAAACACATTTATTTTAAATTATCTTTTATTATAAGAAACTTTGAAATCTAATTTCGTAGCTTATTTTTTCAATCAAATAGTAAATGAAAGTCAAATTATATTGAATAGTAATTAATGTATTTTCGAAACTCAATTATATATTAATTTTTATATATTTTTGAATTTTTTTCTATTGTTAATATATGTAATGCATTTTTTCACCTATAATATATATATATATATATATATATATAAAGATTTAAAAAATATATATATTAATCTTTTTTCACACTGTGTAGTATAAAGGTTCTAAACTAGTTATGTAAATCTAAATGAACAAATGTTTACATAGGAGCCGAGCCATGTGTTTTAGACCTTTTGTTATTCTTTAGAGAGACAAAGAACATTTTGATGCATTCTTGTAAATGGAAGGATAATATCGACTAATAGAGTCAACAAGGCAATAAGTATATGTGAGCTGTGGCCCGCTTCATACTCTCCCTAACAAGACGGATATAGAGTAAATAAACAAGTGAAGAAGACGCATATGATATCAAATTCTAGAAACATATAAAAAACTATTATTGAGAATGACCTGGTATAACTTTCTGTAATTAAAATATAAGGATAATGTATGATTTACAAAAAATTATTGTGAGTGCATGATTTACAAAATACATTATGAGTGCTCTGATATAACTTCCTGTAATTAATCAATCATTCAACTGATACTTAGGTTAATAAGTCATTAAAATCGATTGAACAATTTAATCTGAATTAAATTAACCGGTTTGGTAGATATGAGATTTATATGGTTTGGTTTAACGGTTATGACGATTAATAGTTTGAAACTTAACTATTTAACTTCGATTATTTATTATTTTCATTTTTTTATTAGTTACCTTATCATTTTAAAACTTAAGTACAAACTAATGATTTCATAGGAAAAAAATTTAGTTCAAACTTCAAACCGTAAAATTGTTAAAACCGATCAGTGCAACTGACCTACCCAATTCAACCGGTTTGATTCGTAGTTTTTCTTAGAACCATAGATAATGGTTCGACCCAAATTCTTTGTCAAAATCTGTCGAATTGAACCGTGAATACTAAACGGATACTATTTTAACTGTTTGGCTTATTTAGTTATTTCTGTTGGTGAAAACTTTTAGATATTAGAACAAATAAAACTAAAATTTAATTGATTTCACATGTTTTTAAAAATAGGTTGCAACTTTTGCCCCGAACACACCTGCTCACTACGAGCTTCACTTTGGGGTGCCAATGGCTGGTGCGATCCTTTCTGCACTCAATACAAGCCTCGATCCACCAGCATTGGCCACCACTCTCCAACAACTAGAACCACAAGTCATCTTTGTTGACCACCAATACATTCAAACTGTTGGTGAAGCATTCAAGCTACTATCACACGATAAAACATCACCACCGCGCCTGGTTCTGATCGGTATAACTAGGTGCACCGTTGTGCCAATGAACACTCTTGATTACAACGATCTTCTTTCTTTAGGGAAAGATGATTTCAAGATCATACACCCAAATGATGAATGTGATCCGATCTCGATAAATTTCACTTCAGGCTCGACAGGGAAGCCAAAGGGGGTTGTTTATAGCCATAGATCAGCGTATTTGAACTCGTTAGCGGTTATCTTTCGATACGATATGAAGAAAATGCCGGTTTTCTTGTGGACGGTTGATATGTTTCGTTGCAATGGGTGGTGCTTCCCGTGGGCACTTGCGGCATTGGGAGGCACCAATGTTTGCCTTAGAGAAGTGACCGCGGAGGTGATCTTTCATTCGATTGTGATCCATAAGGTAACACACTTGTGTGGTCCGCCTATGATTCTAGACAAGATTGCAAGTTCAAAAACCAATGAACAACGGGTGGTGATGCCGACTAGGGTTGATGTTATTGTGGCCGGGCCCTTGCCCTCATCAGAAATTATATTGAAAGTCAAGAAATTCGGGTTTGATATACACCACGGTTATGGAATGAGTGAAGCTCTAGGGCCCATGACTAATATGTCTTTGAGAATGAGCGATCAGAAAGAAGAGAATAATGATGAGCGTGTGAAGATAAGATGTCGTGAAGGAACTCACAACATCTTAATGGAAAATGTTGATGTGAAAGACCCAGAGACCATGACCAGTGTACCATCCGATGGGAACACAATTGGGGAAATTATGTTTAGGGGTAACACTGTAATGTTAGGATACCTTAAAAACATGGAAGGTACCCAAAATGTGTTCAAGGGCGGATGGTACATGACAAGGGATCTCGGGGTCAGAAACCCTGATGGCAATATAGTGATGAAAGATCGTAAGTTGGATAGTATTGTCACAAACGGAGAGATTGTTAGCACCATTGACATTGAACGAATCATTAGGACTCACCCATATGTAAAGGAAGTTGCAGTTGTCGGGAAACCTGATAACGTGCTAGGGGAAACGCCTTGTGCCTTTGTGACGTTGAAAGATGATTATTCTTTAAGTAGCAGTTGTATCATCAAATTTTGTCAAGAAAAGTCATTGCCTCGCAGTATGATCCCGATAAATGTGTGTTTTGGAACTTTACCGATGAACTCGACCGGTAAAGTTCTCAAATATGTTCTTAGGGAAAGAGCCAAGACCATCGGGAGTATTCTTGGTGCGAATGTGACTTTGACGATTTAATATTATCAATCTAAATATTGACGATCAGAATAAATATAATCGTTGAATAATGAGGTGATCTTGTCCTGAAGTTCACAAACTAATTGGACTTGCACTATTGTATATTATTTCAAAGTTAAAGACATACTTGTATTCTTACAACTTTTAGAACAATATGAAACCTCCAATAATTGTTTTGGCTATTGAAATTGTTGATATAAAAACAGAGATGGCTCAGTGGCATGTGCAGCGTATAATGTCATACGGGGCATGTAATTTTTATGTTTTTTAGGGGCATAAAATTTTTAAAATTTATATATATATATATATATAGGGTAAGTATATGAAGAAAACTCATTGAGTTGAGAAAAGAATGGAAACTCTCTATTAACATATATGACAGCTAAAAATTGGTGAAAATTAAAAAAAAAATTTAGATGGATTCTATATCTAATTTCATAACCTTTGGCAAAAAAGCGTCGAGCGGTTTTTTATATAAATTTTTTTTATAAAATCGCTGAACGTTGTTACATATGTAAAACGTGAATTTTTGTCATTTTTTCATATGTTACATATGTTACTACTGACGTCATGCTGACCAATATTTAAAAAAAACGTTAATTTTAGTTATTTTTCAAGATTTTTTTAAAAAAAAGTACTCGATGATTTTTTGTTTTTTTGGGTTTTTTGGTGACGAAAATAGTAATATGAAAGGCTAAAAAATAAAAAAGAAATATAAGTTATATTAAGTTTTCATGGGTTTTCTCACTCTAATGGGTTTTCAATCTAACCCTCCCCTATATATATTATATTATATATATATATATATATATATATATATATATATATATATATATATAGGATAAGGATCCTTTCAAAACCATCTGTTATTGTGTTAACCCAAAAAAACCCGTAAAAATCGATCGAATCATTATTTTTTTTGCGAACAACTTTATTTCACTAATATAACGTCATGTTCTTTTTTGCATTTTCGTAAATTCGCAAGTGTAAGGTGAGTTTACACCTGGTGTAAGTTTTTTTTTAGCTAAATATTTATTTTTCCGGAAAAATTTACACCGGTGTAAACTCCATTACACTCGCGAATTTACAAAAATGCAAAAAATAACATGACGTTATATTGGTGTAATAATGTTATTCAAACTTTAAAAATTTAATCAATTTTTGTGGGTTTTTTTTTGTTAACACAATAAAATAGGGTTTTGAAAATATCCCAATCGTATTTTGGTCTAAATTTAATTTAAACACAATGATTTTTTAACCCAATTCAATTTTTTTTAAATATAAGTTCATATTTTATGGGCATTTCTCTGTAGTCGTGCTGGATATTTGAATTCTTGAAGACGCCTCTGTATAAAACTATACCGGGTGGTCTATCTAGTTATACCGGAAATTGTCGATGCAGTGTTAAAATTCGTCAAGAACACAAGGATATGGATAAAGTGCGTGAGATTATAGAAGATTCAATACAAGATTAAAAGACAAGCAACTCTAAAATCCTATCTCACATGTAGAATAAGATCTCAAATCTTATCTACTTAATCACCAATACAACTACACAATTCGATAAATTGCAAGATGGTGACATATGAACTATTATAGGATAGGCCAGTACCCCTAAAAGACAATCTCCCCGGAAAAAGGGTCAGATGTGAACATGGGGAGGATCGCCAGGAAACAGCCATAAAGGTAAACCGATTTTTTGTTGGGCGTCACGTGACTAAAGTCGGGCCACATGGTCCAACCATAGTGAGAACCAAGCCCAGACTATAAGCTGACAAAGCCCAATGGTAACATGCAAGGGCATTAAATGCCCAAGATACTCCAATGCAGTGAATCTTTTACCTCATAATATTAAGTTGCGGGTAAAACCAATGTCCGACGAAGCCACGATCTCCACAGACCTGCAAACCAGCAATATGATGAACTGCATTTAATGCAGTGGAAAATCAACTTGGTCGAGGTATATAAACCTCTTTTCTTTCATAAGAGAGTCATTCAATTCCCGCAACTACTCTTTCACAATACCTTTATTGTGTCTAAGCCCGACTATACACTTATTCTCACACCGAAGGGTGGTCACATCGAAGACCCATGGGCCCTTCGTGTGACGAGACTAACGGTGTTCTATTTTACAAGATTAGAACCCGCTGATAGGTGAACCGCTACTCCTAGAGGCACTGATATCCTACACTTACCGGTGAGATCTTGGAGCTTACATTGGCGCCATCTATGGGACCTAACTGTTTAGGTCTTCACCATCTCACGTTTTATCACCTACAATGAGAATGTCGGGCATGGAGGGAACTCCTTTTATCCCAACAACGGTGTCCTCGCTCCCACTTAATGTGATGGAAACACCACACTAAGAATCACTTCTAAAGCCTAGAGGCGAAGGAACAATCGGAGCTCACCCATACCTAAAGGGATTGATGCGAGGAGTATTTGATCATATGTTGAAGCACTTTTGTGTGACAGACACTCTGGATAGTGTCTTAGCTTTTGTACTTGTCTTGTATGTATTAGTCTTTGTATGTTAGTGTCTGTATGTATTAGTTATCGAGTTGTAATTTCTAATGCATGTTATTGTTGTATATTTTCTCTAAGTGTTTTGCGCACTTAGCATGTGCGCATGAATTACTTCATGCGTACTTAGCAAGCACGCAAGAATACTCTGCGTACTTGCTAAGTACGCATGAACAATTTGCCATGCGCACTTGTTAAGTGCGAAGAGATCAGGTCTAGTATACATAGGATAGGTTGACAGAATTTATGTACACAGACATTTGCACTCAGTAGTATTCTCTCTGTAACCTTCAAGTTTATAATAGACGGATTTTGAAAGTGATTTCGCTGTCGGTTTACTTTGTGTTGCTTGATTCTCCACCTAGTCACGGGCATTCTGCACCCGGTCCGACTAGTCACACACCCACACGTAACGATCTGAGACACCCGGGGACCTACAAGTGGTATCAGAGCTTAGCTCTTGATTTTGAGTGTTGTGAGTGTGTTAAGAACATCTTCTACACATCCTATAGAGATTTTGCAACAAAAGTGGGTGTTTTAGTGATTTTTGTGATAAAATAGGGGTAGCTCTTGAGCACTATTTTAGAAGCAAAAATCACTCAAAAACCGAATTTTCTTGTGTATTTGAGTGTTTTGAGCATCAAAGGTTGGTTAGAAACGAGTTTCTGACCCTTTGGCTCATTTTGTTTGGTCATATCTTCAACCTTTTCTGTCTCCGATGAGATTCCAGTGACCGAAAAAAGTTGGTGAGGGTTGGTGAAAAAGTGATCTGCGTACTTGCCATATTTGGCAACAAGTATAGTCTTGCTGCGTACTTACTAAGTACGCAAGACCATATTTGTCGCGTACTTACTTGATCTCCTGCGTACTTACCATTTATTCCTACGTACTTGTCAATTACGCAAGAGCAAATTCTAAATACGCAAGACCAGGTCTTTAAGTGTGCAAGGCCAAATTCAAGTGCGCAAGTTGTTTTGATTTTTCTGAAATTTGACTAAGTGTTTCACCATGGCAAATCTTCGGAACCTTGATAACCTTCTTAATTATGACAATGAGATTGGAACCCCTCAGAAACCACCAAAGCTGCTTAATGTAAATGATTATTCAAACTGGAAAGCACGCTTTGAGCATTATATCTCATACACCTATTCCTCACTTTGGATACCTATTCTAGAGGGTTATAAGCACCCCACATATACATATCTTGATGAGGAAGTTCCCAAGCCTATCTCCAAACTTGATGAAGAAGAAAAGAAAGTTTATGACAGAGAGAAGAAAGCACATGGATCTATTACTATGGCCTTGACTAGGGAGTTATTTCACAGCTTTAGAGGATACGATAACTCCAAGGATCTCTTGGGAAACAGCGACATCAAGAAGAGTAAGAGGGATCTTCTTAGGAAGCAGTACGAGTGCTTCAGATATCTGGAGAATGAATCTATAGATGAGCTTATCTCTAGATTCTATCATCTGCAAACTGAGCTGAAAGCTTATGACCTGATCTATCCGAATAAGGAGTTAGTTGAGAAATTTCTGGATGCCCTACCACCAATATTTGAGATGTACACCACTCTGATGAGAGAGAACTCAAAGTTTTATGAGATAACTATTGATGAAGCAATCGGAAAGGTTCAAGCACATGATATGAACCTAAAACGAAAAGAGAGCTCAGGAAGACCTCAAATACAAGACCCTTATATGTATTTTGGGACGTCTTCCACAACCAATTCATCGGGTTCTGGAATTGCCCGTTTCACAGGGAACTCTCATGAGGAGGATAACTCAAATGTTTATGGTGGTCATGCTTGCTATGCGGCATCTGGATCTGGTTCTGGTTCTGGATCGCATCACCAGAATCCCTCAAGAAATCCTTCTCCTACATGTTCAGCTAACCAATCAGCAATAGCCAAGATAGCTGAAGATCATGTGGCTTTATTCTCTTCATGCATGCTTGCCTATGAGAACTTCATTGGCGGTAAGCTCACGGATCCTGAAACCATAGAAGAAGACGTCAATCAGGTGGATCCGGATGATATGGAGGACATGGATATTCAATGGAATATGGCCATGATCTTGAGAAGGGCAAAGCGTTTCTTGAACAGAACTGGCCGAAAGTTTATTTGTGGGCATTCAAATGCCAAGGTTGGTTTTGACAAATCCAAGGCCAAGTGCTACAAGTGTCAGAACTTTGGACACTTTGCTCGTGAATGTCAGAAGGACAAGGCAGCTGCCTCAGGATTCACAATACCAAGCCAGGGAAACAACCAAGGAAACAATCAACGGTACAACAACTCTATCAACCGCAATCAAAGTCAAGGTGGAACGTCCAATGCATTGGTAGCTCAACAGGACGAAAGCTTTGATTGGGGTGTTCATTTAGAGGATGCCCTTATTGCTCAAACTCAGGTTGGTCTAATTGCTGAGATTATGGAGATGATGGAAACAGAAGAACGGGAAGCATCTGTAGCTGACCAAGAGGAGTCTACAACTGCCTTTGCCCTCATGGCTATTGGAGAGGCATCATGTTCATCTAATGAGGTAAATTCTAACTCTTTTGCTGTCATTTCTTGTTCCAAATGTTTAAGCTTAAAAGTTGAAAATTCTAAGCTTCAAGACAAAGTCGAACCCCTTCTTATTGCAGCTTTAAGCTACAAAGAAAACAAAAAATGATACAAAGATTCAATTGAAACATTGAAGAAAGAAAAACGTGATTATTCACTTAAAATCAGCAATCAACAGTTTCATTTGGATGTTGCGTACAAGGGGTTAGAGAAAATGAACAATGAGATCAAGAAGCTGCAAAATGAGATCTTGCAGTTGAAAGGTAATACTGAGAAGTTGAAAAATTCTCGTTTTGTGGTGGAACACTACGAGTCTGTAGTGAGACAAGTGAATGGCTTAGGGCTGGGTACTAATGCCATTCCTCCACCATTAAGCAGGAAATTTTTCAACGGCTTAATTGACATTGATTTGTCTTGCCTTGATGAGTCCTCGAGTCAGGATGATTCCTCTAACAAGGATGATTTCTCAAGTAAGGCTGACTCTGCATCTGATGAAGAGTTCCTTGCTGCTTCTGATGATGGGTCTGAGAACACCTGCCTTGAAGGAGTAGTCTCTGAGGAGTTGCTTGGTGAACAGAAAGTTAAGAAAAACATTATCACTGATTGTGATAATTGTATTTTGACTGAACCCGATATCGTTGAATCAAATGAAAAATTAAAAGTGATGCTTTATGGGGGATATAAAAACATTAATCAAGTTAAGAAATAAGATTTTTCAGCTCATTATGGGCTTGGTTATCAAGAAAATATGCAAAGTATTATATTCCCAAAACCAATCATCATCGGGTCAAACTACTGTTCACCAAACAACTTTTCCTGTTCATCATGCTGAGTCATCTAATGCCAGATCTAATGAGCCTTACAGGAGGACTTACAAAGAAAAGAGAGCATGTTTTCACTGTGGTATGGTCGGTCACATCATTGTGAACTGCCCGAATAAGAACCAAGGGAAACGGCCAGTTGTTTTACAACCATCTGTTATCCCCAAGTCACCACCAGTGAAACAGCCTAAAAGTCCAAAGAAAAATGTGGTGAAACCACCAGTGAAACTGTTGGTGAAGCCAAAGACCACCTCTAAGGCTAAACCTACTGTTCCAAGAAGGGAAAAGCATCCTATTAAACCCTATGCATCTACCTCTGGTAGTGCACCTACTGGTGAGAAACCTGTGGTAAACCTCTCCAAATCATAGAGGAGAAGAAGGAACAAGAGATTGAGAAAGCTGGAACAGCTGGCTGGAATTCAATCAGGTGAAGCTTCCATTAGTTCACCTGCTGCTGTTGAATCTAAGTCTACTGTTCCAGTTAAGAAAAAGAAGAGGTCCTGGAACTAGAAATCCAAAAGTTCTCAATCTCCTAGTCCTAAGTCTTCTAAAGATTCATCCATTTTTGACAGTCACGATTGTGAATTAATTGAGGTTGTTTATTTTGAGAAAGAAGGACGACCCAAGACCACTATGGCTTGGGTCTCCAAATCTAATTAATTTCTTGTGACTCGTGCAGGGACATCCGAATGGTACTATCTCTAATAATTGGTATGTAGATAGTGGATGCTCCCGGCACATGACAGGTAACATGGCCCTGCTTCAAGACGTGAAACCATTTAGAGGCAGCTATGTGGCCTTTGTTGGAGAGAAAGGCAGTAGTATCATGTGTTAAGGAGTGGTTTCAAATGGTTGTGTCAGCTTTGACAACGTCAACTACTGCGAGCAGCTGAAGCATAACCTGTTGAGTGTCTCCCAGATGTGCAACAAGGAGTACTCCGTTATGTTTGACAAGACTGAATGCATGAATCTCAAACCTAGTTTTGAGGTTCCTGAAGACTGGATTCTCATGCGAGCACCAAGGACAAACGACACTTATCAGATTGATATGAGCGTGGCTACAACCACCTCATCTGTTGCTACTTGTTTGCTTACAAAAGCCACAGAGCTTGACTCTATCTTGTGGCATAAGAAACTCGGACACATTTCTTATCGAAAAATGAATCATCTTATCCGAAATGGTTTGGTAACCGGTGTTCCTAAGCTGAGATTTACCGTTGCAGATGACTATATGCCTTGTAAAAAGGGCAAATAGCAACGGAATTCTCACAAGCCCAAGCTACAAAACTCCATCGATACCCCTTTAGAGCTATTACATATGGATCTGTTTGGCCCCATAAGTATCAGGAGTATTGGAGGTAAGTCATACTGTCTGGTTGTAACTAATGATTTCTCACGTTTTTCTTGGGTGCCTTTTTTAGGTACAAAGGACGAGACTGCTGACATTCTTCAATACCTGATCCTGAGCTTGGAATCTCTTTGCAAGTTAAAGGTTAGAAGAATAAGGAGTGATAACTGAACTGAATTCAAGAATAATTTGATGGAACTTTTCTGTCTCAAGAAGGGGATCCGTCACGAATTTAGTGCCCCGTACACACCTCAGCAGAATGGAGTTGCAGAACGGAAGAACATAACCTTGATTGAGACTGCAAGGACAATGTTGTCAGATGCAAACCTTCCTGTCACTTTCTAGGCAGAAGCAGTTAATACAACTTGTCACGTCTTGAACAGAGTTCTGGTTGTGAAGAGGCACAACAAGACTTGCTATGAGTTGATCAACAATCGACCTCCCAATCTTGACTATGTAGTTCCTTTTGGTAGTCCCTATTCCTTATTGCTATAATACAAAGACCGAAAGTCTAAGTTTCATGCAAAAGCGGTGGAAGGCATCTTCTTAGGATATGTTGCCAACTCGCCTTGCAAGAGAGTGTACAATATAGGAACTCGTGCTGTCGAGGAATGGTTTGAAGTGGATTGTAGTAAACACAGCATTCCACCAGAACCAACTGGTCTAGCTTGGGGTTTTGATTATGATGCGCTATTCAAATCTTTCAACCTTCCTGATTTGTCTGGCGATGATGCCGCAAATGTGTATGAATTATTTGGTGGCGGTGATGACTCCAGTTTCTCAACCCGTGCAACTGTACCGATTGTAACTCCCGATTCCAATGCTGCATCTGCATCTAGAACTCATGATAGTGATAACATTGAAGGTGTTCATGTTGACGGAAATGACGCTCAAGCTAATCCTAACATTCGTGTAGGAAATGAAGCTCTAGCTAATCCAATCAACATTGAATCTTCTTCTTCTGGAACACATGATATGAACCTCGATTCAGAAATTCAGGAACCGAATGTACCAGAGAAGAGAGTGCATAAGAATCATCCAATTGACAACATTATTGGTGATCCTCATGCCGGTGTTCAAACTCGTCATAGAACCATTGTTGAGAACACTAGTTTGTACTCTGAGATACTTGGCACTGGTGTCATGGAAACATGTTTGCATGCTGCATTCGTGTCCCAGTTAGAGCCGAAGAATGTGAAGGAGGCTCTCGCTGACAACTGTTGGATTGAGGCGATGCAAGAAGAACTGTCTCAATTCCAAAAGTTGCATGTGTGGAAATTTGGTTGACTTACCAAGAGGCATACAATAAATTGGAACTAGACGGTTGTTCAAGTGCAAGACGGATGATCATCATGTTATAGTGAAGAGTAAAGCAAGGTTGGTTGTTTAGGGTTTTTATCAACAAGAGGGCTTGGATTACACAGAAGTATATGCCCGAGTTGCTAGACTTGAGACCATTCGACTGTTTCTGGCTTATGCCTCATATGTCTGCTTCAAGGTCTATCAACTTGATGTGAAGAGTGCTTTCCAGTATGGAAAAGTTCATGAAGAGGTCTATGTCACTCAACCTCCCGGCTTTGAAGATCTGCATAATATCAATAAAGTGTATAAGCTCGACAAAGCACTTTATGGTCTTCATCAAGCACCTCGGGCATGGTATGAGACGTTATCAAAACATCTACTGTCAAATGGTTTCGACCGTGGACAGATTGACTCGACCCTCTTCATTCAATAAAGCAGCAGGTGATATTCTTCTTGTACAAGTGTATGTCGACGACATTATCTTTAGGTCTACAAATGAAGAGATGTGTAGGGAATTCGAACAGGTGATGAAGTCCAAGTTTGAGATGAGTAACATGGGTGAATTGTCGTTCTTCCTGGGTCTACAAGTCAGTCAAAGAGAGGATGACATTTATCTGCATCAAACTAAGTATGTGCAGGACATCTTGTTAAATTACAAGATGAATGATAGCAGTACTTATGGCACACCTATCCCCGTCAATCATGGTCTGTATCCAGACAAAGATGGAAAGGATGTGGATTGCAAATTGTACCGTGGGATGATCGGATCTTTTATGTATCTCACAGCTTCAAGGCCCGACATAATGTTTGATGTATACTTGTGCTCAAGGTTTCAGTCATAACCGAATGAGTCTCATATGATAGCTGTCAAGAGGATTTTCAGATACTTAAAAGGGAAACCCCGATTGGGTCTTTGGTACTTAAAGCAGCAGTCATTTGACTTCAAAGCCTATACTTATTCAGACTATGGCGATTGTAACCTTGATAGAAAGTCAACTTCTGGTGGATGTCAATTCCTGGGAGACAGACTAGTTTCCTGGCAGTGTAAGAAGCAGCCAATGGTTTCTGTCTCAACATGTGAAGCAGAGTATATTGCTGCAGCTAGCGGTTGTTCTCAGATATTATGGATTCAGTAGCAATTGAGAGACTACGGTTTAAACTTCACTGGAACTCCACTGTTCATTGACAACAATGCCACCATGTCCATCACAAATAACCCGGTGAAACATTCCAAAACTAAACATATTGAAATTCGCCATCATTTCATCCGTGATTGTGATGAAAAGCATCTTATTGAACTTGTAAAGGTTCACACGGATGACAACTTTACTGACCTTTTCACTAAGGCGTTTGATCGAACCCGCTTTGCACATCTTGTCAACTTGATAGGAATGTTCAATCCAGAGTGAAAACTTGTTTTTCTTAAATCAATTCAATTCATGAAAGTTAAAGTTTATATCTTTTAAGTTTTCTGTATAGTTCTTTTAATTTACAAATATTTTACAAAATCCAAACAAAATAGAAAATGGAGAAAATTTCAAAGTTATTTGAAGAAAAGAGGAAATGATAGTACATCAGAAATGATCTAAACGCCATAGACTACATGTATGGGAAATGATTGCGTCATGCTTACTTGATTGTTTAAATTGTTGTGTTTTTAATCTGCTTATTTACAAGTTATTTGAATTGTCAGTAGGCTGTAGGCGTCTTTGAATCACTAGTAGTGTGGAAACTAAATCTAGACTACAACTGTGATTTGAACCCATGTATGCATGTGTGCGTGTGTAAAAGAATACAAAAAGATCATTATCAGATAAATGATGTAAGATTTTAGCAAATATTTTCTTAAGAGATCGGTTTCGGGTTATGTCTTTAGCATAATTTATCGGTTCACTTCACTGCCCATACTCACAAGTATGCAATGGGAAGTTGGGCCAAGATATGTCTTAACATCAACCGTTAAGCTTATATTCATCCTTGAATCATACCTGATTCATTGAAATCAAATCCAGATAAAAGTTGGATCACCTTACCTAAATCCTCAGACTCCATATCTATTAACCTGAATCATCATATGATATTCATAGAAGAAAATCCAATCAAACCAAGACATCTGAATCACACAATTTTGAATCTTATGATTCTTGATAATCCTTATGGATTCTGCTTGATTTTTTCTATGCTAAACAATGTAACCTCATTCTGGAGATTTGAAAATCTTTAGGAAAATCTTAGATGCCTTGAGATAGTGTAATTTACATTTCTGTAGCATATCAGTGGGGTACACGTTGTATATCTTAAAATTAATACCTTAACACACAAGAACGTGATACAAAGATGCTTATGGTTTCAAATCTTATAATACTGCCAACTTGAATTACTTGTTTATGTGCTTATTACGTATGAATAAATTGTAATCCATGACATGATCCCATATTCTTTGACGTTTATCTTGTATCATTTTTGCTATAGTTTAGCCTGATATGATCCTCTGCTCGTGTCTTTGAACAAAAATAGTGTGTGTGTGTGTGTATACTTGTATATTTCTATCTAGAAAAGATCAAAAAGATTCTAAGTTTGTGTATAGTTCAATTTTAATCAGAAAAGCCAAAAATATTTGTGTTTAACCTTCTTGAATTGACTTTGAATCCTCTTGATTGAATGTGTTTATCTTGTTCGTTATTTGACTTGAAATATTCATAATTGAGTTGAAAGTTTGAGCACACAAGGGTCTCTGCATACTTATTAAGTGCGTATGAGGTAAACCCTGCGTACTTAACAAGTACGCAAGACTTAAGTCATGCTTACTTAGTAAGTACGCAGGAGTTAAGTCCTGCGCACTTAACAAGTACGCACGACCAGTTTGTTTTGGGTATATATACAGCAGTTAGAATTTTTCTTGGGTTTCTTCTCATTTCAAACATTTCTCACTGTTGAATACCTCTGCTCATTTTTTTCTCGAAATTTGGTGTGTTCCAAAGAGATTATTCGTCCCGATTCTAGTTTCATCATCATCCATCTAACTTTTGGTGAGAATCTCAGATCATTTCATCCACAAAATCGACAAATGTGGACCGATTCTTGAACTTGAACTAGGGTTTTCTTTTTCGGATTTGTGACCGTTTTAGGTTGTAGTTAACCTAAATTATGACCTAAAATTTGTTTTAAATCATTAATCAAAGCTCTATGATCTCGTAATCGTCCTTATCATGTATTGATTTTGGTTTTGACCCACTGAGGTGCCGAGACTAAGCTTCGGACCTGTTCAAGGTCAAGACTGACCGGGTGTAGCATGTCATTGCTATTGGTGTTGGTTCCATAGGTTATAATCTAGCATTTCGGCCTTGTGGTGACCTTAATCCACGGCAAAGACTCACGTCAGATGAATTTTTTGATTTTGAAATAGTTCTAAGTGTCAATACTTGCGCACTTAGCAACTACGCAAGGTATTCCTCCTGCGTACTTGCTAAGTACGCAAGAACAACTGCCTGCGTACTTGCTAAGTACACTGGAAGGACATTTTGGAAAAATTCCTACGTCTGGAAACTCAGTCTATGTGCATGTGTTATACCCTGTTCAGTTCTTTCAATTCCAATGAATCTTCTTGTTCTTATTGTGTTCATTGTGTGTTTTTGCAGTGGTGGCTCGTGCTTTTACCAGTGAGTTCAATCTACTGGCGCTTACTGAACCGGAATGGAAGGGTACTGCACTTCAATACAGGGAGATAGTTGAGTTCTTAAACCGTTCAAAGATCAGCTATGCTATCTCAGCAGATCCGATAGTTTCAAGACCGTATCTGGAGCAGTTCTGGGACACAGCGGATCATGATTGCACGGTAATCCCTAACGTCATTCGGGCTACCGTTGCGGGTCATGACATTGCTTTTTATGAGGACACAATTCGAAGGGTCTTACAGTTCCGGGATCTCGCCACCGACCCAACTGCTTATCTTGATTACTTAGTGGATGGGTGTTGGAGGCAGCGTATGGGATACGTCGGTGTACGGGATTATTCATCTTATAAGAAGAAGTGGGTGCTAGATCAGTGGAGGTACTTTCCCCACGTTATGATCATGTACATCTCTTCCAGGAAGGCGGGGAAGGATGCCATGGGACATGATCTTGCAGCAGCCATGGTTGGTTTGTCTCTAAACAGGGGTTTCAACTTCTCAAGTTACATCTACAAAGCCTTAACTGATCAAATCAATATAGCAGAGAGATTTAGATTCCTGTTATACCCAAGATTTTTGCAACTATTGATCAATGATGCATTGCCAAATCTACCTGCTATTGGGGAGATACTGTAAGTGAAGCGGGTGGCAAAGAGAGTCTTCTCACAGTTCTTAACGCCAGGTACCCCTGAGCATACTGCAATCTTTGGCCACCTGATCAATGAGCATATGTGGCCCCTACTGACTTCAGATGGTATAGTGCCGAGTCTGAGCCAGAACTCAGTCAACATAGTGATGAAAAATAGGAAGAAGAGGAAGTTAAATCTGAAGATGAAATGTCTTAAGAAGAAGGAGATGAAGAACAGGAAGTTGGAGGTGCTGAAGATTCCGACTCTGAATTGACCGAGTCAGATTCCTCTGAGTCTGATGATGCACCATCCCAGGCACACCTAAGAAGACTGAGGAAGGTGACCCTTCTCGATTCATCTTCCAAGAGAAAGCGACAAGAGACTAGCAGTGAATACGAGCCCGATTCTGATTCGGACGCTGTTATATAGAGACGCAGAACAGAAAGTATAAATAAGCAATGGGGGGATAGGGCGCAACAAGCTATCCTTCGCGAGGTAGAAGTCAGTGCTCAGAGGCAAGCACATGTAACGGATGCGAGTACTGATTCCACTTTTACCTCACCTTCACAACAGCTTTACATTCCACAGCGGAGGAGGCCACGTGTAACACCTGTTGTGGCTATCACTGCTATCACAGAGGAGGTTCCTGTGATAGTGTCCCTCCCTGTGCAATCTGTCCAAATGACGGTGACCACTCCTATTCTAACCGAGTCTGTCACCATCACCCCTACCACCATCCAATCAACCACCATCCCTACCTCAATCCCTACAACCACTCTTCAACACATCAGTGAACCACTTCATGAGTTATATTTTACTCATGGATTTGATTTCGATGAAATATTCACCTTCCCAACTCATCAAGCCGAAGCATCATCTTCCAGAAGACCTGATCTTCGTGATACACGGATCACTACCCTAGAAACTCAAGTCGCGAGTCTTCTTGAAATGGTACGAAAATCAAGAGAAGAATCTGACAAGCAACAAGGCCAGATCAACTCATTGATTGATGAAGTAGCCGCGTTGAAGAAACAACGGCTGATGAAAAGCAGTGGTTAGAGCATGACACTATGGTCAAACTTGTCTGTGATATGGCCAAGACGCTTGCTGCTCAGGGGGAGAAGTTGAAGGAGCTGTTGGAGAAGCAACCACCTAAGCCTAGCAATGAAGAGGCTTGTCACTTAGTTGATCTGACTAAGGGTGATGATCAGGACCAGGATCCTGAAGCCGGACCGAGCGGAAGTGAGCAACAATCGTCGGCTTGGGCGATTGTTCCCATTTCTGAAGTGCCTATGGCTGAGGGGGAGTCCACTCAGAGTGAAGGTGGAGGTGATGATAAAGGAAAGTCGGTGGCTGGCGTTCTGAAAGATCTATCTGACGACATGTCGAATGATGTGATCTTATTCTTAGAGCCAGACTATTCCAAAGAAGCATAGATCGAGGCTCTCTGCAATCTGGAAGAGGGAGAGATCGACTCTGGTGACGACTTGGATGAGGAAGATGATGATGTGGTAATCAAAGTTCCCAAGGGCGACGGGGAAGGAGAGTATGAGTTTGAAGATGGAGAGATCTTCGAAGTTCCATCATTTGAAACTCATCTTGACACAGGTTCAGTCTAGCCTGCTAGTACTGTTGAGGCGTCGACTGAAGCCTCCCCTGTCGACCCTACACCTGTGGATCCAGAGGCACAGAAAGACAAACATATGCCTGTAAGTTCTGGATCCGGCTCCTGTCTGGCAAAAGACTTCAATCATAGACAAACACGGAGCGACAGGGATGATCTTTACTGTGAAGTTCGAGGAGGATAAGCAGTTGTTTGCAATCAAGCGAGCTGGGGGGTTCAATACTTGAAACCAACCAACGAAGCTTTCAACTCCTTGCCAAGATACGACCTCGTGAACCTAGTAAACCAAGAGCTGCTGGGTCACTCAAATCACGCAGTAGCGATGGGTTTGTGGCAGGTCCTACAGCGAGAGATAAGATATGGGAAATTCGAAATGTTTAAGCCTCAAGTGCCCAAGTGAGTCAGGGACAAGAACGCTAGACATCCTATGATTAATAGAAGCTTAAAGAAACTGGTATACAAGCCAGTGTTGTGTGAAACCAAGATTCCCCTGAGCAAGTTATCTCAGGATATCCTCGGTAACATATGGTACTGGTACGTAGATCCTAAATCGGGTGAGGCAGTGGTGATTGGAAAGGTGTGGTCCGATAGTGGAAGCTTAGTGCCAAGGGAATTGATCAGAGTGTTTGATGAAGTCTGCTTCATAAACTTCTCTGTGAAAGATCTGGAGGCGCTAGCTGACAAGTACTGCATATACATGGACGAGTGGACAAAGTTCCTTGCTTATAAATACGACAAGGTGATCAAGTTCTGCCTTGACTAAAAGAAGAAGATGGAAGCTAAAACTGTGGAGCAGTGAAGACCGAAGACAATCCTGAGCTGTTGTCAAGGGGGAGTTTGTTGAAGCACTTTTGTGTGACAGACACTCTGGATAGTGTCTTAGCTTTTGTACTTGTCTTTTATGTATTAGTCTTTGTATCTTAGTGTCTGTATGTATTAGTTATCGAGTTGTAATTTCTAATGCATGTTATTGATGAATATTTTCTTTTATGTTTTGCGCACTTAGCATGTGCGCAAGAATTACTTCCTGCATACTTAGCAAGTACGCACGAATAATCTGCGTACTTGCTAAGTACGCATGAACAATTTGCCCTGCGCACTTGTTAAGTGCGCAGAGATCAGGTCTAGTATACATAGGATAGGTTGACAGAATTTTTGTACGCAGACAATTGCAGTCAGTAGTATTCTCTCTGTAACCTTCAAGTTTATAATAGACGGATTTTGAAAGTGATTTCGCTGTCGGTTTACTCTGTGTTGCTTGATTCTCCACATAGTCATGGGCATTCTGCACCCGGTCCGACTAGTCACACACCCACACGTAACGATCCGAGACACCCGGGGACCTACATCATAGAACATGTGGATGGGTCTAACGACGAAATACCACAAATCACTCCAGAGTTCGTCCAGAACAACAGGGAAAGACCGTGGGTCGAGTTGGACAAGTTGGACCAGGGGCAGAAGTTAGTCGGGATCCGATCTCGCTTGATTTTTGAACCAATGATGTTGTGTGAATATATATAATAATTACTTTACCAAGTTTTAATTCAGAAATGGACTCACTGTCACACCCCAACCGACGGCTGATTATACGCCGGGGCGGACGTGGTTGTTCAAAAGCATAAGGTTGACTATTAAAGGTTAAATATTCCATTAATGACTTTCAAAGGTTCAATACAAGGAAAAGAAACACAAGGTTCGACAAAACATAACAAGAATACAAGATTTAATTTGATAAATATTATAAGTCTAAAGCATCCAATATGATCACAAGAAAGCCTCAAACTTGAGCACTTGAAACATGTTGAGTAAATTGTTAACTAAAAATAGTTGGTGAGATACAAAGGTTTTAACACAGTTTAACAAAATCTTTGAAAGTTTTACAATTCACTATGTACATGCATCTATGTACAAATGTGAGAAACAAGCAAGTTTAAACATTGTGCATTTCAACCCTCTAACCAAGTTTAGGCATAACCCGCAGGTTACCCTTAAAAGTTTACGGTCCAGTAACAAACACCATGGGCTCCCCCTGAAGGGTCAATCAATCTAGGTGAATTTGTCAAATACAATATATCTATCATTGTCACTGTAGGCTCGGCCAAAGTTAATGAATATGCTAGTTTTAAGTTTAATTTAAGCATGCAAGTCTCAAAGCACATAACACAAAGAATAAGCATATAGACATAGTTATGTTTGAATTATATAAGTCTAAAAGTTTGATATATGTTCCACCCCAGGTTTATAAACAAAACAAAACAAAAAGTGGCAAAGTATACTCACATGGAATGATGAAAGAATGTCCAACAAGATTTTGTGTAGTAAGGCTTCGAGGAGAGATATCCTACAACAAGCCTAATGATATGTCTAAAGTTTAGAGTTTGATTCTAAAGTCTATAGCATAAGATTTATGATTTTAAGATTTAACTAGGGTTTCAAATGGGAGGCGGGAATGCTTGTGTTATAAGTTTTAAGTTATAACAAGTATACAGTTTATTAAGTTTGAAGTTTGGATAAATTATAAGTCAAATAATTATTGTCTACACTTGTTAAATAATAATTTTAAATAGTTTTCGAGTATCATAAATAAAGGAAAAATATCAATTAAATAAAGAATAAGGGTTAAGGATAATAAATAATTATCTAAAAGGGTTAAATAATTATTTAGAATAAATACTAGTTATCCAAAAGAAGGAATAATAATTATTAAGAATAATCAATAATTATCTAAATGAATAAATAACTATTAATAATAATTATCAAAAGAGTAAATAATTATTAAGAATGATTAATAATTATTTAAAAGAGTTTGAAAATAAATACTTTATCTAATTAGAATAATTAACATGAATCAATTAAAATTAGTTAAAGTGTTTAATCCTTAAGTATATATTTTACAAAAATAATTATTCTAAATAATATTTAGAAGATGTTTAAATGAATAAACTACAAATATAAGTTTATGAAATGGTTTCTTGTTAATTATAAGTTTATAAAGTTTTCAAGTTTATAAATATTCAAATCTTTAACTAGATAAAAGTGTATTTATTTTTCTGTTTTAATTAAATAAATAATTAAGCCTTAAGTTTCAAATCTATATAAATTTTATAAAATGTACAAGTTTATAAGTTTCTGATTTCTAAAATAAAAATATAAGTTTTATAAATTTTGTGGTTTTTATATAAGTTTCTGTTTAGTTAAAGTTTATAATCATTATTTAAGGTTAAAATACAAATAATTTTGTTTATTTCAGAAAATAAATAACAAATTAAGTTTTCTGATTTTATAAAATATTTTCAGTTTTTTTTAAAGTTTGCAACATTTTTATAGTTTTTAAGAATTTAAAACTATTATTAAATATTTAATTTCTTATAGTTTTAACTAAGTTTTATTTAAATAAAAAGGTTTCTGAAAATAAAAGTGTAAATAAAAATTAGTTTTAAGTTTATAAAAGCATAACAGATTTTATAAAAATTGTTGGAAGTGTTAAAACTGATTAAAAAAAGCATAAAAAAAATAAAATAACAAAACTTGGGCTGGCCGGATTCGAACCCGGCCTACCCAAGTCCACACACGCACGAACTAACTACCCGGCTACGGGCCTCGTTGATGTATAACCCGGAAAGGAAATGTTTTAAACACAATCTCGAATCAACCCCCAAATCTCGTATGAGCCCTAGAATTTAGACCCCTAATATGAATCGATTAACCCTCTGTCAGTGTAAATTGACAAAGGGCTTTTGATCCTTGAATGAAAGCGAAGAGATTGATCATAAGAATTACCTGATTTGGTGCCGAGATTAGGGAGATTGAGTTATAGGTCTGGGTCGGCTGTCAGAGGATTGAAACGGCAATTGCAGGTTCGATTTGAACGAATTAAGAGTTTGGAGAGTTAGGGTGTGATGTCGTCGAGATGTTTGGATCGATATTTATAGCCCATTTCAGCTGTAAATGCTCGTACGGTTGGGGGTTTTACGGTTGAGCAACACGATTTCAAATTCGAATCACGCGGCCATTGGAATTGAATTCGAGCATTGATGAGCATCGGGTTTGGGTCGCATGCTCGAAGGGAAGCTCAACGAATCTGGCCAGAAACGCAATTTCAAATAAAGAAGGATGAAAACCGGGCTTGGCTAGGATCGAACTCGCGACTGGTTTGGGTCCTGGGAGTTTGGGTTAATTACACAACAGTCCCTGAAGTTTCAAGCTTTATCATTTCATGTTATACTTGAGTTTTAGTTTAAAATTAGTTTCAGAAATGACATCTCAAATAAGCTTTTATTATTTTATAACTTTATAAAATAATTTATGAGATTATCATTTACAAGTTTAAGTATTTAGTAATAGGTTTAATAATTATATTATAAATATAAACTTCTAAAGTTTTTATGAATTAAATATATTTTATTTTTATAAGATGTATATAAATATATATATATATCTTTAAATAACCCCTATATATATATATATTTAGATATATATATCTATGTTTTTAAGTATACTTTATTTTCTTAAATATATATATCAATTTATATTTATTATTTAAGAAATACGCTTAATAAGTTTTCAAGATTTAAATTTACCACACGTGCAAAGATTTGGAATAGATATGCTCATGAAATTTAAATGGATAGGTTACAACAGGAAAAGGAATTACAAAATATTATTTTGAAAAATCATGGATATTACACTCACGACTAATTCACACGCTACGACAAGTGTACCTGCCAAGCGTAGTAAAGACACTAAGCCCGAGTTATCGAACCTTGGACACAAAAGGCGGCGGACCTCGATACTAGACCTTTATCGACTCCTAACCGATGGACTACAAATGATGACTTTATTTTTATTATTTTTAAAATACATATTTAAACGAAAACTAATAAGACGGACCTAAATAGACAAACTGACTTATAAACGAACAAGATACTGGAAAGAAACAGACAAAAATGAGAAACTAAAAAGACCAAACGAACTAAGACACGAGTGAGGATCAAATATGAGATAAACACTACCTAGACCAGGAATCCTATTGAGTAGTTTGACTGCTTTCGGGAACAACTAACCGTACAACACCGACTCTAAAGATAGATTAACTCGGGAATCTCTAAGACACGTAGGATCTCCTCTTAGACTCACCTACACACCCCAACTATCCTAAGGGTCAAGATAAGCTCACCGGTAAGAAAGTCGATCTCCTCTCAGACTCACCACTCCCAAGAACACCAAGTAATCAAAAACAGCTTCACCTCTTAGTCTCAACCATTACTATACCCATAGACTATCCTAAACTGACATAAGGGCAAGGAGTAAGCACTAAAATACCGATTATGACACAAAATTGCAAGTGATAAAGCTAACCTGGACAACTCACTCTCATGCAATTGCTACCCAAATCACCAAGGTTGGTAAAACACTGATTTTTAAAAACCCACACAACTGCTCCTACGACCGATCGAATCGTTTAGACCAAAAACACCAAGTAAATGACCCAAAACTCGAAACCCTACTCGAAACACACAAAGGAAACGAACAGGATGACAAGCGGAATAAGTTCATACAAGATTATTAAAAACTCAGCATTCATACACATTCATAATCAATAAAATAGTAACCTTGACAATAGCATTCGTCATACGAGTAAATAAAAATCAAAAAAACATTCAAACCGCGTCAATAATCATCTCAATCTAGGTAGCAAATAAGATTAGCTACTCATAATACTCAAGAACAAAACAAAGTAAACTAGTTTAGAAACTGAATTAATAATGAAAATAATAAAATCAAACCAATAAACAACTAATGTTTTGAGCCACTTGCTTAGTCTCCTGCTTCAATAAATGTTGAGGTGCTTCCAATTCTTTATTTTTTTTTTCCTTTGTTCGTAACCCCATAACCAGCCGCCACCAATCTTTGACGTTCGTTTTGTGTGCATAATTCCAATTCTTGATCTCGACAGCAAATATTTGAGATGCTTGATTACTTTTTTCCTTTAGTTTTCGTCTGCTCGATTTCTTTTGTGTATTCCCCCACAAAACAGCCGCCAACAAATTTCTTGTACCAACTTCCAATTGCCATAACCTTCCTTTCGACCTTCACGGCTTCTCCTTTCCCATATATATTTATTTCTTTTTTATTCTTTTTATTTTTATGAACTAGCCCACTCAACCAATTAATTTCTATTACCCATTAATTAATTATCTGGGCCAAAGCTGTTCTAATCCCTTCAATTCTCCAACGTTCAACTTTAGTATCTCCAAATTCTTCGTTTGAGCTCGTTTTCATTTAAAACCTACAAAATTCATATATAAACTAATTAAGCATCGGCTCACTTGAATTTATCAATAAAACGCTTAAAATAGATGTCAAACATGCATGAAATATATATATATATATATATATATATATATATATATATAAAATAGCATGTATCAAACATTCTCACACTTACATTTTGCTCGTCCCTAAGCAAAGCCCCATGCAACTCATCGAACAATGTAATTAAACAAATACGATCACAATTAGCAAAATCAAATACAGGCCACGAAGTCCAAATACACAGTTAATTCCCCAAGATTTACACGTTCAATAGATTTACGACCCAACAAGTCAAGATGGTGCTACATTTTGAAAAACATGGGCATACCTATTCAAGTTTCCCCTACCTTCAAGATCTAATCATACATGGCTCATACCTCTCACAATGGTACACTCCACTCGGTTTGTATCTGTAACTAGCAAAGCATGTGCCATTGTCTAATCTATACTCTAAAAACCTAACAGTGAAACATTTATGTCATAAGCTTGAACATCAATCAAATCTCCATCCAAATGCAAAAGACAAACACATAGATCAAAAGGACTTTAAAGGGTTGTAATGTAAGGCTAGGGTTAAGGGTATGAATAAAGAGAACAAAATGGCTAAAGTGATCATAATCCGGACTCGCTAGGCTAGGAACAAACTAATAAACACAAGTACTGAACATTTGAACTTTTTAGGATCTTTGATCCTCATACTTATTCTTTAGCATCTATTTTTTTCTTTTTCTCTACATTCTCTCTATTTTTTTTTCCTTTTTCAGCATCTTGTTTTTCATTTTTTTTCTGACGAATTTAAAAAATTTAGCTACTTTTTTTTATAACATAGGCTATAATGCCGACACTCACAAATAATTGCTAACACAGATGCATACACTAACTCGGCTACTTTTGTGGATGACATAAGCTATATTGCTTACACTCACAAACAATTACTAACACAAACTAAGACACTAACTTGAACCGGATTAATAACACGAGTTTAAAAATAAGAAGGCTAAAAGGCTCAAGGTGTAATTTGTGGGTTAATCAAACGATAGGGTATAGGCTCAAACTGGGTTCTTAAGGGATATTGTTGGGTAAGGGGAAACAAAAGAAAAGGGCTAAACAAAAGGGTTAAATCCTAATGCCACTATCATTTCTGTGTGTTATCTCAGTCTAGGGTCTCGAAATGCGTCAAAATGTACAAGTTCTAACATAATATAACACGTATGTAAACATACAACAAACGAAACATTGAATATATATGAAAATAGAAAGGCTCAAAATCTCACTGAAACGGATGGAATCGGGTTACCGATACAAACACTACCCGGATTATTTCTAGAATTTGATATCATATGCGTCTTCTTCACGTGTTTATTTACTCTATATCCGTCTTGTTAGGAAGAGTATGAAGCGGGCCACAGCTCACATATACTTATTGCCTTGTTGACTCTATTAGTCGATATTATCCTTCCTTTTACAAGAATGCATCAAAATGTTCTTTGTCTTTCTAAAGAATACCAAAAGGTCTAAAACACATGTCTCGGCTCCTATGTAAACATTTGTTCATTTAGATTTAGATAACTAGTTTAGAACCTTTGTACTACACAGTGTGAAATTAAATCTTTATATATATATATAGGGGAGGGTTCCAGAGAAAACCACAAGTTAGGCGAAAACCGAGAAAACCACTAAAAAAACCAATTTTACTCGATCATATAATAATTTTTATTTTTTGTTTTGTTTTATTTTTATTTATTTATAAGAGTATCAATGTAATATTAAACATTTTTACCAAAAAATATTTTTACACATAGAGTTACGTATACGTAAACATAAAACAAAAAAATTGCGGTTACGTATACGTAAATCAAAAAAATTGATTTTGGATACGTATACGTAAATCAAAAAATTGCCTAAAATGATGTGGTTTTCTTGGTTTTCGCCTAACTTTGTGGTTTTCTCTTGATCCTTCCCCTATATATATATATATATATATATATATTATAGGTGAAAAAATGCATTACATATACTAACAACAGAAAAAAATTCAAAAATATGTAAAAATTAATATATAATTGTGTTTCGAAAATACATTAATTACTATTCAATATAATTTGACTTTTATTTACTATTTGATTGAAAACATATGCTACGAAATTAGATTTCAAAGTTTCTTATAATAAAAGATAATTTAAAATAAATGTGTTTTATTAGTATAATTAGTAATTTTTTTAAAAATATATTATTATTGAAAAGATAGAGAGGCATTTAATAAGAGAGAGACGAGAATGAATATGGAGGCGACACGAAAAAATTTATTTATTATATAGTATAGATTCTTTTATTTCTAAAAAGTAATGAAAATCATCAAATCAAATTGCATCATAATGAACTAAATTACAATTAATGATTAAAATTTTTAACTATTTACTAACCCAAATAAAAAGCGGATTTTAATATTCTTTTATTTGTGTTGGTCGATGTGATCATACAAAGAAACGAAACGAGACTGCAACTGGTTCTATACACAAGCAAACGAGCCTTCAACTCAAAGTCGGCTTCGGTTTTAAATGTAGAATTCTATATGTTAGGGAGAGTTTTGAGATGCAATTTATGGTTGAATTAAAAGGATTTTACTTTCGAAATAATAATAATTATTATTATTTAATAACGAAATAGTCTGTAAGTATATAATACACAAATGACATGTGGTTAAAGGGTCGATTAGTACTTGACACACTTAGTACACGAATTAGGTCCGCAATTATATGACGCTCACAACATTAAGATTATGATTTATGTCTGGTTCCACTTGGCTCGAGTTGTGGCCAAGAGGCCAAGACAGCAACACAAATAACGTGTAGATAGTTGCTTAGGAACAAGTCAAGGTGAATTCTTTCATTATGAATTATTATTTAATATTTTACAAATGACATGTGGTTAAGGATCGATTAGTACTTGAACCACTTAGTAAACGAATTAGGTCCACAATGATATGACGCTCATGACATTAAGATTATGATTTGCCTAGTTCCACTTGGCTCGAGTTGTGGCCAAGAGGCTAAAACAACGTTACAAATAACGTGTAGATAGTGCCTTAGAACAAGTCAAGGTGACTTTTTCTTTAGTCTAATTTCGAATCATAACGATTAATAATAAAATAGTCAAGATTGAAAAGGACTTGGGTCCTAATCAAACATGATTTTGAGAGTGTGAGATGGGTTAGGACTTAGGACCAATACCCAAAGGATATCCATTTTGAGTGTGTACATGACATTAGCTAGTATGAACATTGGACAAACGTTTGGTTAAACTCATAATTGAGTTTACATATCAATTTTTCAAAAACAAAATTTATTTTTAATATCTTGTACCTATACCATCATGTTAACCATATATATATATATATATATATATATATATATATATATATATATATATATATATATATATATATATATATATTATGATTCAAACACAAGCAAGCGTAGATTATGTACATAAAAAACCTTCAAACTAATTAGTTCATATAATTTTTAATTTTGCATCGTTTACCTATAAATATGTCGGTTGTGTTACCTATACATAAATGAACAATTATACAAGATATATATATATATATATACATATATATATATATATACTATATAATAAATAAAGATTTTTCATGCCACGTGTCGCCTCCATATTTATTCTCATCATTTTTTCCCGCCTCTCTCTTATATTAAATACACCTCTATTTTTTAATAATAATAATAATAATAATATAATTTTAAAGAAAATACTAATCTATATCTATACTTCTATATTGTATATTAAATAAATGTTTTTCATGTTACGTGTCGCCTCCATATTCATTCACATCATTTTTTTCGCATCTCTCTTATTAAATAAATCTCTATCTTTTAATTATAATAATAATATATTTTTAAAGAAAATAATAATCTTTATATTAATAAATCTCCTGACATATTTTGACGAGTGAATGAGTTAACAGATTATATTTTAATAAATCTTCTGACATATAAAAATTATTTTTTTTTTTAAAAATATATTATTAATATTATTATTAAAAGATGGGGATGTATTTAATAAGAGAGAGGCGAGAAAAAATGATATGAATGAATATGGAGGCGACACGTGACATGAAAAACCTTTATTTAATATACAGTATAGAAGTATAGATATAGATTAATATATTTTTTTTAAATATATTATTATTATTATTATTAAAAAATAGAGGTGTATTTAATAAGAGAGAGAGGCGGAAAAAAAATGATGAGAATGAATATGGAGGCGACACGTGGCATGAAAAACATTTATTTATTATATAGTATATATATCTATATATATCTTGTATAATTGTTCATTTATGTATAGGTAATACAACCGACATATTTATAGGGAAACGGTACAAAATTAAAAATTATATGAACTAATTAGTTTGAAGGTTTTTTATATACATAATCTATGCTTACTTGTGTATGAATCATAATATATATATAGACATATATATTGACATACAGACACTTCCTCATGGTGTGCAAGCATATGGTTAACATGATGGTATAAGTACAAGATATTAAAAATAAATTTTGTTTTTGAAAAATTGATATGTGAACTCAATTATGAGTTTAACCAAACGTTTGTCCAATGTTAATGTCATGTACACACTCAAAATGGATATCCTTTGGGTATTGGTTCTAAGTCCTAACCCATCTCACACTCTCAAAATCATGTTTGAATAGGACCCAAGTCCTTTTCAATCTTGACTAGTTATTATACTTTTATTATTAATCGTTATGATTCGAAATTAGACTAAAGAAAAAGTCACCTTGACTTGTTCTAAGGCACTATCTACACGTTATTTGTAACGTTGTTTTAGCCTCTTGGCCACAACTCGAGCCAAGTGGCACTAGGCAAATCATAATCTTAATGTCATGAGCGTCATATAATTGTGGACCTAATTCGTGTACTAAGTGGTTCAAGTACTAATCGATCCTTAACCACATGTCATTTGTGAAATATTAAATAATAATTAATAATAAAAGAATTCACCTTGACTTGTTCCTAAGCCACTATCTACACGTTATTTGTGTTGCTGTCTTGGCCTCTTGGCCACAACTCGAGCCAAGTGGAACCAGACATAAATCATAATCTTAATGTTGTGAGCGTCATATAATTGCGGACCTAATTCGTGTACTAAGTGTGTCAAGTACTAATCGACCCTTTAACCACATGTCATTTGTGTATTATATACTTACAGACTATTTCGTTATTAAATAATAATAATTATTATTATTTCGAAAGTAAAATCCTTTTAATTCAACCATAAATTGCATCTCAAAACTCTCCCTAACATATAGAATTCTACATTTAAAACCGAAGCCGACTTTGAGTTGAAGGCTCGTTTGCTTGTGTATAGAACCAGTTGCAGTCTCGTTTCGTTTCTTTGTATGATCACATCGACCAACACAAATAAAAGAATATTAAAATCCGCTTTTTATTTGGGTTAGTAAATAGTTAAAAATTTTAATCATTAATTGTAATTTAGTTCATTATGATGCAATTTGATTTTGATGATTTTCTTTACTTTTTAGAAATAAAAGAATCTATACTATATAATAAATAAAGGTTTTCTTATGCCACGTGTCGCCTCCATATTTATTCTTATCATTTTTTTCCCGTCTCTCTCTCTTATTAAATGCACCTCTATCTTTTCAATATTAATATACTAGGTTAGGATCCCGTGTATTACACGGGCTAAATAAATGTAATCTTATATACTTAGTAATAAAAAAAATTATGTTTTTAAAACCCCGTGTATTACACAAGTTGAATAAAATTTTACGTGACAATTATAAATTATTTTTAAGTTCATTTTTAAAACATTTAGCTGAGTATTAACTTTTTTTATTTAACTGATAAATATTAATTCACATTAAACTTTAGAAACCCGGTGTATTACCCGTGTTAAATAAATGCAATGCTATATATACTTACTAATAAAGATTTACATATTACATATTAATGAAAAACGTTTTATAAAAAAAATATAGAAGTCATTATTATTTAATAGGAGAGAGAAAAAATAATTAAAGAAATTGGTATAATTAATAGGAGAGAGAGGCGGGAAAAAAATGTTAATGATGAATATGAGAATGACATGTGGCACCCAAAAACCTTTATTTATTAGTATGTATAGATTTTTAAAAAAATTACTAATTATACTAATAAAACACATTTATTTTAAATTATCTTTTATTATAAGAAACTTTGAAATCTAATTTCGTAGCTTATGTTTTCAATCAAATAGTAAATGAAAGTCAAATTATATTGAATAGTAATTAATGTATTTTCGAAACACAATTATATATTAATTTTTATATATTTTTGAATTTTTTTCTATTGTTAATATATGTAATGCATTTTTTCACCTATAATATATATATATATATATATATATATATATATATAAAGATTTAAAAATTTTATATATTGATATTTTTTCACACTGTGTAGTATAAAGGTTCTAAACTAGTTATGTAAATCTAAATGAACAAATGTTTACATAGGAGCCGAGCCATGTGTTTTAGACCTTTTGTTATTCTTTAGAATGACAAAGAACATTTTGATGCATTCTTGTAAATGGAAGGATAATATCGACTAATAGAGTCAACAAGGCAATAAGTATATGTGAGCTGTGGCCCGCTTCATACTCTCCCTAACAAGACGGATATAGAGTAAATAAACACGTGAAGAAGACGCATATGATTTCAAATTCTAGAAACATATAAAAATAAGCACGTGAAGAAGACGTAAATAAACAAGTATATGGAATCGGTTTATTTACTCCGGTTACTAGGAACAGTAGGCAAGCTGAACTTAACGCCGATACTAACGACCATAATGAGACAAACGAGAACGATAACCCTACGAATCCTCATACATAAGAAGTGGTCATGTCCGAGGCCAAGTTTCAAGATACTGTGGCTAGTGAGGTAACAAAAGAATTACGAAACACACTACCCGTATTGTTAGACGAAGTTCTTTCAAGAAGAATGGGTACTGGAACAGCTGGAGGAAGAAACAATAACACTGGAGGGGTAAATGGAAATGCCAATACTAGCTCAGCGACAAGGACTGAGAATCTTGAAGGATGTAATTACAAATCCTTCGAATGCTGCAAACCCAATCCATTTGATAGCAAGTAGGGAGCTATTGACACTACTCAGTGGTTTACAAAGATGGAGGTTGTGATTAAGCTCAGTGAGTGCAGAAGCGATTAAACAGTCAAGTTTGCTGCCAATTCCTTGGAAACCACCACACTTGATTGGTGGGAATCTGTAAAGCAAGCTAGAGGGGAACAAGCAGTAGACAACATGAAGTGGAACGAGTTCAAGGAACTGATCCTACAAAGATTATGTCCTCAGAATGAACTGGATAAGATTGAGGAGGACTTTCAGCGTTTGGAGGCTGGAACTATGACGCATCAGGAGTATGCGACGAAGTTTGATGAGATGTCTAAACTTGTGCCATATCTGGTGACTCCCGAACCCCGAAGAATCAAATATTTTATTAGGGGTTTTCCACTTAAGGTGCGTACCTTGGTGAAAACCTATGCACCTCAAACAATGGATGCAGCTTTAGCATTAAGTGCCATGGTTTACGATGATGTGGCAGCTCAAGAAGCCAAGGATAAAGTCGAAAAAGCGGTTGAGATGAAACCAGTAGAAACAAAGAGAAAGAGTGAGGAGGTGATGTATCGATTTAAACCAAGGAATTTCAAATTCCCTAGGAGAGAGGGAAACAATCCGGTGAGAAACTCTCAAGAGACAAGATGCTATAAATGCCAGAGGTCGGGGCATACCGCAACATATTATCCATCTCTTAGATGTTTTAGTTGTAATGAAATAGGACATCTGGCAAGTAATTGTACCAAACCCTCACCACAGAAGCCCGGAGGAGGGGCTAAAGGTCGAGTGTTTGTGATAGGTGAAGGAAGGAGAAACGAAAATGCCAAAGTGGTAGCTGGTATGTTTCTAGTTAACGATATTTATCCTAAAATCATGTTCGATAGAAGTTTTGTTTCAGACACCTTTAGTTTGTATTTAGGCATGAAACCTATTCCACTTAAGTATGCTTACATAGTTGAGACAGCAAGTGGTGAGCAGATTAGGATAACCGAATCATACGTGAATTGCAACATGACTCTGGGCAACGAAAATTCAATGATAGAATTAATGCCAATGAGTATGAGCAAGTACGATGTTATCATTGGAATGGATTGGTTAAACCAATGCCATGCTCAGATCAATTGTGATCAATGGACTGTTAGGATTTGTAAGCCTAACGGAAATTCTATGTTGATACAATGCGATAGTGATAAGAATAAGATTGAAACAATTTTTGTAGCCAAAGCTAAGAAATGTGTGAATACAGGATGTAGTGTATTCGTAGTTTATGCCTTAAACTCTAAACCCGAACGGCAGATTGCGGACATTCCTGTAGTATGCGATCACCCGGATGTATTTCGGGAAGAATTACCTGGTCTACCACCAGATAGACAAATTGAATCCCGAATCGACCTTATTCCTTGAGCTAAACCCTTTGCTAGAGCACCGTATCGTCTAGCACCATCTGAATTGAAAGAGTTGATGAAGCAGATTCAAGAACTATTAGACAAAGGCTTCATACGTCCAAGTACAGCACCTTGGGGAGCACCAGTCTTGTTTGTAAAGAAGAAGGACGGAAGCATGCGTATGTGTATAGACTATCGGGAACTAAACAAGCTCACTGTAAAGAACAAATATCCATTGCCAAGGATAGATGATTTGTTCGATCAGTTGCAAGGAGCTAAATACTTCTCTAAGATAGATCTTAGATCTGGATATCATCAGTTGAAGGTACAAGGGGAAGACATACCTAAGACTGCCTTTAGAACCTGATATGGACACTATGAATTCTTAGTTATGTCATTCGGTCTAACTAATGCTCCCGCAACATTTATGGACCTAATGAATCGAGTTTGTAAACCATTCCTGGAAAAATTCGTTATAGTGTTCATAGAAGATATCTTTATCTACTCCCGAACTCAGGAAGATTATGCCAAACATCTTTAGACAATCCTAGAAACTCTTAGAAAAGAGAAGTTGTACGCTAAATTTTCCAAGTGCGAGTTTTGGAAACAAGAAATACAATTCTTAGGGCATGTTATAAACCATCAGGGAATTCAAGTAGACCCAGCCAAGATTAAGGCCATTATAAAGTGGGAGACTCCAAAGACCCCGACTGAGGTTTGAAGTTTTCTTGGTCTAGCCGGATACTACCGAAGATTTATACAAGACTTCTCCAAAATTGCTACTCCATTAACTACCTTAACTCAGAAAGCTATGAAGTTTGAGTGGAGTCAGAAGCAAGAAGAGGCATTCAAGATTTCTAAGTAGAAACTAAGTTCAGCACCGATCTTAGCAATACCCGAAGGGAATGATGACTTCGTCATCTATTGTGATGCTTCCCGAATTGGTCTAGGTTGTGTGTTGATGCATCGAGACAAGGTAATAGCCTATGCATCACGACAATTTAAAGTTCATGAAAAAAAACTACACTACACATGATCTTGAACTTGGTCCCATAGTGTTTGCTCTAAAAATTTGGACACACTATCTATATGGTACTAAGTGTGTGATATATACAGACCATAAAAGTCTCCAGCATATATTCAATCAGAAGGATTTGAATATGAGACAGAGAAGGTGGATAGAACTCATTAATGATTACGATTATGAGATTAAATATTTTCCCAGGAAAGCTAATGTTGTAGCAGATGCACTAAGTCGGAAAGAGAGAATCAAGCCTATCAAGATCAGGGACTTAAGGTTAGAAATTAAGATAGACTGGATAGATCAAATCAAGGAAATTCAAACTCGAGCACTCCAAGAAGGCAATATTAACAAGGAACGCATGGTTGGTAAAGAAAAGTTACTAACTAAAGGCGATGACGGAATCCTACGATTTGGAAGCAGAATTTTGATTCCTAAAGTTGGGGAAATCCAAACAAAGGTAATGGATGAAGCTCATAAATCCAAATACTCGATACATCTTGGAGCTAATAAAATGTATAAGGACTTGAAAACTCAGTTCTGGTGGCCAAACATGAAAAGATCCATAGCTTAGTATATAGAAAAAGTTTGACTTGCCTTCAAGTCAAAATCGAACATCAAAAACCCGCAGGTCAACTGCAACAGTTAGAGATACCTGTGTGGAAATGGGATAGGATTACTATGGACTTTTTCAAGAAACTGTCGAGAACCCAGAAAGGGCGTAATGCTATTTGGGTTGTGGTTGATAGACTAACCAAATCGGCACACTTCATTCCTATCAGTGAAAATTATTCAATGGATAAGCTTGCCCGACTCTACATCAATGAGATCGTGAGTCGCCATGGTATACCGCTATCTATTATCTCTAATAGAGATAGTCGGTTCACTTCCAGATTCTGGACTAGTTTCCAGAAAGTATTGGGAACACGAATAAATTTGAGTACAACATATCACCCTCAAACCGATGGGCAAAGTGAAAGAACAATCCAAACCTTAGAAGATATGATGAGGACTTGTGCAATAGAATTTGGAGGTAGCTGGGATAATCATCTTCCATCGATAGAATTTTCTTATGACAACATCTACCATTCAAATATAAAGGCTGCACCATTTGAAGCACTATATGGCAGGAAATGCAGAACTCCAATTTTTTAGACTGAAATTGGAGATAGCCAACTATCTGGACCAGAAATCTTACAGGAGACAACTGATAAGATAGTCCAGATCAAACAAAGATTGAAAGCTGCACAGGATTGGCAGAAGTGTTATGCAGATAGAAGTCGACGACCGTTAGAATTCCAAGTAGGTGACTATGTGTTGCTAAAAGTATCACCTTGGAAAAGTGTTGTACGTTTTAGAAAACGTGGGAAGTTAGGCCCAGGGTATATTGGACCTTACAGAATCATAGAAAGAGTTGGAGCAGTGGCATATAAGCTTAAATTGCCTGAATTATTGCAGGGTATTCATCACACGTTTCACATGTCATGCCTACGCAAGTGCTTAGCAGAACCCGATCAGGCAATCTCATTGGATGATGTACATGTCGATGATAAGCTCCATTTCACCGAGCAACCTGTTAAGATCTTAGGAACCCAAGATCGAAAGCTCAGAAAGAAAACTATACCAATGGTACTGATGTAATGGCAAGGTCGGAAGGGTGCCGACAAAACTTGGGAATTAACAGAACAAATGAAAGATAAGTATCCTCAATTGTTCAACTAATACTGAATTTCGAGGACGAAATTCTTTTAAAGAGGGGAGATTTTTAACACCCGGACAATTCCCAAGAAAATAGAAGGACTAAAAATGTCAAGATTTAAATTTCAAGGGTTGAATTGAATATTCTTCAAAGTTAAGGGACTAAAACTGAAAATTCTGAAAGTTGAAGGGGTAGCGGACCGCTACCCTAACCCTTAGCAGTCCGCTACGTGTGGAATAAGGAAACAACCGGGAGATGACACGTGTCTGGTGACTCGCCAAAAGAGAATTGACGCGTGGAAAGGGTGTCGAACCGCCAGCCTAAACCATAGCGGTCTGCTACGTTGACGCTAAGCAAAATAAGCCGTCTCAAGGGGTGGCTGACCGCCACACCCTTGCTTAGCGGTTTGCTACGGGACCAAAATCTGCCTATAAATGGAAAGTTCGACTTCAGTTCATTTGCACACACAAACATTTCACTAAACACACATTAAGCTCTAGTAGCTCGATTCCCGAGGTTCTGGTCCGCTCCCGAGATTCCGGTTTCTCGCAGTTCGTCCACAAAACTGCCATAGATGGTACCGAGATAAGGTTTCTGAACACCTTGAGGTTTCTTCATGTAAACCTAAGATAGGGATATTGATTATGATAATGTCGGACATGATTTAGGGTTCTGTCGAAGTGTTGATTATTATTTCAGTACAGGAGGAGGTTCTGCTTGTGGTGAGTTCCTCTAAACTGTGCTCTATGAAATGTTTTGTAAATGATTTTGTATCTGAGATCCCAATACTATCCGTGCATATATCCTAGAATAAGTATTTATTATGGTCATGATTGGGGTGGGACCTAAGGACAAGATTGATCCTCTTGTTTGAGAACTGGTACATATGGGACCAGCGCGCGGGAAGGTCTCTGTATATATGTATGTCGTAGACTCAGAACCCGAGTAAAGCAAAGGTTAATGGGTGATGGATTCAAGGGGATGGTTGTATGACCCATGCGGGGCCTTCATCCATGTATCAAAGATAACCGTAAATATGATTTTATTTATAAACTCACCAGCGTTAAGCTGATCCAGAATGTTTTCAAATGTTTTTTAGCACAGGTGAACCCTAGCTGGTAGTTGGCATTCCAGGAGATGTACAGATGTGTTGGGATTAGGGATAACTGAGGGCAGGTCCCTGTCTGACCATAAGGCCTGAAGGAATGGCATGATTCTTCGTGAGCTATAAGTCCAGAGTTTGTTTATGTTGTATTTTTCCAGCCAGTCCTTATTGTACAAACTTTATGTTATGAAATAAAATAAGTTATGATGTTAAGTCTTCCGCTGTGTGTTTTTTTGGTATCAACGTCACGGTAACTAGAAGGCGACCTTCAACCGGTATGTAGTTATCTGACGAACGGAATGTTCTGTCTAGGAAAGAGCGGTGTATAAATCTCTCATAGACCCATCGCTCTTACGTGGGAACATATCTGTTGGAGGTACTACTCTGGTTAGATGACTGTCCTGTGTTACGGGTGTGAAAATTAGCCACACTTTAAGAAAAAACTGTGATATTTAGTAGCCACACTAGAAAAGTGTGGCCAAATATGACCACCTGTTATGGTATTTGTTTGATTTGTTATTCATGTGACCAAAAAAACATCTATTTGCCACACTTTAAAACAAAAATGTGACATCTACTAGCCACTCTCGAATAGTGTGGCCAAATGTGACGAACTGCCATAGTATATTTTTAGTGATGTGGCTAAGAGCTAATAGATATGACCACTTATTTTTGGTTGTGTGACCAAATAGTAGTGTTTTATAATTACTAAATGAAACAAAAGCAGTGGCTAAATGTGCTGAACCGCCATTGTTTTTGTTTGATGATGTGGCTAAAAGCTAATATAAAAATATATTTATATATATATATAATAGTGTTTATTAGCCACGTTTGTTTAAATAGTTATAACTATAAGTATTTTATGGTCACGGTTACAGTTATTTTGTGTGGCTAAAAGTAATCAATGGTAACGGTTAAACGTTTATGTGTGGCTAAAAGTAATCAATGGACACAGTTAATAGTGCATTTGGCTTATGGTCTTTCCACTTCCTGCTGCCAAATTCAATTTGTCAGAGGAAGATGATCGACCGGACGCGGGGCGCACCCTCCTGTAAATACCAATTCACCAAATTAGGTTTTCATTCAACCAAAAAACCTTCGTCGCCCTTCTCTCGAAACAAAAAAACGATCAAAATGGCGCCAAAATGGAGAGTACGAGCAATCGGTGGTGCAACACCACACTACCAGGGTATAGTATTCTTAAAGTTGTGTTTTTAAGGTAAAATGTGTCACCCAATGTTGAAATTTCAGGTAATCCGGGGGCCATCAAGCTGAAGATCCACCACAAGGGCCACTTCAGAGCCATTCCCGCCGACGTTGAGAGCTTTGTTGACTACGTCAACATTGATCTATTTTTGTACAAAGAGCTTGACCATATGGTTAAAGCTCTAGGGTATACGACGGTTGGATATTTTACCACCTTTTTCAGGATCCCATACCTGTCACTGGAGTATGTTGTTGAAGTGTACAGTAACAATGATATGAGGGCTGTGACCTTTCACGTGAGGGTTGCTACTGAATTCTCCCTCTACCTTGTGAGGGAGCAGGACTCCACCTTCATCTTTGATGCTCTGTTTAGGCAAAGGAGGATACAAGGCGAACACAGTCAAAGAGATACTACATGATCCACATCCTCATCTGAGGAGGATGAGGAATTGTTATCTGATGCTAGGTCATAGTGTTCTAGTTTTGAATTTATGTCTATAATTATGATTTTTTTTGCAAAAAATATGGTTATATATATATAATATATCAGTTTTTTTGTTATTTGGTTGATGCATGTGATCGTTGTTTTGTTATTTGATTGTATTTATTGTGTGTTTGGTTGATGCAATGCAATGTAGTTTCACATTAGGAAACTACAATTAAATAAAGTTAGCTACAATTGCACACCATTTGATCATATACTGACCATTTGACCATATACTGACCATTTGACCATTTACCATATTCTGACCAATATTTGACCATTTGTAATTGGTCTATAATTGCAGCAATTGCATACCATTTGACCATATACTGATAACAGTTGACCAATTGCAAAGATAAATCAAACTAATATAAATCAAACTAAAGACATAGCAGTTGCATAGTTGACCATATCCTGAAATCCAAAGACATAACAGTTGACCAGTTGACCATATATTGACCATTACCATATACTGACCAATGTTTGACCATTTACAATTGGTCTACAATTACATACCATTTGACCATATATTGATAATAGTTGACCATTTGACCATTTTAATTTCAAATTGACACAACTGGTGGTTTTGGAGAACAACCTCACCAGCAGTTTCCCTCACCGGGTCTTCTATAAATCAAACTAATATAAATCAAACTGAAGACATAGCAGTTGCATAGTTAACCATATCTTGAAATCCAAACACATAACAGTTGACCAGTTGACCATATATTGACCATTTACCATATACTGACCAATATTTGACCGTTTGCAATTGGTCTACAATTGCAGCAATTGCATACCATTTCACCATATATTGATAACAGTTGACCATATACTGACCATTTACAATTGGTCTACAATTGCATCAATTGATAACAGTTGACCATTTGACCATTTTAATTTCAAATAGACACAACTGTTGGTTTTGGAGAACAACCTCACCAACAATTTCCCTCACCGGGTCTTCTATAAATCAAACTAATATAAATCAAACCAAAGACATAGCAGTTACACAGTTGACCATACACTGAAATCCAAAGACATAACAGTTGACCATGTGACCGACCATTTACCATCTACTGACCAATAGTTGACCATTTACAAAGATAAATTGTACATATATATAAAAAAATCAGTTCTTGTACATATCAGTTATAATCTAACTAGGTCCAGCTACTTGTCCATCCTCAGAGATTCATACATGATCATCTTCACATCTGCAGCAACTTGATCAGGAGGTGATTCTTTTTTGTTTTTTAGTCCTGCAAAGTATGATCTAGCTACAGCTGAGATTTGGTCTGCAGTTGGAGGCTCGGTTGGATTCAATGAGGTTCTTATTGGTAGAGCTTCATCATCGTACACTGGCTTGGGTGGCACCTTATCAGGAAAGTTCTTTATGAGATCTTTCAAAATATTGTAGTTTTTAAAAGTTTTTCTTTCATTCCATCTTTTAATTGTAGTAGGTTGATCCATCTTTTCTTCTATCATTTCATCCTTCATTCTCTTCATTTTGAGTGCCTTATCAACACTAGTAGTTGTTCTACATGCTTTCCAATTTGGTGGCGTTTGTGCACTAGAAGGGTGTTCCATCATTTTACTAATCCTCATGATTTCCCCTTCTAATGCTTCTACGGTTCAGTCTACATACTGACCTCTTTTTGCAGTGTACTTCTTGTTTTGCATGATCCAATCAATATGATCTTTTTTTAATGTTGCACGTAGATTGGAATCTGCGACTGTTGCATTTGAAAGTTCTTGGCATTTACGAAAGGCAGTGTCTTCTATCTCTCTGATTATCAACAATTCCTTTGCTAACATTTGTTGGGTCTCTTTATCAGACATGCCTTTACACTTTACAGCAACATCCTCTTGAATTTGTTTTCTCTTATTTTAATGTATTCCTGAAAAGTCTTTGGTATTGTATAAGAAGTCATGATGTTTGCCAATGAGGGAAACACTAATTGTCTAGAAGAAGGTGGGTCAAAGAATTGCAGAACTTCTTAATTTAAGCTCATGATGGTAAGTGAAGTTGGTGGAGGTTGTGTAGTTGCTAGTGGCAATTTTGTTGGTGCATTTGGAGTATCCTCATCTTCATCACTTTCATGTACCACCATCTTCCTTCTTTTAGGGGTATTTTTGGTATTTTCTAGAAATGTTGTTGAACTTGAAACTGTTGTTGGCACTAAAGCTGGTGCAACAGTAGTTATACTCTGTGTTATAGTCTCAGTCATTTTTATATCTTTTAAATACTCAACTACTGGAAAAAGTAGTTTTGTTGCAACATCACTTGTAGCAGTAGTTTTAGGAGTGGGCCTTTTAACTCCAGTTGTTTGTGGTGGTGTAGATTTTGGGTTGACTGCTGGACCCGTTGGTTTAGAATTGTTTAAGGCTTCAGCTGCATGTTCAGGAGCAGGCCTTTTGACTCCAGGTTCAGCACTTTTCTTTAAAACTTGTTTTCTTGCAGATCTTGCATAAATCTTTGTTCCTGTACCTGAAGTATTTGATGAACATTAATTACCTTTTTCAACTTGTTCTTCAATTATCTGTCTGACAACTGCTGCAGATTTTGCCTCTCTATTTTTTCTTAACCTTTCCTTTTCTTTTGCATCTTCTTGTGCTTTATCTGCTTTAGAGTAGTGTGCTTTCTTGCTTGTTTCTTTTTCTTTTAGGCATCATCATCTGGGAATTTAGGAGGAGGTGGTGTAAGACTAGTTAATTGTTCTAACTATGTTCTTATTACACTTACATCTGCATGTGTGTCCTTGTATCTTGCATCAACCTAATTTCTCATAGCCTCCATGTGTAATTTCAGAGAATTATCCAGTGCCCTCTGATTCTCTTTTAGGAGTGGATGGAAGGCTTTCCATATGATTGGAGTCAATTCTTCAGGAGTTGGAAGCTTGATTTGGGAAATCACTTTGTTTTTGAAGACTCAAACTCTTTCTTGATGGAGTCTAACAAAGTTATGTTTTCTTGACTTGGAGTTTCAGTAGAAGGCTTCTTGGTAAGAGTTTCTTTAATTGTTGAGCAATAAGCCTCTACATTGGATATTCTCCCCGTCAATTCCCTATGTCTTAATCCATCACCTAAGTTAATAGGATCAGTTGGATTCCCACTTGAAGTGGTTATATCTGTCCCTGTGACATGAACATGTTCAATGTCAGTGGGTGCATATGCCCCTTTGTATTGGTCATGGGGACTTACAATTGTTGTAGAGTGAACTATTGTGGACTCAACAGTTGTTGCCCTTAAGGGAGTCTTAGCTAAGTAACTATTGTCCAGATGTGAAAATGTTGTTTCTACAACTGTAGTAGCTATTCCACTTGAGAAATCCTCATGAGATGTACCCTCAGTGATTGCATCAATCAACACATGTATGGGCATCAGTTCTTGTGGTGGTGGTGAGTAGTTAAAAGAGCCAGTCCTGGGAGATGGACTTTGAGTATGATGCTCAAGTAATACATCAGCTCTAGATGTGACTTTGGATTTGGATTTTATTTTCCTTAGGATTTCTACTATGGGTTCCAAATCAGGGATGGGTTTTTCCCTTTGGTTAGCAAGAGCAGTAGGCTCATTTTGTTGTGCTGGATCATCCTCATCAACCAAAATTTGTTTTGTTGATTCCATCCTTCTAAAAGTTTGCTTTTCAAGAGATTTGATGGTAACCAATTTACCCCTTTTGTAAATGTTTTCAGGCAATTCCTTTTGAATATATGACATAACAAGTCTAGGGTACATCAAAAATTTTGTTTGTGGAGTAGTGTTGGAGCACATGTCTTTAAAAATTATTTTTGAAACATTGAAGCCTTGTCCTGTTAAAATGGCATAAGCCACGTATTGAGTATTTAATGGAATTTCATTCCATGTACCACTCTTCCCTGAAAAACAAACTATAAGAGTATGAAAAAGGAATTTTAAACTTGCAGAACACATACCCTTATCCAAAGTTATTGAGGTTATTTAACCAAGATAACCTCTCTTAATGAATTCAATATGCATGAGATGTTTTGTAATTGGTCAACACCGTCAGCATCGCCAAGCTCTAGGCTTGTTGTGAGGGTCTCAGGATTTATTGTAACTAGTTTTGAACCATTGTCTGACATAATCGAAATGATGTTGTGTTTTTCGTCTTTGATAACCCTGACATTTTTCCAAAACTCTTCAAGAATAGTCAAATAGATAGGTTGGTTAATTGTAAGAGCTTTGTGATAAGGGGAGGTTATCAAATCGATCATTTGGTGATATTGTGGATGATTCTCCGATTTTGTGAGATATGAACGTAGGTTGTGAGTAGGTCGAATGGCCATGATCGCGAGTAAGTAAGAGAAGAATCGAAGGAATTTTAAACTTCAGTCGAGTGTGGGAAAAGGTTTAGAATGTTATGAATGGGGTTTAATATAGTTTTTGAATAGCCTGAAATCTAGGGTTAAAAAGCTGGATGAAACACAAATGTTGGTTAATGTTTTTACATCCACCAATCTGAATTTTTCAGAAGTTTTTAAAGAAAGAGCAGCTGTTTGAAATAACAACTATTTTATTTTACATTTGGTCCAACAACAATACTATCCGCACCATGCTATCCCAATCTCATGTGCTTTTACATTTTATGCTTAGGTTTTGAACCATTCAACAATAACAATAACATAACAAACAAAACAATTTAACAATAAAAAATTTTAGTGCGCAAAACAATAACATAACAAAATTATAACGTGTCAAATTTTACTGCGTAAAACATAGTTTGAGCCATCGCTTGTAACAAACAACATATTCTTTTTCTTGACAAATGTGGATTTGTAATTTGTGCCTAGTGCCGAATACAAATCGTACCCAAACACACCAACACGGGCCACCCCTGCAGACTATACCTACTCCGGCCTTCTATATGCTCCACCTTCACCTTCAACATCCTTGTTGTGGAAATGGGAGGAATTCTGACCTGCATCTCCTCCAACGAATCCAAACTAGCCTTCTCTACAAAATCCTCTGGAAATTGCTACATAAAAATCAAGAGATAACAATTTCAAAAACGACCATAACTAACAGTAATAAACAGTAATTGGAAACTTACAATTACAAATTGCATAAACCAACTAAGCCTAATACTTACAAGTTTTAGCGCAAGGCGGTCAACAAATGAAACCTTGCCCTCATCATGATCATCATCATTATCAACATCAACATCATAATCATCATCATCATCACCATCATCATCACCATCTTCCTCATCACCATCATCATCCCCATCATCACCATCTTTATCAGCATCATCTTCCTCACTTTCTTCTGTAGAAAAAATTTGGACTTTACCGCTTGCATTGTAAACCTCAATGTGGAATGCATGAGTATCAACCAAGTTGAACAGAATAGCCCCGCCCACATCTACACCAAGGTCTTTTTCCATCTCTTGCCATCCACTGGTAAAGGAGAAGAAGTGACTTTTCTTTTGGATCTCCAGCTCCCATGACTTACACCAACCATTGGTTACAACGATTGGACCCACCGGAAAGTTGTTGTTCAGATGAAGGTGCTCATAACATAAAGGCAAGACCTGAAGGGTTGAAGAGGTTGCAATTAATGTATATATATAGCTACATAGTTCAAATAAGAAAGCTTGTTGACATTATTACCTGAAAAGATGAAACTGAATTTGTGATAATCAACAAGAAGCTTGGATTAGCATAGAACGGAAAATCTGCGGTAAATAAAGAAATACATGTGAACGGGCATACGTTAAAAGCAATGTACATATTGCATTCAAATCCTTTAGCAATAAGCACACTAGTAGAGTATATTCGAAACAAAGAAAGATAAGAACGTATACTTTGACATAAAAAAAAATCTTTATAATTACCTAAACCATCATGTTTCAAATTCTTTCTTTGTCTCCCTCTTGCTTTCATGTTCTCTAGGAAGTACTGGGTGGGTGGATACTTGGTGGGTCTACCTCTTTTCCTCTTCTCCACCATGGGTGCTTTCCCCTTCTCTAGGACGTAATGGGTGGGTGGATACTTTTTGGGTCTACCTCTTTTCCTCTTCTCCACCATGGATGTTTTCCCCTTCTTTAGGACGTACTGAGTGGATACTTTCTGGGTCTACCTCTTTTCCTCTTCTCCACCATGGGTGCTTTCCCCTTCTCTAGGACGTACTGGGTGGGTGGATCCTGCTCACTCTCATTTCTTAACTTTCCACAATCATAAGCCAACAAAATTACAACTAGATTAGTATACCGGAAAAAGAAATTAACCAAAGTAGTAATATTTCCAACAAAATTATATAATTCTGCATACGCTTAATTACACTCATGGCTGCCTATCATACGATTGACTACAGTAGTATTGTTATTTGCAACAAGTAGATCACTCTCATCAACGACACATTTTTTTTGACTTGGGTGAGGTTTGAACCCATAACCTCTTGGTTGTGGACTCCCCTCTTACCCCCCCCCCCCACCTCCACACCTACCCCATTCGGTTGATATACATTAAGCTCATAACAAAAGTAAATCATCGACACAAACCTGCCAAAGCCCCTAAATTAAAGAAATCAAATAGAAAAACCTAAATAAATCAGATGAAAACAAGCAACGAACATCGCACCTAACCTAGCTAGGGAAACGACATCGCATTATGATGATCAATAATATACGTTACATCCGATCGAACACAAACGAATTACCTTGGAAGACGGGAAGACGTTCCAGGAGAGAATCAGATAAGAGATGATCAGAATTAATTGTGATGAGGTTTACAAAACCATATATAAACCCACTTAACACACAACACACGTAAAAATAGTTTAAAAAAATAATTGAGAGATCATAATTATAGTTTAGAAAAAATATTAAAATCTTTAAATTTTCGATTTCTAATTAAATAAAAAACTTAGAGATTATACCAGCCTGTAGTTTAAAAAAATATATATAAACTAAAAAACTTAAAATGTACGATTTATAATTAATTAAATAAACAATTTAGAGATCATACCTATAGTTGTTAATGATGATGATGATAACCCATATGATCGATGTTGATAACCTGTATGATGATGATGATGATCGGGCATAACCCATATATATATATATATATAAATATATATATATATGATGGTGTTGATATATAACCATAGATATGATGGTGCAATGACAACCCATGATATATTCATGCATGATGATTATGATGATAACCCGTATGATGATGATGAAGATGATGATGATGATGATGATGGTTATGATGATGGTCATGATGTTGATAATGATGATGATGGTTATGATATAATGATGTGGCCGAGATGATGATTATAATGATGCTGAAGCTGATGATGATGATGATGATGATGTTGATGATGATGATAATGCATGAAAAACCATATGATGATCATGATGGCTCATAAGCCTTGTAAGGCTCATAACCCATGCCAACATGTCTGAAAACTAATAACCCACAACCAGTGTCACCCCTATAAGGCTTATGGGTCAAATGGGGCATTGGTCATGGGTGATATGGGTTATATATGGGCCTTATGGCATTATAACCCATGACAATTGATGTTGATGATGGTGTAATGATTATAAACCACATGATGATCATGATGGCTCATAAGCCTTGTAAGGCTCATAACCCATGCCAACCATGTCTCACAACCAATAACCCAAAACCAGTGTCACCCCTATAAGGCTTATGAGTCAAATGGGCCATGGGTCATGGGTGATATGGGTTATATATGTGCCTTATGGCATTATAACCCATGACAACTAATGTTGATTATGGTGATAATGATTATAAACCATATGATCATCATGATGGCTCATAAGCCTTGAAAGGCTCATAACCCATGTCACCCCTTGACTCACAACCACAAACCCACAACCAATGTGACCCTATAAGGCTTATGGGTCAAATAGGCCATGGGTCATGGGTGATATGGGTTACGCGCCTTATAGCATTATTAAACCATGACACAAAAAACCTTGTGATGCCATAACACATGTCACCCATGACTCATAACCAATAACCCACAACCATAAGCCACTCTTATAAGGCTTATGGGTTAAATAGGCCATGGGTGATATGGGTTATGTTATTATAACCCATGAAGTGAAAAGCCTTGTAATGCCATAACCCATGTCACCGATTACTCATAACCAATAACCCGCAACTAGTGTGACCCCTCTCCCTGGGAAAACTATATAGCCGATGCTCAAACTAGTTTGATGGAAGAGGAGTTGAACAATTTTGTATGATTATACCTTTAGTCAACAACCTAACGACGGACAACGAATTGGTGATGCTTAAAGGAATTTCACTTCAAACCCTCCTACAGTGCCAAACCGTCGTCCTCCACTATCAAACCGTTCTCCTGTGACAAACCTCCCTCCGGCATAAGAAGTCCCAAGTTAGGCTGATCATGGTACGAAACCGACCATGGAGCGGCAATTTTTTTTTTATTTATGTAATGTTTTAAGTAGGTTTATTATAAAGTTAGTTTTATAAAAATTCCGTACAGTTTAATTAGTTTTTGTTTTTTCAAATATATTATAGAATCCGTAAATTATTACCCTATATTAAGCATGGTGTACAATATGTAAAGCATGCCACATTTTAATACACGTGCCAAAAAAAGACCTACTTCACACACATTTTCAATACACGTGTCTTCCTTCACACACATCTTCTCCCTCTTTTAAACCCAAAAAGTGAATTAGGTTTCAAAATTCCCCAAAAATCACATGGCGGGATCTTAAACAAAAAAACAGCGCTAAAATATTGAAAATTCATTTTGTTAATTAGTACCAAAACTTGTGACCCAACCCTCACAACTTCCACCTCCGTCCTCTTACACTACACTGGAGCTTTACTTTTCGCCAAAACCCTAACCCAAATCCACTCGATTTCAAACCATAACCCTAACCTAAACAAACTTCGGTGGAAGAAAACACAAACTCCGGCAAGGAGTTCTTGGGAAACTCACGGTAATCAGGTATAAGTCAACGTATCATATAATCTCAATATATATTAAGTTAACACAATAAGCATTTTTTCTTGTCGGATTCAGGTTTCTAGCATGAATTTACTACTTTTAATTATAAAAGCATTTTTACAGTTTGGTAACTTAAACTTAAGTAATGTGGTCCCCTGAATCTTGTTGTGTACCACTAAGGGTATATATGTAGGAAGAAACATAATATATCTTATAAAGATATATATTTGTTTATTTGTACAAAAATAGGGATTTATAAAAGATTATGAGGACAGAGAATGTGCCATGATTGTGATATCTGGTCGATTGACCTGCAAGTTCTTTTTGTCCATTTTATAAATAATTATTGCTTTCTGATTGAGCTTATAAGAGATCAGGAGATATAAAAACAATATTATTACACTAAAACTAGATTAAAAATGCTACCTTTAGACTTGTAAATTTCAGAATCTTGACTTGCATACAGATAGAGAAGGCATTGTTTATAGGAAAAAGAATATAGACATAAAATGGACAAGTTAATTCATAACAAAATTAGTGAGAGTTTTTTGTGATTGAATTGTTATTATAGAACTTCATATGTCATCTATTCACTGCATTAAGACAGTAAAATGTCTTGTTTTTTTTAATCAAATTAGTGAATTTACAATTTACTCCCTTGGTTTTCCCAACTGTATGATTAGATGTTAGGCTAATGAAACATAATACCAACCCAAATAAAAGCTTGTTAGGGGTGGAAGAAAGATACATAAAACGAGAGACAAAGAGTAACTCAATACAATAAGCATGTTTAGATACAATAAGCATGTTTAGATGTTAGGCTAAGAAAGATACATAAAGTAGTTTTAGATGATATATCTCATATCATCTCAATAGTAAGTAACTCAATATAATAAGCATCACACCTAGCTATAATAACATAATATATATATATATATATATATATATATGTGTGTGTGTGTGTGTCCAATCTCTAATACTAACAATCTCTATTATATATTACATGCCATATACGAGCTGGAATGAATCTGCTTGGCCACCTTCTTCGGGGTTTTAGAAGACAAGAGTGCGGTATAAGTTCAATGGTGGAGCAAACAAGAAAAGTAGCGCGATCAAAGTACATTTGTGATCATCACCTAGGACGAGGAGGATATACTTATCTAAGAGATAAACTGGTAACTTCATTCTCTAATTCATGTGTGTTTTTCTCTGTGTATAATGATTTTTTGGTTATATGTCTGATGTGTGTGTGTCTACTTCTTTCTGTTGTATATATTACGAGGTACAAAAAATGATTTTAATGTGGAGGAAAGCAAGGGAAGACAAAAAGGGAGAATACAAGAATGCTGATGTCAAAGTCATTTCAGATAAACTAGTAAGTTTTTCTTAAAACTGTTGGAAACTATATTAAAGTCAAATCATTGTCAAACTTAGTTAATTAATAGAGTTGGAATGGTGAGATAAGGCTGAAGGGTAAAATTGTCATTAGCCAGGATTAGTGTTTTAAAAGTTAAAGCTGATAACTCATAGCGACATCTAATTAGGCTAACAAACTTAATTATATCTATACATTAATGAGAACTACTGGTGGCATCACCTAGATAGTGACATCTAAGTAGGTTGTTTTTCAGCAGTTAGTAAACAGCTGGAATAGACATAACTGCTTGTTTTGGGGGAACTACTGGTGAACAACATCAACGGCAGTTCTTGTAACCAGCAGTTGTAGCCAGATGTTCTATGCTTGAAGGGAATCATCAGTTTTCACTTTGTAGAGTCAAAGTCGTATTCTTTTGTCAAGTGCTGGTCAACGACTGAACTTTTGGCAATCAGAATCAGCAGTTCTTTTCAGGATCCAACAATTTACTATAATACATGTTTACTTTGTCAAAAAACATCTCACTGCATATTCTTTTGGCATTTATTTTTGCTGATCGACAGTGAATCTTTATCCGGTCTAAAATGGTGTCTAGTGCTACCACATCAAAAGTATTTTACATTTTCATTCCTTTTATCATTTTCCATAACCTAGTTAATTGAATTGTAGGTTAATTCTGTGGACAACAATTCAATGGCATGAAAATGGAGCTCATTTCCATGATGCCATGACTAACCTCAAGTCCAACAGTTTGGAAATTGATTTACTTATTGTCATTCTGCCAGACAACAATGGCTCTCTTTATGGTATTACATTTTGACCCACTGGATTGGCTTATTATCAGTATACTTCAATCTTTTGTATAAATCTGTGTCAATTCAGTGGCATATTATATAATTTATAATAATATATTTTTATGCATATTGCATAAAAAATACATGTTCATTGACTTTTGACTTTAACCTGATTTCATATAAGCTTTTTTTCAATTTGACCCGGCAGACATAACACAACCAGATATGACCCAATTATAGTAAGCAATTTTTTCCCCCAACTGTGACACGTTTTATTAATGGTTTGATGTTTATATATGTTTAGGTGACATGTGAGACTGGTCTTGAGATTATTTCTCAATGTTTAGCAAAACATGTGTTTAGGATGAGCAAGCAATACCTAGATGATTGCTATAGAGCATCTTTTGATCAAGTTATAAAGGTGGCAGCATTTTTACTAGTAGAATTGGAAAAAATACCTAAAGAGCAAGAAGAAGGAAAGTAGCAGCCAAGAAATAGTTTTAGTATTTAGGTTAAAAACTTATGTAAACATTTTGGTTTATTATTGTTAATGTAATTTGGTTTTTAGGTTTTCTCATGCATGTTTACTGCTGTTTTCAATTATTTTACCTAAAAAAATAAAAATAAAATGGATAATTACACAAAAATAGCTACATAGAACCCAAGTAAATATGTGTGATCAAAGGTTAGACAATAGCCACACTTAAAATTACAAAATTTTGTGTGACTATAAATAACCATTAGCCATACCATATATAGTTTCTTTGTTTTATGTTTGTGTGATGGAATGATAGCAAACGTCATGCAAAAAAACTATATGTGTGACCAAAGTTAAGACAATAGCTACACTTAAAATTACAAAATTTCGTGTGGCTATAAATGAGCATTAGCCACACCACGGTAACTTTGTGTTTTGCTTATGTGACAGAATGATACCAAACGTCATCGAAAAAAAATTATGTGTGTGACCAAATGTTAGACAATAGCCACACTTATAATTACAAACTTTCGTGTGGCTATAAATAACCATTAGCCACACCATAGTCACTTTGTTTTTGTTAGTGTGACTGAATAATAGCAAACGTCATGGGAAAAAACAAATATGTGTGACCAAAGGTTTTTTTATGTCAAGTAAAAGATTTTTGCCACTCTTACAATAAATTCATGTGACTATATAATATAAACGGCCACACTTACAGTAAATTTATGTTGTCGTTGTTACCATTTAGAAACACTTATTGGGACAAAATGCTTGATCACAACAACCCTTTTGCCACGGTTTTATTAAATAAGTGTGGCTAAAACAAACTTTTTAATAAATTCATATGACCGTTGCGACCCGTTAGCCACACTTAAAGTAAAGTCATGTGGCCGTTGCTACCCTTTAGCCACACTTAATGGAGGGAATGACTGATTTCAGTAAGAAATGTTGATACCCTTTCGCCACACTTTTAAGCTGCTACGACCACTAAAAGGCGTGTGTGGCCATATGATACCTACGATGACTCGAGCTTTGGTCACATTTGAGCTGAAAAAAATGTGGCGAAAGGCCTATGGTCACACGTTTTTTGTGTGACGGTAGGCCATTTTTGACGCAGTGGGATGACTTTAAAATACTATTTTATATCATAACTTTGTTTAGTGTACATTCAAAAAGAAGTACAACATCTCTATTTTAATGCCAGCTTTGCCAGAGTATGCCAGACAGCCCCCAGATGCCTCTACTTTAGCCCCTTGCTTTTACTGCAGGAAGCTACATCTTTACCTGATACACATGCTTAAACATATGTCAGCTTACGCTGGTGAGTTCTAAGTGTTAGTTAAAAATATCTTTGACCTCTGTCTCATTCATAAATGGATTTATATGACACGTATTAAAACATCACATTAAATTCTTGCCTAAACATAATATTTTAAACTTGTACACTTGTCTTTTCGAGGTCACGTTAACCTCCAAGCGGTCGTCACCACTTATACATACCCTTGCACAAGGTGTCTATAATACATTCCACAAAGAAATGTAGTACTTCTCTGCGTATATCTAAGTTGCAAGATATTTTGTGGCATTTGGCCAGACGTGGCAAAATCTTTTCTTTCTCTATAGACTAATATGGTTAAAATATTTGATATGGCAAAACATGCCAAAAACTTTATCTCTTTCTCTCTACTCTTTGTCAAGACAATGATTGTCAAGACCTCTGCTAGTCAAGGTAAAACCCTGACTTCTCTGCCATTACTTATCAGGGCACACCATGATAAGTTCTAAAACGTTTTACATGTCAAAACCATTTCTTTCTAAAAATCTTTACTTTTATGAAATCATGCCAAAAAGGCAAGTGTTCATTTCTTTCTTTACGGTGGTTATCTTTCCAGAGTAGTACCTCCAACAGAGATGTTCCCAGGAAAGAATGACGAATCAAGGAGGGATTTATACACCACTCTTTCCTTTGACAGAACATTCTGTTTGTCAGATAACTACATACCGGTCGGATGTTTACCCAACACTTCTTTGATATTTCATGAATACTCCATTACTTAGTTTTAAGATTTAAACATCTTTTATACATAACCTCTTGCAACATGAATGTTATCCAAAATATTTAAATCAAGGTATATAGCATTTATGTAAATCTTTCTAGCATGCATACTGGCACAAAACATATAAAAAGGGCCTTATAGATGTAACACCCAAAATTTTCAACCAATTTTAACTTTCAACACACGCAGAAAATAGGTCCCAATTAACACTCTTGATTAAACGACACATGCCAAAAGCAATGATACAACAAACGACACATTTTGTTTATAAACAAACAATCGACAACTCAAAATAAAGACAAGTTTAAACCTCCAAATTTTAATTTAAAACAAGTCTGATGAACTCCAAAGGAGTTCTACTCCAACCTTAAACCACCATAAAACTAACGAGAATCCAATCCGACACGAAGCGTGACCCGAGACTTCAACTATTAGTAATGATATACAACCCCCATGTGAGCCCCCCATGCACTTACAACAATAATCACCCAAAAGCGACATTTCAACATTTTGGGCGTAAAAGTGACCGTAAACAGCCCCATATGGGCGTAATTTACTCCCAAGGGCCGTAAATTACGCCCAACCTAGTGCAGACCCCATTTTTTGGATTCCTCACCTCGAGGCACCCCAGTTTCATATATTATGGCTTCCGTTGTTCATTTTCTAGCCTGAGATATACTCAAAAGAAGTTTGGGCTCTTTCTAACAACATGTATTATCGCCTATACATGTTTAACCCCAAACCGAATGCCAATTAGAACCCAAAACTTCAAATAACACATAAAACACCTTAGATACATTAGTTAGTTAATCGCCACTAACCGACCTTACTCCTTTGTGAGGTTCTAAAGACCTCAAACACCACAAAACGACTATGTGAAGTTCATAACCTCAATAACACCCATGTGAGGTTCCTAGACTTCAAATACCACAAACGACTTATGAAGTTCATGACCTCAAATAACTACCGTGTGAGGTTCTTAGACTTCAAACAACGACAACATTAGTGAAGTTCAAAGACTTCAAGTGACAACGACATTAGTGAAGTTCACGACGTCAATTAACCACCGAGAGAGGTTCGTAGACTGCAAACACTGACTTTTAAGATACATACAAGTGTACACACACGACACCATTCAACGTTTATAACCCTTACGTTATCACCAACATGTGGGATTCAAAGATCCCAAATTCACCATTTATACTTGTGAAGTTTCATGACTTCAATTATATGAAATTCACCACATTTGTTTGACTATAAACCACTTAAGTCAATTACCACATTTGTTTAACTCTAAACCACTGTAAGGCCCCTTTTTCCGGGTGACCTCACTTATTGGATTTACTCATAAACAAAGTCATCAATACTGAACTTTAAATTTAACATATTCAATTAACAGCAAAAAACATTCACATTTGAGTACATTACAACGGAAGTTTTAACATTTAACGCATACATCAGTGTTTAACAAAAACATAAATCGGGATGTCAGTCTCTAGCCGGGTAACCTTCACGCCTTCGCACGACCCTTTTCTTTGCTACCTGAAATGTATACTAAAATGATTAGATATAAGCATTATTTCCTTAAAAGTATTCCTAAGTTTATACATAAAGATCATAAATACGTATTCTTAACTTCTTCTTAACATTCATTTGGTTGTACACATAAGGGTGATCAACCCGTCTTTTACTATGTATGCCACAAAGGCATACGCCATGAAGCTACCGTCGTAGCCCTTTAACTCGTCCGGTCCTAGAAACCGTCTGCCATAAAACCGTCCGGCCAACCTTCGGCCGTCCGTCATACCGTCCTACCGTCGTAGGCCGTCCTTTTCGCCCGTCTACCCGAAGGTATCCGTTTCCCACGCGCTACCATGTTTGCAACCGTTCTACATATGATTTGGCATTTGCTTCGACCGTCCATTAATGCCCCTTTTTATTTCCTTGCTGATGAAGGAACGTTTTTGTCCCAGTTGCAAGATAGTCACGTGGTCGTCCGTCTACCGTAGTAGCCGTTAGCATCGAAGCGTCCATAACATGCAGTATATATAATATAAGGCAAGATTTCATTCATTCATATTTTGTAAACATACGTTTCAATCTTTGTTCATAATTCATTTTCATATATATATATATATATATATATATATATATATATAATATATATATTTGTATATCACGTATGATCACATTGACATTCATAACATTTATTCATTTAGTGTATACACTTCAGCCCCAAAAATATTTATAAATCATTTGCACATAACATAGAAGGGGGGGGGGGCACATAGAACTCACCTGATCGGCTAGTCCTGTTCTGTCCTAACTGCGGTCCGATGAGCGCCGCACACGATCTGGATTAATTAATTATACACGTATCAGATCTAAACCAAGTTACATTCCTAACACAGCTGACATAGGCGAACTTAATGCCTAAGTTCGCTTCCTGTGGCCTAGGCGAACATATAGGCGAACTTGTCCTAAGTTCGCTTCTCTTGGCCAGGCGAACTTAATTAGTTAGGCGAACATAATCTTTAGGCAAGCTTAAGCTTTAAGCGAACTTATTCAGTTAGGCGAACTTAAGCTTTAAGCGAACTTATTCAGTTAGGCGAACTTAAGCTAAGCTTTAAGCGAACTTATTCAGTTAGGCGAACATATTAAGTTCGCCCCTTGACCAGGCGAACATTCCAAGCGAACTTGCTAGGAGAACTTGTCAAGCGAACTTGATAAGTTCGCTTCGATCATTCTAGGCGAACATGACAAGTTCGCCTGACGAATCAGTCATCTTCCCCAATCAAGTCCTAAATTTTGCATGTTAATCTAATCGTGTCAATGTTACAGTTTTCTTGGTTCATAACGTGCGGTTTTCATTTTTGAAGCTATACCTAAGCTCATTTTCAAGTTTCAACCGCAAAAACGCTACCTATTAACGAAAACCCGAAAATCCTAAAATATCACAAAAACTCATATTATGATCGGATGATTACCTGGATTGGATTTCTGATTTGGAGGGGATGATCACGAGCACAGCAGCAACGTTCTCCTGAATTCCCAAAGTGATCCGCCACTCTCTCTCTCTAGACCCGAGCTCTCCTCTCTCTCTCTAGAACTTGAGATTTGGTGGAAAAAGAAGTTTGGCCAGCCCATGCCCTTATATACTTGGGCTTCCTTCGGCCCGTTGGAGCCGAGCCCAAGCCCATCTATTTTTCTTTCGTCATTTGAAAATTTTAAATTTCGATCGTGTCATTATTTATTTATTACCAGTTTTGGGATGTTACAAGTCTACCCCCCTTAAAAAGGTTTCGTCCTCGAAACCAGTTACACGTTAAACAACTGAGGGTATAGTTCCCGCATCTCGTCTTCTTTCTCCCAGGTAGCTTCTGATCCCTTTCTGTGCTTCCATTGAACTTTGACCAATGGGATTGACTTGTTGCGTAGTCGCTTCTCAGATCGGTCAAGGATGGCTATTGGTTCCTCGACATAATTCAGACTGTTATCCACCTCAATTTCATCGTAAGGTATGTGCGCTGTGTCGTCAGCTAGGCACTTGCGTAAGTGCGACACGTGGAACGTAGGGTGTATTCCACTAAGCTTAATGGGTAGGTCGAGTCTATAAGCAACTTGACCCACTCTCGCTAAAATCTTGAAAGGTCCGACAAACCTTGGACTTAGTTTGCCACGTTTTTTGAATCGAATGATTCCTTTCCATGGTGATACTTTTAACAGTACCATGTCCCCCACTTGAAACTCTAAATCCCTTCTTCTCTTATCCGCGTATGATTTTTGTCTGTCCTTTGCGGCTTTCATTCGAGCCTTGATTTGATCAAATTTCTCGGAAGTAGCTTTGACCACTTCGAGACTTGCAAAATCCTTCTGCCCAATTTCCCCCCAACAGATCGGGATTCTACATCTCCTTCCATACAACATCTCAAATGGCGGCATGCCAATCGTTGAGTGATAACTGTTGTTGTATGAAAATTCTGCCAATGGTAGATGGCTGTCCCAGCTCCCACCGAAGTCAATGATGCAAGCCCGGAGCATGTCTTCTAGGGTCTGGATTGTCCTTTCAGATTGACCATCGGTTCAAGGGTGGTAAGCTGTGCTGATGTTCAATCTAGTGCCCATTGCTTCGTTAAATTTCTTCCAAAACCTTGACGTGAATCTAGTATCCCGATCGAACACAATCGACACCGGCATACCATGCCTGCTCACAATTTCTTTGATAAAAACTTCTGCTAGTTTTTCGGACGAAGCAGTCTCACGTATTGGCAAGAAGTGAACACTCTTCGTTAAGCGGTCAACGATCACCCAAATGGTATCATTGCCTTTAGCTGTTCGCGGTAGCTTGGTAATGAAGTCCATCGTGATCTCCTCCCACTTCCATTCCGGTATTGGTAGAGGTTGCATTTTACCGCATGGTTTCTGGTGCTCGGCCTTAACTAGTGAACACGTTAGGCACTTGTTCACGTACTCGGTTACATCATTCTTTATGACAGGCCACCAGTACTCTTTCTTCAAGTCTTGATACATTTTGTTTGTTCCGGGGTGGATAGAATAGCGAGACTTATGGGCCTCATCGAGTATTTTAGTTCTAAGCTCGCCAATCTTATGTATCCACATCCGGTCAAACCTAGTTCGTACACCGTATGCATTTGCATCCAAATTCCCTTGTTGTCCTACCATTCTTTCCCGTTTTATATTTCTTTCTAACAGTGCTTCATCTTGTGCCTTTGATATTTCACTCATCAAATCTGGCGTTAATATCAGCTGACACGCCTTGATCCGGATAGGATCAGATTGTTCCTTTCTGCTTAAGGCGTCAGCTACTATGTTTGCCTTGCCTGGATGGTACAGTATCTCACAATCGTAGTCCTTTAGTAGTTCTAGCCACCTCCTTTGCCTCATGTTTAATTCCTTTTGCTCGAAAAAGTTCTTCAAGCTTTTATGGTCGGAGTAAATGGTGCACTTAACTCCATATAGGTAGTGTCTCCATATTTTCAGGGCGAAGACTACTGCTGCTAACTCTAGATCGTGGGTTGGGTAGTTAACCTCGTGAATCCTTAGTTGTCGTGAGGCGTAAGCAACTACCTTTCCTCGTTGCATAAGTACGCATCCCAGACCTTGGCTTGACGCGTCAAAGTAGACTACCAAGTCTTCATTTCCTTCAGGTAGTGTCAAGACTGGAGCTTGAGTTAATCGTGTCTTAAGTTCCTCAAATGCGTTGTTTTGGGTTGGACCCCATTCGTACTTTACTTCCTTCCGTGTCAGTTTGGTTAGTGGCGAGGCAATTCTTGAGAAATCTTGAATTAACCTGCGATAGTAGCCTGCCAATCCCAGAAAACTTCGTATCTCTGTTGGTGTCTTCGGGATGTTCCATTCCTTTACTGTCTCAATCTTCGCAGGATCTACCATGATGCCTTTCGTGTTTATCACATGACCTAGGAATTGGACTTCCCTAAGCCAGAAAGCGCATTTGGAGAATTTTGCGTACAACTTTTCCTGCTTTAACACTTCCAATACTTCTCTTACGTGACAGTGGTGATCACCCTCGTTTTTCGAATAAACTAGTATGTCGTCAATGAAAACTATCACTGATCGATCCAACATCGGTCGGCATATTCTATTCATCAAGTCCATAAACGCTGTTGGTGCGTTGGTCAACCCGAATGACATTACCAGAAACTCGTAATGCCCGTAACGCGTACGAAACGCGGTCTTTGGTACATCTTCTTCTCTCACCTTTAACTGATGATAACCCGACCTAAGATCGATCTTTAAGAACCAACTCGCACCTTGCAGTTGATCAAAGAGGTCGTCTATTCTAGGCAGTGGGTATTTGTTCTTTACTGTCTTCTTGTTCAGTTCTCGGTAGTCAATGCACATGCGCATGCTGCCGTCCTTCTTCTTTACAAACAGTACCGGAGCGCCCCATGGCGAAATGCTTGGTCTAATAAATCCTTTTTCTGTTAATTCCTGTAAATGAGACATCAATTCTTTCATTTCTGACGGAGCCAATCGGTAGGGGGATTTGGCAACGGGCTCAGCTCCTGGCAGTAAGTTAATCTGAAATTCTATTTCTCGATCGGGTGGCAATCCAGGTAGATCCTCAGGGAATACTTCCGGAAAGTTGCACACCACGGGTACATCCTTGAGTTCCTTTGTTTTCATCCTTTCGTCAATAACGTACGCCAGATAAGCTTCACAACCGCGCCTCATATAACTTTCGGCCTTGATCATCGAGATGATGTTAGGCATCGTGCAATTCCAATCCCCATAAACCGTAATTGAAGTGCCGCTTGGAGCCTTGAGGTGTATCCTCTTGCGTTTACATACGATCTGAGCTTCGTTGGCAGCTAACCAATCCATACCCAGTACTACATCGAATCCTCCTAAGGTGAGAAGGAATATTCTAGAGGGGAACTTATGGCCCTCTATTTCTATGATACAATCATCGGTTACTTGGAATACTGCCGAATTTTTACCAACAGCAGTTTGTACGCTAAAGGCCTTTACTATGGTGTTGATAGTACAATCTAGTTTACGACTAAATGCATTGGATATAAAGCTTTTACTAGCACCAGAGTCGAATAAGATAGCAGCAGGTTCATCATTTACTAGAAACATACCTGATACAACATCAGGGTTTCCCCTTGCTTCCTCCTCAGTCAGGGCGTAGGCTCGAGTCCTAGCCTTCGGTTGTTCCTTTGCAACTTCCTTTCCCTTTCCCGAACTGGACTGCCCGATTTTCCAGCAATCCTTAGTCTGGTGTTCATATTTTCCACAACTTTGGCACTTGACATCCTTTAAACACTCTCGGGAGAAATGCCCCGGCTTCCCGCACTTATAACACATGGTGGTGCCGATTCGGCACTCCCCAAAGTGGCGTTTTCCACACTTTTTGCAAGTTTCATATTCCTCTGACCTTGGTTTCTTAATTTCAGCTGCCACATTCCCTTTCCCGGTGCCCCTAGACGGGTTCTCCCACTTTCTCTTTTGTGTCTCAGGTGTCGGGTCTTCATTGGCGTAGTCGTCGTAGACGATTCCGCTCAGATTTACTGCCGACTCGAAGGTCGAGGGTAGGTTGGCTTTCACATGAACACGGACCCTTTGAGGTAGGCCCTTCACATAGTACTTAATCAATCTTTCTTCCGTCTCTACCAGGTGGGGTACCAGTTGAGCTAGTTCATTGAATCTTGAAGTATACTGGCGATGAGTCTTGTTGCCAGCTTTGAATTTCAAGAACTCGTTCTCCACACGATCGATCTCATTCTGTGGGCAGAACTTTTGGATTATAAGCTTTTTCAAGTCTTCCCACGTCATTCTGTTGATAGCATTGGGTGACTTAGTTCTTTGAACATTCCTCCACCAACTTAGTGCTTCGTTGGTGAAAGAATGGGCAACGTACTTAACAGCTTGGTCGGGTCGACACTCGCTGATGTTGATGACATCGTTCATCCTCTCGATCCACTCGAGGGTGGCCACCGAGTCCTTGTTTCCATCAAACTTGGGTGGGTCTCCGTCCTTGAAACCTTTATAAGTGCACCCCTGTTTACTTGATCCCACCTTTATTTCATCCCCATCGTTGTCATATACCTTTTCCTCATTGTTCCCTTCATCATCTTCCTTGATTTTCTTTAATGCCTCCGTTAGTAGGTCAGGCAATACATTCTTAAAGGTGAGCACGACCTCACGGGCAATAGCATCTCTGACCTCAGGTTCCAACTATAGAGACCCCTGATGGTCGCCCCCAGTTGGGGTGACATTAGTTTGGTGCACGCTCTCAGTGTTTTCCGTGTGCACATCCTCTTCTTCTTGATGTCTTGGATTCAGTGGAGGTCTACCTACTCGGCCGGTGCGACCGCCTCGGCGTCCCGTTCTTCCTCCACCAGCCATAATTCCTAGTTTCCTGATAGTTATAAAAGGGAATACATCAATGTCATTTCTTCAGATCATAGTTTAGAACAGTACGAACAAGGTAAATTTTTAATTACAGTGACCGGTTTGTGATTAGAAATTTACATTGCTTTTCAGGTTCCAAACTCTTCAAATTGGTCAAGACATTGACATCTATTGGTTCTAAGTTAAGGCATCTATTCCTATTCTTCAAATATGAACTTTAGTACTTACTTACAGTGATGGCGTCGGCGTTGGCTACCCAGACTGACAGCCGTGCGTTGGTCCCATAATCAGCTTGAGTCAAGACATTTAGGGATGTCCGAATCTCTCAAACTATTGCTCTGATACCAACTTGTAAGGCCCCTTTTTCCCGGTGACCTCACTTATTGGATTTACTCATAAACAAAGTCATCAATACTGAACTTTAAATTTAACATATTCAATTAACAGCCAAAAACATTCACATTTGAGTACATTACAGCGGAAGTTTTAACATTTAACGCATACATCAGTGTTTAACAAAAACATAAATCGGGATGTCAGTCTCTAGCCGGGTAACCTTCACGCCTTCGCACGACCCTTTTCTTTGCTACCTGAAATGTATACTAAAAGTCAGCTAACGCTGGTGAGTTCTAGTTTAAAATGATTAGATATAAGCATTATTTCCTTAAAAGTATTCTTAAGTTTATACATAAAGATCATAAATACGTATTCTTAACTTCTTCTTAACATTCATTTGGTCGTACACATAAGGGTGATCAACCCGTCTTTTACTACGTATGCCACAAAGGCATACGCCATGAAGCTACCGTCGTAGCCCTTTGACTCGTCCGGTCCTAGAAACCGTCCACCATAAAACCGTCCGGCCAACCTTCGGCCGTCCGTCATACCGTCCTACCGTCGTAAGCCGTCCTTTTCGCCCGTCTAACCGAAGGTATCCGTTTCCCACGCGCTACCATGTTTGCAACCGTTCTACATATGATTTGGCATTTGCTTCGACCGTCCATTAATGCCCCTTTTTATTTCCTTGCTGATGAAGGAACGTTTTTATCCCGGTTGTAAGATAGTCACGTGGTCGTCCGTCTACCGTAGTAGCCGTTAGCATCGAAGCGTCTATAACATTCACGTATATTCATAACATGCAGTATATATAATATAAGGCAAGATTTCATTCATTCATATTTTGTAAACATACGTTTCAATCTTTGTTCATAATTCATTTTCATATATATATATATATATAAATATATATATTTGTATATCACGTATGATCACATTGACATTCATAACATTTATTCATTTAGTGTATACACTTCAGCCCCAAAAATATTTATAAATCATTTGCACATAACATAGAGGGGGGTAACATAGAACTCACCAGATCGGCTAGTCCTGTTCTGTCCTAACTGCGGTCCGATGAGCGCCGCACACGATCTGGATTAATTAATTATACACGTATCAGATCTAAACCAAGTTACATTCCTAACACAGCTGACATAGGCGAACTTAATGCCTAAGTTCGCTTCCTGTGGCCTAGGCGAACATATAGGCGAACTTGTCCTAAGTTCGCTTCTCTTGGCCAGGCGAACTTAATTAGTTAGGCGAACATAATCTTTAGGCGAACTTAAGCTTTAAGCAAACTTATTCGGTTAGGCGAACTTAAGCTTTAAGCGAACTTATTCAGTTAGGCGAACTTAAGCTTTAAGCGAACTTATTCAGTTAGGCGAACATATTAAGTTCGCCCCTTGACCAGGCGAACATGCCAAGCGAACTTGCTAGGCGAACTTGTCAAGCGAACTTTATAAGTTCGCTTCAATCATTCCAGGCGAACATGACAAGTTCGCCTGACGAATCAGTCATCTTCCCCAATCAAGTCCGAAATTTTGCATGTTAATCTAATCGTGTCAATGTTACAGTTTTCTTGGTTCATAACGTGCGGTTTTCATTTTTGAAGCTATACCTAAGCTCATTTTCAAGTTTCATCCGCAAAAACGCTACCTATTAACGAAAACCCGAAAATCCTAAAATATCACAAAAACTCAGATTATGATCGGATGATTACCTGGATTGGATTTCTGATTTGGAGGGGATGATCACGAGCACAGCAGCAACGTTCTCCTGAATTCCCGAGTTGATCCCCCACTTTCTCTCTCTAGACCCGAGCTCTCCTCTCTCTCTCTCTAGAACTTGAGATTTGGTGGAAAAAGAAGTTTGGACAGCCCATGCCCTTATATACTTGGGCTTCCTTCGGCCCGTTGAAGCCGAGCCCAAGCCCATCTATTTTTCTTTCGTCATTTGAAAATTTTAAATTTTGATCGTGTCATTATTTATTTATTACCAGTTTTGGGATGTTACAACCACATAAGTCAAATTCACCACATTTGTTTGACTATAAACCACTTAAGTTAATTACCACATTTGTTTGACTCTAAACCATACAAGTCAAATTCACCACATTTGTTTGACTATAAACCACTTAAGTCAATTACCACATTTGTTTGACTCTAAACCATACAAGTCAAATTCACCAAGTCTACATACACACATTTGCACATATGATAATCAACAAAATCAACATGTATATCAAGTATGTGAATTTACTATCACCTATCATTACTAAGTAAGTGCAAAGCACTTACCTTTGCTAAACATGACCCACTTGATCCTCCAAGCTAGCTTCCCTACCACTTGATTACCTATATGACCCATTTACAATTAGTAATCCAAAAGATCACCAATTGACACCCAACACACCTTTATGATCTATAAATCAAGATTCCAACTTAGTTTGGTTATTACTACCTTAACCAAACCTCCAACACCAAGTATAACCCTTCAACCCAAATGACCAGTTTGACCCATTAAAGTCAAACTCCCAAACCACCAATTTCACCATTCCAATTGAGGTCTAACACCCACCCTAAATCTTATGGATTACACCCATTCTAAACTTGATTAATTACACCTTAAACAAGTTTTAAACAACCCAAGACAACATTCACCCATTTTGACCCGTTTAGGTTTCACCCAATTTACACCAAAACTCTATTTTTACAATTCACTATAAAATTTGGGGTTTTATGTTTAATTATGTGTCTATTAACTCCCTAGACACTTATCCAACCTCAAAATCATCATCTAAACATTCCAAATAAAAAATCCCCAAATTACTACTCAAGAACTCTAATTTCTCATAATCGAAATTAGGTGATTCTAGGATGTTAAACATCTCTCAACACCCTTATTTAAGCTAGATAACAAGTTATCTATCATCAATTTCACCCAAATCAACCCCAAACTATTTTTTCCTCAAAACCCTCAAGAACTCTAACAATGGTGGATGTAGGAGATGATATAACACTTACTTGATGTTTTAGAAGGAGATGAACACTCAAAAGCCATGAATTTCCACCACCAATTCTTTAATTTTCGTTCATGGCTCTCCTCTCCTCTTATCTTTGCAATTCATGACACACACACACTCAAATGAGTGTGTGTTGCACCACCTACACCAACATATAATCAGCTTTGCTGATTTTACACCTTTACCCCTTGAACTTCCCATTTTGACTCCTTTTGTTCTAAAATTATGAAATGCACCATTTAAAATAAACCACTTCATATATTTAATCTAACTTCACCCTTCATAATATTATTTAAGCAAATAATATCATAATTTGGATTTTTGGTTCATTACAACAGAACTCACCTCTAACTTTCGTCTCTCTCTCACACTCCTTTCGTTCTAATGTAAACAGCACAACGACTTGGATCAATTTCCTAAGCCATTATAACATTACTTAATTACAAATTCCTAGTTTAGTAAAAGTTACCAAGTCATTAGGAACTGGTCGGAACCTTACCTCGGAACTATCTACTACGTATTGGGGCCGAAAGACTAGAAACTGGACTTTTCTACGTGAACCGGGGCTCCTTCGCACGTCTACCGTGGTTAAATATGTGTTTTGTAAGATGTGATTGTGTTTCAAATGTTTCAAATGTTTCAAAAGTTGAAATCCCGACCTTTCTATTTATAGGACACTTCTGGCCTTGTAACGGACCGTTACCAATGGTGACGGTCTGTCAACCAATTTCTTTCGGCGTCCGTAACGGACTGTTATCTCTCATGACGGTCTGTCAAGAGTATGAGTCACCTGCCACGTGTCAACTCCCGGATGAGCGGTCTAATTCACGGATGTGATGGACCGTTATCCCTCGTGACGGTCCGTCTTAGGGTTTCTACCCGCAATTAGTCAAAAGACACGTGTCATTACATCAATGATTGTCATGGTCAAGCCGTAATGGACCGTTATGCTTTGTGACGGTCGTCACCATCCGTAACGGACCGTTACTTATCTGTGACGGTCCGTCACAGGTCAAAAACTTCAAATTTCTATTTTTGATCCTTGAACTTTTATCTATTTACACTTTACCCCTTAGGGTTTCATTCATTGACTAATTTAGTCCCTCTACTTATACATCTTATAAAATTGGGGTGTTACAAATCTACCCCCTTACAAAGGTTTCGTCCCGTAACCTATTACTTACTCGAATAAATAGGGATAAGATTGCTTAATTTCTTCCTCTATTTCCCATGTGGCTTCCGATCCATTTCGATGTTGCCACTGAACTTTCACTTGCTTGATTACTTTATTTCGTAATCTATTTTCTTTCCAATCGAGTATAGCCACTGGCTTCTCGACATAATTCAATATTTCGTCTACCTCTCTATCACTCTGTGGTACATGACTGGTTTCGTCTGCCAGACACTTTCGCAAGTGTGATACATGGAATGTTGAGTGAATTCCACTCAACTCTTCAGGCAATTCTAGTCTATAAGCAACCTTCCCTACTCGAGCCATAATCTTAAAGGGTCTAATAAATCTTGGACTCAGCTTTCCTCTCTTTCTGAATCTTATAATTCCCTTCCATAGAGATACTTTCAACAGAACGTAATCTCCAACTTGGAACTCTATTGGTCTTCGCCTTTTATCTGCATAAGACTTTTGTCTGTCCTGAGAAACTTTTAGACGAGCTTTAATCTGATCTAACTTTACACCTGTCGCTTGGACAACTCTTTCTGTCCAACTTCTCCCCAACATATGGGAGTTCTACACCTTCTACCGTACAACATTTCATATGGTGGCATGCCAATACTTGCATGATAATTGTTGTTGTATGAGAACTCTACCTAAGGTAGATGACTATCCAAACTTCCACCGAAGTCAATAAGGCAAGCACGCAGCATATCCTCAAGTGTCTGTATTGTTCTTTCAATTTGACCATCTGTTTTAAGGTGATATGCTGTGCTAATCAATAGCCTTGTTCCCATCTCTTCATGGAACTTCTTCCCGAAGCATGACATTAAACGTGTGTCTCTGTAAGATACAATTGAAACACGCACTCCATGTCGTGAAACAATTTCTTTGAAAAATGCATCTGCTAATTTTTTTGAAGAGTAAGTCTCACGTATCGGTAAGAAGTGAGCACTCTTAGTCAGTCTATCAACTATCACCCATATGGTATCATAACCTTAAGCTGTTTTCAGTTGCTTTGTTATTAAGTCCATAGTGATATGTTCCCACTTCCACTCTGGAATCTCTACTGGCTGCAATCTGCCATAAGGCTTTTGATGCTCTGCTTTAACTTGAGAGTAAGTCAAGTATTTAGCCACATATTTCATGATATTGAATTTCATACCGGGCCACCAATAATCTTGGCGTAAATCTTGGTACATCTTTGTAGTGCCCGTGTGAATTGAATATCGTGACTTATGAGCTTCATTCAGAACTTTAACTCTGAATTCACCTATATATGGTATCCACATACGGCCGAATCGAATCTTAACTCCATACTCATTTTCTTCCAAGTATTTCTCTTGTCCAACAATTCTTTCCTTCTTAACATTCTCTGCTTTCAATGCTTCTTTATGGACATTTTGGAGTTAAGTCATAAAGTCAGGAGTTACAACTAACTATATGACTTCACCTTGATAGGAGGATGCTCTTCCATACAGCTTAGAGCATCTGCCACCACATTGGCTTTCCCTAGGTGATATAGGATTTCACAATCATAATCCTTTATCAGCTCTAACCATCTTCGCTGCCGCATGTTCAGATCTTTTTGCTCAAAGAAATATTTTAAGCTTTTATGATCTGTGTAGATTGTGCACTTAACTCCATATAGATAGTGTCTCCATATTTTAAGTGCAAATACTACCGCAGCTAATTCTAAATCATGGGTCGGGTAGTTAACTTCATGGGGTTTGATTTGTCGTGAAGCATAGGCTATAACCTTGCCTCTCTGCATTAATACACACCCCAGTCCCTGATACGAAGCATCAGAGTAAACTAACAGATCCTCTGTTCCTTCTGGTAAAGTCAACACCGGGGCCTGAGTCAATTTCTCCTTTAGCTTTTGAAAAGCGTTATCTTGCTCTGATCCCCATACAAACTTTGTCTCCTTCTTCGTGAGTTTTATTATTGAGGCAGCTATTTTGGAGAAATCCTAAATAAACCTTCTATAGTAACCAGCCAAACCTAAGAAACTGCGCATCTCTGTAGGTGTCTTTGGCGGTTTCCATTTCATCACCGTCTTTATCTTTGAAGGATCTACGAGTATACCTTATGCGTTTATCACGTGACCCAAGAACTGAACTTCTTGCAGCCAAAACGTACACTTAGAGAATTTTGCATATAACTTTTCTTTTCTAAGTGTTTCCAGCACTTCCTTGAGATGACATGCATGATCCCCTTCATTCTTTGAGTAGATTAGAATATCATCAATGAACACGATCATAGATCGGTCCAACATTGGTCGACAAACCCTATTCATGAGGTCTATGAATGCAGTGGGGGCATTAGTCAAACCAAATGACATTACTAAGAACTCCTAATGTCCATATCTTGTACGGAAGGCTGTCTTTGGAATATCTTCGTCTCTAACCTTCAGCTGATGATAACCCGACCTTAGATCAATTTTGGAAAACCAGCTTGCTCTTTGTAATTGATCGAACAAGTCATCAATCCTAGGTAATGGGTATTTGTTCTTGATGGTAAGTTTGTTCAACTCTCAGTAGTCTATGCACATCCACATACTAGCATCTTTCTTCTTCACAAACAGCACCAGAGCACCTCAAGGCGAGATACTCAGCCTAATGAAACCTCTGTCTAATAACTCTTGCAGTTGTGACATTAGTTCCTTCATTTCTGATGGAGCTAATCGATACGGTGCCTTGGCTACAGGCTTAATACTAAGCACTAAGTCGATTCGAAACTCCACTTCTCTTTTAGGGGGTATTCCTGATAATTCTTTAGAAAATACATCAGGAAAGTCACAGACTACTGGTACGTCTTTTAATTCCTTAGTTTTCACTTTGGAATCAATAACGTATGCCAAGTAGGCCTCACTGCCTCTACTCATAAACTTCGTAGCTTTCATCATAGAAATGATCCTAATTGTTGATCTTATCTTGTCACAGTGGATTGTAATCTAATTGTCGTCAGGAGAATGCATCTGAACTTCTTTCTAGTTGCAAATGATTTGGGCATCGTTTGCTTCCAATCAGTCCATTCCCAATACTACATTAAACCCCTCGAGGATCATAGGACATAGTCTAATGGAAAATCTGTGTCCTTCAAAATCGATGAAACAATCTTGAATGACTTCTGTCATTTTCATCATCTTTCCAATAGCCGTTTCGATTTCAAAGGTTTCACTTAATCTTACAGTAGGACTAGCTAATAATGGGTAGAAATCTAAGGATATGAAACTCCTACTAGCTCCTGAGTCGAATAACACAGTAACAGGTACGTTATTAACGAGAAATGTACTTGATACTACGTCAGGTAATGCTTTTGCTTCCTCTATTGTCAAAGAGTAGGCCCTACTCTTGGCCTTTGGAGCTTCCTTCTCCTTTCCATCCTTACTCATTACTGGTGTTGAAATTTTCAGGGTTGGGCATTCTATGATTCGGTGTCCAAGTTCTCCACACTTGTAACACCTTAGTCCTGACTTACTTAGGCAATTGGTGGCTATATGCCCAGGCTTACCACAACTGTAGCAAGTATTAGTTCCATACCTGCATTCTCCAGTATGTAGTTTACCATATTTGGTGCATTTAGAACCACCACTTAGTTCCCGTTTCTTTCCTCCTCCTCCTCATCCATTCTTCTTGTTCTGATTTTTAGAAATGTCAGACCATTTTCTCTTTGATTCCACAGGGCGGTAACCGAAGACTTCATCGTACATTGTCAAGCAAGTTGCATGACAGACCGATAGGTTTTCAGGTCTGAAGTCTTCACTGATCTTCGTATCTCTGATGGCAAACCTTGTACGTACCGCTTGATGCATACAGATTCAGGGGTTATCAGATAGGGTACCAAATGAGACATTCTATTAAATTTTGTAGTATACTCTCGGTGAGTCATACTACCAAATTCTAGTCTAAGAAAATCTCTCTCAAGTTTGTCCATCTCATTATCTGGACAAAATTCCTCTATCAGCAATCTTTTCATCGCTTCCCAAATTATACGGTCAATAGCTTTATCTCCTAAAGCTATGACTAAGTTTTCCCACCAGCATAGAGCTTTTGAAGCAAACGAGTGGGCTACATACTTGACCTTCTGATCATCTCTACACTCACTAATCTTGATCACTGCTTCTATCTCTCTTATCCACTGATGAGTGACAGTGGCATCCTTTGTTTCTTCAAATTTTGGAGGGTTTCCGTCTTTGAATGCCTTGTAAGGACATCCCTTCTTCCCTTTCTTACGAGGCCTTGCTTCGTATGAATCATCAGACTCATAATCATAATGAAAGTAATCTTCATCCTCATCATCTGCATTATTAATTTCTACTAGTTGAGTCTCATCTTGTTTCTTCCTGTTCTCTTCTAAGTTCGTCAATAAGATTGGTAAAGCTGTGTCTAACGCTTTGGCAACAGCCATGTCTACCAGATTTTTAAGCTGTGGATCTATCATAGGTTCGTCTACTCGCTCCTCTCTCTACATGTCTTATCTCAGGTTCGGCATTGGCGGTAGACTGCATTTGCCTTCTAGGAGTATTGGGATTTACTCTCCCTCCTCTTCTTCCTCTACCTCTACTACCTTTTCTACAAAAAGATATGGAGTGTTTTAATATTTGCATGATGGATTGATAGCTAGAACACAAGTGTATTATAAATATTAATAACTGTGGCCATGACGAAATTAATCATTTACACCACTTTTGGTGCTCTAGTTATCCCTCTATTATGCTCTTATTAAATACTCATACTGTTTTCCTTTATCCTTAGCATCAGGCTATCTTGACTGTCATCTCTGCTGGCATTCTTACTGTCTCTTAATCTTAGTTTAAGTCTAGATACTTGGGCAAGTATCTAAATCTCTTAAAGTATAACTCTGATACCAACTTGTGACACCCACATCCTGGAATACCCGAGATGCTGGCCACTTGTCAGAATTTACTCATGAACATATAGTAAACAGAGATCATACACAGCGGAAGACTTTAAAATACTATTTTATATTATAACTTTGTTTAATGTAAATTAAAAAAGAAGTAAAACATCTCTATTCCAATGCTAGCTTTGCCAGAGTATGCTAGACAGCCCCCAGATGCCTATACTCTATCCTCTTGCTTTTACTATAGAAAGCTACATCTTTACCTGATACACATGCTTAAACATATGTCAGCTTACGCTAGTGAGTTCTATGTGTTAGTAAAAAATATCTTTGACTTCTGTCTCATTCATAAATTGATTTATATGACACGTATTAAAACATCACATTAACTTCTTGCCCAAACATAAGACTTTAAACTTGCACACTTGTATTTCCGAGGTCACGTTAACCTCCGAGCGGTCGTCACCACTTATACGTACCCTTGCACAAGGTGTCTATACTGCATTCCACAAAGAAATGTAGTACTTCTCTACATCTATCTAAGTTGCAAGATATTATGTGGCATTTGGCCAGACGTGGAAAAATCTTTTCTTTCTCTATAGACCAATATGGTTAAAATATTTGACAAGGCAAAACATGCCAAAAACTTTTATCTCTTTCTCTCTACTCTTTGTCAAGACAATGATTGTCAAGTCCTCTGCTAGTCAAGGTAAAACCCTGACTTCTCTGCCGTTACTTATCTGGGCACACCATGATAAGTTCTAAAACGTTTTACGTGTCAAAACCATTTTCTTTCTCAAAATCTTTACTTTTATGAAATCTTGCCAAAAAGGCAAGTGTTCATTTCTTTCTTTATCTCTTTCTTTTTCTTTCAAAATCTGTCTTTATCTTAAATCCTTGTAAAGGTTTCTTCATGGTATATCAAAGAAATAAGGTGGTTATCTTTCCAAAGTAGTACCTCCAACAGATATGTTCACAACAAAGAATGACGGGTCCAGGAGGGATTTATACACTACTCTTTCCTTAGACAGAACATTTTGTTTGCTAGATAACTACATACCGGTTGGGTGGTTACCCAACACTTCTTTGATATTTTATGAATACTTCGTTACTTAGTTTTAAGATTTAAACATCTTTTATACATAACCTCTTGCAACATGAATACTATCCCAAATATTTAAATCAAGGGATATAGCATTTATGTAAATCTTTTTAGCATGCATACCGGCCCAAAACATTTAAAGTAAAACATTTAAAAATGGCGTGGCGCATCCCTCTTAGTGATCTCTATCTCTCTCGTGTAGCACACACAGATATGTGTGTGTGTTTTGATTTGTTTGTATAAAATAAAGATTAGGAAGGAAAGAGAAAATATATTTGTATGTTTGGTTGCTTCACATGTAAGGAAGGATCATATATCTATAATTTTTTTTTTCTTTTTATTATTATTATTAATCATTAAAATGTGTTTTCGTGACGGGTATAAGTATGCGCGTTTATTTAATTATTCTGTAAGAGTATATATATATATATTTTATGTACTTAATATATGTTATCTCGTATCATTAAACGATTCGTCAAGCAAAGTCACGTATAAAGTTCACCTACTGGGTCGTTAACGAACCGAGCCCGTCTACGGTGAATTAATCGTCAAGAGTAATTGACTCTAATTTCGGGGTTGTCACATTCTCCCCCTGTTAAAGAAGTTTCGTCCTCGAAACTCGATTTAAGTTGTGTTCTGGAATTGTCTCAACTTATCCATATGAGGATTTCATTTCCTCAATTCATTTGTAGTTTCTACGAAGAATTTCCTGTTTGCTTCACTCTGTGATATATGATATCGATTACTTATAACCAATATGCACTATTAGATAGAACCAAAAAGAGTAGATATCCTTTAATTAAGATTGCTAACGAGCAATGACAAATATGTCCTTAGAAGTTCATCAACAAAATACAAATAGTTATTCTAACTCACAAGAATGACAAATAGATTGAAAGGATATGTTTATGTAAAAGGTCTATGCGTGACGTGAGCACACTTGACATTTGCAACAAAGAAGTGTTAGTAATGATTGTAATATGAAGTAGAATCTAGGTGATTCGTTACTTTTCACAAGTAATGATAACGTTGTAACGCACATAGTAAACCAAGATAGAAAATGAAGTAACATTATGATCAGTGAGTTAGTAAGCTAGGTTATAATCACTCACACAGATCCTAACGTATCAAAGTAATAGTAGATATGAAGGATCTTTGAAGGAATGAGTCAAGCAACTGAATCAAGACTTCATCCACGAAACACATTTATATTGTTTTACCCTGATATTCCTCCTTCGGGATAAGAGGACAATCTAGGGCAGAATATTGATGAGAGTTGTATTTGTACTTGTGCTAGAGTTTAAATGTGGTATAAACACATTAGACATTGATAGCTAAGATGTATTAGATAGAAATGTTGTTGTAGCTATCCATTGTTCATAATAACGACTATTCATAAGGCTAAAACATCATTATGTGAAAATCATATGAGATTTACATGTTTAGAGGTGTCAAGGCTACCTCTTTGGATTTTGAATGAAGGATAGTATGGCCAATGTTGTAAAAATCGGGATTAATCGGTAATCAGTGGATTACCTTGTAAATTTGGGCTAGTCGGACAATTAATCGATAATCGGGATTAATCGGCCCTAATCGGACCTAGTCGAGATTAATCGGCCCTAATCGGGATTAATCGGCCCAAATTGAAATGTGGATTTTAAATAGAATTAAGCCCAAATAGCGAACCGATCCATGGATCCATGGGTTTTTATTTAACCTAATCGCAAAACCGAAGGTCGTTCTCCACCTCCGACCTGTTCTCGCTATTGCTTTAACCTAATCGCTACATGCTGCTTCAAATCGACGACCACATGTGCTAATACGGACAAGACGGTGATGAATTTTTTAGTATTTAATATTAAAAGTATTTGATTTTTGAACTATTTTATCTTTGAAGTATTTAAACTATTTGATCTTTGAAGCATTTGAGATTTTGAACTAATATAATAATATATTAATGTTTGTATTTGTATGTATATATATATATATATATATATATATAAGTTTGAAAAATTACTTATAAATTTCAATCTACTTAATCCCGACTAATCCCGATTAATCCCTAGTCGGTACCCCATCGCCCGACTAGCGCCTAGCGATTTTTACAACACTGAGTATGGCGATCAAATCATTGAAAGGAGTGACTGATCGATGGAAGATTCCATTGTTAAGTTTCTCAAGCATTGCTTCAAGATAACAATAATTACAACACCATGGGGTGGTAAAGTCATAACTAGATTCTCATGAATCAACAATGTCTTAATAAGGTAAGTCATCATCTAAAGAGGCATAAAAGGATGTAATTTCTCATGAGATGTATTCTTGTTGTCTATGATCGATAATCATGATGACAATAATTAGATGATGATTAGATCTAAATGATGAAAGTAAGTAACGTCTGTGTGAGAAATAATGCCTTATTGTGAAAGGAGTTCACAGTTCTTTATTCACCAAATGGAATAAAAAGCCTTTTCATAATTTCACGAAATGGTTATCAATTATATAAGAATTCGTTTGTTACTAATATAATTTGTCATGACAAGTTTACCTTTAAAGGAATAGGATTATCAGTAAACAAGAGATCTCACTAAATTTGTATTAATCAATTAAAGTTATAAATTCAGTCGGTTGTCCTAGACAATGGGTATAACTTCCTTTACTTCGATCGGAATGGTTTAAAGGAAGCTGATAGCGGTTGTCTATGTAGTGACATAGACAGCTATGACATGGAATGAAATTCACGGAAACAAGGTTTCCTTAGATTGATTTTAGGTATATGGAATTTGATATTTGTCTTTATTATCGAATTTTGGTTTGTATTTCTCATAGAATGGATGTTGAATAATCATTTCAGAATAAGGGATTCCGAAACAATGTGCGTATTCTTAATACTAGTCTTAAATATTAAGGAAATATAACTATGAGTCTAGATAGGGAAGGAACAAAAGTGAAATTGAAACTGTCAGTTGTATTAATTTAAACAGGATGTGGAAAATATGATGAACCAACATAGGGTTCAAAGAAAAGTGAAATTGATCTTCAAACTAAGTACGGGATATTAGTGGTACGATTCCACTTTTATCCAACTTCGTATTGTATATTTATCATTTTGCTGTATTTGGATAGTAATGATAGGTTACAGGAACAATTTTTTTGTGCTTTATTCCTTGTGTTATAGAAGTTCTGGAGTATGTGATGCGAATGTATTACCATATGTTGGACTTCGGGGAGTCTACCAATAGAATGATTGGTGCAAGCGTATGTTTACTTCAAAGGAAATCGATTAGTAATTATAAAGATTATTACTGATTGTCAATGAGCTATTCATGGACATAGCAACATTCACTATTGGAACTTAATGAATAGCGAGTTGTCGGGGACAACTCAATCTTTGTCTACTATAATAGCATAACATGTAAATAGGTTGATAAGAATATATGTATGTGAAGCAGGCTTCACAGTTTTGTGTATCAGTCTCATGCATATCTGAAGATAACAGATGTTTCACACTTAAATGTTTGAAATTTGTTTGTACATAAGCATAGCTTATTGATCATCGAAGGAGTATTTGAAGTTAATGATTCACTGTCCGAGGCTACGTGAACAACTTTATTAATGAAAGCCAAATTCCATACTTGGCTCAAGTTAAGTTCTCACATATTCCCATATTTGTTTTACGGAAGAAAATCGGAATCCTTGTATAGTTCTGCAATAGAAAGTGCAAAGCACTTGCAAATAGTGTCTTATGCATCTATGGGATAGTCGAATTGTTTTACCAAAACACTGGGAATTGTTTAAGTATCAGAGAATGCAATCATTCTCGTAAGTCAATGGAATATGTTATCCAATGAATATTGTCATAGCAGGCATATGAATACCTTGAATTTATTGGCATTCACTGCCAAATGAAAGTGTTGGTTAGGTATTCAACACTTAATGATTCTAAGAAGTAGAAACTAAAGTATAAATACGCAAGGGTGGTGTACTATGATAATGGCAATTAACGAGGCAGAAAGGCATACGATGAGTTGAATAAAAAAAAGGATCGCACAGATCATAGGAGGAAATCAACAAGACTGAAGGAAACTAAGCACTTTATTTTAGTTTAATCGAAAAGGATTCGTTCGTATTTTCAGCAGTTTGCAAGATGTTGTACGAACTCTAGGTGTCAGTCGTGCTTGCGAAAGGAATGTTGAATGTCACCAAAAGCTAATAGGAAAGCTTTTCCAACATATGTATTATCATGGAGTTGCGTCCAATAAACAAGTGTAGCAAAACAGATTGCTATTGTTCTGGTTTAGTAGATGCGCCTACTTAACCAATATATTGTCATCTCCTTTCATAAGGTATGAGTACAATCAGAATTTTAATTGATCAGAAAATAGAGTCGGAATATGATTTGTAATTTACAACGAGTCAATACACATACATGCAGAGATAGAAGACAAGAATGTGCATTTACAACACTATGTTTGTTGTAATGCTATAAGTTCTAAACTTGTCTGAATATGAAATCGATCAATCTTTCAAAGTGTCAAGAAAAGTTTTTGTATTGCCTAACTATAACACATGTATTGAGTTCAAAGAAACACAATACGAAAGAAATGAAGAATATTGACATGTTACTACAACACGTGCATTAATCGACAGAACAGGATTTACTAGAATTCACATGTACTTATAAATTCACCATTACGTGGATCCTTGCGTAATCATCAATTTAACTTACATGATCACTCTAATGTTTTCCCAACATGAGTCATAATGCAGATGTTCCTAATTGAACTAGCGTTCAACCAATTCCAGATTATCCTAAGGATCAGTCAATGTTCACAGTTTTGACCTATCAGGTCTGATATTTAGACAAGGAAATTTAGGAGAGAATATTATTAAGCTTTTCTCCAAGTTGGAATATACAAGGGAAGTCCAATTATGGAAATCAGAAGAGTAGTCCTCCACTTATCTTGAGTACAATCTATTCCATGTCCTTTGGTTCCGTGTCAATCTAAGTGTCTGTCTGTTGTAAGTTCATATTAGAATATCACAGACACAAGTGAACAATCAAGCAGCAATGTAATAGATCAAAGAAAAATGTAAACTGAGTTATCATTCCTGATTAATTAAGGAAACGATTACCAATGACTAGAGACATCGTGTCAGCATATAAAATGCATATGCAATAAACAATATCCTATAATGTTATTGGTTCTCTAGTCTCAAAGTCATATGTCACTCAAAGATTAGGTCTTATGGCTATAGTCTCGGTATCCCTACAGAAAACATAATTATTTATAACCGAAGGCTCTGATAAGCAACACATATAGTTTCTATGTTCCAAATAGTATGAGCTTACGATTATATACTAGGTACCTCTAGAGGAAAATATAATTCCCTATAACCAATGGCTCTGATACCAACTTCTGTCACACCCCGCCAGCAGCGGAAACGCGGAATGTAACAGATAAATCGGTTCACAACACATTATTTATAAAGTTACTAAAGCATAACATTCGATACCCAAAAGATAACTTTTGATATATACTTATAAATATTGTTCACCTCAATATTTACATAAACCACTTAGATGTCTCCCAAAAGTTAACATTAAAATAGCCTTTGATGAACTAAAAGCCTAGCACCACATAACTATGCCTAAGCTTAGGGGTTTGGATTCGTATCTGAAAAGCATGTTTAAAACAGATGTGTCAACTAAAAAGTTGAGCGAGTTCCACTTGTTTTGATATAAGATATACACAAAAGAACATGTTTTGTTTTCTAGAACATGTTTTGTTTTAAGGACATGAGTGATGTAATTATAATAATTCCACAAGTAAAACCTTGACATATTTTGATAACCAACCAAACAAACAACAACAATAAACGCCCCGGTTTTCATTCTATGCCTAACACAACATAGATTTGATGTGTATATATATATATATGGATATGTGCAATTGCATGCTTTGTGACGCTACCACATCAATTGGGTTAGTCAGACCAAATAGTACTATTCACAATATCCATCGGCCATTACAGTTAATCAACTTGTGTGTGAGGACTTTGTGTGTTAGAGTTAACTCAGATAATTCGCATCAAAGATCAGTGTCATGTGCTGTGTATGTAGAAACATGCTTTTCCTCCAAAATATTTGATAAAAGTTTGAAAAGAGGGGTTGTGAAAACTCACAATGTTCATATCATGTTCTCAAAATGTTTGTATGCATCATGTAACATGTATGAATCGTGTTCATAAAATGTTTGTATGTTTCATGTAAATTGAAACTGATCTGTATTCTTAAAAATGTTTGTATATATGCTTTTCCCCAGAAGATTAAAATAAGTAAAAAGAGTGGGGCTATGAACTCACTTCGATGTCCAGCTAAATGTATCAATATAATGCAATCACACTGTATGCAAGTAATCACCATCAAAAATATAGGATTAACTTAATTCGCATGCGCTTGAACTCTATTGATTCGTTAAGTTGTTACACTAATTTGATGTTTGTTAATGGATTACCATTTGTTGATTAGGTAATGATTACCTATCTCGAGTAGGGATTTCCAACTAGCATATATTTATTTGTATAAATGTTATGTTTTCAAATTGGCCGTTTATCTTCGTATAATGAGCATATATATTTACAAGTTCGTATATGACGGCTTTTATTTCAAATAATATGTACATATCAAATGTTATTCACATAAAGGTATCGTTTCAACCAATTTCGTATCTATATTTATAAGTATTTGTATGTACACGTATTGTCTAGAGCTCAAGTTTTATAACCGAATGTGTGTCTAACTTAAATAATTAAATACAAAGTATTTAACACGAATGTACCTTTCCGTACGCTTCGCTTATGAATCGACCCGTCCTAAACCGCACGATTAATATAATAGCAAGTTTTGTTCGTCTTTGACTTTTGTTGACCAACATCCAAAACTATCCAAACAAACTAATCTTTTTTATTTGGTTCGTATCTAGACCAAACGGACTCCGAATCGGGTGATTCAAAAGCCTATGGTCTCGTACCATCTCACCGGTTGATAGGAAATTGTCAACACCTATGTCTAACGCTGCCGCACATGTGTCCGAAAAATATCTCCGTTTCGTGACCAAACTCTTTCGTATGGACTATACGTGTCGCTAGGAGCCCAAAAATATAAATTTTGTGGAAAATCCCCAAAAGGTAAGCTCGTCGGAGTTGCGTAATCTGGTCGGAAAACCTGTACATCTCTATTTTTCTATTTTCAATCAACTAATTAATACCCGGGAATGAAACCCGGCCATCAAAACTTGTCTAATCTAATAAAAAAAAAGAATTTAACTCGTTGGAATACAAATTAAATTCGGGTTTTTACCTCTAAATTAAAGAATAAATCGGGAATTCGGGTTCTTGGCCGGATAACCGGTCCTCGGTCCTTCCACCACCGTCTCCGCCTTAAGCCTCTAGCACCACCGCCTCCAATTTCGGTTCCCGTGGCTGCCGACAGAAGAGAGGAGAGGACGGGTAGATGGTTGTTAGTGCTCGTCAGAGGGAATCACCGCCGCCGGGAGGGGTCGCCAGAGATGGCGTGGCGCCTCCCTCTCTGTGCTCTCTATCTCTCTCGTGTAACACACACAAATATGTGTGTGTGGTGATTTGTTTGTATAAAAGAAAGATCTAGAAGGAAAGAGATACTATATTTGTGTGTTTGGTTGCTTCGCAGGTAAGGAAGGATCATATATCTATAGTTTTTTTTTTATTATTATTATTATTAATCATTAAAATGTGTTGTCGTGACAGGTATGAGTTACTAATCGTATGCGCGTTTATTTAATTATTCTGTAAGAGTATATATATATATATTTTTTTTTATGTACTTAATATGTGTTATCTCGAATCGTTAAACGATTCGTCAAGCAAAGTCACGTATAAAGTTCACCTACTATGCTTATTAATGGGTCATTAACGGACCGAGCCCATCTACGATGAATTAATCGTCAAGAGTAACTGACTTTAATTTCGGCTTAAAAAAAAGTCAAAAGGCTCACCATGCATAACATGCTCTTTCTGTATAACATCCAAGTCCTCTTCTTCGTCCTCCGAGTCAACTAAGCTGTCAATATACTGATTTCTATCCGGTAATGACCCATCCCCGGTTCCGCTTCAGTTTTACACATTTCAACAAAAGTCGATGACCATGGCATAAGCTCTTTACATATCACTGCGTATAGCTTTCCTTTAACCATTACCTTTCTCTTCTCCAACGGATGCAACCCGGCCTTTGTTCGAACACATATAATCGACCAATAGGCATAGCCTCATCTTTAACGTCATCCACAAAAAGAACCTCCCCCCGTTCCCCAACAATCTTCGAGAGAGATTTATCCGTCCAAGCACAAAGACGAAGTCCAGATAATTCCATCCATACAATCTTCTCATCAAAGACAAACTCCTCATCAACTTTTCTAATAACTTTAAAGAAAACATTGAGTTCTTCATTCTCTTTAAACTTCAAGGCCACCTCTCCTGACTCAAAACCCATCCAAATCCATTCTCCTCCCATATACTTTATCTCCACCTCAAAGAACCCCTCTTTTTCAACCAAAGCATGAAGGTTTTCCAAGCAATTAATATCCCACACACCCCATAAGAATACGAGAATTATCATCAAGCTTACGACAATCGTCTTCATTTAAGACTACAACCGGCACTCCTGACTCCGTCTCTGTATCTTCCTTAACATGTTTCCTCTTGACAATCGCAGCAAATGAAGCAGAATTCTGTACAGGTTTGATAATCTCATGCGGCATCTCCCCCCTGTCTTCCTTCGCAACAGCCCTCTTTATTCCCTTTCCTTTATCAAACTTTGAGAAATCTGCGTATAAGTGATAATTTCCCATCCAAATCGTTCTTAAATTAGCAATCAGTTTATATTCGTCCTTAACCCTACTGAATCTCACAAACCCTAATGCACGTCCAATATTCGTAAGTTTGTTCGCAATGTAACATCTCCTCCATAAGTCATTCACCGTCGTAGAAGGAGGAAAATTGGTCACAAACACAGAAAAAACATATCTCTTACCTTACCTCCTTAATCCAAGGGTTAGCATGCACCGTATATCCCTTCCCCACTCCATGCACGACAGAAAACGCCTCCTTTTTATTATCCTTGCTGTGATGGAAGGTCCATCTCCAATCCTTTGCCGGCGGAAACCGGGTTCCGATGGTGGAAACCCTAGACGCCGTCGCCATTGACCCCTTCACGTCTTTTCTTAAAAAATCTGTATTTTTAATAAAAATAGTTATTTTAACTTCTATAGTATAATTCAAAAGTTTAAAGTTTACACTTACAACAAAAACAAATAACCATTTGTTGAAGTCACTCATTATATAAACGATAAAAAATTAAGGTCTAGTACTAAAGATAATAATTTAATTTTTTTAATGGCAAATCTACACTACTCGTACTATTAAATTATATCAAATAATTCATCACATGTCTAGGTTTGAAATCAGGACCTCCAATCTAAAAGAAAAGATCATCTATAAAGTGAGCTAGTCTCACGTTGACACATAATAATTTAAGTATGCTACAGTAATTACAATATATCAAATTCAATAGTTAACCCTAAAATCAGATGTTTCATGAATTTATAAAAGGTTTTTTAAGAAATATGCATGTTTCTAAATGATAATCTTAAAGATCACCTAGCAATTGAATAACACGTTTGAAGTCTACATTTTTTAGTATGTTATGAGCAACTTTTAAACCTTTGAAATCTATATTTTTTTTATTCACTTGATAATTATTAGCAATGTTTTTAAAACGGACCGGTAAGTGAACCAGCGACTTTAGAGGTTCACTAACCGGTAACTGAAATCTTATATTCCCGAGGTCTCCCTTAATCTTCTTCATCTACCCTCTCCACCTGCAATTTTCTACAACATTTTAATCCAAGATCCGGCAGAGCTTCGATCAACACTGATGTTCAGCACATCTGCACCATCGTTTCTTCTTTACCATTTCACCGACTGGCTGCTTCTCTACTTGGTCGTCGTCGTTGCTACTCTTGCTGTCTTCTTTGTTGCTACCAGATCCGACAACCTCATGGCTCATACAGCATCTTGTCTGGTCCGACCAGTCACCCAGGTTACCAGTCAAGTCGCCTGAACCGTACGAACCGCCCGGTCCGACCACCTTCCTGTTAAAACCACCAAACCGAACCGGTGCGAGGTCCGGTACCATGTCAGACCGGTCCGGTCTTCATAACATTGATTATTAGCCCTTTCTAATTTGAATTGCGATGCATAGTGACATCGCAAATTGGTCCACGTGTAAATTTTCTTTTTCAATTCCTTTTTTAACTTTTTCTTTTTAATTTACGTTTTAACTCCTTATACTATATATAATATACGCTTTTAACCAACTTGATTTTCTATTAATATCGTTTCCTATAATAGTTTTCATTCGTTAGTTTTTTTTAAATGAAATACGCGGCTGATTTAAGTTTTTTTTATGAACGTTCTGCTATAAAAAATTTGTAAATCGAAGTTGTGTTCAGAAGCGAGTGTATATTTTTTTGTGTCGTACGCTATATCAAGCGACATCACCGTTGTTGTACCGCGACAAACCCAAACGCTTATGAGAGGAAAACATCGTTGTCGGTGTTTTGTATAATCGTGTCCGATTTCAGTGTTAACTTTTTTTGTTTTCAACGAGTCGAAGCGATAGCGACCAAACTCCTGCCACGTAATGCGGAGAATAAACAACCGCGCTCCGCCTGTGATGCACGGGTTAAAAATTTTCCTTTTTTCTTTAATTTCAATTTTAACGTTTTTTTATTTACGTTTTAACCCCTTGTACTATATATAATATACGCTTTTAACCAACTTAATTTTCTATTAAAATCGTTGGCCTATAATAAATTTCGTTCGTTAGGTTTTAAAATAAATGGAATGCAAGGCTGATTTTAATTTATTTGTGAATGTTCCGGTATAAACTTTTTTTTAAAACAAAGTTGTGTTCAGAAGCGAGTATATTTTTTTGTCGTACGCTATATCGAGCGACGTCACCGCTACGGTACCACAAGTACCACAACAAACCCAAAAACTTATGAAAGGAAAACATCGTTGTCAGTGTTTTGGTATAATCGTATTCGATTTCGGTGTTAACATTTATTGTTTTCGACGAGTCGAGACGATAACAACCAAACTTCAGCCGCGATGCACAGGGTAAAAATAGTTTATACTATATTAAAAGAAACTAATCATGAAAAAATTATTTAAAATTAATTTCATCTAAATATCTTTTATGAAAAATACCCAAAACAAAATTTCGGCCTTGTATCAATTCATGAAGTTTCCAATCAATTGCAAGATAAAGAACTAGATAAATAATTATTTGTTTCTCCCATGGAAACTTGGTGTATGAATTCTCTAAAAGAGAAGAAGCTGCTTCTTGAAAAAGTATCCAAGCTGCAATAATATGTCTCTCTTCCGTCAATGGAGCTCCTACAACGAACCGTAAGACGTACTTACCTGATAGAACCTGCAAAAAAGGGGAAAAAAAAACTAAGGAAATTTTTTTGACCCATTTATAGGTTATATTTATCTCGAATGGGTCAAATGGTTAAGTTAAAAAGGATTTTACTAAAAAGAGGATATGTAAGACCTACTGAAATAAACACCTCCTAAATCACTATATTAGGAGGAAAAAAATTAGATTCTTTTCTAATCATATTTGGCACATTATTAATTAATAAAATTTAAAATTTATAAAGAGTGTTTGAGGTCAACCCAACTCGACCCGAAGGGTTTGACTCCTAACCCACCGCGTCAATTTTCCCGCCTCCATTGTAAACTAACAAATCCGTATCATAAAGCTTCACTTTTTTTAAATAAAAACAACGGTTAATGGCAAAGTGGAGGGTTGAGCGGGTTGTATAAGGGTCGTCATATCATAAGGGGTAAGCTTCCAAGATGGGTCAAGACGGACCAGATCCGGTTGTGTTGACCAGTCAAACATTCTTGTCTTTTTTCTTTTCTTTTTTTTTAATTTCATTCCATGGAATAACTATTAAAAAGAAATTTAGGAGATTGCAAACACTTAGGTGTGTTATGGGTGACTTTTAAACCTTTTGACTAGTTTGACCATTCCTTTTTAACAAACCTTTTTTTTTTAAATTATGTGTTTGCTCAATTAGCAATAAAATATATTCAAATATTATTTTCACATATAGAGTTGACATTGCCCCCTTTAAAAACAACCATACTTATTGTGGAGAGGCCAAAAAAGACTGTGGTATCTAAAAATGGAAGGCTTATACCGTATGAGAGATGAAGATCTTCCCGGATGAGTTGACTGAATCCAAGAGGTCACGGTTGAGTTTGTTGGCATATAATTATTCTTCGTTTTTGTTGGCAGGTAGAAGACGAAAGCAAACTAATGAAAATGTCCGAGTAGCAACGATCTAAAAATGTGAACGTTTATGAGAGACGATTAAAAAAAAAATAGATTTATCATGTGCATAAATTGCAATGTTTAAATTAATGTACAATGTAAGGAAATTATTTGATGAATCAAATTTCTACTTTAAGATGTTCAATGACAATTGCATTGTTTTTTGTTGCAAAACACCAACTTGCTCATTGTCATAATTACTAGTTACTGTTAAACAATCTTATAAATTTAATATTCAAAGTTCATGCAAATATTGCAATCCTTTGATTAACTGTACAAAGATATGTTGCAATCCCTTAGATTGTATATATCTGTCAACCCAAAGTACAGCCAATTGGGCCCTAGGGTTTTATTATTTTTATGTTCCCTCTCTTATATATACCTTGTACTTCATAGTGTGAATAAGAAATACTTGGTTCTCTGATTACACAAGACAAATGGCAATAAATTTCAATTTATTTGTAATGATGATAATGAGCAAATAGACGAATAAAAAAACAAAAGTAATCTAGTCTTACCTCAAACCTTGTGTCTTAAGCAACAAATTCTTCAAATTGTTGAGCTAATTTGATATGGTTTCTTATGTAAGACTGAAGATTTTCGACCCCATAAAGCCGTAACACCATCCACAATTTCAGAGATCTATCAAACAACAAAACAAATGAAAATTACAAAAATAGACAGTTTTGAATAAATCTTGGAACCAAGGATGCATGCATGTAGACTGATTATAAGAGAAACATATCCTTTTACCTTTTTACCCTTAACATGCAAACTGAAAAAAGTTTCATACCTAAATCTGCGTCCGAGAGGAATTTGCCAATCTTTGTAATCTATAACTGTACTACCTTGAGAAGCCTGATGTACAACAACATATAATAAGTTTTTAGAAGAATCTGTGATCTTCAAATGATTACCATCCAAATAACAGGCTAACCACTAATTAAATAATTTATGCTTACTTTATTCTTTAAATACTCGGGATTTGTTGACAGAGACTGAATAACAGGGCTTCGGTCCTGTTTGGACAAGAAAACATAATAATCAAGAGCTGATTTTAAAATAATTAAATAGATTATTGCATTTCTTGCTATGGAACATGGTGATACTCAGTGTTGTAAGCTTGGCGCTAGTCGGGCGGTGGGTATCAACTAACGATTAATCGTATTGGTATTTTTATGTGTAATTTTCAGTTTTATATATATATACACACATTTTTATACCTAATTTTCAAATTTATATATAAATTACCGTTTGCGTCCCTGTGGTTTACATGATTTAACACAATGCGTCCCTGACACGAATTTTTAACGCTTTTGAGTACCTGTGGTATACAATCTGTAACACTCTGAGCCCCTAGGCCTAACTTCGTTAAATTCTTTCCGTTAAGTTTAGTTTCGACAGGGGTAAGATGGTAATTTACTTTTTTTTATAACCCTAATTCTCACTCTAAGCCTATTTTAACTCACGCCCCCTATCGAAACTCGCCGTCCTCTCTTCGTCTTCAACAGGAAAGGCTATCCGCAGCATAGTTGTAGATCAGCAACAAAACTTAACTATCCGCAGCATAGACACTCAACCGAAACTACTAAGTTTCGATAGGGGGCGTGAGTTAAAATAGCCCCAGGGGCTCAGAGTGAGAATTAGGGTTATAAAAAAAGGTAAATTACCATCTTACCCCTGTCGAAACTAAACTTAACGGAAAGAATTTAACGAAGTTAGGCCCAGGGGCTCAGAGTGCTACAGATTGTATACCATGGGTACTCAAAGCGTTAAAAATTCATGTTAGGGACGCATTGTATTAAATCATGTAAACCACAGGGACGCAAACGGTAATTTACTCCACATTATTATATGTAATTTTTAAAATTATATAAAATTTTTCAAAAATCTCCGGAATTTACAAAATTCGCGGCATCTGGCCAGAAACTCGCCGGAACACCGTTTTTTGGCCGGATTTTAGCCAACTATGCCCGATTTGAGCCGACTAGGAACGATTAGCGATTAAATGTCCAACTAGCCCAAATTTACAAGGTTTTTCACCGATTTTCGATTAATCGCTAATCTCGATTTTTACAACACAGGTGATAGTAAAATCAACTGCAAATTGAAAATTTTGGTATACTGAAGCATTGTGGAAATGGATCCTAAAATAAATACAAAAGTTTCCTTCTTTGGTGTCATGTAACAAATGCAACACTACCCTTTTGGTAAAAAGGGCAAATTCAACCCGTGGTTATGAAAATGGAATAATTTGGGTTATATTTTATTGCTAACTGGACCAACGGGTAAATTCAGAAAACTAACATAAAAAGGGAACGGGTCAAACAGTTTAAATGTTGCCCAAAGTATACTCTAGAGTTTACAACCTTAGTTGCTTTAATAGATAAAAGTCGGATCATTATTTTAGATATAATTTCTGTAAAGATATGTTTTATATTAATTATTTATGAGATTAAAAGTAAGGTCCAAACCTTTATCCATAGTGCTGAACAATCAAAGTTGGTTAAAAACCACTTATCGGCTTCTTCAATACCATTTAAATGATGACGGTATTCTGGGCAAATACAAGCACTTCCTGCATATGCTGCATCCACATGAAACTATATTCCGTATTTCTGTCAAACAATTAACTTTAGCATAAGCAACTTCATTTTATACACAACAGAAAATGAAAATTAAATCACAAATAAGTTTTTAACATCAACTTAAAAGATCAGTAAAGGTGGTATGTTATGAAAGGGCTAATAAATCCCTTCGTTTGGATAATATTTCAAAGAAATAATATTTTTGCTTGTCAAATATGATTATAGAAAAATACATAACTGCATAGAGAGGAATCTAGAAGTGACATGGCAGGAGGGGAAGAGCGAGATTCATGGAGGGGAAGAGCCGGGAGGAGACAAGGAGCAAAAAATGGGACACATGTCGTCCTCTCCTTCCAGGACACATGTCGTCCTCTCCTTCCCTCCTACCCTTTTTTACCCAACTTCCTTCATGCAGACACGCACGCACACACATACACACACAAACATATATGTGTATGTATGTATATATATATGTATGTGTGTGTGTATATGTATGTATCTATTACCTTTGTAATCTTTCCAAGTGCGAGCAAAGGATCCACAGCTGTTGATGATGTAGTTGATGATGTAGTACCTACCTATGAATATAAGCCAATCACATGGATCTTTCCTATTAATTTACTCATTATAAATTATAATAAACATCATACAGAATTTGGACATTGAAAAATAACTTAAGATCCATACACACAGAGCTCAATTGATACATCATTGCGCTAAGATAAGGATCCACCGGAAACTGTCTGGCAATGCGGGTTGTCTGGCAAGCAGAGTTGTTTTCAAGCCATTGTTTCCAAAGCGGTTTGTGTAAAAAGCTTGTGAGGCCTGCAATGTTGGTGTTGCTGGTTGAAGTTGAAGACCGAGCTGAGCAACAAGTTGCTGACGGGCCTGAATTATTGATGGTTGAGACAAACCAGTGGGAACAGAAGAGGAGGCGGCAAAAGCTTGAACAGGTGAGACGTCGGCGACGGGTTTCTTGATCATATAGTTGTGATCGGATAAGAGACCATGAAGTTCTGTAAAAGCAGTTGGAAACTGTCTGGCAAGCAGAGTTGTCTTCAAGCCATTGTAATCGTCTCGAAGACCGGAGACCACCAACATGACAAGATCTTTCTCTTTCATTGGTTCACCGATATTAGCAAGGGCATCCGAATAGGCTTGGGCTTGAGTAAGATAGGCTGATGACGTCTCGTCTCCCTTCATCTCGATCTTAAGCAATTGGGTTTTGAGGGTGTATACCCTGGAGGAAGTATGAGGTGCGTAAGCACGCTCAAGAGAGAGCCAAATATCACGAGAGGTATTGCCCTGTACATGTTGAAAAGAGGCTTCGGATATGGTAGAGAGAACCAGCATTCGGACATGAGCATCGTTGGAGAGCCAAGTCGAATGGTTGGGGTTGGGTTGTGGCAGTGCTGGGGCGGTTTCTTTCCCTGGAGAGTTGCTAATGGGATAGTTTCTGGTGGACATGGAATGTTGCCATTAATATATCCAAACAAATTGTTTGTAAGAAGAAAGGGTTGAATCATAACCTTCCAAAACCCATAGTTTGTAGGTGAGAGTGTAAAACCGAATTTCTGGGAGTTGTGAGCAGTCTTTTCTGCTGTGAAGAAAGCTGCAAGAAGAGCCATTGATTGGCCGGAGAGGAAAAAAAAGGAGGGTGGCCAACAGGTGGCGACTATTGTAGGGTTAGGGCTGAAAGGGGTGGCGGCTGTTTTAGGGTTAGGATATCCTAGCTCTGATACCAAGATAAACTTGGTAATTGTACTGTATTGTATTTACTAATGATGATTACAAGAGATTATATAGAAACCATAATTACACATAGAACCTCCTAATATAAGCTAATGACTAAACTGTCTAATACGCTACCACCATGTTTTTTTTTTGAACGGTCACGACCATCATGTCAAGAGAAAAGCTTGGCGTTCTTTTAGCTCAAAAGTATATTAGAAAACTACAGTAACCACATATCAAAGCCTGGAATGTATATTGTAATAATATTGTTTTTTGTAACCCTAACTAACACACTAATTATTTACTAAAAAAACGTTCAAAATATGGAGGAAAAGTGTTTGTGGGTCAGCCAAACCCCACAAAATCATCCGGTTCAACCCTTTAAAGATCTTAATGAATACGTTTACACTACCAACGTATCGAAGTTACGAATCCGCCATGCACTCAAGAATGTAAATCCATATTTCTTATATAAATAAAAGGATTAGTATAAAAGTTTTATGGCTTCTTACTGTAGCACAAAGGAGAAGAGGTATTAAACCAGAGGCAACGTCATGTGAGATTGCATTAGTGAGTGATTCAGGAGAGAGAGCATACTCATTGCAGGTCTCTGTTCTTAGCAGCCTAAGATTCTCGGGATGAATTCCTGCTATCTGCCATATAAAAAATCACTTAAAAAGGTAATTCAAAAGTAAGGTCATTTGTAATAATTCGTCCATTCTTGTTGGTAATAAAAGCTGGTAATAAAAACATATACTATGCTATTTGTTGTGCTTAATGGCTTTAAGAATTGTTTCCACAATTAATGAAGAGAACAATATTCACTATGGGTTAGATTTCCTTGAATAAGCTTAAGACTAATTTCACATATATATATATATATATATATATATATATATATATAGGGTTAGGTTCAAATGAGAACTCATAAATACTTGAGAACTAGCGAGAACTCGTCAAAAAACCAATTAAAACCATTTTTTTTCACCAATTAAAACCATTTTTTTTCACTATCTTTATTATTAAAATATAACATAAAAAATTATTTATCTCTTCAATTAATTCATCCCTTCTCTCTAAATTATCCTTAAAAAAATTTATATACATGTGTAAATGGTAAACACTTACACATGTGTAAATGGTAAACTTACACAAGTGTATATTTTTTTTAATATATGAAGGCATGTAAATTTACATATATAAATTCATTTTTTTATGTTGTATTCTAACAATAAAAATAGTAAAAACAAAAAAAAATGGTTTTGATTGGATTTTTGACGAGTTCTCGCGAGTTCTCAAAATATTTAGGAGTTCTCAAATGATCCATTCCCTATATATATATATATATATATACAAGGTTTAAAAGAACGGAATCGCGCCTCGAGGCGTTTTCCCTTCGCCTCATGAGGCGTAAGCCTTGAGGGGGACCGAGGCGGAATTAAAAAATAAATATAAAAATTATATATATCTTATAAATATAGAACTTTCCTTACTAATTTCATCATAGAAAGTCTAAAACAGCATATAAAAATTATATATCTTATAAATATAGAACTTTCCTAACTAATTTCATCATCTAAACCCTAAAACAGCAAGAGGCGCGCCTCGAGGCGTACGCCTTTAACGTTTTTTTTAACGCCTCGAGGCGTATGCCTTTAACTTTTTTTGAACGCCTCGACCCTTTGAGGCGTACGTACAAAAATGTCCCCTGAGGCGCACGCCTCAACCGTTTTTTTAAACTATGTATATATATATATATATATATATATCATTCTAATAGTTCAAAATTTCATGCATATCCTTATAAATTTCATGATATTTCATAGTAAGTAAAATAAATCAGTATCTTATAACAGTTTTTTTCACAAAATAATTGAATAGGAAAACAACATTATTATTTATTAATTTATATCGTCTCAGCACATAATATTTTCTTCTTTTGTTTAGTTAAATATACTGCTATAAGTAACTGATTTTTTGTGAAATCTACTCCGGAATACGTCAATATGACTTTTAGTGAATGGGCCAACTAGGTTATGTTTTATCTCTAACGGGCCAAATGGATAAAATTAACCAGTTTAGCTTAAATTGAAACGGGTCAAACGGCCTGAAAGTCACCTAGAGTGAATTTCTAATGCATAAAACCTCCTAAATAATTTTATTCAAAAAGTTCCAATATTACTGAAATAATATAATTCCAGCAAACATATCCGACACACTACTTGTTTATTAAAAAACTATAACTTCTGGACAAAACGTGTTTCAGATCAACCCAACACATCCCGACTCATTTCGACTGTTAAAAATTACCCATTTCGCCTGTTATCGCAACCCGCACATCTTGCCATCTCAGGTAATTATATTCACACTAATATCATAACATAGTAAAGAAAGGGTAATAAACATACTTGGCAAGCCTTCTGCAAAGATGAATGAGTTTGATCAGAACCATAAACCACAAGCTTTCCAAGGGCATCCTTACCAACCTCACTTAAAACTTTATCCCTAGCAGCCAAAAGCACAACAAGAAGGGCTTCACTTGCGGTCCCTTGAATTGCACCACCACCTGGGCCTATAATTAAGGGGCCATTTTTTTTCATAAACCTTTTCATGGTTGTAAAAATCGCTAGGCGCTAGTCGGGCGGTGGGGTGGGGCCTAGGCCTAGGCGGGATTAATCGGGGCCTAGGTGGGATTAATCGGATTGGAATTTTTATATGTAATTTTCAGTTTTTTATATATATACACACATTTTTATATGTAATTTTCAAAATTATATATATACACACACACATTTTTTAAAGAAGCTGGAAATTACAAGAACTAAACTGAAAATCGCCGGAAATTTGCCTGAAAGTCGCCGGAATCTCGCCGGAACCTGCCTGAATCTCGCCGGAACCCTACCGGAATATCACCGGAAAAACGGGAAGTGGCCGATTTTTGGCCGACTAGGTCCGATTAGGCCCGATTTTGACCCAATTTTTCCGATTAGCGATTTTTAGTCCGATTTGGCCAAAATTAATCCTCGACCCGCCGCCTAGCGACTAATCGGCGCCTAGGCGCGATTTTTACAACACTGAACCTTTTGTGGCATATATGTCTAATTCAATCAGACATAATGGAACTAAGTGTGGGGGGATTTACCCTTGGATAGGAAATCATTAGGAAGCTTGAGTAAATTAGCAAGCCAATCAAGAACAATCATTTCGAGTTTTGTAGCTGCTGGAGAAGTTATCCAACTAAATCCCACCATGTTAATTCCAGCACTAAGCATTTCTCCAAGAAAGCCTGCAACACTGCTATTTGATGAAAAGTATGCAAAATAATCTGGGCTTTGCCAGTGGGTAACTCCTGGTAATATCTTTGTTTTAACATCTGTAATAGAAAAATGCAAAGGAAAACATGCTAGTGATTCAGTTACAAATTGGATGATTAGGGTTGTTTTTAGCTTCAATAGGTTCAATGAAAATTTTAGAGTAAAAGGGAATGGGTCAAAGTGGTCGAACATGTCAAAAGTCGCCAAAGTGTATCTTAATGCACAAAAATTCATAAATCGTTTTATAAAGAAGATAAGGTTATTATTGACACAATCTGACTTTTGAAATCATATTCTACCCTAATTATTGATAAAAGCTTAATTTTATTAGATAAAAAGTGTTTGGATAGTTCTACCCTAACCCATTACCCAGGCCGCCTGCCCATCCATTTCGCCACCTCTAATTCTTATAATGAGATAACATAATGCAAAAGAGCTGATGAAGAGGTTTCACCTTGAAGAACTGCTTGCAAGGATTCAGGCTGCATTGGTGCAGAATCAGGAAGAAGCTTCTGCAGATATCCTGGCTGATAAACCAACAAAGATTTATTAGCGGGAATATATTTCTGAATATATTTGTATTTTGAATTGTAAATTGGGTTATGAAGAGCTGATGAAGAGGTCTCACCTTGAAGAACTGCTTGCAAGGATTCAGGCTGCATTGGTGCAGAATCAGGAAGAAGCTTCTGCAGATATCCTAGCTGATAAACCAACAAAGATTTATTAGCGGGAATATATTTCTGAATATATTTGTATTTTGAATTGTAAATTGACTGTATTTAATTAGTATTATTTCTTTCCATGTTTAGAGGAGGATAGTTAGGGCAATTGTATTCTATTTATTGTAATCGGTATTCTGGGAGGAATCAAGAAATCATTTGATTATTATGGTATCAGAGCTAGCTGTCTAGCTCTTACCTTAGCCGCCGCTTGGACCACGGTCCACCTTCTTCACCGTTTCTTCTGGTTTCTCCATCTTCTTCAAAAAAAAATTCTGTTCTTCGATTTCCCTGTCACAGCCATTGCCGACACGGGAGAATCCCCCAAGAACCAGAATCAATCCATCCCATTTACACAGTTACTAACATCCAAAACAAGGTGCGTGTTTTGGATGGAACAAAAGTAGCCTATTCCTCCTGGGTCAAACTTTTTCAGTTACACGCTCGTGGTTACGACGTGTTTCACCACATCGATGGCACTCAACCACCAGCTAAAGAATCTGCCGAGTATGAGCCATGGTCAAAAATAGACGCAATCGTCTTACAGTGGATCTATGGAACGCTCTGAAACGAGTTGCTGGTCCGAGTTCTTAAGTCTGAATCCACTGCTCATGACGCGTGGACGAGAATCAAGAACATCTTTCACAATAACAAGGGTTCAAGGGCAGCCGCCCTTGAACGTGAATTCACAAATCTCACCCTCCAAGCCATGCCCAACTTGGATGCCTACTGCCAACGCTTAAAAGAACTTGCTGATCAGTTGGGAGATGTTGACAATCCTGTCTTTGAAAACAGGCTCCTGTTACAACTGGTGAGAGGCCTACCCAATGAGTTTGACGGTGTCGCCTCCTTCCTCAACCAAAGTCTCCCCACGTGGGAGACAGCCTGCAATATGTTGCAACTTGAGCAACAACGACAAACAGCCCGGGATGCCCTGACCTCTTCACCCCAGGTCGTTGCTGCTGTGTCTCATGACATGACCCACCAAAGACTTCTTCTGGACAGAGACGTGACTACCAGCCGCGCAACAGCAGCCAACAGCCCTCTCGCCGTTCTAACAGCCGCGGTCCACGTCCTCAATACCTCACCCCACAACCACCATTTGTACAGCAACAGTTTGGGCAGACTGGGCCTCCTCAACCCATGTACCGGTCGAATACCTGGTGATAGGCAATCAGAGTAGGGTAACGGATAAAAATTGAATTCAAACAGAAACGGATATATCAACGGCTTATTTCGGATACAGATTCACCACCAAAACAAACAGTCGGGCTGCGATCTTTAACCGAAGATACAGATTCACCACTCCGGATAGAAAATCGTGTCTAAGAACACCACCCAACAAGCCACGGTTGAGCTAGCATAGACGAATCAACCTCAAAATCTATTGAGATAAAATCAACATACAAAAATTTTCAATCATAAACTCTCTATCTCAAATTGCTTGTTCTTTACGAAATACATAGAGAAGAAAAGAAACCGAAAACCCACATTCCTAAATTAAAGGCTAATGACTAGACAATTGCTAAATGGAAATGACAGACTTTAAGGAAATAAAATAAGGAATTAAATGCATGAGAAAAAAATTACTACTAAAAATGTAAAATTAAGCTGCTTGGAACATGGGAACGTGGCCCGCACATGACTGTGCATGGGAGGTTTCTTGTTTGCATAGCTCTTCAACCTGCTTCGTGGGCATCCGTCTCGACCCGAATGACCCATTTTAACGGAGCGGCACCACTTGTCGACCCGTCGGGCCAAAGGCCAACGGCTAGTGTCCGTTCATCCTCGGGGTCGCCATCATCCTCTCCCTCTTCAGAAAAGTTTGTCCTCAAACTTAAAATAACATCATGATCGACATGAGGCTGAAGGTCTGTAACATTAAAGGTGGCCGAAATACCTAAGAGGTCGATCTTATAGGTATTATTGTTCATCTTTGCAAGGACTTTAAAGGGGCCATCGGAACAAGGGTGGGGTTTGTACCGGTTTTTAGAAAGGAATTGTTCTTTACGAAGGTGGATCCAAACCAAGTCACCGGGGTTGAATGGAACATCTTTACGCCTCTTTCCCACTCGTGGTTTCACGTGTTTGTTCATACCTTTAACCCGAGTACCGACTGGATCGTATAAGGCCTTGAGCTCGGTTGAGTCTGTGGTGCATTGTGTTTTTAGTAACCCGGGAATGAATGCTTTGTTGGTATCTTTCCCTTCCCAAGTGACTATCTTGTGTAGAGCCAGGGAAGCAGGTTCTTCATTTTCACTGAGCCCAATCAGGACTAGCTCGTTGGCAGTTCTTAACTCGTATAATTCTGATCTGCAGAGGGTATCGGGTGCATGTTGAAGGTTCTCCTCTTGATCGGTAGTCACACTAAGTGCTCGTCTCACAATCAAGCACTCTTCTTCATCGGGTTCAGTTTCATCTTCATCGTATCAAGGTCCATCGTCATGTAACGCAGAAACGGGTTCCTCATAGTTTTTGAACACATCAAACCAGTGTTGTAAAAATCGCGCCTAGGCGCCGATTAGTCGCTAGGCGGTTCGTTAAGGATTAATTTTGGCCTAGTCGGTCCAAAAATCGCTAGGCGGTCCAAATCGCGCCTAGGCGGGCCTAGGCGGCAAGATTCCGGCGAACATTCCGGCGAAAACCTGAAATTTCCGGCGAAAACCTGAAATATCCGGCCAAATTCCGGCGAAAACCTTTGGTGTCGTTTAAAAATGAACATTTTATAAAAATGTGTGTATATATATAAAAAACTGAAAATTACATATAAAAATTCCAATCTGATTAATCCCGCCTAGGCCTAGGCCCTACCCCACCGCCCGACTAGCGCCTAGCGATTTTTACAACACTGCATCAAACTCAGAACTGGAGGATGAACTATAGAACATAGTTTGGTCTTGAACTTCTGGTTTTCTACACGGGACTCTGTGGGGTGGGATGTAGTTGAAAGTTTCAGCCTTGAAATGAAGGTTTGGGATGTGGGATTCAGCCATAACACTAGGTTGGAATGCAGGAGGGATGTTAACAAAAATTGATGGTTGGTCTTGCATGAATTTCAATTTTGGTTCCGAATCACATTTCCTTTTAGAACATTGGCATGGGATCTTGGAAGGGGTAGCAATAGTTGCTTGAACCTTTAAGTTTGCATGGAAATCAAGGACATACCTGGGGAGCTCTAGTTTCGTCTTCGCGGCTCGGAACTTAAGTCGTTCATTCCCAAGAATCACATGACTTAGTTCATTTAGGTGATCTTGTATGACTTCAACTTTAATGCCATCTCCTGCTTGTTCGGCACCATGGCGGCTAGGAGAACGGGCAACTCAGGGTTGTGTTTGGGCTCTGATACCAAGATGATAGGCAATCAGATACCAAGATGATAGGCAATCAGAGTAGGGTAACGGATAAAAATTGAATTCACACAGAAACGGATAGATCAACGGCTTATTTCGGATACAGATTCACCACCGAAACATACAGTCGAGCTGCGATCTTTAACCGAAGATACAGATTCACCACTACGGATAGAAAATCGTGTCAAAGAACACCACCCAACGAGCCACGGTTGAGCTAGCATAGACGAATCAACCTTAACTCTAAATCCATTGAGATAAAATCAACACACAAAAATTTTCAATCATAAACTCTATCTCAAATGCTTGTTCTTTACGAAATACATAGAGAAGAAAAGAAACCGAAAACCCACGTTCCTAAATTAAAGGCTAATGACTAGACAATTGCTAAATGGAAATGACAAACTTTAAGGAAATAAATTAAGGAATTAAATGCATGAGAAACAAATTACTACTAAAAATGTAAAATTAAGCTGCTTGGAACATGGGAACGTGGCCCGCACATGACTGTGCATGGGAGGTTTCTTGTTTGCTGCTTCGTGGGCATCCGTCTCAACCCGAATGACCCATTTTGATGGAGCGGCACCACTTGTCGACCCGCCGGGCCAAAGGCCAACGGCTAGTGTCCGTTCAACCTCGGGGTCACCAATACCTGGACTCCATACTGGGCTCCATGGTGGGCCACCCCACCACCTTGTCCGTACCCAACTCAGCAGAGCTGGGCACCTCCCCCTTGGTCCAACAGCAAACATCAGACTGCTACCCGGGCCAGCAACAGCACCTTGGCCCAGGAACCAAATCAGGCCCATCTCACAGAAGTAAACCCACTGGAGCCGACAGAAATCAGTGCAGCCTTTCATGCCATGACTTTTATGCTGTTTTTACTGATTTTTATACACTTTTTTAATGCTTTTGATGCTGTTTTGTGCAATCTTTATGCAGTTCTTATGCAGTTTTTTACTGAAATTTATGCTGTTTTTAATGTTTTTTATGCTGTATTTTTAATGTTATTTTTCAATGCAGTTTTTAATGATTTTTATGCTGTTTTTAATGCTTTTTATGCAGTTTTTTTTATTGTTTTTATGCAGTTTTTAATACTTACTGCATTTTTATGCAGTTTAATTCACTGCAATTTATACAGATTTTTAACAAGTTTGATGTTTATGTAACACAATGAGTCAAAATGGGTTCGGTTGTGTAACATAACAAAACAGTTTGGGTCAGTTGGTTTGGGTCAAAATGAGTCAGTTGTGTTGGGTCAAAAGAGTTCATTATATGCAACTCTGTTTTAATTTGTTTTCAAGAGAACCAGCAGTCATTAATGCTGGTGTAGTTGGATGCTATATTGGTCTTGCTTTAAGTTTTCGCATACTATCAAAACATGATCTATACCAATTTAGAGATGGCAAATTTGACATGTGTACTGATAAATGGGTTGATTTGGGTTATGTTTTGTCTCTAACGGGTTAAGCTAATTAAAGAATTTAATCATTATTGAGTCAAGCTGGTTGAAAGCATCCAAAGTTTTAGTATATTCAAGATCTCATAGTATATATTTAATAAATTTCAAAAAATGGATAAAAAGGTGTTGGGTTGGTCCAATCTTACCCTAGGTGCTTTGATATGCATAAATAACAATGTATTAGAAGCCAAGCCTGAGACTTTAAGTTTTTAATATATTATGGATATAGTTTTGGTAATGATATTTTCATACATATTTATATAACTGTAAAAAGAGAGGACAAAAGTGTTGGCAAGTCAACCTTACTTGGCATGTTAAAAATACTTAAAATCCATTATGACATGTTACCCAACTCACCCGTTTTGCCACTTTTGCAACGAAAGTTAAGTCATGTGATTTAAAATTTTTAGTCATATTAATCTCTTTTACTTTTACATATTATGATTATATTAGACATCTCAAGTTTTCTTCAATAAATGACGAAATAAGGGATGTTTTTCAAACCATATTAAAATTATCATTTTTTTAATGATGCCGTTAGTTTTTCTAGATGGTAGAGGTATATATATTTTCATTGACCCCTTGTAGCATTTTCCTCATCAAACTTTTAATCAGATTATTGTCACTGTCTTTTGATTTGATCAGATGATGTTCAATGCGGTTTTGGAGAATGCGTGCAGTGAACAAGATTCAAATTTGTTTTCACCGGTAAGTAAGAAGCTTTTTAGGTTATGTTCTTATGCTTTTGTTGGTGATCATTAGAGGTAGCAACATGGGCGGATCAGGTGGGTTGCGTAACGAGTCAAAACTGTGGGTCAGCTTGGGTTGACCCGCAAAGACTTTCTTTTGTCCATACTTAGCCTTTTTCTTAATAATTAACATGTTAATTATGATTACAAGACTATATTATTATTGTTACAATAATAATATATATTTTCTAATTAAACGATTTAGGAGGGTATATGCTTAAAAAAATGCACTTCGGGACACAGGCGACTTTCAAACTGACTTGCCAGTTCTCTCTTTTTGCTAAATTTTTTATTTTGACTTGCTAAACCCTTTTAAAAAGAAAAAACATAACCTAGACCGACTTAGGTAAATTGTTGAAAGTGCCACCTTTAGTAGTTGTCTTGGATATCTTTCTTTCTCCCACCATTATTAATCATAGTTTCATGATTTAATTATAGTTTTATTCACCAAGGTAGTTGTTTGCAGGAATGCCTCAATGGGGTTCAGTGTGAAAATGATGATTGGAGGTCTGTTCAAAAAGGTTTATGGAGCTCCACCATGTCACCTTATGAGCAAAGATTTGTTGATGTGAAGTTTATTGGCCGGGCTTCTGGTTCGTAATTATTACCCTTGATGAAGGTTAGGTGTTTGTCCAATTTTAGTTGACATATGTATTTATATTTCCTTTAGTGATTTAAGACAAAGGGTGTCAGATGGAGATTTTTTTTTGTGTTCATTATAAATTTCTTTACACGTTATTGAAATTTCAGTTTTCTATTATACAAGACCATGTAATCACGGGTCTATAACCTAGTATTGCTATAAAATATTATTTGATGGCGTATCAAATCTGCAACATATAAACAGATTTACTGATATGTCATCATGAAAATAACTGGGCACTAATTAGTAGCTCCTTTGAAGGTTATTGAGTCGGTTTTTTAAACGTAATATTTTAAGTAATGAAATGAGTACCTCAACTTGGCTGAGAACAGGGAAATTCTCGATGTTCTTGTAGTAATCAGCAATGAAATCTACCATTTTGTGTGCCTTTTCTCTTAGTTGCTCTGCGTCCATTGCCTTCAGATTCAGCCCATTCTCCCTGTCGATAAACACCCAATACCCGTGTGTAAAATCAGTCAGACATATCATCAAACACCTTACGTGCATTCGGAAAACGTAAAAATTGAGTGATGGGCTTACATTTTGCTGATGGTTTTGAGGGAGTTCCACGGGAAAGTATCAATAATCGGGCAAAGTCCTTTTATCGACACACATTCACGGCTTATCTGTATGTTGATCTCATGAATTGGCCTCTCACGGACTCTTTCAAGTTTCAACCTTTTCTTTTGGAAGTTGTACATTTTTGTTTTCTTTGTTGTTGTTAGGGGTGAAAAAACCTAACTAATCGGATCGAAATCGAATTAATCTCAAAAATTGAACAAAAGGAACCGACCCAAATAAAACCCAACGGTTTGGTTTTGTATTTTTTGAAAACCGAAAATTACAGTTCGGCTTCGTTTTGTATTTTTTGAAAACCGAAAAAACCGAACCGAACATATAAATACATAAATTTTAATAATATATTGTGTGCATGCATATATATGTCACACATATTTGCATTAATAAGGTTAAGATTTATATTTGTTATTGAATTTATGGATTATAATGTTATTTTTAATGTTAAGTATTTTATAAGAAACTACTAAATTATGTACCCCAAAATTTTAGGTTCAGATGTTAATAATCAATTAATCTTTAGTTAACAAAAAAATTTGTTTCAAAAAATTCAAGTCCAATTGGTAAAACCGAAATCGAACCGAACCCATTGTAAAAACCGAAAAAGCCGAAACCAAACGGTTTTCAAAAAAATCAACAACCGAACTTTCGATTTTGGGTTCGGTTTTGTACCAAAACGAACCATGCACACCCCTAGTTGTTGTAATATGTGAAGAATCTATTTTGTTTTATATCAATATTTACAAGTAAGACGTAAGTTTGTTCATTCATTCTAAGTAAAATTTAGAGTTAAATTGTAACATCCGTCAGATTTTCATGTCTATATCTTATTCATTAACTATATACAATATTATTCTATGTGCATTCTCTAGTACTTAGTTAATATCAAACTAGCTCATTAAACTACATACACAAACTATTCTATATAAACCATTTGACTTATATGAGGTTTTGACACAAAACTATGATTTATAACATACAATCCTCAAATAATAAGTCACATGTATCCATTCTATGCCAAATATATGGATACAATCTCTATTTGATACAATTATAATGACTATGTCCATAAATATTAAACCTAAGTTCATATTTCATGTGCATGGGTTAAAAACAATTTTCTTCCACCATTCATATATGGAATTTATATAAATATTAATGCATATGTCTTTTATATAGATTCCACCTATATTATTTATATATGTATGCATGCATATTACTCCATACAACATGATCTTTATTGTAACAGCCCAATTTTTTAAACAAAATACCCCAAAAGATTAAAGTGGTCATTAGCCCAAATTACAAGGACCATAAGTGAAAAGGTTGGAAAAAAAGTGGGCAATGACGTCATAGCCGATAACCGGCGATCCACCTGGTCGAATGACTGCTTAGTGTTCAAACGCGTGCTCGTGAGGTACGAGCGAGGGGCGAAACATCTGTGTCATGGTTTGGTTATGCCTCATGTATGAACATATATTCGTATTCCTAGCTAGTTTACGGATTGGCACACATTACTTGTTTTGTTTATCATATACATAAAGTCAAACATTTTCGTGCAAATGTTTTGCTCAACATGTTTTCGGGGAAAACGACTCATTTTATGACTATGAAGTCATTACATGTTTTCGGGGAAATCAACTCATTTTATGACTATCTATGCAGTCGATATCGCCGATATATCATTGATATATCGGCAATATATCGGTTATCGGTCCTCTGAGAAAATATTGGTGAAAATATCGGCAGAAATATCGCTACCGATATTATCGGCGATATTTACCGATATATCGCCGATAATTTAAGTCCATAATATCGGTAGTATAACCGAGTTTCTCAGTAATTTTAACTTGGACCATTCCCGTTTAAAAAATGTTGGCCTAACTTGTACCCATAGCCAGAAGTCCAAAACCCATTGATTTTTATGCCCTAATTTCAATCAGAAATCCAATCTCAATCTCACGCTGCTTCACAGACCTACAATAACACCGATCGCACACCCTCCTTCACAGACCTGCAATCTAACTCCAATAGCACTTCAAACAAGTTGCTGATCTGGATGAACAATTGGATGGCTTGGTTTTTGTGGACTCAGAGGATGATTTCATTGCTTACGATTAGATCATGTTTCTAATATAAAATATTGACACTTTTTAGTTTTGACTTTTGATTTGACTATTAATATTATATATGTATATATATATAATTATACATATATATAAGTTTATGCATGATATAAAAATTACCGATATCCCACCGCGAGAACCGATATATCAAATATCGGTCCTTGATCGATAACCGATATTTTTTTGGATTACCTGCTTAGATGACTATGAAGTCATCACATTGTTTTCGAGGAAAACGACTCATTTTATGACTATAAAGTCATCACATGTTTTCGAGGAAAACGGTTTCATGTTACGGCCATGTACACATTATCAATGTTTTCGAGGAAAACGGTTTCATATTATGGCCACGTATACATCATCAATATTTTCAAGGAAAACCGCTTTACATTGTGACAATTAAACCTGTAAACTCAACAACATTGTGTTAATATTTTAAATATGTTTTTCAGGTAATACATAGCTATGGGACGGTTGGAATAGGTTAACCATTTGGATTAAAACCCTAGAAGCTGAAGACGCATGATCGTCAAACCTCAAGTTTATTTTGACCTATATGGTTCTAGGTCAATGTACTATTTCATTTTAGTCTTGTAATGGTATTCAATACCTTAGAAGTCTTTATTTTAGATTCTGCTGTTGTGTAATCTTACCAATCGTTAAAACCTTTATTTATTTATTTAATTAAGGTTGTGGAATTCCGGCTCAAAGGGGGCGGCGGTTAAGGTTCCGTCGCACGAGGCGTTTATCGACGGTTTTAGGATTCCGGCGAAACCCAAGGTGCCCCAAGCTCGTCTGCCATATCCTTCTCCTGTTCAGATTTGCGTTTTCTAAGGTAACACTCATCTCATTTCGTTTCTTTTCCGGTTTTACTAGTTAGATCCTCGTTTTAAGTTCCGATCTTGTGTTCCTTAGGAGAAACCCAACTGTTTGGATGGTTTGTGAGTGGTTGACAACATTGTGGTGGCGTGTATGAGTTATTAATTTTTTTAGTCAACAGAAGCGAAAACGTATGCAATGGTTTATTACCATTTTTTAACTTCCATCAAAGATCCATTTGTATGTAACAAAAGAAATAAAAACAACCATAGTGTGTTTTTAAAGGAAATATGTGTATTACACTTGCAAATCTTAATGGAGTTTAAGAAGTGTTTTTGGAATCATTACTTTATCTTGACAACTTGGGATGTGAAGGCGTCAAAATGCTCGGTGTGAATACTTGTAGAGGGAAGCTCTCGATTCCTTTATCTACAACATCAACTTCATCTACCACTTCGTTATATAGATTGTAATCTCTAAACACGCTATGGTTGGTGACCCAATGACAGAGACAAAACATCTAGGAACACTAAAAATTGAGAAGATAATTGGTTCAAGTCCCACTCTCACATGAATAAAGAAATTTGCCTTTCAAAAAATTCTAATTTTCTGCTCAAAAGTTCAATAATGGAGCAAACTATTGGTTCATCCCATACCAAATAGATGAGTGAGTAATAGAGGTTTTATTTATGGGAAAATCACGAGAATGCCCTTTGACTATCTTGTTTTACCAAAGTAGTCACTGACCTAACAAAGTACCAAAAAAATTAATTTATAAGAGCATGACACGCGTCCAAATGACGATATATTATGGGAAAATATCACCATATGCGATATATTATGGCAAAGTATCGTCAAAAAAAGAGAAAAACGCAAAAAAAAATTAAACAATGAAACTATCGCCGAATGGCAATATCCTTTTTTTTATTATTGAACATCATATTTCAATTAAATTTTTGAAAGAAAATTTTGTATCACTGTTTATAAATTTCTAAAAATTATTTTTTTTATTATTAAATATCAGATTTCAATTAAATTAAATATTAAATTGTTAAACATGTATTTGTTTCAATCAACACTTTATAAATTTTTTCACAAATTCTCTAACAATTTTTTCACCTAACTATCAACTTACCATTTATTTTACAACATTCTTTCACAAAAAAACCTTTACAAATGTTTGTAATATTACAGTGTGTACTGATGAAATATGACAGTTTATTGATGCTCAAAAGTAAATGTTTGAGGTGTGCTTTATATTTACCTAAGAATATTACTTATGACAGATTGATAAATATTATGTAAGGCCCCACTTCTTGATTTTACTTATCAACACATAGAACTTAAACATAAGACTTTCATTAACACAACGGAAACGATTTAACACTTCAACATACGCAGCGGAAATACATAACACATCTAAACATAACTTGTCTGATACGAATTTAAACGTGTCTTAAACAACTGAAACATAAACATGAACATAAACGGGATGCCAGATGCTGATCTTCGGGTAACTCATCTTGCCAAGCCGAGCATCCTCATCCATCCAAGGCCACCTACACTTAACTGATATGCATACTAAAAATCAGCAACGGTGAGTGAGTTCTAACGTTTACTTTAAATCAATTATATATAAGATTTACTAATACGTACATACTGCCCTTAAGGCCAAAACTTTACATACTTTACTTTTCAAAACAGTTTAAAACATATAATAAACCGTCAATTCCTTTACATTGTACCGCCCTCGTGGCTTACACCATGAACCGACGAGTACCAGGTCAATGCCCTCATGGCTTACACCATGAACCGACAATACCGCTTAACTGTCAATTCACTTGTCACTACTGTACCGCCCTCATGGCTTACACCATGAACCGATAAGTACCTGGTCAATGCCCTCATGGCTTACACCATGAACCGACAATACCGCTAAGGGGAGTTGCGTGGTTCTCCCGAGCAACCGTCGCCACTCATACCAATTGTACAACCGTTAGCGAACCCAAATGTTCTTACTAATGGGTAGAACCCATATCTGACATCTTGTACAAGTAACATCTGTCCCAAGGACCTTTACAAGCTAGTACCCATTCCCGAAGGAAAACTGTTCACTTTACTGTTCATAAAACTTTCTGTAAATCTTGTTTCATAACTTTCACATATAACATGTCTTTATTTATGTATATAAAATATAGTAAACGCTTGCCATAAAATATAGTTATGCTTTACTAAAACATAGCTTAACACATATATCATGCCTTTGTTTATGTATATTAAAAATATAGTAAACGCTTGCTAATAATATAGCTATACTTTACTTTACTAAAAATGTACTTTTGCCTCTTTTAAACTTTTCACTAAAAATAGCTTTTCACTTCAGTTTATAATATATAAAATACAATAAACGCTTTACACTAAGTATGCACATCATGCAAAAAGGGGATTAGAACACGCCTGGTATCTTAGCTGGAATGGTCTACTAGAACCTCACAAAATCTGAACAATCATAATAATTCGACACATATCAGATTTAACCTAACACTAAACGTTTCTATCTTTAGGGTTTGGCGAACTTGGACAAGTTCGCCATTCATGGCTTAGGTGAACATGATAAGTTTGCCACTTTGACTTAGGCGAACATGATAAGTTTGCCACTTTGACTTAGGCGAACATGATAAGTTTGCCACTTTGACTTAGGCGAACATGATAAGTTCGCCACTTTGACTTAGGCGAACATGATAAGTTCGCCACTTTAACCTAGGCGAACATATGGTAAGTTCGCCACTTTTACTTTAGGCGAACATGCTAAGTTCGCCTTCCATGTTTCAGGCGAACATGCTAAATTCACTTGAACTGGTTCTTTTCCCCAAACAACCCTAACTGTAATGAGGATGTCTAGGTGAAATATGCTTCTTTAATTCTAACGAAAATCGGACAAAGTCTCGTTTGTTTTTGGTCTAATCCGGACAATTCAATTTGTCTACTTTCATCCCAAATCAATCAGCAATAATCCATAATAATCGTGTTTGAACTATTAGCATTGACAACAATGTAATCAAAAACGTTTAATAAGTGAAAAATCATTAAAATACATAATTATATGTCATTAATTGTTTGTCAAAAAAGACATTTACACGTCCTTCTCAAATACGGTATTTATAATCCGAGCCAATAATAATAATTAACATTCTACGGGTTATAAGGAATGTACCTCCCGAACACGACGTCTAAACTACGAACCCGTATCAACTTGATCGTACGGACCCCGAATCAGGTGATTCGACGGTCCACGAACTCGTCTCGACACACCGGTCTTGACTAAACTTAAGTCCTTGTCGTCAATCCTCGTCCTACCCTCATTGTTCTCATGCCGTGAGACCCGTACAACTACCATTAACAACCACCCAAACCATCACAACATTAAACTACCACTATCGTCACCATCTTCAGCTTCCCGTAAGCTGCTTTTAACCAGAGACGAACCACCACCGTGTTGTCACCACCACTGCCCGCCATCATGAACCACCGCTGTCACCGTCACCATTAACAGCCTCCATCGTACCGCCAGGTCCGTACCACTGCCACCGGCATCTTCCCGTACAACTCACTCAACCACCACTACCCAATGTTTTGAAAACCGGATCGGACCGGCCGGTCGGACCGGGAACCGGGACCTCCACCGGTCCGGTCACATGCTCTGAGACCGTTTGCTGGTTGAACCGGGCGGTTCAAGCGGTTCAGCGGTCGAACCGCGAACCGATGGTCGAACCGGGTAGTTTAATTTAAAAAAAAAAATTTACTATTTTTTTAATCTTTTTTATCCTATAGTACTCCTACTTACTTCTATTTACAATTTTAACTCAATTTGGCTCTTTCCTTTTAACTTATACGCTGCCACAGGTCCTCCAAAATCTTAATCAAAACTAAAATTGAAGATTCAAAAGAATTAAAATTCATACAGACCTACAACCTCGTCCTTGACTCAAAATTGTTTAAATGGTTGTATATGTAGTATTTGGAATTTTTATATTTTTCTATATATTTTTATGAATATTTATATTATTTATTACGTCATCCGGTTCTTGAATCCGGTCCGACCGGTCCGACCAGTGAACCTCTAAGACGTCCGGTCCGGTTCTGAAAACATTGCCACTACCATTCACTTCCGACCACCACCTCCTTTACCGTGAGACTCACCACCGTAGCTGTTGAAAACCATCACCGTCTTCTCCTTGTGAAACCCGTAGAACAACACAACGCCACCATCGTGTAGCTCGTACCGCCGCCGTGAAGTTCGCAAAGCCACCACCCCTAACGTTTCGCCGGTCATCTCTCATCCTTACCCAGAATCGACCCATACAGTCGCTTCTTATGGCTGTCCAAGTGTTTTGGTTTTTTCCTTCTTCATTTCTTGATTGCTCGAGCACCATAGATGGTCAAGGAAGGATGGATTTAAGTTTTGGCGAAAGTGGGAGGGAGTTGCAGGTTTACGAGAGGGGTAGGGGATGAAACAGGAGATGTCGGCTGAAAGAACAAGAATAGGTTTTTAGGTTTTAGTAATTTTCACTTAGCCCCCTCAGCTTTGTAGGATTTACGTTATCAGCATCCATTTTAATTAGTCGTTTACATAAGCGTACCTTACTTTCGTTCTTAGCGACTTTAGTCCTAAGCGAAATCCCGTTCATATATATATAGAGGAAAATTGGGATGTTACATACTGTTTCAGAAAGATGTTTGAAAATCTCATATGCGTATCTTATAAAATGTCTACTTACACACATTCAATTGATAAATTGGATAATAATGATATTTTTTGTTTTCTAAATGTTGTTTTGAATTACCGAAAATAAAAATTTACTTTGTATGTTACTGAAGAATCTGGTGTTGGTAATAGTTCAAATGTCCACTCATTAAACAAATATGAGCCGGAGGATTTTTGTAAAAGAAAAAACATTCTTAGAAAAAACTCCACTATCTTTATCTGAGTCTCTTCCTACAAAACGTCATGAAAAAATTATTCCAGATTTAAACTCTCCACTTGACGATGGAAGGTACTACGAGTTTAATGAAGCACAGTTTGAGTACAAAGTTCCAGCTGAAATTTTCTGGTCGATCCTGTAACATCCTAAAACTCCTAAACATAAGATGGGACACGTGCGGTTGAGAAACGTGGCCAAAGAATCCAACTGAGTACGAAACGGGAAGACTATTCGCCCGGAAATAGCCCAAACATTCGCATAAGCATATCTCGGGCTAGAAAAAGAGTTACCTGAGCCATAATATATGAAAATGGGGTGTTTCAACGAGGAGAATATGAAAATAAGGTATGTCAGACCAATATCCTAAGTATAACAGTCCGACATGTGTTGCTGAAGCATTTCAGGAAGCTTTGACAGGTGTTTTGATGATTTAGCACCCACGTCGGACCGATATGCTTTACACGTCGGTCCGACATGGGGACGTCGGACCGATATGGTTTACATGTCGGTCCGATATGGAGACGTTGGACCAATATGGATTACACGTCGGTCCGATATGTGCTGGAGAAGTAAAAAAAAGAGGTTTTGACGCGTGTCACCGAATTCAGCCGAAGTCGGGACGACTTGGGATGACATGTTGGTCCGACATAGGTCCCAATTCAGCGTATAAATAGATTCTTAAGGCCGTTCAAATAGAGAATCATCACACACAAACACCATACATACACACACACTCTCTGAAGAAGGGTTAAGGAGCTATTGCGGCGCGTTTGAGTGTGAGTACGGTACGCTACGAGTGCGGTTCGAGTTCGGAGAAGCATTTAAAATGAGGAACGAAGTTAGGAATTACCCAAGGATAATGTAAGTACCCTGGACCCGTACCCTAGGCACTATTATGTGAATTATGTAATTAAATGTTATGTGTTATGTGCTATAAATATAACGAGGGTACGGGGTAATGACGGATTAGTCTACTAAGCGGGAATAATGGAGTAGTCACGATGTATCCAAGGGGTGGTGGATACGCCGCTGGTACTTCCTATATATAAATCTCTTTGATTCTTCGTGGTGAAACCATTATGAATGTTTAGGGGTATAGACTAAAAGACAGTAATGAAATTATAGTAAACGTACGGGAGAACTTTCAACCGGTATGTAGTTATCTGACAAACGGAATGTTCTGTCTAAGGAAAGAGTGGTGTATAAATCTCTCCTAGACCCGTCACTCTTTCCTGAGAACATCTCTGTTGGAGGTACTACTCTGAAAGGATAATCACCCCAATTTATAATATATGACAAGTACGAATATGTGATGAAAGTACATGAGTAACCCGAGACTTATGATCAATGAATTTATTAGATTTATTCAATTACATGTTTACAACATACATTACATTTATACATATGCAAGACAACATCATACGTGCAATATTACAAAATTATATATTACAAACACGCGTTTCACTTTTTTTACACATTTATATTCTCGTTTCACGTCCATACACGCTCGGTTTATTATTATTATTATTATTATTAGTATTATTATCATTATTATCATTAGTACTATTATTATTATTATTTCATTTTTTTCTTTTAAAAAAAAGAATCACCTCCCTTTCAACCACCAACTCCCAACTAACTCATTTAATACCCCAAACCCTAATCCACACTTATAAATACCCACTCCTTTTCACTCCTCCACCCTTACACCCTCTAAATTCTCTCACAAATCTCTCCAAGTGCTCCATTTCTTCCAAGATTTTTGGCAGAATTTTATAAGGTAAAAACCTTATTTTTCTTCAAGTTTCTTCCTTTTTTTTCTTAACAATTCTTCCTTCACCCTCTTGGATAAACCTCTAGGATCTTATCATTTGTTTACCTTAGTAAACATCTAAGATAAGTCACCATTTGAGGTCCAAGTTGTGGTCTTTCAACTAACATTTCTTCTTCTTCATGTTCTTGTTTGGATATTTTACATCTAGTTGTGGTAAAACCAAACCAAGCTTCCATCAAAATTCTATGACGGAAGCCTTGTGCTAAGGTATTTGGATGAAGTAGATGAACATAGGTTCATCTACCATAAGACATCCAATTGCCACAAGGTGTTCAAATCCTATACATAAATATTATAAATAAATCTAACAAGGTTTGTGGATTTCCCAACCTTTCTCTTGGCCACTTCAAGTGGTATATTACTAACTATACTAACTTTTGACCATCCGAATTCCTAACTAAGTTAGGGGTTTGTGTTTCGGTCCGCCGTCGGCGATGCATGACCAACTTGATACTATTATACATATATATATTATTTATTATTTCTTCTCCACCGAACTTATGCCTACGTTACCTTTTAGGTTAACCGGCATTCCCGACTCTTCACCTTCCCGTTCATCCTTTCGTTAACACGCCAAACCGTGAGTTTCATACTTGGCCCTTTTACATTTTTGCACTTTGGGACTTGAAAACATGTACATATTCAAAACACATACACTACAAGATTCACACTTTATTCAAACACAATTCATTAACATGCTCATGTGACAACAACTTGACTACATGCTTAAATACAACCTGTTAATACAATAGTTCATTAATTCTTGCAAAACCGCACTTAACAAGTATATCGCTATAGAATTGACACCCGTCGGCTTTTCGTTACCTTTATGGAGCCCCCGATCTTGTTATGTTATTTATTCGACTAGTATTCTTTGGATGCTAGGTATGCTATGTCAACAATAGGTTTGAACTATATCATTACAAATTGTATGAACATTAGTAAAGTATGTCTATGCATGTGAATTGTTGCTTTAAACATGACTATTATATGTATGAAACTTGTATGAACTCACCAACTTTATTGTTGATCAAATATTATTTTACATGTTTTCAGGAGATGTTTGATGCTACCATGGAAATGGAATCTAGGGACTTTGCCTTAGATATCAAATTTAAATATTTTTGTCTTTTGTTTATCAATGTATTTCCTTTAATTGAAACAATTGTATTTGAAATTCTTAGTTTAATGAAATCGGTTAAATTTATATTTCAACAATAGTGCCACGATGCCTTTGAACAATCCTACACGTCACGTTCGGTGATTCTGCCGCCGAATGGGTTGTGACAGATTGGTATCAGAGCCGTGGTTATATGGAATTAGGAAAATTGCTTATTTGACCTAGCCTATAACTAAGGACCCGTTTTAGACCATTCCTTATGACTCTTAATACGCTTGTTCTACCACCTTTGCTTCTTACTTATTCTTTGGACTAAATACACCGTCATGGATTTCAAGACATCAAGACACTCATATTTCACCAAAGAAACGAACTCACCAAAAGAGGGTAATTCCTCATTCAGTGATAAGTTTCACTCCGCCTAAGACTTAGGAATTTATCATCAAGTTAGGTGTGAAAACCTCACCTTGACGGTAAAAGAATTCCACTCACAAACGCTCTTGGGAAACCTTACCGTTAAAGTTAGGAGTGATTTCCTATCTCAAACGGTTAAGGCACCAACCCTATACAAAATGGAACGACACCACCAAACTAGGAGTGAAATCCACAATTTGATGATTAGTTCCACTCTTAAAATTTTCAATCTCGCCAAAGTCTCGGCTTTGCTATTGACTAGGGACACGTAGTAACCGGAAGGGTAAAATACCGTTAACCGAATTACCGGCGAGAGTATTTTATCTATTAGGCCAAAACGTGTTTCCCGAACTCAATAGAAGGTTTGACCACTTGGGTTTGTCGACGTTTTCGTTAGTTCAAGAGCCGAGCTAACGAGACACTCCAACTTTTTACAAACAAGCCTCTCTTTTATATATAAACTATTTTCACTACTATTATTATACTAACTTGGTTCGATCTCGTGGACGCTCGCTTTTCGCTACTCGCCTTACTAACTTCAAAACGCTAATACATTCGAGAACTAATTAAATTTATGCTCTTTCATCGTCACATGTTTGTTATATACACTATTTCCGTACATGATTCACATGACCAAACGTGCTATTACATGAAATTACTTGATTACAATTTTTATGCAAAACCATTGATCTAAGTCTCACAATCCCCTTTTGTAGATGTCTTCATCTCGCCACTCTGCTACCGCCAGGAACAACAAGAGGGACAAGCGTTTGGCCGCACTCGTGGCCAAGCAAATGGCCCAAGTCATCCCTGGCCTCATCCAGAACCTCACCCCCAACGGATTGGTCGAATCCAACACCGAAACTCCCAACTCCCACGCCCAACACTACCGAACCTTCCTTGCTTGTCGTCCCGAATCTTTCACGGGACTCGAAGGTGCAACCAAGCTCCTTAGCTGGTTTGCGAGCATGGAAAACACCTTCTCGGTAAGCGAGACCCCGGACCACCTCCGGACTCGCTACGCCGCTAGCCTCTTCAAAGAGCAAGCTCTCGCTTGGTGGGATAGCGAGAAGGAGCTCGACGAGGAAATCGTCACCCTGTCTTGGAAGGAACTCAAAGCTTTTATGCGCGAGGAGTACTGCCCTCCCCACGAGTTGCAAGCACTCGAGGAGGAGTTTTTCACCCTCAAACAGGACAGCGGTGACAATGCTGCCTACAACCTCCGTTTCCAACAACTCTCCGTCCTTGCGCCTCGCCAAGTTGACACCATAGAGCGATCTGTGGCCAAGTACATACAAGGCCTCCCGTCCGTCATCAAGGACACGGTCGCCGCCGCCGAACCCACCAACCTCGCCAAGGCCATGCTCCTTGCGGCCGCTTTCTCCCGAAACCGTGTTCAGGATGGTACTTTAACCAGTCGGAGCACCAAGAAGCACGCCACCCAAGCCATCGTTGAGCCCACCGAACCCAAAGTCACCGAACCAAAACCCGCCAAAACCCCTACTCACCAAAACAACAAAAAGCGCAAGTCCCAAGCCCGGAACTATGCGGTTGTCACCCCCGTTAACCAAGTGCCGATGAACCAAGACCTGACACCCCAAAAGAAACCGTATGGTGGATCTTACCCATTATGCAACACTTGCCAATACCACCACCCAAACAACCTCCCATGCCGAAAATACACCTCGTGTGGCAAATTCGGACACCTTGCCAACCTATGCCGCAACCCACAACAACCCCAAAACACCCAAGCTCCCCCACCAAACCGAAACCCACCGGCCATCACAAATGGTCGGGCTTGCTACCGTTGTGGTGATCCAAACCACATGAGCCCACAATGCCCACAAAACCAAAACCAACACCACCACAACAACAACCCCACCAACAACAACAACCGCAACCAACCACCCAACCAAAACCAACCCACAAACCCAAGAGGCCGTGCTTACAACATCAATGCGGTGCAGGCACAAACTGATAACGACGTGGTTAACGGTATGTTTCCTATCAATGGTCGTTATGCTTCTGTTTTATTTGATACCGGTGCGGATAAAAGTTTCGTATCGCTAGAATTTGAACTTATGTTAGCTAAGACCCGATCTAAGTTAGAGAACTCCTTCACTGTCGAAATCGCGGACGGAAAATCCACCTTTTGTGACACGATTATCCTCGATTGTACTCTCGACCTTAATGGTCATCCCTTCTCGATCGATCTCATACCCATGCAATTGGGGAGTTTTGATGTCATAGTAGGCATGGATTGGCTTGCCAAGAACCATGCCGAAGTCGTTTGCTTTGAGAAATTCATCCGTATTCCCCTTCTATCCGGTCAAGTTTTGCAAATCCATGGCGAAAGGCCATCCGGTGGACTCAAACTCATGTCCTGCACCAAAGCCCAAAAATATTTACTAAAGAACTACGTGGCCTTTTTGGCCCAAGTAGTGAAAAAGAAAGAAAAGGGCAAAGGTGTAAAAGACATTCCCATCATTTGCGATTTCCCCGAAGTCTTTCCCGAGGACCTACCCGGTCTTCCTCCATCCCGTGAGGTCGAATTCCGAATTGATCTCATGCCCGGTACGACTCCGATTGCCAAAGCTCCTTACCGCCTTGCACCCTCCGAGATGCAAGAACTTGCCGGTCAACTTCAAGAGTTAGCCGACAAGGGTTTCATTCGTCCGAGTTCATCCCCGTGGGGCGCTCCCGTTTTATTCGTTAAAAAGAAAGACGGATCGTTCCGCATATGCATCGATTATCGTGAGCTTAAAAAACTCACTATCAAGAATCGGTATCCTTTGCCTCGCATCGACGATCTTTTCGACCAACTCCAAGGTGCGTATTGTTTTTCCAAGATCGATCTCCGTTCGGGATATCATCAACTTCGTGTTCATGAGGACGACATTCCCAAAACCGCATTTCGAACCCGATACGGACACTACAAATTTATGGTGATGCCTTTCGGGCTAACCAATGCACCCGCGGTTTTCATGGATCTCATGAACCGAGTGTGCAAACCGTATTTGGACAAATGCGTAATCGTCTTCATTGATGACATTCTCATCTATTCCAAATCCCGATCCGCCCACGAGGAACACCTTCGCTTAATATTGGAGTTACTAAGAAAAGAACGACTTTACGCCAAATTCTCCAAGTGTGAATTTTGGCTTAAGGAAGTCCAATTTTTGGGACACATTATTAGTGATAAGGGGATCCATGTGGATCCAGCCAAAATCAAAGCAGTCAAGAACTGGATTGCTCCGAAATCTGCTACTGAAGTCCGCTCATTCCTTGGTCTTGCGGGCTATTACCGTCGTTTCATCGCCAACTTTTCCAAGATCTCATTAACTCAAAAAGGGAAACCCTACGAGTGGGGCCCTAAAGAAGAGGAAGCTTTCCAAACACTTAAGGATAAGCTTTGCAATGCTCCGATCCTTACTCTTCCCGACGGAAACGATGACTTCGTGGTGTATTGCGACGCCTCTAACATTGGTCTCGGTTGTGTTCTCATGCAACGAGGCAAGGTCATCGCTTACGCATCCCGTCAACTCAAGATCCATGAGAAGAATTACACGACTCATGATCTTGAACTCACCGCCGTCGTCTTTGCTCTCAAGCTTTGGAGACACTACCTTTACGGTACCAAATGCGTGGTCTTCACAGATCACAAGAGTCTCCAACATCTTCATAACCAAAAGGATCTAAACATGCGCCAACGCCGAGGGATTGAAACAATCAAAGATTACGAATGCGAAATTCGCTACCATCCCGGTAAAGCGAACGTCGTTGCCGATGCCCTCAGCCGAAAGCACCATGTGAAATTCCTTTGTGCTCGTATGCAACCCGACATCCATGTCCGTATTTGTGAAGCCCAACATCTTTCGGTCACCGAAGGCGACATGTACAACGAAATGTCTTGTGGTGTCGAACTTCAACTCGAGACCAAACCCAACGGTTTACTTTATTTCATGAATCGTGTTTGGGTTCCCAATCATTCCGATCTTCGTTCTTCCATCATGCATGAGGCTCACAAGTCTCAGTATTCGGTCCACCCTGGTACAGATAAAATGTACAAGGATCTGCGTTCTATCTACTGGTGGCCCGGTATGAAAAAGGATATCGCGCTCTATGTGTCGAAGTGTAATACTTGCGCTAGAGTGAAAGCCGAGCACCAACGTCCATCCAGTTTGCTCGTGCAACCGGAGATTCCAGTTTGGAAATGGGAGAGCATTGCTATGGATTTCATTACCAAACTCCCATTGACATCCTCTCGTCATGATTTCGTTTGGGTTATCATCGATCGTCTCACCAAATCTGCTCACTTCATTCCCATCCGCGAGAGCTACCCCGTTGCAAGGCTAGCTCAAATCTACATCGCGGAAATCGTTAGTCGTCATGGTGTTCCTTTGGACATCATATCCGATCGTGACAGTCGTTTCACCTCCCGTTTTTGGGAATCCTTCAATGAAGCCATGAGTACTCAACTCAATCTTAGTACGGCTTACCACCCTCAGACGGATGGTCAGATTGAACGTACTATCCAAACTCTCGAGGATATGCTTCGATCGTGTGTCATTGATTTCAGTGGTAATTGGGACGTGCACTTGCCTTTGATCGAGTTCTCTTACAACAATAGTTACCATACCAGCATCGGCATGGCTCCATTTGAGGCACTTTATGGTCGAAAATGTCGGTCACCCGTTTGTTGGACCGAGATCGGCGAAACACAAATTACCGGACCTGAGTTAATCTAAGAGACCACAGACAAGATCCTCAAAATTCGTGACAACCTACGTACCGCTCGGAGTCGACAAAAGAGTTACGCCGACCGAAAGCGCAACGCGGTTACTTTCGAAGTTGGAGATTTCGTTTTCCTTAAGGTTTCACCTTGGAAAGGAGTCTTTCGCTTCGGGAAGCGAGGAAAACTATCCCCACGTTAGGTTGGTCCTTTCAAGATTTTTGAGAAAGTCGGTTCTGTTGCATACAAACTTGATCTCCCTACTGAGCTTAGCAACATCCACCCCACCTTCCACGTCTCTAACTTGAGAAAGTGCTTATCAAATGAAGATCTCCAAGTTCCACTTGAAGACGTTCAGATCGACCCAACAATGCACTTTGTCGAGAAACCTGTTGAGATAATGGATCGTGAAGTCAAACAACTCAAGCGTAGTCGTATTCCAATCATTAAGGTACGTTGGGAAGGAAAACGTGGTGCAGAATTCACTTGGGAACGTGAAGACCAAATGAAAGCCAAGTACCCGCATCTTTTTTCAGAGTCTTCCTCATGAAAGAAATTTCGGGACAAAATTTTCTAAAGTCGGGGAGACTGTAATATCCGTACCTTCCACATCATCATTTATTTACATTTTGTACCCTTGTACTTTCATTTTTGAATCCATTGTAACCCGAGACTTATGATCAATGAATTTATTAGATTTATTCAATTACATGTTTACAACATACATTACATTTATACATATGCAAGACAACATCATACGTGCAATATTACAAAATTATATATTACAAACACGCGTTTCACTTTTTTTACACATTTATATTCTCGTTTCACGTCCATACACGCTCGGTTTATTATTATTATTATTAGTAGTAGTGGTATTATCATTATTATCATTAGTACTATTATTATTATTTCAGTTTTTTCTTTAAAAAAAAAGAGAATCACCTCCCTTTCAACCACCAACTCCCAACTAACTCATTTAATACCCCAAACCCTAATCCAAACTTATAAATACCCATTCCTTTTCACTCCTCCACCCTTACACCCTCCAAATTCTCTCACAAATCTCTCCAAGTGCTCCATTTCTTCCAAGATTTTTGGCAGAATTTTATAAGGTAAAAACCTTATTTTTTTTCAAGTTTCTTCCTTTTTTTTCGTAACAATTCTTCCTTCACCCTCTTGGATAAACCTCTAGGATCTTATCATTTGTTTACCTTAGTAAACATCTAAGATAAGTCACCATTTGAGGTCCAAGTTGTGGTCTTTCAACTAACATTTCTTCTTCTTCATGTTCTTGTTTGGATATTTTACATCTAGTTGTGGTAAAACCAAACCAAGCTTCCATCAAAATTCTATGATGGAAGCATTGTGCTAAGGTATTTGGATGAAGTAGATGAACATAGGTTTATCTACCATAAGACATCCAATTGCCACAAGGTGTTCAAATCCTATACATAAATATTATAAGTAAATCTAACAAGGTTTGTGGATTTTCCAACCTTTCTCTTGGCCACTTCAAGTGGTATATTACTAACTATACTAACTTTTGACCATCCGAATTCCTAACTAAGTTAGGGGTTTGTGTTTCGGTCCGCCGTCGGCGATGCATGACCAACTTGATACTATTATACATATATATATTATTTATTATTTCTTCTCCACCGAACTTATGCCTACGTTACCTTTTAGGTTAACCGGCATTCCCGACTCTTCACCTTCCCGTTCATCCTTTCGTTACCACGCCAAACCGTGAGTTTCATACTTGGCCCTTTTACATTTTTGCACTTTGGGACTTGAAAACATGTACATATTCAAAACACATACACTACAAGATTCACACTTTATTCAAACACAATTCATTAACATGCTCATGTGACAACAACTTGACTACATGCTTAAATACAACCTGTTAATACAATAGTTCATTAATTCTTGCAAAACCGCACTTAACAAGTATAGCGCTATAGAATTGACACCCGTCGGCTTTTCGTTACCTTTATGGAGCCCCCGATCTTGTTATGTTATTTATTCGACTAGTATTCTTTGGATGCTAGGTATGCTATGTTAACAATAGGTTTGAACTATATCATTACAAATTGTATGAACATTAGTAAAGTATGTCTATGCATGTGAATTGTTGCTTTAAACATGACTATTATATGTATGAAACTTGTATGAACTCACCAACTTTATTGTTGATCAAATATTATTTTACATATTTTCAGGAGATGTTTAATGCTACCATGGAAATGGAATCTAGGGACTTTTCCTTAGATATCAAATTTAAATATTTTTGTCTTTTGTTTATCAATGTATTTCCTTTAATTGAAACAATTGTATTTGAAATTCTTAGTTTAATGAAATCGGTTAAATTTATATTTCAACAATAGTGCCACGATGCCTTTGAACAATCCTACACGTCACGTTCGGTGATTCCGCCGCCGAATGGGTTGTGACAACGCCGCTGGTACTTCCTATATATAAACCCTTTTAATATATCATGGAGAAACCGTTATGAAGTTTTAAGGTGAGGACTGGTTGGGGAAAATAAATCAAACATATACATGAAATGAAAACAAATGCTTGACACATTTGGGATGTTATGAGTCTAAGATACTCAAGGTCCCAAATAAAATGAGATACCCGGCCTGTAAGGTGGATCTCAATAAATAATAAATAAGAGAACTCCAAGCCTACGGGGCTGAAGGGGAAAAGATTCCAAGCCTACGGGGCTGTGGAATGAATGAGTCTTCGTGACAATTGCGAGGGGTCTATACTGACGAGTATAAGAACCTTGCCAACACTCGGACCGAAGGTACGACGTAAGATGGTTGCGAGGGGGTTAACACACCCATAAAATATACGAATACCGTGATCGGAGGTACGTTCGAAGATGGTCACGGGGGCACCGAGAGCTCGAGAAAACGTGAACAATAATAAGAACCTAAAGGGTTCATAATGAAATGAAAAGTTGCAGTGTACTTACTTAACGAAAGCTAATTCAAAAACGTTTTTCAAACACTGCAGGAAAGAGGCACATGGAATTAAGCTTCCTTGGGACAGAACAATCGGAGTTGAAAGATCCCTATGTAATATGATGTAATTACATTGTCTTTTGTAAAACAATGATTATAAATGAAAAATTTACCTTAGCTATTTAATGGCAAGGTTTTGTCAAACTGGGACCGTTTTCCGCAATATAATACTCTGATGAAATATGAAATAAGTAGGATGTTTCAGGTTGGTATCAGTGCACGGTTTGAGGGATTTAAGTATCGGAAGGGGTACTTAAACTCAAACCATAAATGCTCATGATATAAATAGGGATTCAATCCGAGGCCGTCCAAGGAAGCAGGTATGTTTAAATTCAAGTGCTAGAACATAAATGTATGAATATACGTGGGCAGAAATTTGTATGACATAAATGTATGAATACAACTGATTTAATTAAATACATAACTGGAATGTAAATGTGTCAACTGAAATCAAGATGTAGAAACAGGTACCAAAAATTCTTCCTTAGAGTGAAAACCGATTTTCCCGAATGAATCCTCCTTCAAAAGATGTATAGAAATAAAGTACAAAAGGTTTGGGCTAATATTCTCCCGTTTTATAGGAGAATATTTCGTGTTATTGGTGTCCTAGAAGATGTCGTAACTGCTTAAAATTGCCTCTTATTTATAGGCTGAATTTTGAATTATGTACAACTGTACAAAAGTCGGTTGTATAGCTGTACACCGGATAAGGCATACCTTTCAAAGCAGCTCAGTACGCAATTCAAGGCAATTTGGATAAGGTTAATTTTTGTACAGTTGTACAATCTGGATGAGAGCTAGTTGACCAACTGTTCGGGTCTTCATTTATGTACAGTTGTACACAGAGATTTTGTACATCTTCATTCCTGTATAATTGTACCCAAAGATTTTGTACAACTGTACAACTTGGTTTAGATGGCTGGCCAGCAGAATGATTTTGTACAACTATAAGAATTTACACAAAACTTATTTTCCTAGGTTTTATGTGCATGAATCATGCTTTGTATCCTTGCTAACTCGAATTGGGATTCAGGTGGTAATCAAAGGATCACAATTTCTAGCAACTAAACCGTCACCCTATGGATTTTCGAGTGGTGAAGCTGTAGATCGATTAGCCGTTGTCACTCTTAATTATACCGTTATTCTTCTTGTCATAGCATAAATACGGATTTAGAAATATAATTAGATGGGTATGTTTCTTCTAAAATTTTTAAATTTTAGAGTAAATTACTATTTGATTCCCTGACGTTTGTCCATTTTAACTAGTTGAGTCCCTTATATTTCAAAACCTCGGTCTGAACCCTGACTTTTTATTTTTGACTCCATTTGAGTCCAAATGGCTAACGTCGTTAGATTTAATAGTTAACTTTTTTCTGAAATGACCAAAATACCCTCAAGGACTTAAATGGTTAAAAAACGTTATATATTCTACCCTCTCTCTTCTCCCCACCACCACCACCACCACTTTGTATTTCTTAGCCCCACCTCTCTCCTTCCTTCCATTTCTATTTCTTATTCATTTTTTTCTCCAAAACCAAAAAACGATCTGATATCAAATTACGAAATTACAACTTCGATCTCAAATTACCAGACCAGACTGTCAAGGGGGATTCGAGTTCCTAACAACGGTAGCCTGAGGGCTAGCCGGAGCTCGTGGGATGTTATTGGTGGACATACCAGCGGGAGTTACCACCTGGGTAACACTGTCGGAGATATAACCACTCCCCCCGAGCCATCCTGGGCCAGAGGGCCGTCAACCGGTTGAGAGGTAATAGGAACCCGCATAGACAGCGTGAGGTCCTGAGCTTCAATCGAAGAAGTCGGCTGGGTAGGAAGATGACTAGGGGTAGACGCAACATCAGGAGACGGAATCACCTTAAGAACCTTACTCGTAGGCAGGGAACCATCACTTTGGGGGGAACCGATAATGGGATTGACAGTATCTCCCTCCGAAATAGTGTTTGGATGGTGGAATACAGCCACCAGATGGATTCATGCATGGGAATTAGGGGCACAAGTGGAGAATCCGAAAGAAAGAGACCGGAGAAGAGAGTGGGAATTAGGGGCGCAAGTGGGGATTCCGATGAGGTTGCCGAGGTGAAGGTGGTGGTGGTGGGGAGAAGAGGTGGTAGAATATATAATGTTATTTAACCATTTGAGTCCTTGAGGGTATTTTGGTCATTTCAGAAAAAAACTTAACTATTAAATCTAACGACGTTAGCCATCTGGACTCAAATAGAGTTAAAAATGAAAAGTTAGGGTTCAGACCAAGGTTTAAAACATAAGAGTATCCGTAGTGGGAGCGTGAGAGGGGGGTGGCGTGAGCCATATAGGATTTTCACGCCCAGGAACACCGCCCCCTAGGCGTGAAAGGGGCGTGAAAAGGGGGGGGGGGGGATTTCACGGGCGCTGAGCTTGTATTTTGTTTGACTTTTGAGTCAAATTGTTATTATTATTTATTTTATTATTATTATTATTAGTTTTATTATTATTATTATTTCTATTATTATTATTATTATTATTAGTTTTATTATTATTATTAGTTCTATTATTATTATTAGTTGTATTATTATTATATGTTTTTAGTTTTATTATTATTATTAATATTATTATTAGTTTTATTATATTTATTATTATTGTTATTAGTTTTATTATTATTAGAGTAAACTGCCATTTTCGTCCCTGTGGTTTGGTCAAAATTGCCACTTTCATCCAATAGTTTGTTTTTTTGTATCTGGGTCCTCGTGGTTTTAAAATATTGCCATTTTCATCCTCGTGGTTTTAAAATATTGCCACTTTCATCCAGTCAGCTAACACCGTCCGTTTTTCTCAATTAAATGAGGGGTATTTCAGTCCTTTTACATATTTGTTTTATTTCTTCATCTTTTTTACTCTCACTTTTTAATCATCCCCAATTTAACCTCTAATTTAATCATCCACCTGCTGGCCTTCTTCCTCTTTTCCTGACCAGTTTCCGACGAGCACCACTGGAACACCTCCGTCGCTTGTTTCTATGATTAAAAAGTGAGAGTAAAAAAGATGAAGAAATAAAACAAATATGTAAAAGGACTGAAATACCCCTCATTTAATTGAGAAAAACGGACGGTGTTAGCTGACTGGATGAAAGTGGCAATATTTTAAAACCACGAGGATGAAAATGGCAATATTTTAAAACCACGAGGACCCAGATACAAAAAAACAAACTATTGGATGAAAGTGGCAATTTTGACCAAACCACAGGGACGAAAATGGCAGTTTACTCTTATTATTAATTAAATGCGGGGCGTGAAACCATTACGTACCTTAGTGATTATGTGCAGTAAAAACCCCTGTGATGATGTGACGCTGACGTGAAGAAAGGTGAAAGAGAGGAACGTGAAACGATTACGAATAATATAATAAACTTAACTAGTTAAAATAAACGAAATTAAAGTACTCAAAAAGGAATTTACTCTAATTTTAGCATATTTACATCCCATCAAGTGGTCGGCTTATTTTAAATAGTTTATTCCAGTCACTGATTTCTTTCACATGGTTCAAAATAAATGGACCCACTTGAGTTTGTTTGATTCATGTCTGCTGGCTGCTGCTTTCTCCCAATCTCCCAACTACCCACCTCTCTCACCGAACTTCCACGCAAAATCTCATGTACTTCCGTGTTCAACAACTCCAGGTACCCTTTCTTGCATTTATTATAAAATCTTTCTTGTTCCCTTTGAAATCTTGAATCTACAAAAGATACCCCTGCACTGATTCAATGTATTTTCGTCTAAAAAATTAATTTTTTTTAAAGGGTTTCAAGTCTTTTTGCAGAAATTGAATTGGGTGTTGTTTTTTTGAGCAAAAAATGGCGGTTTCTGGTGCATTGAGTTATGGAATTGGTGGTGTTGTAAGTGAAAAGAAGGCAATTAGAAGGCATCTGGTTACCCAGTTGCCTATACAAAAGCTTGGTGTAAGAAATAGAATTGGAATTCAAAATAGGAGATTGAGATTGAATAATGTAATTAGGGGTTGTGGGTTGATTAGTGATAAAGAGGCTTTGGAGGGTTATGATTTGGGTGGTTCTAATTTGGAAGAGAGGTTAGCTGAAACACGAGATCGGCTCGTAAACGGTTCAGTTGATGAACAAATGTAAGAATTTTCAGTCATTGATTGTTTATTTGATGTTATGTGAGTGATATGGAATGTGTAGTCCTGATTTCTGTTTGGTTATGTTTGTTTTTGGTTAGTGGATCAGTGGGGAGTTTGAAAGATGTTACGCGGGCTCCTAGCGTGCAAACTGAGCTTGTGTTGCTTGCATTGCCGGCTATTGCGGGCCAAGCTATTGAACCTTTGGCACAGCTTATGGAAACCGCCTATATCGGTAGACTAGGTAAGCATAATTCATAAACAAGTCACTCATTTAGCCATGGCACTCGCGTATCAATTAATATTGGTTTAAATCAATGTGATACACAACACCATATCACGTATAGATTCGCGTATAGAATGATGATATTAGGGGTTGGGTGAGTAAAAGTATATACACGACTAAAAGTAGATAGGCGATCAAAGATTCTTGTATCTCATGGCTATATGCGTGAAATTGTTCTGGCATGACTATACAAAGATTCTTGTATCTCATGCCTATATGCGTGAAATTGTTCTGACATGACTATAGAGGTATAACACACTCAGAAAAATGGCTACTTTCGTGATTTTCTTTAAATGTTATGTCTTCGGTTGATGCAATCGTGTGTAGGATTAGTGATTTTAACATGTATTCTGCCTACATTTGTAATAAATTTATATTTACTTCATAAATTGCCTACTTTTCGTAGCCATATCCATTGTTTGCTTCATAACTTGTAAATTGTGTACCCGGTTCCCATTTAAGGTGCCTTGGAGTTGGCATCAGCCGGTGTGTCGATATCAATCTTCAATATAGTATCGAAGGTGTTCAATATTCCCCTGCTTAGCGTTGCAACTTCATTTGTGGCTGAAGACATAGCTAAGCATGCACAGAGTGAATTGGATTCAGGTATACCTTTAAGTTATACCAATAAAATGGGAAAAATAGATAATAATGACACGTGATGCTTGATCTTATAGAATTATGTATGAGCATATTTTACACAAAAAATGTAACAAAAAGCACCTATAATCTTGCAGAAGAAAGAAGGCAATTATCTTCAGTCTCTACCGCATTAGTTTTATCTGTTGGAATCGGTATACTCGAGGCGACAGCGTTGTACTTTGGAGCTGGAACCTTTCTCAATTTAATGGGAATATCATCAGTAAGTATACTGAAGCCATATTTTTTTACACAATTGATATGATTCATCGAGTTAATAGAAGTAACCATCCATACAATGATCAGGCTTCTTCGATGCGCATTCCCGCTCAACGGTTTCTTCAACTTAGAGCACTTGGTGCTCCTGCTGTTGTACTTTCCTTGGCTATTCAAGGCATATTCCGTGGATTCAAGGATACAAAGACGCCTGTATTTTGTCTAGGCAAGTGTTTGTTGAAGTCATTACATCACACATCAGTGAAGTTATATTCAAAGGTGTTTGGATGTGCGTTTTGGATGTTTCTAATGTTTGGATAAACAGATTCTACTTCTGATTATGTAGTTTAAACACACATCCAAACACCCCGGTTATCAAAATGGCTTACTCATGCATATAATGAAATGTACAGGAGTTGGAAATTTGGCAGCGGTATTCTTTTTTCCCGTTCTCATGTATGTTTTTAGATTGGGTGTCACCGGTGCCGCCATCTCCACCATCGCATCACAGTACGTACTGTTAATTATAATTATTAGTAGTTTAATATTAGGGTTTAGATGTATTTAGCCCATGGCCCAAGATAGGTTTCTCTAGGGTTTATGGGCTTCTCTAGGGTTTTCTCACCTGTATATGTTGAGGGTTCCCCTTCCATTGTAATTACACAATCAGATATTTTTTCCAATATGAACATTAATATTTATGATGTTTATTTAAATGATACAGATATATTGTGACATTTACAATGATATGGTACCTTAATAAGAAGACTGTTTTGAAACTACCAAAAATGAAGAATTTACGTTTTGGAGGTTATCTGAAATCCGGTACGTGTTTCTTGATCATAGTATCTGTTGACTATCCCAAGTAGTCAAAATGGTTGACTATAGTTAACCATTTATGGTTTCTATTGTTAAGGATAAAACCATCCAATTATGGAATGAATCAATCAATTGAATACCATTCTTTATATCTATTCAGGCGGTTTTCTGCTAGGGAGAACTCTAGCTGCGGTTGCAACAGTAACATTAAGTACATCAATGGCTGCACGCCAAGGGCCAATTTCCATGGCTGCACATCAAATATGCTTGCAAGTATGGTTATCTTCATCTCTCCTTGCAGACGCCCAGGCATCTGCTGGTCAGGCTCTGATCGCGAGTTCTATCTCAAAACGCAACTACAGCAGAGTTAAAGAGATCACATTTTATGCTTTAAAGGTTTGGGTGATTTTTACTACTTTTGTTTTGACTTTGAAACATTTCGTTTTTAACATCTGTTTATTATCTTGTAATGCAGACCGGATTCATAACCGGGGTTAGCTTAGCTGTCATTTTGGGCTCGTCTTTTGGTACCTTAGCCAAATTGTTCACCAACGATGCACAAGTTCTAGCCATTGCTAGATCTGGTGTACTGGTATGTACTGGAAACTCGTACGATTTGATTTGCTATTACTAGAGGTGCAAATTTTGATCCTTTTACTAATGAACGGGTTGATTTGTGTTATGTTTTATCCCTGACGGGCCAATGGGGTAAAAGTAAAAAAATTTGCTAAAAGGGGAACAGATGCAAAGTCATCCAAATAGTATATAAAGCCTCCTAAATCTTTTTCTTCCAAATATTATATCATTATTTTTGGAATAATATATATATACACACACACACACATACATATATATTGATAAGCGTGAGAATCCTTCACTGGAAAACTCACGGGCCAACAAATCCCATGGGATTAGGTAATCACACTTGCGCTGGGCAGGTGCCCTGCAAGGGGTTAAAGGTAGAAACCAGTGGAATAATATATATTTTGCATCACATTTAACACACTTATTGTTCATAAAAATTGGACAAAAAGTTTCGGGTCAATCTGACCTACAAAAAGTTCTTTTAGACCGTCACTTAACCTGCTTGACCCATCCATCTGCCAAGTCTAACTCGATTAATATATTTTAACAGTTTGTCAGCGCAAGTCAACCAATTACCGCTCTTGCTTATATTTATGACGGCCTTCATTATGGAGTTTCAGATTTCTCATTTGCAGCATGCTCGATGGTAAGATACCATCTATATTTCCTAAAATAAAATACAAAAAAATACGAGTATTACAACTAAATATTAATGGTATATAGATGTTGGTGGGAGCAATGTCATCTTTGTTTCTACTCTACGCTCCCTCGGTTTTTGGTCTTGCGGGTGTTTGGGCAGGCTTAACATTATTCATGGGCATGCGCGCTGTTGCAGGATATATAAGGTAAAACCAAAATGAGGCTTCAAGCTTCCTTAATCACTCCAAATTCAGGTTTATGTTGTTGACTGTTCTTATATTGCAGGTTAGCTCAGAAAAATGGTCCATGGTGGTTCTTGCAGGCGATCCCTGAAGCCGAGGTTAGTTGTTGCAACACAAAATGTATATTGTGTGACTAACGATAGATTACATCATTGTTTAACCCACATTATGATTTCAGATTGCTGTATCACAGAAAACTTGATCAATGCATAGCTTAACATGCAAAAGCTAGCGGTTGTATACTAAAAACTTCGCATTAGGATGGCCTCGACAGCTACTGGAATAAGTTGTCGCTATCATCTTGATGTTTGTAGCTAAAAATCCCGTCAGCCATCCAGGTTGCCAGTTTTGATGATGTGGGGCAGCTTTATTTGCTACCCTGAAGCTTCTTTTACACGATATTTACATGTATGTACAGTCTGATGATATTTCTAAATATTGACAATGTTATTATCTTGTTATATTTTTCGTGTAAAATTTTGTATGATTCGGCGTTCCATCGTCATTTTTGGTTCACAAAAGCTATGCACTGTTGGATATTTTAGTGTAATTGGATTAACTTGTTTGATCAATACATATCATTATAAATATCAAATAGTTAGTAGGTGCGGAGTGCACGCTTATTTGAGTTTATTATGATATAACGGGGGTACGGGGGCAGCGCTCCTGGAAGCGGGGTCCAAGGGGCGGCAGCCCCTGACTGGGATCGAAAATTATTTTGACACTTATTACTTTATAAAAATTGTATTAGAAATTAATTTTCTAATAAATTATTATATAAAATTCGTGTAAAAAATTCGGCGGATATTATTTAAAATTCGAATTTCGAATTTGAAATAAAAGAATAATTGCCAAAGGCAGTTATCTTTTTTCCCAGATAAACACTGTATTGATCATACGATGTTTTTTACTCTGGTTCAATATCATCACAAAAAATCTCCATATTTGGTGTTCTAAAATTCTCTGATTTGTATTCGATCAAACATTTGGGTGAACCACCAAATAGTTTTGTTCTGAAAGTGATCACACGTCTTTCAGAGTATCCAAGTATCATTCCGTTTTCTGCAATTTCTACAACATGCACTGCCGATGACTTGTGTACTATGACTTAGGTAGGAGGGTGTGGGATGGATGATGGGAGGGAGAGTCCTAGGTGGCAGGCAGGCTGGTCATTTGCGGCACCCAAAGGAACAACCCCCTATTTTTTGCTGCTTGGGTGTGGGTGACCCTCGTCATTCATGGCATCCCAAAAATTAATACAATTTAATAATGAATACATTTTACAATATATTTAAAAACTTGAGTGACCCTGGTCATTCGAACGAGGGTGTTTCCATCTTTGAATGATGTTTGAATGAGTATAGAAGGGGAGTGATGTGAGCCTACGTGGTGGAGGAGAGAGAACACGAATGAGTCGGGTCATTCGTGTGATGATGACACCCTCCTCCTTATAAAACTTTACCCTCCTTATAAAACTATACTACTAAAGTGATTTTTTTGTTGAGTTTTATGATATTTTTATCTGACGTATCAAAGATACAATATCATCATAATGGACCTTTTTTTTAATAACACATGACTATGCATACAAACAAAGCACACCCTGACACCCACATGGTAGTTTAAACCATATGTGGTTTATGAATAAAATTTTATTCGTATCACATGTCACATGATTCTTTATAATTTGCCCATAAAATTAGAAACTAAGATTAAGAGGAACGCGGGTGAATAGTAACTCTCTTAATTGGGAGTGCTACGTGGCTAATAAAATAAATTTCTTTTATATTTTTATTTTTAACCCTTATAGTATATATAATATACGTTTTTAGCCTGTTTCATTTTCTATTAATTTCGTTTTTCTTTAATAACTTTCGTTCGTTAACTTTTTTCAAAATACGGAGTGCGCTTCTATTTGTAGTTTTTTTTGTCAACGTTTCGATATAATTTTTTTAAAACGGAGTTGTATTCAAAATCAAGTTTTTTTTCGTTGCCTATAGCGAGTGTCGTTACTGTTGTGGTACCGTTACGAGCCGAACCTATTATGGGCGAACAACATCATTGTCAATATGGGTATTGTCGGAATCCGTATCGGTATTCGCCTTATGGTTTTCGACGACCAGAAACGGTATTTTTTTTAATTCGTTTTTTCCCTTTTTTTATTATTTACCTTTATGTTTCCTTTCTATTAACATTATTTTTACCGTTACGCCTACGTTTTCGTTTAAATTTTATTAACGATGGGCCCGACACCGTTTTCTATGATAACTATTGTTCGTTAAGTTTTTTTAAATAACGGAATGCGCCGTTTTCTTAAATTTTTTTTGTCAACGTTCTGGTTAAATTTTTATTGAAGACTAAGTTCAATTCAAATTCGAGTGTTTTTTGGTATCGTACGCTATAACGAGTTTGGGATTCGATGTAAGTTTTATTCATGTAAACGAGTCAAACCAATCTGCCGCGAAACGCGGGTGTAAAAACTAGTTGTTCATATATCTTCTAGTTTTGTCTCACTTGTTATATTACTATTTTATATATTTTAATAAATAATTTAGTTTTTAATATATTGTAAATTAATATGATATACAAAGATATTTGAATTGTAATAAAACAAGTTATTATAATTAATAGAAGTTTATAATAATGTTTTAATATGTATATAAATCCGTGTGTAGTCTTTCCACATGGACAAAACTACCATATCTTTGTCCTTGACAGTGTCACAATGAGGTGTTTGTCATTGACATAGGTCGGCCCAATATCTTAAAAAAAAGTTTTAGACTCCTAAAATTTTTGGTCGTATGTGGTTTGATAAATTGTATAGGAATTAAAAATTAGTTCAAACATTTATGAGTGGATTGCACGTTGGACGCTCATCTAAAAATCTCTAAGAGCCTGAATAAGTGAATAACCATTCGACCGAAATAGACAATTGAAATCGGTGCTCAACTACATGCGCAAATGGCAGTGGTGCAAATGAATTGATCGGCTTGATTCCTTTCCCAATGCCTTACTTGAAATCGGCCGGCCGAAACTGAAATAAATGCTCTCACGAAGTTACGATTTTAATTATGTTTTTAATCTTATGTTCTTTTATAAATATAAAATTAAGTAACATAAAAGGAACATATATGAATCTTTATTACTATTTAATGATTATTTTTAAATTGACGTTGATGTTAAAATTAATTCAATAAACTTCTTGTTCTTGATTTTATTGACTAAGAAATAAACCTTAATGTTTTAAGGTTAATAAACTTCGTGTATGTAATTGTGTTTCCTGGATATGTTACATGATGAATAGATGATAGCATATATACTCCCTGGTGAGTTATCTTGTTGGGTGATATTTCAAGTTATAAGTGAACAACAGATTAATAAAAGATTAGTAAAAGTGTTTATGATATTGAATATTTAATGAATATTATTAACAAGCAAAGCCCCATTATATAGGGGAAGAATTACAACCATATACAAACTCTAAATAAAAGCAGTAGATCAATACAAATCAATTCCATAAATATATACTCTCTAATATTCCCCCTTAGTTTGAGCGTGATTAGGCCGAAAGTTCAAACTATCTCGAAAATCTTGGAAAAGTTGACGTGGTAATCCCTTAGTGAAGATATCTGCATACTGAGATGTGGACGGGGCATTAGAACTCGTACATGCCCACGCCGTACCTTTTCCCTTACAAAGTGGATGTCGATCTCCACATGTTTGGTGCGTTGATGTTGCACCGGATTCTGAGATAAGTATACTTTAGAAACATTATCGAGATACACAATGGTAGCTCGACGTAACGGGACATGAAGTTCAAGGAGCAGATTACGTATCCAACTGGTTTCTGCAACGGCGTTAGCTACTGTGTGGTATTCCTCTTCGGCGCTCGAGCGGGAAATAGTGGCCCGCCTTTTAGAAGACCACGACAGCAGGTTATCACCCAAAAACACACGATAGCCAGACATTGATCGACGTGAGTCAGGAAAACCTCCCCAATCCGCATCGGAATATGTTTTCAAAGTTGTGGTGGGGACGGAACAAGACATACTTCTTGGACCAGGTAGGTGATATCCGACCGAGTAAACGTGAGGCACTGAAGTGCCCCGGCTAGCGTGTAGTACAAGGTACCGTCAGGAAGATGCTCCCTGGAGGTGGCACTAAGCTTGGCGAACGTGTCCACCTCTGTAGCACATGGTTTATAGTTGGTCATGCCCGCTCATTGAAGTATATCACGGGTGTTTGAAGCCTGAGACAAAAATAGACCATTCTTATCTCGTATCTGCCTAGATCGGACATGGAATATTCCCTCGAGAGGGTGTCAATGATGGTTTTAAGTAGACGGGAGTCGGAAGTGGTGAGCAAAATATCGTCTACGTATAGAAGTAGATATGCACGTCTTTCCTCGTGAGCATAGGTAAACAGGTAGTGATCACAAGTGTTCCTGTGAAAGCCATGAACGGTGATAAATGTGAAGAATCGGTTGTACCATGCCCTCGGTGCCTGTTTCAACTCGTAAAATGATTTCTTTAAGCGACATACATGAGTGGGGTCCGTTTGATCAACAAATCTCGAAGGTTGATGCATAAAAATTGTTTCCTGTAAATCGCCATGAAGAAATGCGTTTTTCACGTCTAATTGGTGAATCGGCCATGATCAGGATACAGCTAAAGCCAAAATTGTTCGTATGCCGGTTTAACAACCGGACTGAAAGTATCCTCACAATCGATCCCCACGGTTTGAGATTTCCTGTTACCTACCGACCTTGCTTTATACCGTTCAAGTGATCCATCTGAATTAAATTTATGTTTGAAAACCCACATGCACGGGATAACTGGGTGATTTAGAGGGTGTGGCACAAGTTTTCACGTATCATTCACCTATAGGGCCCTAAATTTGTTGGTCATGGATATAGCCAATTCAGATCTAACCGAACTTGTAGGTAGGTAGTCGGTAGGAGAGAGATAGGTTGTTCGGTAATGGTGTATAAGTTTAGTCAGGTCACGGGTTTTATGATTCCTGTTTTAGCACGGGTAGTCATTGGGTGGGCTGATGTTATAGGCGGCTCCGGTTGGGTTTGTGAGGGTGGGCTAGCTTGATCGTAGTGGACCGTTGGTGGTGAGGATGGTGGATGTTTGGGTTAGACGTGGAAGGGCTTGGAAATGGTGGTGTGTTGGTTGGTGGGGAGGAAGGAATGGGCACCGTGGAGGTTGAGTAAAGGATTGGGTCGTCTAGAAAGTTATAAGTGTCGGGTTGTGGGGGTCGGCATACGAAAATGAATGTTCGTCGAAGACGACATGTCATGATGTGAGGACTTTGCCCGTTGATGGGTCATAACAACTATAGCCACGATAATTGGCTGGATAACCAAGAAAGATGCATTTTGTGGAGCGATGGTGAAATTTATGAGGGGTGGTGGTGGTGGTGTTTAGGTAGCAAGCGCACCCGAACACACGAAGGTGGTCGTATGTAGGGTGGCGGGGATATAAGGCAAAAGGCGGGGTAGAAAATTGAGGCGTTTGGTGGGTAAGATTTTGTGGAGATATGTGGCGGTGTGGAGAGCCTCGACCCAAAAGGTGGGTGGTAAGTAGGCGTGGGTAAGTAGGGTTCGGGCAATGTCGTTTAAACGACGGATCATTCTTTCCGCCCGATCGTTTTGTTGGGACGTTTGAGGGCATGAAAAATGAAAGACGAGAAAGTGGGCAAATGTTTTAAATTCGTTATTGTCAAACTCACCATCGAGGTCAAACTGAAAAGATTTAATTTTTTGATTAAGTTGGGTTAGGATGAGTGGATGAAATTAAGCAAAATTAGTAAACGTCTCAGACTTGAATTTCAAAGGGTAGATCCAAACAAAATGTCTAAAATTATCAATTAACACTATATAATATTTATAACCCGATTTACTGATAATCAAGGATGTCCAAAGATCACAATGGACAGGGAGCAAAAGTAATTGAATTCGATTCATAGAAAGGCAATCGTTTGTTTTTCGATAACTGACACAAGTGACATAAAGGTAAAACTGAATGTTTGTTACAAGAAATAATAAAATGATTACGAAGTAAATCTAAGATAGGTTCGCCGGGTGACCGAGACGATTGTGCCATTGGTCGGCTTTGGTGATGATGAGGGCAGATGAAAAAAATGGTTTAGTGAATGGATAACGCTCTCTCATGCTATTGTGACGGGAAAGAAGGGCTCCAGTCTTGAAATCCTTCACAGTAAAACCGTAAGGGTCAAAGTCCACAGAAGTCTAATTATCAGTATTAAACTTACGAACGGAAATAAAATTTTTAATAATGGTTGGTGTGTAAAGGATGTTGTTTAGTTTATAGGGTTGGTTTGGTGTGGGGTAAAGGGTATGGCCGGATCCAAGAATTGGAACGTTATTACCATTACCAACAAAAATAGTTTTTACAGTTGAATTAGATAACTTTGTGGAAATTTTACCTGGGTCCGATGTTAGGTGGGATGAGGCTCCGGAGTCTATGTAAAGCTGGATCATTTGTGTTCAGATGGACATATGCCATGGCTTGAGCAAGATTGGTTGGGTTGTAGTCCGAGATGCCCACAAACTCCTGAGATAGGCTATTTGGTGGACCGCCAACATTTACAATTGATGGGCCGGTAGACTGAAAATGGCTTCCTGAAACATGGGCCGAAGCTGGGGCGGTGGCTGATGCTGGGCTAGGACTTTGATGATGTTGTTGCTAATTTCCAGGCCTAAAGTATCCGGGTCCAGCTGTGTTAACCGAGTTTTCTCAATGCTGGGCCAGCTGTGATTGATGTTGAGTTGAATATGGCGAGGGTGGTGGTGTCCAACCATTAGGCCAATGATTGAGCCACAACGAGTTATTGGGCTGGTGCTGTCCACGCCCTCAGCCCCTTTGATTACGACCTGACCACGGCTTTGGCTATATCCGCGTCCACGGCCTTGGTAGCCCATTTGATAATTGGCCCGGTAGGTATTAGTGTTTCCCTGGTTCTGATTGGACAGGTCTCTGGGAGCGGCCAACACCGCCGAGGAGTGTTGTTGTCGAGCAATTTGTTGATGTTGCTCGAGTTGAAGCATGCTTTGGGTCGTGCCCTATGAAGGAGAACTTTGATTAATAAAGGCACCAACCACATCAAACTCGATTGGGAGGCCATTTACGAGTTGTAAAACGAGTCTAGATTCACTTGCAGGTTGATCCACGTCTCCGAGTTGATCCACAAGGTCTTTGAGCTTTTGACAGTATGTATCCATGGATGAATAGCTCCTAGAGTGAGATTTGAAAACTCATGTTAAAGGGTGGCTGCCCGAGAACTTTTGTTCTTGAGAAAAATAGTTTGCATTTTGTTCCATGCAACACGTGCTGTGGTTTCGGTTTCAAGCACCCGAACTAATAAATCATCTGAAAGCGTGCTGTAGATCCACAACATCGATTTCCACCCATTGACCGTAGTCATCAGATGTTTCTCTTGGTGGTTCGGTTCCATCTATATGTTGTAGAACTTTATAGGCTTTAGCATGTAACATGAAAAGCTTGGTCCAGTACGAGTAGGTCACTTCCGTTCCATCCAGGGTTCTTACTTTATTCTAAATGTTGCGACCATGTATGCGGGATGCAAGGCCGTAGCCTTGGAATCGTTGGTCTCAGTTTTGTTTCCGTCAGCCATGTTTGATCGAGTACGAACAGGGAGAAAGACGAAGTTGAAATCAGCGGCGTGTAGGTTACTAGGTTTAGGCTCTGATACCATAAAAGTGTTTATGGTATCAAACATTTGATGAATATTATCAACAAGCCAAGCCCCATTATATAGGGGAAGAAATAAAACCCTATACAAACTCTAAATAAAGGCAGTAGATCAATTTAAATAAATTCCGTAAATATATACTCTATAATAATTAATGGATTATTGCATATAAGATAACTTGGGTCAAAACGAGCAAATTGTTTCGGCCAAACCCGTAAATTTTGTAGGGTTGATGACGATGAAATTCTAAAATAGCCCCATTTTCCTAGTTTGCTTTAGGCATCCGAAAAGGTTGAGACAAAAACTACTTTTTAATTTACGCACAAAGTAAGCTCTGTTTGCTTGTTCAATAAACTTTGCAAAGTAGTTAGAAAGGAGAAACACAAAGAAGGCACAGGTTGCTTCAGCTCTTTGTGTTTCTTCATGAACCGGAAACCCCGTTTAAAGGATAAAAAATGAGATTTTCAGCTCAACGTATGTATGAAATATTACATAAAAAAGTGGGAATCATGAAAAATACACTTGTACATTGGATAAAGTTACTGCTGTGCAGGGTTGTACATTCAGCTCAAGATATGCTACCCAAAGCTTTTGCTTTCTCCCTGAGCAAAAACTTTTGCACCTTTCCAGTCGAGGTTCTCGGCAACTCTTCGAAAACGATGGTTTTAGGCGCCATATAATGCGGCATATGATCACGACAATAGTCGATGATATCCTGACCGTCAGCACTGAAACCGTCTTTCAGTTTCACAAACGCACACGGCGTTTGACCCCAGTGGTTGTCAGGTCGTGCCACCACTGCGACCTCGAGAACCGCTGGGTGACTATAAATTACAGTTTCGACCTCGACTGTGCTTATGTTTTCACCACCTGATATAATAATATCCTTTGACCGATCCTTAACTTCTATATACCCGTCCGGATGCTTCACCGCTAAATCCCCACTACGAAACCACCCACCCGAAAACGCTTCTTCGGTAGCTTTCGTATCCTTCAAGTACCCACTCATAACCGTATTCCCCCGAAACATAATCTCACCCATTGATTTTGCATCACATTCGACACTCTCCATCGTGACCGGATCTCTCACATCCACCGCTTCCAACCCGAGATGCCTCACTCCTTGTCGAGTTTTGAGCTTCAATCGTTCGTCAACCGGCAACGAATCCCATTCGGGCTTCCACAAACACAAAGTCCCCGGACCGTACGTTTCTGTGAGACCATACAAATGTGACACACCAAACCCTAGCTCCTCCATCTTCAAAAGGACTAACGGAGGAGGTGGTGCACCGCCCGTCATAATCTCGACTCTGTGCGGTAGCGGTTTCCGGTCCGTTACCGGAGAATTCACAATCATGTTTAGGACCGTTGGAGCGCCACCCATATGCGTTACCTTATGAAGCGCAATGTTATCGAATATGTCTTTCGGATCACATCTCCGGATGCATATATTCGTACCGCCGATGGCCGCCAGGCCCCAGATCACACACCAGCCGTTGCAATGAAACATTGGCACCGACCACAGGTATGTCGTCCTCGCTCCCATCCCGTGCATGAAAATGGTGGCGATCGAATTGAGATACGCACCACGGTGGCTGTAAACCACCCCTTTCGGCCTCGAAGTCGTGCCCGAAGTATAGTTTAAACTAATCGGATCCAATTCGTCGGCTGGTCGGACTACATTGAACCCGGTAACTCCACCTTCGATTAAACTCTCGTATTGGTGGACATTGGTGTTTAGATCAGACGGTGGGATGCTGTCGTCGGAGATGATGACAATGAGAGGGGGTTTTGTGTGGGTGATCTTGAGAAGATTGAGTGCAGCCAATGCAGTGTGAAGAAGTTGATGATCTACGAACAGGATTTTGGTTTCGGAGTGAGTTAGAAGTGTCGCAAGCATGGTGGAATCGTGGCGGGTGTTGAGAGTGCAGAGGATGGCTCCGGCCATTGGGACGGCGAAATGGAGTTCTTGCATTGCCGGAACGTTTGGTGCAAGGGTCGCTACCTGCGTCATTAATGTTTTTTCTTTCTATTAAACGTTATTTAAATTAAATGGTTCTAAGTAAAGGTCTTGGATTAAAAGAAAATAGAAACGTACTAGTGTTAAGAATTCAATAGTTCTTAAAAGGATTAATTAAGATGTGAAATATTATATTCGATAGTAAGTTGAGTCAAAAATATTAATGAGATTTTATGATAATATATATCTTATATTAAATATTTTATTAATGACATAAAATAACTGGTTAGTAGGATACTTTGATGTTTTTAAAAAAACATTCTGATGATAATTACAAACCTTTTTATAATGCAACCTTTTCAATGAAAATGATTGGACAGCTGGTTGAAATATTTTTTCTTTTTTATTATTTAGTTATTAATTATTTGTGGTTGAGGTTTTAATACAAGAGGTCCCTGTGGTCTAATGGTTAGATTCCTTATCTCCAATCTCTCAACATGGGTTCAAACCTCACTATTCTTTTTGTTTTAAACTTATTTAAATCATTTTTGGTTTTATTTGGTTTTATCTTTTCTTTAAATTATTTTTTTTTTAATTCGTTAAATGGCTTTTTAATACGTTTTGATGTGTGTTACGCTTAAAACGATCATTTTTCAGCGGTTTAACATGTCGCAACGCGCGCGACACTTTTTCTAGTTACCTTTATTTAAAAAGGTAAAGGTTCAAATCCTAAAAAATATATCTACTAATGATTTATAATAATAAAAAAACTTTGATAGAATTCAAAAGTAAGCACCATTAGATATGTAAGATCAAAATCAACAAGCAAGAAAAATAAGCATGTTATCCTTTTCCAAGAATAAATAAATAATATATTCTATTTAAAAAAAAAAGAAAATCAAACTCATGCGTTGAAAAACAATTAATTTATATAATTCATTGACAATTGGATAGATTATCCATAACTTAAAAACTATAAAAGAAGTTTAAAATTCAAAATAAATCTTAAATTATATTTTTTCTTAAAACCAAAAAACATATATCAAATTAATCAAGAGTAACAAATTTAAAATCACATATTTTCTTTTTATTTTTTCAAAAGGAAAAAGGTTTTTGAGAGGGGGTGTTTCAGCAAAAGTGGCGTCTGTCCATTCCGTTATGATTAAGATTTTACTGGATATGATTGTTTTTTTATTATTTTTTTTATTTTTAAGTTAAAATGATACTAAAAAAGTTTGACTATTCTAAATCCATCAAAGAATATCTCAAAACTTTAAAAAGAAAAAGTTACAAATTAGCTTCCAAAATCCATAAATTCCAGAAGAAAACTTACAACATCACCACGAGAAATCCCCAATTGAGTTAGGGCAGAGGCCAGCTTCACGCACCTTCTATGTGTTTCCTCCCATGTATACTTGACTGATCTATAAATCACGGAGGTCCGATCTCTGTAAACGTCGGCGGCTCTCTCCAGGAAGCTAATCGGCGACAGAGGAACATAGTTCGCCGAGCACCGTACAAGTCCTTCCATCGATCGCCATGATTCCCGCTGCAAATCGTCGGTAGGTTCGGGTAATTCAGACACGTGAGAGTATCGACGCAACCGCTGATGGTGAAGATGAGTTCGAATTGTTTGGAAATGATTCGCTGTGGCCGTCCGGAGGAGATAGGTTTTTGATCTGTTGAAGATTGTGTTCATGGTGATGGTACGGAGGCGAAGGGGATTGAGGATGAAAATGAGATTTTATATTGATAGCTTTTTCTTATATAGACGAACTTGGATACACTAATATTTTAAACATGTTAATAATTGTTTTGAACCACAAAGTCATCTATGGTATATAGAAATGCTTATAACCTATGAAATTATTTTGTTTTATAAAGTAAACAAAAAATGGTTGTTTCAGAAGAAAAATCATTAGGTGTAGCACATGTTCTAGCACCAAGATGCTAGTTTGAGGTAGAAGTTCGACATGATCGATGTTGCGAATCAACGGCCAAGAGTTGGTTTTAAATGTTAGGAATCATGTTGAAAAGGATAACAACAAATATTAGGCTCAGGCGCGATGTCAATAATCAATCATGTATTAATTGTTTATCCACTAGAAAAATTACAAAAAAACAAACATGATACGTGTTCAAGTTCGCTTCAACAATGATGTGAAGACTAACATGTAACACCCGACACTTATATACAAGCCGCACGACCGTGCTGGTTTCCTGATCCGTGTGTTACCGAGAAAAGAAGCAGTGTAAGAGCAAGTCGTGATTGTCATGACATGCGTCGCGCCGCCCAGGTCAACCTTGACAAGTGTCTTCGTGTTTTAAGTTGATTGGGAACCATGGTGGGTTTTCTACACGTGTCTCCAACCTATCTACACATAATATCAGTTTTTGAGGCCATGCAAGTCATCCAAAACATTTGAAACACTCCAACCTCTCTCCAATTTTCTCTTTAACTTGAAGTGTGTGTGTTCTTGAGCATCTTGAAGGCGGTCCAACTCGGGCCTAGGCGATTTGACTCGGGCTAGGCGGTCTGACTCGGGCTAGGCGGTCCATTTTCTGATTTTGGTTTATATGGTCCGATTTGGTCGATGAAGTCATAAAACTGACAGTTAGGGTTCGATTTTGCTTCATAATGGTCCGATTTTGCTTTATAATTGTCCGATTTCACATCTTTGCTTCATAATGGTCCGATTTTACCACTGTATATACTCTCTACCTTTGTCGCCGGAGTTGGCGAGGTGAAGAACAGAGGACCAAAGGTTCTCTTACATTATTTTCTCTTACATTAACATTAACCGATTTTGCAACTGTATATCTGTTGATTTGGTTCTTTGATTTTGATTTTGGGAGTTCTTTTAAGTATATATTAGTAAACTTAATATAAGTAAACTTAATATATTTGACATGTATATAATCTCTCAAAAATTATTTTTTTTTATAATTTACCATGTCCGAGTACTCCCCACCTAGTCCGAGTACTCGCAACTCCCCAGTCGACCGCCCTCTCCAACCCAATGAACACAATAATAGTATAAATATATAGGTTAACACAATAACAGTGTGTTATTAATGGAACCTTACCCTATATATATATACATATATATATATATATATATATATATGATAAGTTGAGTAAGTTTACAACACAGTTCTATTTTTAATAACCTATCATTTATACATCCAAAACGGGTTATAAACATAACGTTAGATCCTTTACGTACCAAGGCACGATCCGATCCTTCTAATCCCACACTAGTGATTTACCTTGAAATCATTATTTAAAACAACTATTAGCTAATGCTAAGTGAGTTCATAAAGTAACTATAATGTTTTTCGGATCATAGTTTATTCTGTCCAACCATAATCCGACCATGACTATTTATTAATTAAATGTGATTTTTAACAACTATTCACCTAATAGTGATTTAAACAAATATTTTCTCAACGGTGATATAACAACTAATCACTCAAAGTGATCTAACAACTAGTTTACCAATGGTATTTTAGCGACCGACACCCGAAAGTGATTTCAACAACTTACCACGTCAATTCCATGGTAACAACTATTTGTCCCCATTTTAACAACTTCACATCATTGATTATTTTTTTTTTATGTAAATAACAACATTTAACATAATTTTTCTCACACAACAACAATGTCACGACTATTATTATAAAATTATGTTTTAGAGAGTCGTATGAACTCACGTGAATGTCTAGAGAATCTCTCTAGTAAATCCTTTAACGATTGCTTTTTATCTCATCTAACCAATATTATATATAAATTTAATAATCAATACTTACCGTAAACTTAACCGTAAATATATTAGTTTACTCCCAGTTACCATATCAGTTAATAATATATAATAATTATTTTTATATTAACAATCCTCAATATATTTGGGTTAAGTGTTTTACCTTGATGCCGATAACTCGTTACACGAGACCCACGTGCTCACCACTAGTCTGCCACGAATTCCACTTATTACCGTTGAGAGTTAATCGATTAACACCTCCTCCACCATAGATTGCCAACTTTTTTACCGTCACTATCCCACTCGTTTATCTCTATATATTTCTAAAACACCTACCAATCGCTCTCTTTCTCCCTTCAGTTCACAAAAACCACTACCATATATTGAGAGAAATGAATGCTAGCTATTAGATCACAATCGTTAATAATGAATATTATAGGGTAGTTTATGTAAATATTGTTATAGTATATAATCCTCTTTTGTACTCCTAATCATTTACACAATCAATACAACTTACATAATTACATCCACATAAAGGTGTTTAAATTGGTATAAGAGCTAAGCACCTTCTGCCGCCGCTAGCCGCCACTCTTCGCCACTGTCGGAGCTCCGACAACTCTCTCCTGCTCCACAATCGGCTTTCTTTTCCCCCTTATTAGTCACTTAGACGATTCCTAGCTTCAAAACAGTCCACAGTCGAACATTTTCGACCGTTTTCCGGCTCCACACTCACAACCGCCACCAAAACCCTAGAAACCGTAAGGTTTCATTTTTCTGCGAAACTGTCATAAGTTTTGACGAAACTTTCGATTACTTTTGGCGAAACTTCCGCCCAACCAACGTTTCGGCGCTTACTTTCAATGCAATACTTTCACCGTTTACTTTCGCCTCTATACTTTCGGTGAAACTTTTTCCTTTCCCGTCCTTCCCTTTTACATTTTGAGCCATGGACGCAATCGCCACTATTACACCTCAAGAAAAAGCATCCCACAATTCGCACAAGTTTGATTTTACTTTACCCTCTACAAAATATGGCCATTAGAAGACAACTCTTGAACCCTTCATCCTTACAAACAATCTCTTTGGCTACATTGACGGTTCTATTCCGTGTCCATAATGAGTTCTTGCCTCTAGATCTGATGATACGACAACTGTTACAGTCAATCCCAACTACTCTACATGGGTCCACAATGATGCTCATGTTGGAATGGTTGTCATCCCCTTAATTTCTAAGGCCTCCTTTTCCCATGTACAACATAACTGCCCGTGAACTCTGCCTTTCACTTGAACGAGCATATGCCCCCCTAACACGGCCTCTAGAGAATACACGCTTAAGACACAACTTCTTATGCTTCAAATGAAAGGAGAAAAAACTCCACTGAACTATCTTAGTCGTGCCCAATGTTATTCAACTACGCTGGATAACATTGGAGAACCTGTCAAAGACAAAGATCTTCTTCTCTATGTCATCTTTAGGCTACGTGAGGAATATAATGGCCTTAAATCTACAATTCTTGCCTGGTTATCTCCTTTGACGTTTGGTGAACTTTATGGTCTTATGAGTGACCATTATTATATGGTGACAAAGACCCCACTATCTGTTGCTCCTACAATCTTCACCACCGCAAACCGGTAACACTCAGTCCCCACAAGAACTGCTTACTCTTCAGCAGATGGCTTCTCAGCTTGGCTATCAATTCATGCCCACTGTGGCAGCAACTTCCCATTCCCCTCAAGCCTTTTATGGCGTTCGTCCCTCAAAAAATCATGGCACTTCAATCGAGGATGATGGGGATCCTACCATAGCAGCTATAACAAAAACAATAGGAATAATAGCAGGGGACGCGGTCGTGGAGATAACCGCAATCAATTACGTTGGGCTTCTGCTCAGAACACCGTTTATGGATCCTACAACCATTTTGGAATTGGCCATATCCCTAGTGATTGTACAAACTATGATCCATCCACTTTTCGTGATAACTCTACAACTAATTTTGCATATACACGTTCAATCTCTGGTGACACACGCTCTGCTGTTGGTAGTACCTGGCGACACTGGTGCCAACAGTCATGTGGCATGAGACTTATCCAACCTTGACAGCTCCGAGGCCGACTACGGTAATGACTCACTTCATGTTGGTAATAGTAAGGGACGCCCTATTTTTTATATCGATTCCTCTAAATTATTTTCTCCTAACAAAACTCTTTCTATATCTGACAATCTTCGTGTTCCCCATATCAAGAATAATCTACTTTCTGTTCAACAATTTTGTCTTGATAACAATGTACTCTTTGAACTTCACTCTTTGTATTTTGTTGTGAAGGATGAGTCTACACGTACCACCCTTCTCATCGGTCCTAGTGAACAAGGTCTCTACTCTCTCCATCTTCCCCAACTCAAGCCTATCCAAAAGGCCGCCTTTTCTGCCACTCGGACTTCATCCATTATTTGGCACCGAAGACTTGGTCATCCTCATCAGCGTCTCTTCCAATTTATGCTTTCTAGTTTTAAACTTACTGTTACTACAACTTTATCATTCGTTTCTTGTACTACTGGCCATTTAGGAAAATCATCAAAACTATCATTACCTAATGCTACTTTTCATAGTTCAACCTTTCTTGACTTAATTTATCGTGATGTTTGGGCCCTACACTTGTACTGTCTTTTGATGACCATCGTTACTTTATGTTATGTGTTGATCATTATTTTCATTACATCATATTTCTCTTAGTTAAAAAATTAGATGTCTTTTCTACCTTCAAAAAAATTGTTACACTGGTTGAACGACAGTTTAACACTAAGGTTAAACATGTTCAAACAGATTGGGGTGGTGAGTTTCGTCCATTGACATCCTTCTTCATCTCCCTTGGCATCATTCACAAATTATCGTGCCCTCATACCAGCGAACAAAATGGTATAGTTGAACGTCGACATCGTCACTTTGTTGAAACTGGCCCGATGTAACACAAATGTCCAAGAAATGCCAAGGCTTGAACCACAGGGACTAGAAATGTAAAGTTCCAGAAGTTCAAGGTTTAAAATGAAAAATATGAACTTTGGGTCTGCTACGACCGTTATTCCGCTACAGCCATTATTCCTTGGAGGTCCGCTACGGCCGTTATTCCTTGGAGGTTCGCCAGGGTGGTCCTCCAAGCTGAAACTTCAAAGGTGGTGGACTGCTACCCGAACCCTAACGGTCCACTACTTAGCGACCAAGGAATCAACTAGAGCTTGACACGTGGCTGCTGACTAATGAGCAAGCTTTCGACGCGTGTCCACGTGGCAGACCGCCACACCTTCAGGTAACGGTCCACTAGCCGCAATTTCTTAAGAATCTGACGTGTGGCAGCGTAGCAGACCGCTACGCTCCTGGCTAACGGTCAGTTAGCCACAAAACTAGGAACGGTCCAATAAGAGATGAATGTGTAAGGATGACGTCATTGTGGGCGGTGGCGGACCATCAAACCCTTGGCTAATGGTCCGTTATGGGTCTGGTTTCAGCCCTATAAATAGATAGACTATCTCAGTCCAATTTCACACATCAAAACCGAATCCAATTTCACAATCACGTTCCAGAGCCTCCATAGTTCGATCCTACATCACCCCAAAGTATCCGATACTCACTTAAGTCCCACACTTTCAAAGAAACGTTCGAGGAAGCTAGTAAACGCTCAGAAAGGCTAAGATAAGAAGCTAGAGCCTTAGTTCCAAGCCTAAGGAATCTTTTCTAAGTCGTTGCTCTCTTCAAATCAAGGTGAACACTATTAGCCGGGTATAGAAACAGTAATTATAAGGCTATAGAATAGGAATTGATAGAGCTTGATAGTGTTGACTTTTGTAACTATATTTTGAATTGTTGGATCCTATCCAAAGATAAAGATAGACTGATCCTTGTATTATTTATATGGAGATAATGAGAAAAGAAGGCAAACAATTTAGAATGCCAAATATCATGGTATCAGTTGTAACATCCATGAATTTTGTACTTTTAATACTTTGTTTTATTTCAAAATAAACATTTGTGAACCGGGATGCCTAACATATCATAACTCGAAATTTTAAGTGTCCAAGTTGCATAGGATTAATGAGATTTAATTGAGTATTAAATTTTTCTATTTATTTACATTTTTATTATTATCTTTTTTTTTTAAAAATGGTTATTAGAAGTTAGGGACTAAAGGACTATTATGCAAAATAGCATGGACCAAAAGGGTAAAATGCTTTGAACTCATCTCCTCCCCCCCTTCCCTTCGTTTTTCCGGCGACGGTATTCCGGCCACCTCCTCGTTTTTCGGCGACGGTTTTAATACCCCAAATTGCTAACAAATCAAGGCGGTTACTCATCTCCATTCGAAACGTGATTCACGGGATCACATTTACGCGTTACAAGCTGTCAACTTCAAATCAAAGGATGCTTAATCTCGTCCCCAAATCACGGGATTTCCAAATTTAAGAAACGCGTGTTTAACCCTATAAATGCTTACGAATTTGCTCGTTTCTAGTCACACCTCACTCACTACCCCTTTCCCTTCCCTCGAAATCGTCCTCTGGTGCCTAATTCACGACCGCCGCCGCCGACGGGAAACTCCATTTCGAGGTAACTATAACCCACCATTCAACTCTTCTCGATCTCCTAAACAAAAGCCCCAAGTTTCTAAGTGCAAACTATGCCCGCATAAGCCTAATTTTGAGGTTAAAATCCGTTTGGGGATTAGGGTTCATAACCTGAAATTGGGTTTGGGGAAGATAACTCAGTCATTGCGGGTTCTAATAATTGTTTCCGGATCAATTATTCAATTGGGGCTCTGGTCTAGTGGTTTCGCTGTGTTAACTGTAGGGAGGAGGTCACGGGTTCGACCCTTGCAGCCCTCCCTACACATTTATTTTTCTGTTTCTTTTGTTTTACTCATTCACACATTGTTATATATTTACATTAATTGTGTTTTCAAAATAAACAAATTTTAATTAACCAAGTTTTCTTTTCTAAGAATTTATATTTCCCAATTTTACCTTTTGTTCATTTTAAAATCTTGATTTTCTTGTAAATAAATAAATAAATAAGAGAATTGTATACAAAAACAATAAGAATATATATGTTTTTGATTTTAGAAAATTGATAAGTAAACTTTTATAAATAATCAAGTTAATAATATAGGGTTCCATCTAAATCTTTTTTTTAGTGTTATTAATTTAAATAGTATTTTTTTTTCTTTTTGAGAAATTCTTATAATTTTATCTAAATAAACTAAAACGTTTTAAATTTTACCTAAACATTTTATCTAAAAAGACCCGATCCTAATCCTTGGGATCGGTTAGTGCTTTAAATTCAAATATTATTTTAAAACGTGATTATTACTTATTAATAAATCACTTTTGATAGTTATCGACTCTATCCTAATATTAGATTTTCAAATAATAATATTTTAAAAGTGATGATTATTTTAATAACCTAATTTAAAGCATATTTGGTATTGTCTTAATAATGTAAACATTGTATTAAGATAGTTATTATATTTTTGTAAATAATACTATTTGTTGATGCCTTGTTTTCTTTTATAAATAAAAGAAATAAAACGTCATTTATAAACCTTATTCATAATTCTCGATCGTTCGTTCATTCCAAAATCCTAAAGCCCCAAATCGTTCCTTTGTTGTTTCTCTTAACCGTTTCTATATTATAATAACATATCTCATTCAACTTAGGACATATTCTTAATTCTTGTTACTACAAGTTACAAGTTCGACCGTCTACTTATCAAGGTGAGATTCGTAGCCCTCTTTTCCTTTTACTTTTGGGGTGAAACATGTACATATGGCTTGATAACTCAAACTTTATACCAAAACAAATTCTTAAACAAGTATTTCAATTATGTGCTTGATATTTGAACACTAAATCACGTTGCAATCATTAACTTGATTTCAAGCCTAAGGTAGTACTAGTATGGCCAGGGCTGTAAAAATTACGCCTAGGCGCCTAAAAATCGCTAGGCGGCTCGTTAAGGCCTAATTTTGGCCTAGCTAGTCAATTAGTCGCTAGGCGGGCCTAGGCGGCCAGATTCCGGCGACACATTCCGGCCAAAACCTGAAATTTTCGGCCAAATTCCGGCGAAAACCTGAAATTTCTGGCTAAACCTGAAATATCCGGCCAAATTCCGGCGAAACCTTTGGTGTGGTTTAAAAATAAACATTTTTATAAAAATTACATATAAAAATGTGTGTATATATATAAAAAACTGAAAATTACATATAAAAATTCAAATCCGATAAATCCCGCCTAGGCCCCGATTAATCCCGCCTAGGCCTAGGCCCTACCCCACCGCCCTACTAGCGTCTAGCGATTTTTACAACACTAAGTATGGCCATATAGGGGAAACCGATATAACAACGACACAATCTTTGGGATTGTGGATGCAATAACGTTTCAACGGCACAATCTTTGTGTTTGTGAATGCAATAACATTTCAATGGCACAATCTTTGGGATGGTGGATGCATATAACATTAAGGATTGATTGCAATAAATTTGGTGTTGATATGCTTGCACACTTGTTTGAACTTGTACTGAATTTGTTTTATATCTTTTACGACAATTTATCTTTATAATTTATAAAACCTATGTCTCTCACCAACTTTATGTTGGCCCATTTTACTTTACATGTTTCAGGAAATAAATAGTTGATGATGAAGGATCACATAGGAAAGCTCTTGGACTTAGTTAATAAATTGAATAATAATTTCTCTTGATGTTTTTCTTTGTACCTTGTGCTATGACTTACTTAATTTATGAAATTAAGTAATTTATGTGATGCCTTAGTGATTGTCTTTGTACATTGTGCTATGAACTATATGTGTAACACCTCGCGTTTCGCCTCTGGCAGGGTGTGACAGATTGGTATCAGAGCCAGGTTATAGCGAATTAGGCTTAGAAAGACCTAGACTATAACCTAAGACTCCCTTACTCTGTATAGGAACTTTATGTGATTTATATACTAACTATATTTCTTCTTAGTTATGTCATCCTATTCAACCGATGTTTCCAATAACACACATGTCCACTCGGACCTTTCTTCACCTATACCCATTAGGGAACCCTCGTATAGCCTCATCCATTGGACCTCGTTAATGAAGTCAAGTGAAGGAACCGAAACGACTAGGCCCAACAATAAGGCCCACAAGGATGAAGGCCCCAAATTATTATCTGATACCACGAGCAAATACAAGGGAAGCAAGGAGGAAGCTAAGGAAGCCACTTAGCATTCAAGGAAAGGAAGCTCGTTCGAGTTGATGGATCTCACTCTTGGGCCTCAAAGCCCAATCCATGATATTCTCATCATAACCATGGGTTCAAGTGAAAGGTATTAGTAGTATATGATGGCTGGAAGAGTGGATGTAAGTCCATAAAAGGTTGACTAAGAAAATACTTGGTACTTAAGTGTGTCCCATGTGACCCACTTCTCTTTCCTGGGAATCCTTTTGTGGCTGCACTACTTATAGGTCAAGTATACTTCTAACACGATATTATGAGAACTCGGTGTTATGATTAGTCAAATTTTAATTTCATTTGTACTTAACACTAAGCTTTATATGAGCTAGTGTTTATTTAATTCAATTCTACCTTTGTATGACATTAATGCATGTGAATTTCTATTTTATGAATAATATCACTTCTATTATTTATATGTCTTTCTCTAACTCGATTAATAATCTTGTCTTCGTAGAATGCCTCCTCGACGTGAAACCAACGACACCACCAATTCTAGAACCAGTGATACTACCTTGACTGCTCCAACTATGGATACCACCGCAATAGCCACACTCCTAACCCAACAACTTGCTGTTGTGTTACCCACCATGGTCACTCAGATCACAAGCACTATCAAAGAATCTAGTGGAAACTCATGCACTTACAAGCACTTCAACTCGTGCATCCTTCTTAAGTACAGTGGTTCTGAGGGTGCCACCGGTTTACTTCAATGGTTTGAAAGCATGGAGGCAACCCTGATCATGAGTGAGTGTCCCGACAATTTGAAGGTGAAGTATGCTACGAGTGCCTTCCAAAAGAGGGTGCTTACTTGGTGGAATAACGGGAAACGTACTAGTGGAATGACTGCTGCTTTGGCCTTGACATGGGATCAACTTAAAGAATTCATGATTGAAGAATTCTGCCCGAAGAAAGAAATGAAGAAGCTTGAGGTAGGACTGTGGGATCTTGTTCAAGACAGTGGTGAAAACGAAGCTTACAACAACCGTTTTCATGAATTGAGCACCTTGGTCCCTCACATGGTCACCCCGTTAAGCCGCCAAAACGACCGTTATATTGGTGGCCTACCTCACCAAATTAGAGGTACCATCATGGGCAACAATCCTGCTCTTCTTGAGGCTGCCATTCGTCTAGCCACGTCCCTCATGGACGATCTTGTTAAAGAAGGCATTTTAACCCGAAAAAGTGCTAAGAAGGCTCGGGTTGAAGAAACTAAGGAGCCCGAACATCACTTCAAGAAACAAAAAGTGGTGGAGAATTTTGCCATGGTAACCTCTGCTGCTCCAATTACCCAAGTGGCACCAACCCAAACCCAAGCTTCCATGAAGAGACCTTATGGCGGGACATCCCCTTTATGTGCTAAATGACAATTTCACCATCACGCTACCTACCCCTGCCGCATATGTACTAAGTGTGGTAGAGGGGGTCACCTGGCGGATACTTGTCGTGTGACTGGTACTACTTCTACCATAACTCCCATAATTACAAATGGTAGAGCTCTTAGGAGCACTTGGAACCCGCCGAGATCCAGTTATCTAGGATAACGCAGACTCCACTAGTTAAGTTTTGGATGAAATTCCCTTAACTAGGGGAGACTTGTTACCCTGATTTTTCATTGTGTTTTGTTCACTACTTGGATTTATCCCAATTTTATGTTTCTCTGACTTATTCTATGAATTGTTATCTCAATTTTACTACTTTAGTGTTAATTTCATGAAATGTTATATGTGAATGCCACTACTCACACACCAATTCAACCTTACAAAGCATAAATTACTTCTGTCATGTTACCATCAAGGTTACCAAACTGGCTATTTGTATTTTAGAGCAACTCGCTATCTAACGCGATTACTCGAGCAATTCTAAACACCTTCGATATCTCTAAGCATAGATAACTATTTTCTTTCGACAATCCAATCTAATGGACGTTGTAGAGGGATAGGAGAAACGAAGGTGATCATGTAAAGTAAACAATTATTACAGGTGCACACGTAATAAAGGGTTTGCAGTGCATGCGGATCTTAGGAAATCCTATCCTATAATCAATAGCCATTATATCTATGAACATTTGATTTCAACTCCAAATCTCTGGAACGTCAATCTCAACTGTGGGGTTGAAGATGGGTACTAAATCAATAAACTTTCCTTAAGTTCAAATCTTATTCATTTTCCTCTATAGTGAAGCTTAAGTACCCTCATCTCTTTTCTTTCTCAGTAGCCTCCACCAGTTGAATTTCGGGAACGAAATTCCCTCAACTCGGGGATACTGTAACATACATGAATTTTGTACTTGTAATACTTTGTTTTATTTCAAAATAAACATTTGTGAACCGGGATGCCTAACATATCATAACTCAAAATTTTAAATGTCCAAGTTGTATAGGATTAATTAGATTTAGTTGGGTATTAAAATTTTCTATTTATTTACATTTTTATTATATATCTTTTTTAAAAAAAAATGGTTATTAGAAGTTAGGGACAAAAGGACCATTATGCAAAATAGCATGGACCAAAAGGGTAAAATGCTTTGAACTCATCTCCTCACCCCTTCCCTTCGTTTTTCCGGCGACAGTATTCCGGCCACCTCCTCGTTTTCCGGCGACGGTTTTAATACCCCACATTGCTAACAAATCAAGGCGGTTACTCATCTCCATTCAAACCATGATTCACGGGATCACATTTATGCGTTAAAAGCTGTCAATTTCTAATCAAAGGATGCTTAATCTCGTCCCCAAATCATGGGATTTCTAAATTTAAGAAATGCGTGTTTAACCCTAGAAACGCTTACGAATTTGCTCGTTTCTGATCACACCTCACTCACTACCCTTTCCCCTCCCTCGAAATCGTCCTATGGTGCCTAATTCGCGACCGTCGCCGCCGATCTCCACCGAGCCACCGGGAAACTCCACTTCTAGGTAATTATATCCCACCATTCAACTCGTCTTGATCTCCTAAACAAAAGCCCCAAGTTTCTATGCCCGCATAAGCCTAATTTTGAGGTTAAAATCCGTTTAGGGATTAGGGTTCATAACCTGAAATTGGGGTTGGGGAAGATAACTCAGTCATTGCGGGTTTTAATAATTGTTTCCGGATCAATTATACACAGGTTCGACCCTTGCAGCCCTCCCTGCAAATTTATTTTTCTGTTTCTTTTGTTTTACTCATTCACACACACATAGTTATATATTTACATTAATTGTGTTTTCTAAATAAATAAATTTTAATGACCAAGTTTTCTTTTCTAAGAATTTATATTTCCCAATTTTACCTTTTGTTCATTTTAAATTCTGGATTTTCTTGTAAATAAATAAGAGAATTGTATACAAAAACTATAAGAATATATATGTTTTTGATTTAAGAAAATAGATAAGTAAACTTTTATAAATAATCAAGTTAATAATATAGGGTTCCATCTAAATCTTTTTTTGAGTGTTATTAATTTAAATAGTATTTTTTTTCTTTTTGAGAAATTCTTATAATTTTATCTAAATAAACTAAATTTTTTTAAACTTTTACCTAAACATTTTATCTAAAAAGACCCGATCCTAATCCTTGGGATCGGTTAGTGTTTTACATTCATATATTATTTTAAAACGTGAATATTACTTATTAATAAATCACTTTTGATAGTTATTGGCTCTATCATAATATTAGATTTTCAAATAATAACATTTTAAAAGTGATGATTATTTTAATAACCTAATTTAAATCACATTTGACATTTTCTTAATAATATAAATATTGCATTAAGATATTTATTATATTTTTGTAAATAATACTAGTTGTGGACGCCTTGTTTTCTTTTATAAATAAAAGAAATAAAACGTCATTTATAAACCTTATTTGTAATTCTCGATCGTTCGTTCATTCCAAAATCCTAAAGCCCCAAATCGTTCCTTTGTTGTTTCTCTTAACCGTTTCAATACTATAATAACCTATCTCATTCAACTTAGGTCATTCTTAATTCTTGTTGCTATAAGTTACAAGTTCAATCCTCTACTTATCAAGGTGAGATTCATAGCCCCCTTTTCCTTTAACTATTGGGGTGAAACATGTACATATGGCTTGATAACTCAAACGTTATATCAAAACAAATTATTAAACAAGTATTTCAATTATGTGCTTGATATTTGAACACTAAATCACGTTGCAAACATTAACATGATTTCAAACCTAACGTAGTACTAGCATGGCCATATAGGGGAAACCGATATAACAACGGCACAATCTTTGAGATTGTGGATGCAATAATATTTCAACGGCACAATCTTTGGGATTGTGGATGCAATAACATTTCAACGGCACAATCTTTGGGATGTTGGACGCATATAACATTAAGGGTTGATTGCAATAAATTTAGTGTTGATATGCTTGCACACTTGTTTGAACTTGTACTGAGTTTGTTTTATATCTTTTACGACAATTTATCTTTATAACTTATAAAACATATGTCTCTCACCAAATTTATGTTGACCCATTTTACTTTACATGTTTCAGGAAATAAATAGTTGATGATGAAGGATCACGTAGGAAAGCTCTTGGACGTGGTTAATAAATTGAATAATAATTTCTCTTGATGTTTGTTTGAATTGAAACAAGTGTAAACATTAATTTATAAAATTTAATAATTTATGTGATGCCTTAGTGGTTGTCTTTGTACCTTGTGCTATGAACTATATGTGCGACACTTCGCGTTTCCGTCTCTAGCGGGGTGTGACATGAGTCACCAACCACCTTTCTTTCAAAAAACCCTAGCAGTCACCTTTCTTCTCCGGTAGGCTTCTCTCCAAACACAGTGCAGTACCCTAGCCACCATCTTCTCAGAAACCTTTCTCTCTTCTACAGTTCTCTAATAGAAAATTAGTACTCTAGTTACCGAGGCTCAGAGTGCTTAATTGGGAGATACTCAAATACAGAGGGAGTCCGAAGAGGGCAACGGCTACCTTCCCATCAGCCCACTCTTTCACCGTGTCCTCACCCGGACTATGCAAACTAGGCGAACCCCTCCAGCCCTTATCCGAATCAACAATATGGCCCATCCAGGCTTGTCTACAACCCAACTTCTAGCCCAGGAATTCTTGGAAATCAACCCAATCAAGCATATACTGCTTCTGAAGTCAGCCACACCCTGACAGACCTTGAGCAAGCTTTTCATTCCATGACACCCGATCCCTCCGATGAAAATTGGTACATGGATTTAGGGGCCATGGCATACATGACAATTTCCTTAGGTAACTTCTCATCCTATGTTAATAAGGGTCTTTTTTGGAATATTCTTGTAGGTAATGGTTCTCAACTTCCAATCTACTGTACGGGACACCAAACACTTCCTAAGCCTTTCCCACCTATATATTTAAATAATTTCCTTCATGTTCCTTCTCTTATTAAAAACCTTTTATCCGTGCGTCATTTTTCAATAGATAACAATGTTTCCATCGAATTTAACCCTTTTGGTTTTAATGTGAAGGATTTTTCGACGCGGACACCCACCCTCCGGTGTAACAGCATCGGAGACCTTTACCTACTAGCTATCCAGTCAGTTTCTTAACTCACAAGTCTATCCACCTTTGCAGCCATCACACAAGACTTATGGCATTCCCGCCTAGGTCACCCTGCCACTTCAGTTTTATCTACTTTGAAACCTTCTTTAACTTTAAATTCCCGTATTAAACATTCTGGTTCAATTTGTTCTTCTTATGTGTTTAGCAAACAAATAAATATACCTTTTTCTACATCTACTTCTATTACCCATTTACCCTTTGATGTCATACATAGTGACTTGTGGACATCACCCATTTTAAGTGATAACAATCACCGCTACTATTTCCTCTTTTTAGATGGCAAAACAAATTTTTTGTGGACATATCCATTAGCAAATAAGTCACAAGTTTACAATGTGTTTCTCCAATTCTATAATCTTATCAAAAGCCAATTTCAACATAACATCAAAACACTTCAATGTGACAACGGTCATAAATACAACAATCGACACTTTCACAATTTTTGTGCCCAAAATGGACTCCAATTTTGCTTCTCTTGTCCACATACCTCTCCTCAAAATTGCAAGGAGGAACGCAAAATCCGCTCAATCATCAATATAATACGCACCTTCTTAGCCTATGCTTCCGTTCCCCAATCCTTTTAGCACCATGCCCTTCAACATGCAGCCTACCTTCTTAACATTCTTCCAAGAAAATTACATAAAAATCTCAGGCCCACCCAACTTCTTTACCACCGCACATCTTCCTACACACATCTTCGAGTCTTCGGTTGTATTTGTTATCCCATTCTTCCTTCCACAACCATTAATAAACTCGATAAATGATCTACTTCTTGTGTCTTCTTATGTCATCCCTCAAATCACCAGGAATACAAATGCTTAAACCTTAGCATCCGTCAAATAATAATCTCTAGACATGTTATTTTTGATGAAACAAATTTTCCCTTCTCAAAATCTGCCACGCCATCTCCATCCTCTTATCGTTTCCACAAATTCAGTCCAACACTTCAACTACCTTTACCGACCCACCAGTCACTACCACTACAGCCCCTAAGGCCCAACAAGTGGCTCATACTACTCCCTTTCAAATCTATTATCGTAGGACCAAGCCCACCACCACACCAGCCGCTTCCACAGCCCAGCAGCCTCCGAACCCAAGAGCTGCAGCGGCCCAGCAGCCCACCATCACACCAGCCGCTTCCTCGGTGTCACACCCGTAACACAGGACAGTCATCTAACCAGAGTAGTACCTCCAATAGAGATGTTCCTAGAAAAGAACGACGGGTCTAGAAGAGATTCATACACCGTCCTTTCCTTAGATATAACATTCTGCTCGTCAGATAACTACATACCGGTCAGAAGGTCGCCTTCTAGTTACTGTGACGTTGATACCAAAAACACACAGCGGAAGCTAAACCATGATATATTTCACAACTAAACTGTTTTACATCGTAAGCCAAACTTCTATTACAAACTTAGTTATCCAGCAGGACTTATGGCCCTTCCAAGCGTGCCTTCATTTATCAGAGTTTTCAATTAACATTCATCCATAACTATCATCTATCTGGAATGTCGTCTACCTACCTGTCTAAAAGATTAGAAAATAACTGGGTCAACACAAGTTGGTGAGTTCGCTTTAAAAATCATTTGGTTTCGAAATCGAGGTTCAAAACGATATCGGTTAGCAACAACTAACGATCATCTTCCAATAGCGACTACTATTGGAATACCCAAACATTTCTGGGTTCACAATATCTTGAATTAAATCTTTATCAAAGATAGATAACAAGCATTTCCATCATCTGCCCTATAACCAAAACAGATGGCAATCTGACCATACTGTCCACACTAGACAATAGTCTACTGTCGAAACTGAACAGTAGACCGCCCCGAAACTGAAGGCTTGGTCGACACAGGAATTACAATCATGATACACCCCACCACATGAAAGCTTTTATCTGACGCATTGATAATAATTCAAGGTACTTGGTCTCAAAATATTATTTCCAAAAATCGTATTCAAATCTGGTTTCACATAAAATCATTTGATATCTTTCTTTACCCAAAACATATTTGATAGTATTTAAAGTCAGGCATCATAACATTTCATGGAAAACATCTCATTTCATATCAAAACCATTTATAAAATATTTCCTAGTTAGATGAACTCACCTCGATAGTATCTTAGCTTGTATAACTGCAAAGGATATCTCGTACAATATCCTAGATTACAGTGACATTAAATAAACGTTCCTAGCTTAATGATAAGTATCAAGTCATAGTAAACCAGTCGGAATCTTAACTCGGAACTTTCTACGACTATTTTGAAGGCGTAAGGATAGAAAATGGACTTCCGAATGCATACCGGCACCATGGCACGAATCCATTGGCTAAGTGTGTGTTTGATAGTGATTTGGTGTGTGTTTTGTGACTCAAAAGCGCTATCATTCGAAATCTATTTATAGGGCAAATTTGGGTTCATGTCGGACCGACATGTAGGACCATATCGGTCCGACATCCCTTATAGCGGTTTATTTGGCTTGGTGCCTACACGTCGGACCGTTATACAAACCATATCGGTTCGTTTTCCTCATGTCGGACCGACATCCAAATCATATCGGTCCGACTTCCAGCGGAGTCATCAGACACGCGTCAAAACCTAGGGCTGAGTCACCGAACACGTGTCCTCACCCGGTTTACTCCTTCCTCTACACATGTCGGACCGTTATCGGTTTCTACTAGGACCGTTATAGGCCATCTGTCCATATCAGACCGATATGGTCTGGGATAGCAGTCCGCTATCCCTTTATTTCTAGATTTTTTTACTTTTAGTTCTCCATCTTTGGAGAACTTACAGTTCAACCCCTGAAGTTTATAGTTTTGACACTTTTGACCCTTATATTCTATAGGAATTTTCGTGGTGTTACAAATATCCCCTCCTTTAAAGAGATTTCGTCCTCGAAATCAGTTAAGAATAATTTCTTACTAATTTACATAATAAATAAGTCTTTTCATTCGTTCAGGTAATACTTACCTAATTATTTTGTCGGGTTTTAGGGCAATCGCTCTTGAAATGCCTGCTTTTCTTGCAGTTGTAGCATCTAATATTGGGACAATATCTTGATATGTGCCCTACTTGATTGCACCGGTTACATTCAATTCCTTGAGCATCCTTTTCAAAGTTGTCTACTTCTCTTCTTTTGTTATTATTCTATTTGGTTTTGAACTCACACTACTTCGTCTTGTTTCCTCTTCGTTCTCACTGATTACGATTCTTGATGTGCAACTTCATCATACATCGTAACACTGAATGTCAAAGCTGCATCCATAGTCTGTGGTGAAGAGGTTTTCGCTAAGGTACGTATTTTCGGTGGTAAACCTCGAATAAAATGTTTGAGAAGTTTATAGTTCACTTTTGACCCTTATATTCTATAGGAATTTTCGTGGTGTTACAAATATCCCCTCCTTTAAAGAGATTTCGTCCTCGAAATCGGTTAAGAATAATTTCTTACTAATTTACATAATAAATAAGTCTTTTTATTCGTTCAGGTAATACTTACCTAATTATTTTGTCGGGTTTTAGGGCAATCGCTCTTGAAATGCCTGCTTTTCTTGCAGTTGTAGCATCTAATATTGGGACAATATCTTGATATGTGCCCTACTTGATTGCACCGGTTACATTCAAATCCTTGAGCATCCTTTTCAAAGTTGTCTACTTCTCTTCTTTTGTTATTATTCTATTTGGTTTTGAACTCACACTACTTCATCTTGTTTCCTCTTCGTTCTCACTGATTACGATTCTTGATGTGCAACTTCATCATACATCGTAGCACTGAATGTCAAAGATGCATCCATAGTCTGTGGTGAAGAGGTTTTCACTAAGGTACGTATTTTCGGTGGTAAACCTCGAATAAAATGTTTGATTCTTCTAGGTTCAGGCATCACCAGATGTGACACTAGTTTTCACATCTCATCAAACTTAGTTGCATACTCCTGATGCGTCATATTTCTAGCCTCCAAACGTTGAAATTCTTCTTCAATCTTGTCATGCTCGTTCTGAGGACAGAACCTTTGTAGAATTAATCCCTTAAACTCATTACATTTCATGTTATCAATTGCTTGTTCTCCCTTAGCTTATTTCACAGATTCCCACCAATCCAATGTTGTTGTCTCTAGAGAATTGGCAGCAAACTTAACTGCCTGGTCATTCCTGCATTCACTAAGTTTTATGACAGCCTCCATTTTGGTGATCCATTGAGTAGTATCAACGGCTCCCTTCTTGCCATTAAATGGCTTAGGATTGCATCCTCCAAAAGATTTATATGTGCATCCTTTCCTGTTCTCTGTTCTTATTACGGAGTTCTGGTTAGCGTTCTCATTGGTGCCTCCAATATTATTGGTTTCTCTTTCAGTGGCTCCAGTTCCCATTCTCTTTGTGAAGACTTCATCTAACAACCTAGGTAATGTGTTTCGCAGTGCTTTAGTGACTTCACTGGCTACTGTTTCTTGAAATTGGGTTTCGGACATGAGAACTTCCTCAACATGAGCACCCGTGTCATTAGTATTTTTGTGTGTCTCATGATTAACATTGTTTTCGGTGTCATCGTTCGTCTGTATATGCGACCTAGTATTAGGAGTCCTACCTTTTTCTCTACCTCTTTCAGCCATTTAGTACCTATATGTACAGATGTATGACATCAGAATTCGTATAACCGGTGATAATCCAGAAAATCAGAAATTAAAAACATTTGATCATGAATGTAATTAATTCTCTGTTTCCTTGGTATTACCCGTTATAGGTCATAGTGAAAGTTAACATCTTAACCTATGGCATTTCTTATGGCATTCCAGCTACCTTACACAAATCTAGTTTAAGTCTAGATACTAACCTCCTATTAGTATTTAAATCCCTTAAACTGAGGCTCTGATATCAACTTGTCACACCCGTAACACGGGACAATCATCTAACCAGAGTAGTACCTCCAACAGAGATGTTCCCAGGAAAGAACGACGGGTCTAGAAGAGATTTATGCACCGTCCTTTCCTTAGACAGAACATTTTGCTCGTCAGAAAACTACATACCGGTCAGAAGGTCGCGTTCTAGTTACTTTTACGTTGATACCAAAAATAGGCAACGGAAGCTAAACCAAGATATATTTCATAACTAAAATGTTTTACAGCATAAGCCAAACTTCTATTACAAACTTAGTTATCCAGCAGGACTTATGGCTCTTCCAAGCGTGCCTGCACTTATCAGAGTTTTCTATCAACATTCATCCATAGCTATCATCTATCTGGAATGCCGTCTACCAACCTATCTAAACGATTAGAAAATAAAAGGGTCAACATAAGTTGATGAGTTCACTTTTAAAATCATTTGGTTTCGAAATCAGGGGTTAAAATGTTTTCGGTTAGCAACAACTAACGATCATCTTCCAATAGCGACTGTTATTGGATTACACAAACATTTTTGGGTTCACAATATCTTGAATTAAATCTTTATCACAGCTAGATATAAAGCATTTCCATCATCTGCCCTATAACCGATACAGATGGCAATCTGACCATACTGTCCACACCCATCAATAGTCTACTGTCGAAACTGAACAGTAGACCGCCCCGAAACTGAAGGCTTGGTCGACACAGGAATTACAATCATGATACACCCCACCACATGAAAGCTTTTATCTGACACATTGTTAATAATTCAAGGTACTTGGTCTCAAAATATTGTTTCCACAAATCGTATTCAAATCTGGTTTCACATAAAATCATTTGATATCTTTCTTTGCCCAAAACATATTTTATAGTATTTAAAATCAGGCACCATAAAATTTATAAAATATTTCCCAGTTAGATGAACTCACCTCGACAGTATCTTAGCTTGTATAACTGCAAAGGAAATCTCGTACAATATCCTAGATTATAATGACATTAAATAAACGTTCCTAGCTTAATGATATGTATCAAGTCATAGTAAACCAGTCGGAATCTTACCTCGGAACTATCTACGACTATTTTGAAGGCGTAAGGCAAGAAACTAGACTTCTGAATGCGTACCGACACCTTGTCACGAATTCATAGGCTAAGTGTGTGTTTGATAGTGTTTTGGTGTGTGTTTTGTGTCTCAAAAGCTCTAGCATTCGGAATTTATTTATAGGGCAAATTTGGGTTCATGTCAGACCGACATGTAGGACCATATCGGTCCGACATCCCTTATAGCGCTTTATTTGGCTTGGTGCCTACACGTCGGACCGTTATACAAACCATATCGGCACGACTTCCAGTTGAGTCATCAGACACGCGTTAACACTTAGGGCTAAGTCACCGAACACGTGTCATCACCCGGTTTACTCCTTCCTCTACATATGTCGGACCGTTATAGTTTTCTACTAGGACCGTTATAGGCCATCTGTCCATATCGGACCAATATGGTCTGGGATAGCGTTCCGCCAACCCCACTATTTCCATATTTTTTTTCACTTTTAGTCCTCCATCTTTGGAGAACTTAAAGTTCAACCCCTGAACTTTACAGTTTTAACACTTATATTCTATAGGAATTTTCGTGGTGTTACACTCGGCCCAGCAGCCTCCGAACCCAGGAGCTGCACCAGTCCAGCATAACCCAATTCCTAGTCCCGTTCCCCCCCCCTTCCACCTCTTACACGGACCATTCATACTCGTAGTAGGGGCGGACCGCGCAGTGCAATTTTTTTTACAGTTTTATGTTGCTGGTTACCCCTTACATTACCCCTGAGCAAAAATTACGTTACCCCTAAATTTTTTTTAAAAGCTCAACACTTCATAAAAAGTCCAAAATTTTATAAAAAACCTAATACTTTATAACAAGTCCCAACATTTTATTAAAGATTTTGAGGTATTGGGTTTTAATAAAACATTTGGGCTTTAGCCAGCCCAAATGTTTTATTAAAACCCAATACCTCAAAATCTCAATTTTCAAACCCAACTTACTCAAGCGGCTGGCCAAGAAGAAAGACATAGAGCGGGAACTGTGAGACCCAGAGACCGACCACTCGACCTGAGCTGAGACCACCACTCGGCTCCGCCTCTGCCAAACCCCAGTCCACCGCCTCGCCAGAAGCATGTTATCGTAAAAAAAAAATTCTTTACATGAAAGTACAGTCAAAATTTTTTTTTGTTTACATGAAAGTCCAGTCAAAATTGTTTTTTGTTTCATTTACATGAAAGTACGGTAACTTTTTTTTCGTTACCCCTGAACTTTTGTTCTAGATCCGCCACTGACTCATAGCATGTCCAACATTAACAAACTTCAACAACCGTTTAATCTCCATGCTTCTCCTTCCATTTCACCTCTACTCCATAACCCTATCGACGCTCTTTGTAACCCGGATTGGAAGCATGCCATGACCGAAGAATTCCGGGCCCTTATTGATAATAGCACGTGGTAGTTAGTCCCGAGGCCTAATAATACAAATATTGTTAGAAGTATGTGGATTTGTCATCATAAAACAAAATTTGATGGTTCTTTAGAGCGATACAAAGCTCGTTTGGTTTGTGATGGCAGGTCACATCAAATTGGAATAGATTGCGGGGAAACATTCAGCCCGGTTCTTAAACCGACCACTATCCGAACGATTCTTGCCATCGCCTTGTCTCATTCATGGCCCATACATTAACTCGATGTCAAGAACGCGTTTTTAAATGACAACCTCATCGAGACAGTTTATATGTATCAACCTCCGGGCTTTCGATATTTTTGTTACCTAGATCATGTTTACCTCCTAAACAATCTTTATATGGAATGAAGCAGGCTCCACGGGCCTGGTACCAAAGATTCGCCGATAATGTCTATTCTCTTGGGTTTCACCATAGCAGATGCGATCATTCTCTATTTATCTACAAGCATGGTCAACATACTGTATACTTATTGCTATACGTGGACGACATCATTCTAGTCACCTCTTCTGATGCCCTTCGCCACACTTTCATGAAACTCCTTGTAGCCGAGTTTGCCATGAAAGATTTGGGCCCTCTCAATTATTTTCTAGGCATCTCAGTTACACGAAACAAAGATTCCCTATTTTTATCACAACAAAACTATGCAGGAGAAATTCTAGAATGGGCCGGCATGACGTTATGCAATGCCTCATGCACACCAGTTGACATTAAATCAAAGCTTAGCTCTACATCTGGTACTCTTTTGGACGACTAGGGTACAATTTATAGGAAAATCACGGGGGCACTCCAATACTCGACTTTCACTCATCCTGATATTAGTTATGCAGTTCAACAAGTATGCATGCACATTCATGCCCCTCCCTCCTTTCATCTGCATGCGTTAAAACGCATTCTTAAATATGTCACAGGCACCATATCCCATGGCTTACTGCTTACTAAGTCCTCGGTTACTTCTCTCATACACTGATGCTGACTGGGCCGGGTGCCCGGACACAAGACGTTCAATGTCTGGTTATTGTGTCTACTTAGGGGACAACCTTCTTGATATGTCCTAAATTAGACATGTTTTGCATGCATAATATTCCCCATATTATAGTACTAATTAAATAAAAATATTGCAATTGATACTTAAATCGTTTATATTTTCATAATTGCAGGTTAAACGATGTCTCGAGAGAAACAAAGCAAAGACAACTAAAAAAACATCAAGAACTCAAACTTTTGGAAGGAACATACCTGAGCTTTTACCCTCCAAGAAGTCAACCAAGGTCAACACCAATCAACAATCATCAAAAGACAAAAAAAATGGAGCAGGCAAAGGATGCACGACCGTGCATCCCATTGCACGGTCGTGCAATGCCTTCCTTGCTCCCCAAGATGTCTTGTACCCTGCCATGTGTACCTTTTGATTCCCTAGGTATTTGCACGCCCGTGTAAACCAATGCACGGTCATGCATTGCCCATTTTAAAGCCTATAAATAGATGGCTTGGGTTCTTCATTTCACACACCTTAATCCAAAAAAAAATACTCACTTCTAGAGTTTGTAGCTGTAGTTTAGAGTAGAGAGTGGAAAGTAGAGATGCTCTTCCGCTTTGTTCGCAATAGGGGAGCATACGATAGCTTTATGCTTGTTCGTATGGCCATTCGTGGCTAAACCATTTGTATTGCTTGGGTGAAGATGAAGTTTGGTGTATGTTAATGTTTAAATTATTAGTCTAATGGTATGTTTATGTTCTTTAATTATTCACTCTTAAAACCATCTTCATGATGGACTTTTTATTATTATTATCATCTAATTTAGTCTTTAAACTTGTGAGTTTTCTTGATTTTAAAGTGTAAGACCGTAGTTTGAGTATTTATCATTTTATAAATTTAAAGTCTGATCTTGGGAAACTTTTTTCAAAACAAATATATATTTATATATATTATTATATTATTAAACACACGCTATCACTTCTCTCTTGGTCCTCCAAACGATAGCCCACCTTATCCCGCTCAAGTACCGAGGCCGAATATCGAGGCGTTGCTAATGTTGTCTCCGAAACTTGCTGGCTATGCAACCTCTTATTGGAAATCAAACATCCTCAAACTTAGGCTACACTGGTTTACTGTGATAATGTCAGTGATGTTTACCTCTCTGGTAAACCGGTACAACATCAGCGTACCAAGCACATCGAGTTGGATATATACTTTGTTCATGAAAATGTTGCTCGAGGTCAGGTTAGAGTTCTTCATGTCCTCTCCTGATATCATATTGTCGACATCTTCACCAAAGGCTTACCATCAGTCCTATTCGATGATTCCAGACACAGTCTCAACATCCGACAACCTCCTGCTTCGACTGCGGGGGTATATTAGCCGGGTATAGAAATAGTAATTATAGGGCTATCGAATAGGAATTGATAGAGCTTGATATTGTTGACTTTTGTAATTATATTTTGAATTATCGGATCTTATCCAAAGATAGACCGATCCTTGTATTATTTATATGGAGTTAAGGAGAAAAGAAGGCAAGCAATTCAGAATCCCAAATATCAAATTCTTTATCTACTTTCAAAACTTTGAGTCAAATATTTACGTTTACGAAAATGGCCAAACAAGTGTTAAATAATCGATAAGGTCCATCTACAATAAAAGCATTCAGGCCATAAGTTGATCAAATAATACACGGGTTGCGGGTGAGAGTCCCGGTCTGCGGCTGGTACTTGAATGTGTAAGCAATGTAAGACGAAGATCGCTGAGTGCCGCGGTAAGTAAGACCAGGACTGAAGTTCTGGCAGTTGTCTTACAGGGCATGATACCAGTGTATACAGTGGTGCATACGACTAGGGGATTGGGACTGCTAAATGTGTAGAGTGAATATATAAAGGTTATGATTGAAAGTTAAATAACCGTTTGTGCCAAATGAACTTAATGTCATGATAAATGTATTCACCGGCGTTCGCGCTGGTGTTTTATTTTTAAAATATTTTCAGGTAACAAATGAAATGATAATGTTGTCGGGTTGGCTACGGATAACCCCCGAAACATTTAAGAAAAAGATTTGTGTTTGCCGGGTTGGCTACGAATATAACCTAGGAACATGTATGAATGAATATAGTGCCAAAGGACTGAGTTTTCTTAGGCATACTATTACCTTGTGGCTTGAATACTTGTTAGGAGACAAGAGTTGTAATTTGATTTCAATTATGTTTGTAATCAAACTTAATGGGTATTTAAATCCCGAGTTTATAAAAAAAGATCTTTGTTTGTTTAAACAAGGTCTTGATATTTACAAAGACAACCCTTGAGGTTGAGATTTATAAAGAAACGATCCTTGAAAAGTTTTCCGTAGTTTAATAAAACTCCGAGATCAAAGAAAAGGTGTCAATCGAGTTCACACAAGCCCAAGGGTGCCTGAAGCGGGGTGTGACACCCAGTCTTCTGCTCTTCAAGGCTCCTGGCATTTTACCTTTGATACTGTTGTCTATCTAATTAATGATGTGCCATCTCGAACCACTTCTCGTATTTCACCTTTCGAACACTTATTCAGCCGATCTCCCGATTTCTTCTTTCTTGGAGTCTTTGGCTGTCAATGCTTCCTTCATCTTCGACCATACAACCGTCACGGGATGTCTTCCGCTCTACCCTTTGTATCTTTCTAGGCTACAACCCCTCTCACCGTGGCTATCGCTGCCTTGATCCGTCCACAGATCAGATCTATATTGCTCACCACGTACATTTCAAAGAAGACAACTTCCCCTTTGCCACACCGACCAACGTCTCTCCTCCTATAACCTTATCTCGACCCTATACTTCCTTCTCGGACTACACTACTCTACCTCATGACTTTCCTGGCCCGTCCTTTCCTACAACTTCCCAATCAACTCCTCCACCGTCTCCTCACAACTCCGTTCCTTCACCTCACTCCTCAAACTCACCAACTTTACAATCTCCTTCTCCTTTTCCGCGTCCTCATATTCGTCCTCCGAATCTTCATCAAAATCCTAAACCGCGTGCTCCTTATAGGTCTTTCGCTCTTCATGTGTCAACTTCATCTCCCCCTACAACTGAGCCCACTTCCTTTACCACTGCAAATCAACATCCGGACTAGCGTTATGCCATGGCCGAGGAATTTTCAGCTCTAGTTAAAAATGGCACTTGATCATTGGTGCCTCCCACTTCCAATGCTAATGTATTTGATTGTAAGTGGGTGTACAAGTTAAAGAAGGATCAAAATGGAGTGGTAAATCATTACGAATCCCATCTTATGGCAAAGGGCTTTCAGCAACAGTTGGGTATTGAATTTCAAGAAACCTTCACTAAAGTTGTCAAGTCCTTAACTATCAGGGGTTGTTCTCTCACGTGTTGGTACTCAATAATGGACTCTTCGTTAACTGGATGTTTAAAACACCTTTTTACATGGAGACTTAAAGGATATGGTTTATCTTCGGCAACCATAAGGCTTTGTTGATTGTAGACATCCAGATCATGTTTGCTTGCTTCACAAGTCTCTATATGGCCTTCGACATGCCCCAGGGCATGGTTTGCCTGCATGTCTCAAGTTCTCCAAAAGCTTGGCTTTCATGGGTCCAAAACCGATCCTTCCTTGTTCATATACAAGTCTGGACAAACACAATGATATACACTCTAGTTTATGTTGATGACATCATCATCACTGGTAAAAACGCCAAAGTTGTTAATACCCTCATTAACTAGCTCAGTCATGCTTTCGCTCTTAACGACCTCCACAATCTTGACTTCCTCGGTGTTGAACATGTGCGCCAGTGTCGTAATATTCTGTTGTCTCAACAGAAATATATATAAGGTTCTTCAACAGTCTGGTCTCTTTGACTCCAAGCCAGTCTCCTCTGCTATTATCTCTAGGAGACAGTCCTTTATTTTATGAACCAATACAATATTGTCAAATTGTTGGCGCCCTCAAGTATGTCACTCTTTCAAGGCCGAACATTGCCTTTGCAATCAACAAAGTATGCCAATACATGCATGCTACCTCCGATAATCACTGGACTACTGTCAAACGAATTCTCAAGTACTTAAAGGGCACCCTTATTCACAGTTTACTGATTCGTCACAACTCTGGATTTAATCTTCAAGCATTTACAAACATTCACTGGCAGGGAGAATCTCCTATTCAAGCCTTTTTGATGTTGATTGGGTCGGGTGCCTAGATGATTGTCGGTCCACTGGGGGATTTGCCATCTATTTGGGTTCTAACCTTATATCTTGGATCGCACGGAAGCAGAAAACTGTCTCCAGATCATCCGTTGAATCAGAATGCAAATTTCTAGTAGATATAGTTGTTGAATTAACTTGGCTAGAGGCTCTTTTTCTGCTCCCATTATCTGGTGTGTCAATCTTGGAGCAACTTATGCTGCAGCTAATACTGTCTTTCATGCACGAACTAAGCATGTTGAAATTGATTTTCACTTTGTTCGTGAAAATGTGGCTCAAGACAAACTCAAGATTCAGTTTATATCCACTGATAACTAGATTGCAGATATCTTTACAAAAGCCGCTGCCAACTCAAAGATCATACTCTTACGATCCAAGCTACAGGCTGCTACCCTCCCTTAGCTTGTGGGGGAATATTAGATTAATTGTTAATAGTGAATATTAGAGGGTAGTTTATTTAAATATAGTTTTAATATATAACACTTCTTTGTATTTCTAATCATTTACACAATCAAATAACTTACACAATTACATATAAAAATGTTTAACTCTAGGTATATAAAAATGTTTAACTCTAGGTGTATATATTAAAGAAGTTGGATGTGGAACCTATAAATATATTATGTTTTCTCCCATCTATATGGGTTAAAAGAAAATATATTTATAAAATTTCAGGGTACTAAGGGCACAACTATAAATACCCTAAGTACCCAAATGACTATGTCTTGGGAGGGAGTCAACCTTATTTTTACCTAAATACAACCCTAAGTACCCTAAGTGGTGGGGTCACAACCTCAAGTACCCTAAGTCTTTTTTTTTTAATTTTTTAAGTTAATTTTTTTTATTAAAACTAACTTCATTAATTAAAAAAAACTTAATTAATTTAAAAAAAAGTACATAACAATAAATAAATAAATAAATAAATACAATAGATAGAAAAATTACATAAAAGTAAATCTAGAAATCACAAGGCCATTCATACCGCTTCGCTCATTCACGTTTTCATTTAAGAGTTATTTCCAACATCGGTCCGGTCACATGGTCGTGCAGATTCGTAAACATCTTTATATCTCGGTCCAGACGATCCTCCCAGATAGCCTCCCGTTGCTCCTCCACCAAGTTAATAATTTGTTCATCTTTTTTATTTCTTGATTCCACTATCCCTTTCAAAATATCCTCTTTCATCATTGCGTATTGTGCAACCACTTCGGCCAAACTGCCTTTGCTTGAGAACATGCCTGATTTCTTTGCTTTTCGTGTTGGTCTTGTCGGGGTAGTCGGGGTTGCGTCTTCGTTAAGGTTCGGTGCACAATTAGTGAAAGGGTCGTCATTTGAGTAGTTGCCGAAATCCGTAGACTTTCTTTTTACGTTCGGATTAACCTGAAAACTCCTCACCCATCAACGGGACTTTGTTCCATTTATCATGAAACCGTACAATCTCCCAACACCCTACGTGGCCAAAAGATTTTTTGTACTTATTTTGGTAGTCCTTTAACTCTTTCTTCATTACATCAACGTCGGCGGCTCCACTCGCACGTAGATGGCCTATATAGTTACAATAAATTAAAAAAACTAGTAATTGCTAGTGATTAGTTTTTATGCAGGATCCTAACTCTAGCGTAATCCGGAATCCAAGATCCCTGGTAACTTCGGTATCCTTACCATTATTATTACTAACGATTATTTGTTTCCTATTGATGTAGTGCAAAGCTCACATCTTTATTCCTATTGTATTCCTGTGTTTTTGATTAGTTTGGTGTTCGTTTAGAGTCGTTTTTGTATACTATTGAGTCTTTGTCTTATTTACAGGTGTTCGTGTGGAATACAAGTGAATACGTGAAGAAACCGAGCAAGAGAACGAAGTCGGAAAGAACAAATGAGAAAAATTTGAAATTCTAGTCTCTCGCGGTACGCGAGAGAAGAGTTGGAGAATATCGCGGTACGCGAGGATCTTAGAAATGCGCCCCGACTAATTTGACCCTCGCGGTACGCGAGGGGCTTGCCATATTTTCTTGCGGTACGCGAGGGAAGGAAATTCCGCAAAACCCTAGATTTCCAAATTAAATTGATTTTAATAGCCATTATTCAAGGGAGTTCGTATTCCAGCCATCTAGAGCAAGGGTAGAGGCGATTTTGGGAGCCAAGGAAGTGGAATCAAGCAAAAAGTCGAAGACTTTGATCATCGGGTTCGTTTGTTTAACGTTTTCAGTTTCAAGATTTCATATTTGTGTCTGAATTCTGAGTTTGATACCATGGTTGGTGTTTTTTACTTCTGTTTTGTTGTGTTGAACAAGATCCTAGGCTAAAACTATATTACTGCTTGGGTCAATTGATGAATATGCATAAAGTTCAGCTTTTTGCTAGTTTTGGATTCGTTTGATGGTTAATTGATTTTGTAAACGATCTTTGGATATTAATTGTGATGATATAGCATGCTTTAATCTGGTTTTGTGTTGATTAATGTTCTTCGTGTCATCTTGTTGAATGTCTTTCATTAATAGATGCATGTTTAGGTTGTTTGCGTATTGCTTGTGACCTGAGTGGTTTGCTAGACGTAGTAATCCATAGGAGTGTTGGTTAATCCTTGATTAGATTGAGTGTGTGTCCTGTCTCAATACCCGAGAAGTGAGAAATAGTTGTCTAGTCTTCGTCATTAGGAATCCTAGTGTTAACAGTATGAGAGGACGTTGGTATTAGGTGTCTAGTGATTGTTGCTAGTTCATGTCATAGTTATTATCCTAAGATCACCCCGTGCATTCTTCGAATGTATGTTGGGCAGTGAGACTGAAAGGTGATCTGTCTATTCGGGTACTCTATCATTTTTGGAGAGACTGAAAGGTAATCCACTATCTGATGAGTTTATTACACCTTTAGGTTCCTTAGTTGGTGACACCCTGAGTGTGATTAGGGATCCACTAGGTTGTCTAAAGCTGTTTCCTTAGAAACCCAGATCCATCATAGTTTCCAGAACCGGTAGAAGTTGTGCTTTGCATGTAGGATTCTGACCTAGGTAGTATTTTTCCCATCATCTGATATTTCCTTAGTTCTTGATCTGGATAGTTTGAGTCGTTCTTAGTTTGTTGCATTCTTAGTTAACCTTTAGTGTAGTTAACCCCCCCAAACCAAATCATATCTAGTCTGAGTCAGAGTCTAGTATTAGTATTTAGTGTCTCTAGGGTTCGATAACTCGGTTTACCATTAAGCTGTGCTACACTCGATAGGTACACTTGCCTGTTAGTGCAGTTTAATTGAAGGTGCTCCTTTTATTACTTATGAGTCTAGTTAGGTTTTTATTCATTAGTCTTATAGACCGTCTGGGCGACATCAAGTTTTTGGCGCCGTTGCCGGGGACACTTGACAATAGCAATATTGACTTTGACTAGTTCTTTGGTTTATTTTATTTTCTTTTTCTTTTGAGTCTTCTGAGTTTGCTTTTCTTCTGTGCTTGTCCTACGTGCTATCTGAGTGTCTAATATAGGATTGAGTGTTTCTGTCTTGAGTTGTTATTTGCTTTCTTTTATTCTTGTGTCAGTTTATGCACCACACTCGTTCACAGGGATCACCACCATATTCTGCTTCATTAGAGCCTGAACAAGAGCTGCAGCAACCAGGTACGTTCTCCTAGCCTAATTCCATTTCCTACTATGGGCGACACTGACCCACCAGCGAGGCGTACGATACACCAGAGGGCAAGTGACAGGGTCACCGTGGCTAGATCTTCGATCACACGCCCTACCATTCCTAACCCCAATACATGGCAGATCCCGTCACATGTCATGAGCATGATCACTCATGCCACTCAATTTCATGGCCTTGAAGATGTGGATGCACCGGGACATTTGTCCCGCTTCGTGCGGATACGTGATACCTTCAATATCACGGGTGTGTCTAAGGACGCTATCTACATGCGTCTTTTCCCATTCTCGCTCTCTGGGCGTGCATCTACTTGGCTTGATACCCTTCCCGAAAATTCTATCACCACATGGGAGGATCTTCAAGCCAAATTCTACAAGAAGTACTATCCACCTTCCCGGGCCGCTTACCTTCGGGACCAAATCCATTCGTTCCGGATGGACCCTGACGAGCCTTATCACATGGCCTGGGAGCGGTTGAACACGCTGTTGATCCGATCTCCCCAGCATGGTCTTTCTGACTGGGCGATAGTGGAGAAGTTCTACAATGGTCTCACCTTCAAGAAGCAACAAATGTTCAACACAGTTGCGGGAGGCCAGATCATGGATATACTCGAGCCTGATAAGTGTGAGGAGATGTTCGAGAGCTTTGATCAAGTGGAACAACAACATCCATCTGCTAGGACTTCCATTCCTAGTGCTAGATCACCTGCCTCTTCTCCTAGAGGTGTGCATAAGGTCATTCCTGATTCTAGCATGGCTGCTGCACTCGCTTCAATGGCTAACGAGATCAAGGAGCTGAAGCTCATTGCTCAGCGGTGTCAAGTGTGCAGGGGAGGACATGACACCAGGGATTGCCCCGTTAATCATCAGGAGCATGTGAGTTTTGCTGGCAACTAGAACCAGAACCAAGGGTACAACAATTACTACAATACTTATGGCTCGGGATGGAGATCTGGAAGCAACCCACCTAGGTTTAATGGTCGCCAGCATCAGTATGGAGGAGGAGAAGTCAGAGCGAGCTCGGGAAGAAGTGTCAATATAAGGAAGATCGAAGAGATGCTGGAGAATCAGACACAACTGCTTGCCCACTTGGTCTAGCAAGACAAGGACATGAGGCAAAGACTGGATAGCCACGACACTCTATTGAAGAATCAGCAGTTGGTATTCCAGGATTTGCAACGCACCGTAGGAGACATTGCTCAGAGCCTGTAGGGTAGAAAAGGAGGCCCATCTTCGGGCCCAAATGCTTCAGTGATGGCCGTGTTAGTTAGGAGTGTGGAGAAGAAAGAGTTTGTAGAGGATGACTCCCACTCCATTAAGTATGGCATACCCTCGATAGAGGAAGTGAAGAAGGTAGACTAGAGAGCTCTATTTGCTAAGATCGATGCTAGGATGCTAGAGGAGTCTGAGTCGAATGCTATGTCGTCTAGGAGCAGGAGAGCAAAAGAGAATGAGAACCCACCAGTAGTAGAAGAGGAATGTAGAAATAAAGACTGATGGCTACAAAACTTTCTAAGTACAAATGCTGCTTACCTCAGAGTTTGCTGCTGACCAACAAACTGCTGCGGATAAGCTTATCTGCAGTGGATACTTGTTCTTCTGCTGAAGAACAAATCTGCTGCGGACAGCCTTATCTGCTGATGACCAGAGTTGCTGCGGATAGACTTCTCAGCAGCATCAACACTTGATGCTGCTGATAGGCAAATCATCAGCAGCTTTAGATGGTTGTATCTTGCAGCTGATCTCCAACTTTGCAGCTAATAGCCATTTCCACTGAAGATCAAAGTGGCAGCTGACTGGCTTCGATAAAGCAACCATTACCACTGACAACTTTCTGCAGCACCACTGACACACTCCACGCAGAAAGAATGTCACTGGTGCAGACAATAAAGAACTACAACGCTCTTCTCCAAGCATGCAAGCAATGATGCCTAAGAAGACGTTTGAGTAAAGTTAACCTTTATAGTGTTTATTGTCATTATATGTAGAATAGCTTCAATACAAGATCAACGGCTTGTGATAGATCTGATCCTTAGAATCAAGGGTTTGTCTTGATTCTAAGTTACTATATAAGTAGTACTTAGAGTCATTGTATTTTAGTGCTTTGCTTAGAGTTTTCTCTGTAATCTTATAACCATTGAAGCTTAATACTAATTGCATTTATCAGTACTTCTTGTGTTTACTTGTTTACATTGCTTAGTTGTGATTGTTTCCGCCAATCTCAACTAGAATAGAACCAGCTTGTATTTACCGATCCTATAAATGGTATCAGAGCTTTGGCTTACAGATTAAACAAACTCACACTTGTTTAATCATTCTCCTGTTCTATTCTAAACTATCTCTTTGCTAAAGTCTCACATTATCACAAATCAAAACAAAATGACACAAAACAATGGATTTGAAGATATTGGAAGCATCTCCAGACCACCAAGACTGGTGTCTAGAGAAGACTATGATATGTGGAAGAACAGAATGGAAAGCTTCTTCTGCTATCAAGAATATGAGATGTGGAAATCCATTAAAAATGGACCATACATACCCATGGTGGCCTCAGCTGATTCCGAAGGTACACTGGTTCCTAAAGAATCCTCCAAGTACTCTGATGAAGACATCAAGAAAATGGAGGTAGATTTCAAAGCCTTGGGAGCCATCCAGATGTGCTTACCAAATGAAGTTTTTCATAACTTCAGAGGTTATAAAACTGCAAAGGAGCTATGGGAGGCTCTTGAGAAGATGTTTGCTGGTTCAGAAGAAGTCAAAGAAAACAGAAGAGACATCCTGAAGCAGCAATATGAAAACTTCGTTTGGAAGGAAGGTGAGCCTCTAACTGTTTTATATAACAGATATACCTATCTTGTAGGTGAGCTGCAGTGCTCAAAGGTGAAACTGGAGAATGAAGATATTCTCAAGAAGTTCATCAGGTCTCTACCGAGTTGCTGGACACTCTACACTATGTCCATCAGAAGAACTGAGAATCTGAAGACTCTACAGATGACTGAGCTCTTCGGAATGCTAAAAACCTATGACCTAGAGATGATTCAGGCAAAAGAAAGAAGCTCAAGCTACCAAACAGCCTCAACATCCAGCACCACCTCTTTTGCCCTCCACTCTGACCACTCAAGTCCTAGTTCAAGCAACTATTATCCTCCCATCATCACTCATCCCCAAACTCCAACCTCTCAAACAAACACATCACCATTTCTCCAAGAAGCTCCTCCTCAAACCTCAACCTCTGCTGCTTTTGTTTCTGAAAACTCAAGCAACATGTCCTTTATCAAGGAGGATCTGGGATGCTTCCATCCAGATGACATAAAAGAAATGGACATACAACACTCGTATGCCATGCTATCTATAAGAGCAAAAAGGTTCTACTCTAGAACCGGAAGACCCATTCTGAGTAACAACTCCAACACCAAAGTTGGTTTGGATAAAAGCAAATTAAGATGTTACAACTGTAACCAGCTGGGTCATTTCGCTAGAGAATGCAAGGCACCTAGGGCAAACCCAGTAGCTCCTCAATCAAGACAAGCTCACCAAGCCCAACTAAGACAACAACAGCAACAAGCTACTCCTCCAGCTCAAACTGCAGCTTGTGCAGCTGTTGGAACTTCTGACTTTGACTGGAGCTTCCAGTATGAAGATCTGCCTGCTAACAACCAAGCTCTTATGGCAGACACAACTGAGATACCGCCTCATGTATATGAACATCTATGTTCCCAACCTTGTATTGATAAGGTGTTAGGCTATAGAAAGCATAATCAAAAACTTATAGATCAAAATGAAGAGTTTCATCAAATGAAATATGAATTCACAAAAGTCGAAAACAGTTATAAAGAAAAAATTAACTGACTAAAGAAAGAGATTTCATTACTAAAACATGAACAAACCATTCTTGAAACTCAGATTGATGATCTACTGGCTAGATTAAAAGCTACCAGAGCAGAATTGGCAGAACAGAAAGTTCATGTTGTCAAATATGAATTTGCATCCAAAAAGCTGCAAAGACTTTTGGATGTTCAAATTCATGACAAGGTAAAAACTGGTCTGGGGTATCATGCTTAACAATACCAAGCAGTTGCACCTCCTACTGACTACGTTGCCATCCATGAACCAAGCTTCAATCTCTCAAATCTTGAAAAGGCCAACCGAGATCTTGATCCCTCAAGGCATGAACCACTGGTGCAAGAATGCACTACCTCGTCAGAGTCTGAGTTTGAGTCAACTTGCTCCGAGTCCACTAAAACTGAGGAGGCCTCATCACCAGTAAAAGTACCAGCACCGCCTATTCTTGAAGTCATTTAAACAAGTGCTCATGTCCCTTTACCAGCTGTTCCGGTTCCTATGTCTTTCAACCAAATCAAAATCAGCTCTCCTCCAGAAGGAAGAAAGCTAACTGTTGAAAAGGGACAGTTTCAACCTCCACCAACTCAAAGCCTGAAAGAAAGGTGTTTGACATATGTCATGCGTCTGGAGAAAGAGTTCCATATGTTCAAAAGACATTGGAAGAAGCCACCTTTGAGCACAACAAAGCTCACCCCTGGAACTTCAAAGACTTGTTCAAAAGAAAGGACTATGTTTACCTTTCATGGGACAAACTGGCTAAATCATGCTTTGTCTATGGCAAATACAACCACACTGCCAGCACCTGCTTCTACTACCTTCAGCAGCAAAGAAACCTCAAACAACATGCTTTTGAGAAGACAAACAAGAACAGAAAGGTAAGGAGTTCTGAAGCCAAGGCAACTCATTTCAGAAACTCTCTTTCCCCACCAAGGAAGCAGCTGCCAAAGCCTCAACAATCTTGCATCATCTGTGGTGAATCAGACCACTTTGCTGCAAATTGTGAATTTAATCCCTTCAACCAGATCCTTCATCAAGCCCCTCCTAAACAAAAGCCCATCAGCATGAGAACTTCTACAGAGAAGCCCTCCGTCAACAAGGTAAAGAAGGATAAGCATACATTGGTTGTTAAACCATCAGCAGCCAGCAAAAATGTTGGTAATCAAGCCAAGCCCAAGAAACCAAAGGACAAGCCTTCAACAGCAACCAAGTCTGCTGCTGCTCAAGCTAAACCATCAGCAACAACAAAGTCTATTGCTGATAAGCTAAAGTCATCAGCAGCAAAATCTACTGCTGATAAGCCGAAGTCCTCAGCAGCAACAAAATCGGCTGCTGATAAGCTAAAGTCATCAACAGCAAAATGTGCTGCTGATAAAGCAAATCCATCAGCAGCCAAAGCAACATCAGCTGCTGACAGAGCAAAGAGAACTGGAACACCATCTCCTCAACAATGGAAAGCCAAGATCCCAGCTTCTATCCCTCCAAGAATCATCATTGGCTCTGTTGAATGCACACATGCTGAAACTGATATTCCAAGAGCCCTTTTCGTCAAGGATGCAAGCTCTTGCATTCCTCCTACTAACTAGATCTCTCTCATGTGCAGGGGCAGCCAGGTCATAAGAATAACACCTGGGTGGTAGACAGTGGTTGTTCCAGGCACATGACAAGCAACAGATCCATCCTCTCCAACTTCAGACACTTCAATGGAGGATATGTTGCCTTTGGAAGCGACTCAAAAGGAGGATCTATTACTGGACAAGGGACTGTGTCAAATGAAAGAATGAGTATTGATAAGGTAAATTATGTCAAAGAATTGGACTTCAATCTCATGAGTGTTTCCCAGGTTTGTGATCAAAAGCATTGGATGCTCTTCACAGACAAAGAATGCTTTGTACTATCTCCTTGCTTATCCAAACCTCCTTCAGAAAAGATTTTATTAACTGCTCAGAGAAAAGAAAATCTTTATGTGCTTGACATGAATGAGGTCACTCCATCTGGCAATGTATCCTGTTTTCTATCAAAAGGTTCAGTTGATGAATCAGCTCTCTGGCACAGGAGATTAAGCCATGTTAACATCAAAACCATCAACAAATTGGTGAAGGATAATCTTGTCAGAGGGCTTCCTGATAAAGAATTCCAGCTAGAAGATCATTGCATTTCTTGTTTGAAGGGGAAGCAACACAAGAGTTCTCACAAGCCCAAGACTTTGAATACAAATGATACTCCACTACAGCTGCTGCATATGGATCTCTTTGGTCCTACAAATTTTATGTCAATGGGTAAGAAGTCATAATGTCTGGTAAAAACTGATGACTACACCAGATTCTCATGGATATACTTCTTGAGAACAAAAGATGAAACTGCTGAAATTCTCAAATCCTACATCCTTAGGGTAGAAAATCAAAGCAACCAGAAGGTAAAGATAATAAGGTGTGATCAGGGCACATAGTTCAAGAACCACACTTTGAACTGTTTTTGTGAGAGCAAGGGAATCGAAAGGCAATACAGTGCTCTAAGAACTCCTCAACAAAATGGAGTTGCTGAAAGAAGAAACAGAACTCTAATTGAGTCAGCAAGATCTATGTTGGCTGACTCAAAACTGCCTCTCACATTCTGGGCAGAAGCAGTAAGCACAGCCGGCTATGTGCAAAATAGAGTTCTCATAGTCAAGCCTCTCAACAAGACACCTTATGAACTATGGTTCCAAAGAGTTCCATACATTGGATTTCTAAAACCTTTTGGATGTCCATGCACAATTCTGATCACACATGGGGTTCTTCCTAAGTTTGGTGCCAAATCTGATGAAGGATATTTTGTGGGTTATTCCTCTCAATCCAAGGCCTACAGAGTATTCAACTCAAGAACAAGAATTGTGGAAGAATCATCCAATGTGGAACGCAGAGAACACATTGTCTATGAACAGGAAAAAGGCCCAAACTGGCTTTTTGATATAGACTCCTTCACCCAAATATTTGAGCCTCTCATCTTCTCAAATATGGAGTCTTCCTCTTCTCAAGCACCTGCTTTCACTTTCTCCTCTGACTACAGACTGGATTTTCCAAAATCTTCTATCAGTCTGAGTAGACCATCCATTAATCCTCCATCTGTTATGGAAGCCATTGAAGCAAGTGCAGCCAGGACCACACTCTCAAATGTCACCAGCAACAGCCTGTCTGAAAATGAAAACTTGAATGAAGACTCTTCGGTAAATGCTGTAGATGCTGCAAATACTATTGCTGATAATACTGATGTAGCTGTTGATCTTGAAGACTCTTCAACCATGAATGAAGAAATCCTTGATCAAAATCAAAGCAATCTTGAGCAAGGGATACAGCTGGAGGTGGTACCAGCACAAAGGATCAACAAGGAACATCCTCTGGAAAATACTATTGGCCAAGTTCACCAAGGAGTTCTAACAAGACGCAAATCACATGAGGCCAATATATGTTTGTTTTTATGTTTTCTATCTCAGGTGGAACCCAATAAGATAGATGAAGCTCTGCAACACAACAGTTGGATTGAGGAAATGCAGGAAGAGTTGCTGCAATTCAAGAGACAGGATGTATGGAAGCTTGTTGATCTTCCACCTGGTTAATCTGCCATTGGCACAAGATGGGTATTCAGGAACAAGCAAGATGAGAGAGGCATTGTAGCCAAGAACAAAGCCAAACTTGTAGCTCAAGGCTACACTCAGGAAGAGGGAATTGACTATGATGAAGTCTTTGCTCCTGTTGCCAGACTGGAGGCCATCAGAATGTTCCTGGCATATGCTGCATGCAAGAATTTCATGGTCTATCAAATGGATGTCAAGAGTGCCTTTCTGTATGGAAAGATTGGTGAAGAAGTATATGTCAAACAGCATCCAGGCTTTGTTCAAGTTCATGACTTGCCAGACTCAGTAGATGAAGAGGAAGAAATCATCGAGGACTAGAAGTTGGTTGTCAGAGCTGTTGATGAGGTGTTAAAGGATGAAAGTCAAAATGAAGACACACCTCCATCAGTCAGCATAGTTCATGAAGCAGCAGCAATAATAAAACAAACCACTGCCCCTAATTCACACTGTCTGCAAATAAGCTAGAATTTGAATCCATACTAGCTTGGGGGTATGATGGTTCAACTGAGAGATTCTGGATTGGGAAAGAGTTCAGCGGAGTAAAAGAGCTGAATTGGAATGCACTAAATCCACTCCAAGTGCTTGAACTGTACCTATCCAACTGCATCAACACCTCTACAGATCTCTCAGCAGAACTTGCAATCAGCAGGTTCCAAGACCTAATGGAGGAAAAGCTGCCCTGGTTTGAAACATTATTAGAAGAAGCAAACAGGGTGGCCTATCCTAAAGACAGTGCAGAATCTTCAACAGCAGCAAAACAAAGACTGGCTCCTAAAAGACTTGACTTAATCAGGAGTAGCACTTTAACAGAAGAAGAAGTTGTCTGCTGGAGAAGATCTCTATACAACAAAGTGGTCAGAGATGGAAGTGCTAGGATGGTTAAGCACTATGCTGGGTCATAAAAGCAACATTTTTCAAAGCATGAGAACTATTTCCAAAAAGTTCTCAGGGGTCAATGTTCCATTGTTACCTACAATGGTGAACATACAAATTACCCATGGTGACAGTTTAGCAATCCCAGCTGATACTGATCCCACACCCTCCACCTCACATCCTGAACAACCATCTGCTTCCACTATTCGAACCCCTGTGCATACTACTAAGGATGCACATGTACAAAAATCACTTACATCTGTTTTGGATGTTATCGTTCAACTGGAACAAAGGCCCCAGTTGCAACAACATACACTAGAAAATGGAGTAAGAAGACTCCTTTTCTTCTTGTCTCAAAGGCCCAATCCTAGCCTCAAAGCCCTCATTCAGAATCCCAACATTCTGATGAGAATATCAAAAGGGATAGCCAAAACATTAGAGAGACCTCCTTGAAAGTTTCTCTATTAGGATCAGGATCACATCCCTGATCTACAGAACAACCTGCTGAGCCATACCTTTATTTCTCTTCTCTGAACTTAAGTGCAGAGGCTCCTTGTCAAGATGATATACCTTCTACAACAACCACTATCTCAGAGGTATTGATTGACTTGGCTGCTGGTGCACCTAACCCAAGTTCATCACCCAAGAAGGTTCACTCTCGTGGTACTAATAGAGTGAATGTGGAAAGGGCTGTCACTACTCCTGGTACATCAACTGCTCAGGAGGACAGTGACAACATAACTAAGACCCTAACCACGAAAACTCACAGTGAGGATGTTTCCTTTGAAAAACTTTTCACTGAGAGGAATCCCATGTGCCAAGAAAACCAGGGTGATGGGGATGCAGAGGCTAGGCCTAAGGCCCCATCTAGCTCCAAGGATTCCACAACTGTGGATGAGGACAGACTGAAACTTCATAATATGGAATTGACGACCAGGGTAGCTATGACAGAGGCTGAAGTGTCCAAACTAAGGCACCAAGTCTCTATGCATGAAGCCCATCAATGCCTAACTGTGCCTACTCCCTCCCTTGTATCAGTAGGAACTCAAACAGATGCAGCCTTTAACACTGATGCTACCAAAAAGGGGGAGATAGTTGCAGTAGAAGATGATGCTGACAGCCTAGAAGAATGGATACAAGAGCAGGCCGCAATTTCAAAGTTCATTATTCAAGCCTGCCTTTGTTCAAGTTCATGACTTGCCAGACTCAGTAGATGAAGAGGAAGAAATCATCGAGGACTAGAAGTTGGTTGTCAGAGCTGTTGATGAGGTGTTAAAGGATGAAAGTCAAAATGAAGACACACCTCCATCAGTCAGCATAGTTCATGAAGCAGCAGCAATAATAAAACAAACCACTGCCCCTAATTCACACTGTCTGCAAATAAGCTAGAATTTGAATCCATACTAGCTTGTGGGTATGATGGTTCAACTGAGAGATTCTGGATTGGGAAAGAGTTCAGCGGAGTAAAAGAGCTGAATTGGAATGCACTAAATCCACTCCAAGTGCTTGAACTGTACCTATCCAACTGCATCAACACCTCTACAGATCTCTCAGCAGAACTTGCAATCAGCAGGTTCCAAGACCTAATGGAGGAAAAGCTGCCCTGGTTTGAAACATTATTAGAAGAAGCAAACAGGGTGGCCTATCCTAAAGACAGTGCAGAATCTTCAACAACAGCAAAACAAAGACTGGCTCCTAGAAGACTTGACTTAATCAGGAGTAGCACTTTAACAGAAGAAGAAGTTGTCTGCTGGAGAAGATCTCTATACAACAAAGTGGTCAGAGATGTGGAAGTGCTAGGATGGTTAAGCACTATGCTGGGTCATAAAAGCAACATTTTTCAAAGCATGAGAACTATTTCCAAAAAGTTCTCAGGGGTCAATGTTCCATTGTTACCTACAATGGTGAACATACAAATTACCCATGGTGACAGTTTAGCAATCCCAGCTGATACTGATCCCACACCCTCCACCTCACATCCTGAACAACCATCTGCTTCCACTATTCGAACCCCTGTGCATACTACTAAGGATGCACCTGTACAAAAATCACTTACATCTGTTTTGGATGTTATCGTTCAACTGGAACAAAGGCCCCAGTTGCAACAACATACACTAGAAAATGGAGTAAGAAGACTCCTTTTCTTCTTGTCTCAAAGGCCCAATCCTAGCCTCAAAGCCCTCATTCAGAATCCCAACATTCTGATGAGAATATCAAAAGGGATAGCCAAAACATTAGAGAGACCTCCTTGAAAGTTTCTCTATTAGGATCAGGATCACATCCCTGATCTACAGAACAACCTGCTGAGCCATACCTTTATTTCTCTTCTCTGAACTTAAGTGCAGAGGCTCCTTGTCAAGATGATATACCTTCTACAACAACCACTATCTCAGAGGTATTGATTGACTTGGCTGCTGGTGCACCTAACCCAAGTTCATCACCCAAGAAGGTTCACTCTCATGGTACTAATAGAGTGAATGTGGAAAGGGCTGTCACTACTCCTGGTACATCAACTGCTCAGGAGGACAGTGACAACATAACTAAGACCCTAACCACGAAAACTCACAGTGAGGATGTTTCCTTTGAAAAACTTTTCACTGAGAGGAATCCCATGTGCCAAGAAAACCAGGGTGATGGGGATGCAGAGGCTAGGCCTAAGGCCCCATCTAGCTCCAAGGATTCCACAACTATGGATGAGGACAGACTGAAACTTCATAATATGGAATTGACGACCAGGGTAGCTATGATAGAGGCTGAAGTGTCCAAACTAAGGCACCAAGTCTCTATGCATGAAGCCCATCAATGCCTAACTGTGCCTACTCCCTCCCTTGTATCAGTAGGAACTCAAACAGATGCAGCCCTTAACACTGATGCTACCAAAAAGGGGGAGATAGTTGCAGTAGAAGATGATGCTGACAGCCTAGAAGAATGGATACAAGAGCAGGCCGCAATTTCAAAGTTCATTATTCAAGCCTGCCTTTGTTCAAGTTCATGACTTGCCAGACTCAGTAGATGAAGAGGAAGAAATCATCGAGGACTAGAAGTTGGTTGTCAGAGCTGTTGATGAGGTGTTAAAGGATGAAAGTCAAAATGAAGACACACCTCCATCAGTCAGTATAGTTCCTGAAGCAGCAGCAATAATAAAACAAACCACTGCCCCTAATTCACACTGTCTGCAAATAAGCTAGAATTTGACTCCATACTAGCTTGGGGGTATGATGGTTCAACTGAGAGATTCTGGATTGGGAAAGAGTTCAGCGGAGTAAAAGAGCTGAATTGGAATGCACTAAATCCACTCCAAGTGCTTGAACTGTACCTATCCAACTGCATCAACACCTCTACAGATCTCTCAGCAGAACTTGCAATCAGCAGGTTCCAAGACCTAATGGAGGAAAAGCTGCCCTGGTTTGAAACATTATTAGAAGAAGCAAACAGGGTGGCCTATCCTAAAGACAGTGCAAAATCTTCAACAGCAGCAAAACAAAGACTGGCTCCTAGAAGACTTGACTTAATCAGGAGTAGCACTTTAACAGAAGAAGAAGTTGTCTGCTGGAGAAGATCTCTATACAACAAAGTGGTCAGAGATGTGGAAGTGCTAGGATGGTTAAGCACTAGGTCTTCTGACTTCACATTCTTCCTGAGTAATGGATTATTTCTCTCAATCAACATCAATGAGATCCTACTCTTAAAGACAGACTTCCTGCACAAGGTCTTCGAGCTCAGAACACATATCTGCAACGTTAATTCCTTAGAGAGTCAAGCAATGATAAAAACCATCAAAGCTCAGCTTGAAAAGGAAGGTCTACTTGCAATAGATGCCTCTGACTCCGACTCAGACCTATCCTTCCTTTCTTCACCTACAGTCAAACTAAACACAGAAGAAGAATCCAAAAGATGAGAAGAGGAAAAGGTGAAGGAAGGGTGGAAAGAAGTAACATGTCTTGAATGGGAAGAAGATGAAGAAAGTGTCCTTCCCTTGTCCATTCCCCAAAATGCCAATGAAGCTGAAGCTGAGATCCCAACAACATCTCTTACATCTGTTGTTGAGGTCAATGAAGCTGAAGCAGAGGCATCCAACATAGACAAGGGGAAGGGACTTATGACAAAAGAAGATGAAGAAAGGATAGTGAAGGAAAAGAAAGAAAAGGAGGAAAGGAGAAGAAGAAGAAGAAGAGAAGAAGAGGAGATGACTGAATTACGAAAAGCTCAAGACAGCAAAACAGCCATTCTCCTCAGAGAACAAGAGATCCAGCTGTATGCTAAGCAGCTGGATGATCTGAAAGTCAAGATTCCTGCAGCTTTCCAAATACAAGAAGATGAAGCTCTAGCTCTTCAGCTGCAGGAACAACTAAATAAAGAAGAAGAAGAAGAAAGAGAGTAGAAAAGAAAAGAAGAGGCTAAGTTTAGAATTACTGACTCTAAACTAGCCAAAGGGATGAGAGAGGAGTGGATAGAAGCTCTTGTTTCTCAAGGTGAGGATGTAGACTACCTTGAGAGGTTATCCAATAAAGAAATATACAGAGCCTTCATGGGTCAGCAAGGTCTATTGGCAAATAAGAAAAGGGCTGAAGAAGAAGAAAAAGCCAAGCAGAAATCCAAGAAGACCATTGCTTTCAACAAAAGATCCCATGAAGAAAGGAAGGTCATGATTGACTACCTAAAGGCTAGAGGAGAAAGTGGAAAAAGGCTGGGTCCCATGAGTTTCATGAACCTTCAAGCCCTTTACTTTAAAGTCAAAAAGGAAGAGGAAGAAAGACTGGGGAAGAAAGGCTCAAAGAAGAGGGTAATCAATCAAGAAGAAGAAAGGAAACCAAAGAAACCCAAGCCTTCTCCCTCATCCACCACTTCCTCTATCCAACAACATTCCACTCTCTATCCTAGACCTCCCTCCTCTCCATCCACAAAGTCCAAATCCTCCCACCCAGCTCCTACTCATCAACAACCTCCCAAGAAGAAAATCAAACCTACTACCAAACCAGAAGACTCAAGAGAAATCGTCAACTGGTTCTACAACACTCAAGATCAACGGTTTGAAGATCAATCTACACAACTGTTGATGAGGTATTGTAGCTTCCAGATTCTGATCTAAGAAAAATGATGGAGCTGGGTGAAGCTAATGAGCCTGAGAATGAAGGTGGGAGACATCCGTTGCTGGTGATCAAACATCACTTCAACCCTAGAAAAGATGAAAATATTGATGCCAAACCTCTCCAATCCCACTCTCCATTCATCAGTTGGTCCTACAATGCTGAAAAGGATGAGTTCACATTGACAGATGTTAAAGGATAGAAGATGAGGTGTTCAAGCAAGGCCATTTTCAAAATGGCAAGCAATGACATCAAGATTTTATCTGAGCTTCCTCTTAACAATCCCAGCAAGGACCAGAGAGGATATGCGGTTGCAAGAATAGTCTGCAACATGGAAAAGCTTAAGCAGCAAAAGAAGTAAAAGAGTTTTGGTAGCATCAGTCTAGGGGGAGTTTGTAGAAATAAAGACTGATGGCTACAAAACTTTCTAAGTACAAATGCTGCTTACCTCAGAGTTTGTTGCTGACCAACAAACTGCTGCAGATAAGCTTATCTGCAGCGGATACTTGTTCTTTTGCTGAAGAACAAATCTGCTGCGGATAGCCATATCTGCTGAAGACCAGAGTTGCTGCGGATAGGCTTCTCAGCAGCATCAACATTTGATGCTGCTGATAGGCAAATCATCAGTAGCTTTGGATGGTTGCATCTTGCAGCTGATCTCCAACTTTGCAGCTGATAGCCATTTCCACTGAAGATCAAACGTTGTAGCTGACTGGCTTCGATAAAGCAACCATTACCACTGACAACTTTCTGCTGCACCACTGACACACTCCACGCAGAAAGAATGTCACTGGTGCAGACAATAAAGAACTACAACACTCTTCTCCAAGCATGCAAGCAATGATGCCTAAGAAGACGTTTGAGTAAAGCTAACTTTTATAGTGTTTATTGTCATTATATGTAGAATAGCTTCAATACAAGATCAACGGCTTGTGTTAGATCTGATCCTTAGAATCAAGGGTCTGTCTTGATTCTAAGTTACTATATAAGTAGTGCTTAAAGTCATTGTATCTTAGTGCTTTGCTTAGAGTTTTCTCTGTAATCTTGTAACCATTGAAGCTTAATACAAATTGCATTTATCAGTACTTCTTGTGTTTACTTGTTTACATTGCTTAGTTGTGATTGTTTCCGCCAATCTCAACTAGAATAGAACCAGCTTGTATTTACCGATCCTTCAAGGAAGAGTCGGTGGATGAGGAGATAGAGATGGAGAAGCCTACCGAGAAGGTAAAGGAGAAGAAGAAGGGGGTGAAGATGAAGTCCCCTGAGGTTGACTTGAGTCGTGTTCCCTACCCAGCGCGCTTGCTGCCATATAAGAATTCTAGGGAATATGGTACCTTCCTTGATATGTTCAAACAACTCAAGGTCAATCTCCCATTTATAGAGGTCCTCCAGCATATGCCGAAGTATGGCAAGTTCCACAAAGATCTTATTTCCAACAAGAAGAAGCTAGAGGGGATCTCTGAAGTCTCACTTAATGAGTAATGTTCTGCTGTGGTTCAGAACAAACTGCCGGAGAAACTGGCAGATTCGGGTCATTTCATGATCCCGTGTCTGCTTGGCGGTTTGCCTCTAAACCATACGTTGGCTGACCTGGGTGCTAGCGTCAATCTGATGCCTTATTCTAACTATAAACAGCTAGACCTAGGTGAACCGCAGCCTACGGGCATGAGCATTTACTAGGCTGACCGCTCAGTCAAGTATCCGAGGGGGATTGTGGAGAATATGTTAGTGAAAGTAGATAATTTTGTATTCCCCGTGGATTTTGTTATTCTGGAGATGGAAGTGGATGACAAAGCCCCACTCATCCTAGGACACCCGTTCCTACATACCACCAAGGCAATGATCAATGTCTTCGACGGGAAACTCACACTTCATGTGGGGGATGCGTCTATTACATTCGATGCTATGAAGTCCGTGAAGGATGTTGGCAAGCATAGCCACTCCGTGTGCATGCTTGATGCCCTCATGGACGACCATCGGGACTATGATCTAGAGAGAGAAACTGATGAACCAGCCCCTAACTTGGGAGAGATATCTGATTGGGCGTTAGAGTTAGAAGGGTTATTAGATGAGCCGAACGATTACGGCGATGAGGTGCCTGATGATCTGCTGGAGATGATTGCAGAATTTGAAGATGTCATAGGCACAACCCCAAGTGTGGGGAAGTTAATGGAGAGTATAGAGGATCCAGGAGATACTGGTGAAGGTTTAGAGGTCCCACATATAGAAAATCCCATTCCTGAACCGTTACCCATCACCATTGTGCTTTCTGAGGGGAGAACCGTTGATCCGACCCCTAGTTCTAATGTTCCTAGGTTTAGGCCACCCCGTAAGAGTACCCGTACGTTGATACAGTCATTTGATTTTAGGTTGCTAAAAATCCCAAGTGTGGGGAGGTTTACGGGTGATAAGCTACTTGGTTATTTGAATCATATTATCTTTGGACCGGGTAGGTATAAGCTGTGGTGGAAGGATTTGAGTGCTACATGTAATATGAGTTCAGTGTTTGATAGAAGTAGGAGCTTGATGAGGTTGTGGAGGATCGGTAGACTGCGTAGGATGAAGGCGGTACCGGTTAGGATCAAGGAAAAGCCTCCTGATAAGCTTATTTGAGTCTCAGGCAAGTGCCCGGGATGTAGATTTTGTTTGCATTACTTGGTTTGAGTCCGTGTCTTTTTCTGTGTTTTGTTTGTGTCGTGTCTTGCAGAGATTCACGCTCAATTTGGCATGGGAAATCACCGGGAACGAAGTTCCAGGTATGTTTTACATTGATTTTTATTGTTGGAACAAGTTTTAAAGAATTTGGGTAAAAAAATATTTTAAATGATCAAAAATTTTCTAAGTATAAAAGTTGGAAAAATTTCTAAACTTTCTGTTACGAACAAGTCCCTGCAGTACGCGAAGATTTTGGGACATCCTCTCGCGATACGCGATGGATAAACAAATTGGCCGGTTTAATTTTTGCCTCCTCGTGGTACGCGAGGAGTGCTTCCGTTTCTCTCGCGGTATGCGGGGCTAGGCTGGTCTCACCCTTCTTCCTTGTATTCCCATGGTTTCGTTCACCCGCATCGACCACCACTATCATCCATTATCATTCACACCATCCATATCATTACCATATCATCCTTCATCCATCATATTCACCATTACCATGAGAAATTGAAATCGTTCGTGACCGATGACCTACCTTGCAGTGGCATTCATGTCTATGTGTTTGCCACCCATCGAGTATGTTTCTCTGCATGCTATCTATCTTGAGTCTTTAAGTTCTTAGTGAGTCAGTCGAGTCTTATTATTTTAGTTTGAGTCGGTTTAATGCTGCGGGTTTGTTGTGAGTTTTATTGTGCAGGTTTTGATCGCTTTGTCCGTACTCAATCTCCATTCGGGCGGGGTTGATTCTAATCTTATCTATCTTGTAAAGGCAACCTGACAGTCGTTTGTGCAACCGCGACCGAAATGATATACGGTGCACACGTGGAAGAGTAATGCTGGACCACTCATGCTACATTACCAGATAAGTCGATTCCTTTTATTTTTGCATTTTTATTTTTAGTTATGTATTGCTTCACATTGAGGAAAATGTGTCTTTCAAGTGTGGGGATGTGAGTGTTTTGTTTGTTTAGTTTTAGTTTATGTCTTTATAAAAATTCAAAAATAAAAAAAATTGAAAAAATTGAAAAAATGTCCTTGGAAATAACTGCTTATACTTGGAAAATGATAGTACAACTGGATCTACTTGTGAGTTTAAATGATATAAATAATTGAAAACATGACTATTTAGTGATGTTTTGGTAGACCCAGTCAACTAATAGAGCTTAAATTGCCTGTTTGTGTTAAATAAGATTATTAAATGAATTAAATCATGATACCTTGTGGTATTCATCTTAGTGTCGGTGACACTGAAACTGTCAACATAGGGTGATAGGTACCACGTTAAGTTAAAATTTAGAGGTTTTTAAAATTTCTTGGCACACCACTCTCGGTATGAGAATAAATCCGAGTTTCGGTGGCGCCCACATCCATAGTTCATAATTCTTGAGCTTATTTGATTGAAATCTAAGTTTCGCCTACGTGTCACACATCTTCATTCCTATTGTATTCGTATATTTTTGATTAGTTTGGTGTTCGTTTTGAGTCATTATTGTATACTATTGAGTCTTTGTCTTATTTACAGGTGCTCGTGTGGAATACAAGTGAATACGTGAAGAAACCGAGCAAGAGAACGAAGCCGGAAAGAACAAAAGAGAAAAAGTTAAAATTCCAGTCTCTCGCGGTATGCGAGAGAAGAGTTGGAGAATCTCGCGGTACGCGAGGATCTCAGAAACGCGCCGCGACTAATTTGGCCCTCACGGTACGCGAGGGGTTGCCAGATTTTCTCGTGGTACGTGAGGGAAGGAAATTCCGCAAAACCCTAGATTTCCAAATTAAATTGATTTTGATAGCCATTATTCAAGGGAGTTCGTATTCCAGCCGTCTAGAGCAAGGGTAGAGGCGATTTTGGGAGCCAAGGAAGTGGAATCAAGCAAAAAGTCGAAGACTTTGATCATCGGGTTCGTTTGTTTAACGTTTTCAGTTTCAAGATTTCATCTTTGTGTTTGAATTCAAAGTTTGATACCATGGTTGATGTTTATTACTTCTGTTTAGTTGTGTTGAACATGATCCTAGGCTAAAACTATATTACTACCTGGGTCAATTGATAAAGTTCAGCTTTTTACTGGTTTTGGATTCGTTTGATGGTTAATTGATTTTGTAAACGATCTTTGGATCTTAATTGTGATGATATAGCATGCTTTAATATGGTTTTGTGTTGATTAATGTTCTTCGTGTCATCTTGTTGAATGTCTTTCATTAATAGATGCATGTTTAGGTTGTTTGCGTATTGCTTGTGACCTGAGTGGTTTGCTAGACGTAGTAATCCATAGGAGTGTTGGTTAATCCTTGATTAGATTGAGTGTGTGTCCTGTCTCAATACCCAAGAAGTGAGAGATAGTTGTCTAGTCTTCGTCATTAGGAATCTGAGTGTTAAAAGTCTTAGAGGACGTTGGTATTAGGTGTCTAGTGATTGTTGCTAGTTCATGTCATAGTTCTTATCCTAAGATCACCCCGTGCATTCTTAGAATGTATGTTGGGCAGTGAGACTGAAAGGTGATCTGTCTATTCGGGTACTCTATCATTGTTGGAGAGACTGAAAGGAAATCCACTATCTGGTGAGTTTATTACATCTTTAGGTTCCTTAGTTGGTGACACCCTGAGAGTGATTAGGGATCCACTAGGTTGTCTAGAGTTGTTTCCTTAGAAACCCAGATCCATCATAGTTTCCAGAACCGTTAGAAGTTGTGCTGTGCAAGTAGGATTCTGACCTATGTAGCATTCTTCCCATCATCTGATATTTCCTTAGTTCTTGATCTGGATAGTTTGAGTCGTTCTTAGTTTGCTGCATTCTTAGTTAACCTTTAGTGTAGTAAACCCCCCCCCAAACCAAATCATCTTTAGTCCGAGTCAGAGTCTAGTGTTAGTATTCAGTGTCTCTAGGGTTCGATAACTCGGTTTACCATTAAGTTGTGCTACACTCGATAGGTACACTTGCCTGTTAGTGCGGTTTAGTTGAAGGTACTCCTTTTATTACTTAGGAGTCTAGTTAGGTTTTTATTCATTAGTTTTATAGACCGTCTGGGCGACATCACTTATTTAGATTTATGTTCGCAGGTAACACGTGCGGACTTAATCTCTCCTGAAGACTCGCTCAATACAACGTGGACCACGTGTGGAATATGCGCTAAGAGGCTTATAACGGTCATAGTTGAAGACTTAGATTGGCCGGGTTTCTCGGATAGTTTGTTATGTTTTTCTTTGTATTTATTAACCAGCTGATCGAGGTAGGAAACACACATATTCACAACACAATACACTTGCGAACTACTCTATAACACATAGATTTCGATCATTCACTGCTATACTTGTACTTTTTTCATCGATTTATACAAGAACAAGAGGCAAGTGACTTTTTGTCATTTCCTGAGGTTTTATGCCGGCGATACTCAGGGATTAAGAGCTTTCCTCGTACATTATCGTGTAAATCTTTACCTTTACGTTCGTTGTTTCATATTTTGATCAAGCACACTACCTCACATACTAAGTTTGGTTACGAAATTAGTCTTTATAATTTTTACCCAAAACAATTTGGCGCCGACCGTGGGGTAAGTGGTTCTTTTTATCTTAAAATCCTTATTATAATTCTCTTTCAATCACTACTTTTCCAAACTTGTTGCAAAAATGTCGTCCTAATCCAAGCTAGTTTCTTCTTCAACTCCATATTCAAGCTATGGGTTGAACAACCCTCTCCCTCCTCCTCCATTATTCCCGAAAAAGAATGATAATCTTCCTAAGAAAACAACTTCTGCTGGTTTTTCAGGATCCAGATTACCTGTTGGAGGACTTGTGCTTGTTTCGAACAACGACATCCTCAATTTGTTCTCAGAAGTGATGCAGTAAATGAAACAACAAGAAAAGACCAATCAGATGTTGTTTAGAGAGCTTTAAAGGGTAAAAGAGTCAAAGAATCCGGTGGAGTCGACAACTCCACTACAACCAAGGATCCTGAACTTTGACGCTGCATGATTCTCAGGAAATCATCAGGGAGACATCATCCCCATGCATACTGGAACCCCTACAGTTGGTGCAACTCCAGTTGTTAGAGTCACTGCAAACTGAAGTCTTGGAATCACCCAGGATCCTCATCGCAGGATCCTAACATTGATAACACTTTTAATCAGTTTTTAGATGCTAATGAACTCATGCAGGATATAGGGATCAGTCCAGTCATAGCCAAAGAACTAAAGAAGTTAAGGGACATGATCTCCAGCGTACCGAGTCACAGGATCTCCAGATTCGCTTCTCCAATATGTGATGCAGAGATCCTGAAACGCTTCCAAACCCCTAACATGAAGTTATATGATGGAACTACGGATCCCGAAGAGCATGTCGCCCAATACAAGGAAAGAATTGAAATTAATCCCATTCCCTTAGGTTTAAAAGAAGCTTGCTTATTCAAGGGCTTTGGGCCCACTCTGACAGGATCATCCCTGAAATGGCAACTAAATGTTCCTCCTTATTCAATAACTTCATTTGCTCATTTAGTTAATTTGTTTTATAACCAATTTTCTTACACTAGAACGTTTGAAAGACTAACGAGTGATTTGTATAGGGTAACCTAGAATGCCGCAGATTCCCTTCGGGATTATGTTAGCAAGTTTGGCTGGGAATCCCTATGACGGTCCAAGCTTTCAAAGGATGGATGCTCCAATTAAATACAATCAACCCAACCTGAAAGCTGAGTCTGCACCCTACAAACCTTATAGATCCAAGCCTTACTCCAAACCTGACAATCACAAAGTCAAGGCCATAGAATATGATGAGGATGAAGAAGAGTATCCTAAGATATTTGAATATTGTTTTTTTAGACACAACAGGTTTAATGTTTGCTATACAGGATCTCAGTGAGAAGGCTAGGTGGCCTCGGAAGAAAGAAATGGGCTCGGGATGGAAAGATAAGTCCAAATGGTGCGCATACCATGAGGATTTCGGCCATGTGACTAAGCTACATCCTGTGTAAAAGCCATCTCAAAGAATTCTTGGGTAGAAGATAGGAATAAGCGAAGGATCATGACAGGATGCCACAGAGAGCAACATCCCCACTGCCGTATGCCTAGGTAATAATTTTCATATCTGGTGGTTCTGACATATGTGGTACTTCTTATTTCACAGCTAAAAGAAACGCTAAGGAAGCAAAAACAGAAAAAAGGAGATAGACCTATTAGAACGTCAACCTTAACAAAGAAGAAAGTGATCTCTTTCGATGAGAAAGACAGAGACAACGTACAAGATCCTCATCATGACGGTGTGGTGATCACTCTATACATAGCCAACCACTTTATTCGTAGGATCCTGATCGAGGGAAGAATTTCAGTAAACATTATACTGCTTGAAGTTCTAAAAGGGATGGGGATCCCTGATTCCGAAATTATCTCAAGATCCTCAGTGTTGGTAGGATTCAGTGGAGAAGTTAAGAACACAGTTGGAGAAATAAAGCTCCCTATCTACATCGAGGGGGTAAACTCTATACAAAAATTTTGTGTCGTTGATTCTTTATCTTGCTATAATATTACCCCTGGGAGACTTGGATACACGATATAAAAGTAGTACCATCTACATACCACCAGTGTGTCAAAATGCCAACCCCTTGGGGGGTAGTGAAGATCAACAGCGAACAGCAGGAAGCTAAAGACTGCTACACGTCCTCAATGAAAGCTTCTACAAAGACATGACATGCATAGCAATTAACGAAGCAGCCTAGGGATGTTCTAGAATCTAAAGAACAAGATGTCAAAGAAATATCCCTGGACGCTGATGACCCAGATATTAAAGTACTTGTAGGAGCCAATATCCCTAAGGATATTGAGAGAGATATCTTGGATTTCCTGAAGGCCAAAAAAATAACTTTCGCGTGGAAGCACAAAGATATGACAGGTATATCCAAAAACATTATAACTCATAAACTTAGAATTGATAATAGTTTCAGGCCAATACATCAAAAGTGAAGGAAATTTGCTCCTGAAAGGAACGTGATCATCCAAGAAGAGGTGGAAAGACTCCTTAAGTCCGGAATGATTAGGGAAGTAAAATTCCCGAGGTGGCTGGCAAATGTAGTAGTAGTACAGAAGAAGAACGGGAAGTGGAGAGTTTGTGTGGATTACACTGACCTTAACAAAGAGTGTCATAAGGATCCCTTCCCATTACCACACATAGACTCGATGGTTGATGCTACAACAGACCACGAAATCCTGAATTTTATGGATGCTTCTTCGGGATTTCAACAGATCCGAATGGAGCCATCAGATCAGGAAAATACAGTATTCATGACCCCAACAGGTATTTAATGTTATATAGCTATGCCATTTGGTCTTAAAAATGCAGGTGCTACGTATCAGAGATTGGTCAACATGATGTTCAAAGACAAATTGGGGGACACCATGGATCTATATAGATGATATGGTGGTAAAGTCAGAGAAAGCCGAGGATCATCTTAGGGATCTTAAAGACGCGTTCAATATTCTGGACCAGTATAACATGAAGCTGAATCTTTCAAAATGTCCCTTTGGTGTGGTGCAGGAAAGTTCTTGGGATACATGGTAACCAAGAGAGGGATAGAAGCTAGTCCAGAGCAGATTAAAGAAATCGTCTATCTGAAGTCCCCGAAAAATACCAAGGATGTCCAAAGATTAACCGGAAGGGTAGCGGCACTCAACCGATTCATTTCAAGATCCTCAGAAAGATGCAAGGAATTCTATGACATCTTTAAGTAGAACGAGCGATTCAAATGGGAAGAATAGCACGAACAAGCGCTTCAAGCATTAAAGAAGTACGTGTAATCAGCACCTCTACTAATGAAGCCAGAGGATGGTGAACCATTATCCTTGTACTTGGCAGTATCCGGAAATGCTGCAAGTGCTGTATTGGTCAAGGATCATGAAGGAAAGCAACATCCCGTCTACTATGTAAGTAAAAGCTTATTATCCGTGGAGACCAGGTATTCTCATTTGGAAAAATTGATTTTAGCTTTAATATTGGCATCCACCAAACTTAGACACTACTTTGGAACTCATACTATCCATGTTAAAACTAATTATCCTATTAAGTGTGTTTTATGAAGGCTAGAGATGCCAGGAAGGATGACAAAATGGTATGTTAAACCCAGTGCCTATGATCTAGTTTATGAACCTAGGACAACAATAAAGTCACAGGCACTTATAGACTTTGTGGCTGATTTCTGTAGTGATATTCAGAATGAAGCGGATCTTGAAGTCCAACAATTGGAAGAGTCCAAGGATAAGTGGACATTATTCAATGATGGTGCATCCAATGTGAGAGGAATAGGTCTAGGCATCATATTGAAATCACCATAGGGGGACATTATACCCCAATCAATCAGATGTGAATTCCAAGCCACAAATAATGAAACAGAATATGAAGCACAGATAGCGTGATTACAACTAGCCAAAGATGTGAAAATCAGGTATCTCCAGGTATATGTGGATTCATTACTACTCGCTAACCACTTTAATGGTTCTTATGCAGTTAAGGGCGAGAAACTAGCCCAATATCTTGAAATAGTCAAGAATTTGGCAAAATCTAGGATTAGCTCTTAAGCTGCCACTAGACGTGAAGATTATGATTATACACGTCATGAACCATGCAATCAATATAATGTAGTGCAATGGAAATGAAGTGTTAAATTCAGAAGACTTTGAAATCCAAGATCCTGACAGAGATTAAGGATCCTGGATCCTGCCTATTAAAAAATATTTGCAGGATGGTGAGATCCCGAGAAACAAAAAGAATCATAAAGATTTTCGTATGAAGGTATCTCGCTTTATTATTATACACGATATTTTGTATAGAAAATCTGTTGCATGTCCATATTTGAGATGCTTAGAGGATCTTGAAGCAAAATCATACAAAATGAATATAAGGATCAAAAGATTCCAAGTAGGTGACCTGGTATTGAGAAAAAAATTTCAGAATACTGTTAATCCCAACGAAGGAAATCTTGCACCAAAGTGGGAAGGTCCATATTTGATAGACTCAGAAGCAGGCAAAGGAGCCTACCGGTTTGCTACAATAGAAGGGGATATCCTGCCAAGATCTTGGAATGCTATCCATCTCAAAGCGTATTTCATCTAAGATAGAATTTAAATTCTAACTAGGACTGGTACATCTTCTATCCCTAATTATTTTTATCTTTATTATCTTTTATCTTGGCACTGACTTGAGGGTCGGAGGGGTGTTAGCCAGGCTAACACTCACCTTCACCAAGGTTTAATGTTTTGCAGGAAGGATTCCCAAGGATCCTGACAAAAGTATTAGAGACTGGCCTTCTTTATAAGTTTAAGGTATTCCAAATCCCTTCAAAGGTTTAAAGGTCTTTACCTTTCTACGAATTGAGTTTAAACACTCCGCTTGGACGCATGATATCCAAGTATAGTTCAAGGTTGTGTGACCAGTCCATGTAACAATAGCTGATATTTTCATCACTATTGGCTATAAGTTGGACCTCACGAATATAACATACGTGTTATTCACCGGGCTTATCCCAAGTATTTAACACTTATGTGTTAACTCAGGTTTTTAGCATTCACATGCTAACTCAAGAATTGGCTTGTCCCAAGTATTTAACACTTGCGTGTTAACTCAAGAATTGGCTTGTCCTAAGTATTTAGCATTAATATGCTAACTCAAGATCCTGACACTCAAGCGGGTTGGGGACATCCCTGAGAATCCTGAGGTACGATTACTAAGTAAACAATTTGTTTGACAGCTATACATAGGGGACAACTAAAAGCTATCATAATTTAAGTCTGTTTGGACTCCCTTTCCTTATCTGGTATGTACATCTACCCAACCTGATTCTCAATGAAGGTATTTACTTAAAATTGCTTATTAAATTTTAATTTTAGGTAGACTCAAATTTTTTATGAGTAAGTCATGTTATGTTTGTAACTAGTATTCTTCCAAACTATTTATCAAAAACTAAATATGCTTTTTTCTGAATTAAAGTTTAAACATAAGATATTGTTTATAGATGACCGCCAAGAATCAGGTATCCTTAAAAGGTACCTAAAACTATTTTTCCATGTATCATAAGGCTTAATTGCCTAAGGATCCTAATTTTCTAAAAATATGTCAAAACATAAAAAGCACATAACAGCCATGGCAAGTAGTCATAAATCATCTACTAATATTAGAAGTGCAGGAGATTCAATGATTCGGGCTTCATCCAAAACCTGGACCCATCCACCCGAACCACGAATCATCAGTCAAAAGTTAAAATTTCTATCCCAAACCGAGATCCCCAAAGCAGAAAAATCAAATTGTTCAACGGGAAAAATCAACAACCACAAACATGAAAAGTAAAAATTTCAGTCACCAAGATCACAAACGCAGGACTCAGGCCTTGCCTTTATTGCCATCATCATCCTGTTCAACCACCTTCTCCACCGCCTTCACACTGCCTTCAGCCTCTTCCACCTGGTTGTCCACTTCAGCCTCCTGCACCAGTTCTCCCCCAAGCTCCACCACAACCTTTTTCCATTATTGGACATCCTAGGAGTCCCGATCGAGATCCTTGACCTTAACCTCCCTAGCCATTTTAATCCTGGCTTGAAATATGGAGATTGCGGCTGATTTTTTAGCTTGTTCATAGGATTCTTTGAGAACCTGGGCATGCTTGGCGTGGGCATGATCCAGCTCCGTCTTCACCTGGCTGAGCTCTTTGGCCTCCTTTGCTAATTTCTTGTTCTTAGCAACAATAATTTTTTGCAGATCACTGATGTTAGGGTCATTTCTCAACTAGGGATCCTGGATCTTCGACGTACTTTTGTATCCAGACAAGTTTCGATATCCTTAATTTATATATTATTTGACCGTTGTATCTTTCTTCTATCTTGATTAATACACATGTAAAACGAGCGAAGTCAATGTCATCCCTGAAGAATCGGTCTAAGGGTCAATGAGAACGTGTAGAAGACGCGTGGAGAGGCCTCCAACGGTCATATTAGAGGACTTAGTCGATTCCGGGATTCTCAGATAGTTAGTTAGCTTGTATTTTGTATATAATCAGCTGCTTGATCGATTAGGGGACATGACACACAAACACTTAGCATTATCAAATACACGTGAAGAAGCTCTGTAACACTTAGATCTCGATCATTTGCTACTCATACTTGTAATCTTTTTTACCATTTATTCAAGAAACGTGGCAGGTGTCGATTGTCACCACCCGAGGTTTTATGTTGGAGATCCTTAAAGATCAAGGGCTTTCCTCGTAAACAATCTTGTCAAGTTTTACTTCCTTTTGTCGATTTTCATTGATCTTACAAGCACACTACCTCACTTACTAAGTTTGGTTACAAAGTTATTCAACATAATTTTTACCCAAAACAATTTGGTGCCTACCGTGGGGCAAGTGGTGCTTTTTATCTTTAAATCTTAACTAAAGTTTGCGTTCAATCATTATCTTTCAAAACTGATTTTGAAAATGTCATCCCAATCCAAAAACGTTTTTGTTTTGTCTCCCTCTTCAAGCTCTGGGTTGAACCACCCTATTCCTCCTCCTCCATTCCAAAAGAATGTAAATCAGCCGCAGAAAACTACTTCTACGGGTTTTTCAGGATCCGGGATACCTGCTGGAGGACCTGTACTAGTTTCAAATGATGATATCATCAATCTATTCTCAGAAATGAAGCAACAGATGGAGCAACAAAAAAAGACTAACCTGACACTGTTTAGAGAGCTTGAAAAGATCAAAGAGTCAAAGAAACCAGTGCAAGTGACGACTCCGCTGCAACCAATGATCCTGGACTTTAACTATTCGGGATCCTCAGGAGTCCATAAGGGAGATTTTCTTCCCATGCAAGCCGGGATCACCGCAGTTAGCCCTACCCCGGCGGTTAGAGTTGCAACAAATCAGGATCTTGGAGTTACTCCGGGATCATCAGTCCGAAATCCTGATATCGGTAACACTTTTAATCAATTTTCAAATACTAACGAATCTGTGTAGGATACAGGAATCACTCCATCCATGGCCAAGGAGTTGAAGAAGTTAAGAGAGATAATCTCCAGTGTTCCAGGTGTAGTCCAACCTATACCGGAGATATCCTCTACCAGTCACAGGATCTCCAGATTTGCCCCACCGATATGTGATGCTGAGATCCCCAAGCGCTTCCAGACTCCTAACATGAAGTTGTACGATGGAACCACAGATCCTGAGGAGCACGTCGCGCAATACATGGAAAAGATGGAAATAAACCTGCTTATGCAAAGGCTTCGGCTCTACCTTAACAGGGTCAACCCTGAAATGGCTACTTAACGTTAAACCTTATTCTATTACTTCGTTTGCTCACTTAATAAATTTGTTTAACAATCAATTCTCTTGCAGTAGAACTTTTGAAAGGTTAACAAGTGACCTATACATGATAACTTAGAATAGCGGAGAATCCCTTCGGGATTATGTCAGCAAGTTCAGTTGGGAATCCCTGGATATCCCGACCGTTGACGTTGCCACTGCAGTTCAAGCATTCAAGATGGGACTAAATAAGGATTCTCAGTTTTACGAAGACCTTGTCGTGAATCCTTGCAGGAACCTTAATGAAGTCAGGAACCGGGCATTAGGGTTTATTAGGCTGGAAGATGATAAAAAGATACAACAAATGGTGGATGCTCCGACAAGCTACACTCAACCCGACCGGAAAGCTGAATCTGCACCTTTCAAGTCATACAGATCCAAGCCGTATTCTAAGCCTAACAATCACAGGGTTAATGTTGTGGAAGATGACGAGGAAGAGTATCCTAAGTTTTCTGAATATTGTTTTTCCCTTGATACCACTGGTTTACTATTTGCTATGTAGGATCTTGGAGAAAAAGCTAGATGCCCTCGCAAATTTGAGAAGGGTATTGGATGGAAGGAAAAGTCCAAGTGGTGTGCTTTCCACGAGGACTTTGGTCATGTGACGGAAGATTACATTGCTTTGCGGAAAGAGATAAGCTACCTCTTAAGTAGAAGGCATCTCAAAGAATTTCTAGGCAAAGGAAAGAGCAAGACTAAGGATCATGACAGGATCTTACAAAGAGAAACATCCCCACCGCCAGATGCCAAGGTAGTAGGTTTTATATCTAGTGGATCTGATATTTGTGGCACTTCTTACTCTGCAGCAAAAAGGAATGCCAAGGAGGCGAAGACAGAGAAAGGGGACATCCCTATCATAACCTCCAACTTAACTAAGGAAAAGGTGGTCTCTTTCAACGAAGATGATAGGAACGACGTACATGATCCTCATCACGATGGTCTAGTAATCACTCTGTACATTGCAAACCACTTCATCCGGAGGATACTGATTGACGGAGGGAGCTTGGTGAACATAATTCAGCATGAAGTCCTTAATAGAATGGGGATCCCGGATTCTGAAATTATTTCAAAATCCTCAGTGCTGGTAGGATTCAGTGGAGAAGTCAAAAGCACAGTCGGAGAGATAAAACTACCGATATATATTGAAGGGGTAAATTCTATTCAAAATTTTTGTGTAATAGATTCTTTGTCTTGCTATAATATCATTTTAGGAAGGCCATGGATACACGATATGAAGGCGGTGCCTTCAACATACCATTAGTGTGTCAAATTGCCAACCCCTTGGGGAGTAGTGAAGATTAACATTGGTCAACAAGAAGCTAAAGATTGCTACACCTCTTCGATGAATGCCTCCGCTAGAACCAGGCAGGCATAGGAATTAAAGAAACAAGCCGGAGACGTCCTGGAAACCAAAAAGTAGGATGTTAAAGAAGTATCCTTAAGCACGAAGGATCCTGATGTCAAGGTGCTTGATGGAACCAATATCCCCAAGGATATTGAACAAGATCTCTTAGAGTTACTAAAGATCAGAAATTCAACCTTCGCTTGGAAACATGAAGACATGACAGGTATCTCTAAAGATATTATTACGCATAAATTGGGTGTTGATAATAGTTTCAGGACAATACACCAAAAGAGGAGAAAGTTTGCACCAGAAAGGAATGTAGTTATCCAAGAAGAGGTCGAGAGACTATTAAAAGCAGGAATGATAAAGGAAGTGAAATTCCCAAGGTGGTTAGCTAATGTGGTGGGGGTCCAGAAGAAGAATGGGAAATGGAGAGTCTGTGTATACTTCACTGACTTGAACAAAGCATGCCCCAAAGATCCTTTTCCACCACCAGACATTGACTCTATAGTCAATGCCACAGCAGGTCACAAAATGCTGACCTTCATGGATGCTTAATCAGGATTCCAACAAATTAAGATGGAACCTCAGATCATGAGGATACCGCATTCATGAATCCAACAGGTATCTATTGTTATATTTCTATGCCTTTTGGTTTGAAAAATGCAGGTGCTACATACCAAAGGCTGGTGAATATGATGTTCAAAGAGAAACTAGGGGACACCATGGAGGTATACATAGACGACATGGTGGTGAAGTCAAATAAAGCTGAGGATCATCTCAGGGAACTTAGAGAAGCATTTGATATCCTGGACCAATACAACATGAAGCTAAATCCCTCGAAATGCCACTTCGGAGTGGGGGAAGGAAAGTTCTTGGGCTACATGGTAACCAATAGAGGGATAAAATCCAGTCCAGAGCAAATCAAAGCGATAATCAATATGAAATCCCCAGCAAACACTAAGGATGTCCAGAGACTAATCGGCAGTGTAGCAGCACTCAACAGATTCATATCAAGATCCTCAAAAAGGTGCAATGAATTCTACGACATCCTAAGGAAGAACAGAAGATTCGAATGGGAAGAGAAGCATGAACGAGCACTCCAATCATTGAAAGAATACTTGTCATCAACTACTCTATTAATGAAACCAGAAGACGGCGAACCATTACCCTTATACTTGGCAGTATCTCGAGGCACCGTAAGTGCAGTACTAGTCAAGGATCACGAGGGACAACAACATCCGGTATATTATGTAAGTAAAGGTTTGCTAATAGCAAAAAGAAGGTACTCTCATTCAGAAAAATTAATATTAGCATTAATAATGGCATCCACTAAACTTCGACATTATTTTGAAACTCATGCTATTCATGTTAAGACTAACTATCCTATTAGGTGTGTCTTAAGAAAGCCAGAGATGTCAAGAAGGATGCCTAAGTGGTCAGTCAAGCTCAGTGCCTATGACCTCACATATGAACCTAGAACAGCAATAAAGTCTCAGGCACTTGCGGACTTTTTGGCTGATATCCAACATGAAGCAGATCTTGAAGTTCAGCAATTGGAAGAATCCAGGGATAAGTGGACGTTGTTCACTGATGGTGCATCAAATATAAGAGGAACAGGTCTAGGATCATACTGAAATCGCCACAAGGGGACATAATACCCCAATCCATAAGTTGTGAGTTCCATGCCACGAATAATGAAGCGGAGTATGAGGCACCGATAGCAGAATTGCAACTAGCCAGGGATATCAGAATTAGTAAAAGGTGCCTATAGAAGACAATGCTGAGGCTGATACCTTAGCAAACCTTGCTTCGGCTCTAAGAATACCAGAAGGTATCAAAATACCTATCATACATATTCTAAGCCCAGTAATTGAAGAGATAAATGAAGTATCCAACACAGAAGAAGAAGCACACATTTGGGATCCTGAACCTAATCAAGGATCCTAGATTTCACCTATTAAGAAATATTTGCAGGATGGTGAGATCCCAAGTGATGAAAAGAACCACAAGGCTTTTCGCATGAGGGTATCTCGTTTTATAATATTGCACGATGTCTTGTATAGAAAATCTATTGTAGGTCCATACTTAAGATGATTGGAGGATCCTGAAGCACTTGAAGTTCTCAAAGATATACATAAAGGCCACTGTGGTAATCACACTGGGGCAGATCATTATTCTCAAGGATTCTAAGGACAGGATATTACTGGCCTACCATGAGGAAGGATGCTGTGACTTACTCTAAAAAATGTGACGCTTGCCAAAGACACAACAACATACTCCATCAACCAGCCGAACCTTTATATCCAATCATCTTTCCATGTTCATGAAATGGGGAATGGATAGAGTCGGCAAAATTCCCAAGGAACCAGGAGGAAATGTCTTTATGCAGGCAATGACAGATTACTTCTCCAAGTGGATCGAAGCTGAGGCATTTGTCAAAGTCAGAGAAAAAGAAGTCATCTCCTTGATCAAGCGCAATATCCTAACAAGATTTGGGATCCCGGCAGAGATAGTATGTGATAACAGATCTCAGTTCATTGGCAAGAGAACAACTGACTTCTGTGCCAGTTGGGGAATTAAAATGATAACTTCTACTTCGGTACATCCTCAAGCCAGTGGACAGGCGAAATCTAGCAACAAGATCATCATAAACAACCTCAAGAAAAGTTTGGGAGCAAAGAAAGGAAAATGGGTAAAGGAGTTACCTTTCCTCCCCTGGGCTGATAGAACAACCGCTAAGGGTGCAACGGGCCAGACTCCATACTCATTAGTATACAGAACATAAGCAGTAATCCCCACTGAGATGATGATCCCTACAGCAAGATCCTGCCTTCAGAGTCCTGAAACCAACTACAAAGCTCTTGCTAAGGATCTTGATACTGTGGATGAACTCAAGGATCTTGCCAAAGTTCGTATTGCAGCTTATCAGCAGAGGATAACAAAGTCATACAACAAAAACATAAGGATCATAAGATTCAAAGTAGGTGACGTAGTACTGAGGAAGGCATTCCAAAATACTACCAATCCCAGTGATGGAAAGCTTGCACCAAAATGGGAAGGCCTATATTTGATTGATTCTGAAGTAGGTAAGGGTGCCTACTGGTTGGCTACTATGGAAGGAGATATCCTGCCAAGATCCTGGAATGCCATCCATCTCAAAGCCTACTTTATGTAAGTTGGAACTTATAACTAAAAATGGTACGTCTTCTTTCCATAATTATTTTTATATTTGTTATTTTTTATCAAAGTACTGACTTGAGCGTCGGAGGGGTGTTAGCCAGTATAACACCCATGTTCACCAAGGTTTCATGATTTGTAAGAAGGATCCCCAAGGATCCTGACAAAAGTTAGAGATTGGCCATCTCTCCTAAGTTAGGGTATCCTGAATACCTCAAAGTTTTAAAGGTTTTCACCTTTCTAAGAATTGAGTTTAAACACTCCGCCAGTAGCGCACGATATTCAATTATAGTTTAAGATGGTGCGACCAGTCTAGGTAACAGTGGCTGATAATTTCATCATTGTTATCCTATGATAGTAACAGACGTGTTACTCCTAAGGTTTTTAGCATATTCACGCTAACTCGAATCTGGCTTGGCCCACGTTATTCTAGCTTGGCCCACGTTATTCTGGCTTGGCCCACATTTTTCTAGCTTAGCCCACGTTTTTCTGGCTTGGCCCACGATTTTACTTTATCACAGGTATTTAACACTTATGTGTTGACCCAAGAACTTAGCATTAATATGCTAACTCAAGATCCTCAAGCGGATTGAAGACATATGAAGATCCTGAAGTACTAATAGTTTTTGTATTTTTGGACTCCATGCTATAATCTGGTATGTATATCTACCCGACTTGGTACTCAACAAAGGTGTGTGTTACTTATTTTTCAATTAAAAGAAGATTCGAAATTTGAATGACTATGTCATGATATGTTTGATATTCTTACGTAACATTTATCAAAACGAAACTATATTTTCCTAAGTTAAAGTTTGATAAAAACCTGAGAGGTTATTTACGAAAAATTATTAAGGATCCGGTACCCTGAAAAAATATCTAAACCTATTTTTCTAAGTATCTCAAGGTTTAGCTACATAGATATCCTAGTTTTCTAAAACATGTCAAAACAAACCAAACACATAACAATCATGGCAAATAGTCATAAATCATCTACTGACATTTAAGGTGCAGGAAAGAAAAGTGATCCGGGCTTCATCCAAAACCTAGACCCATCCACCCGGATTCACAAGTTATCAAATTGTCTATCCTATGCAGGGATCCCCGAACACAAAAGAAAATTTGTTTTTAACAGGTACCAACGGGAACAATCAAATAGAAGAACCACAAATTCCAGGGCTCAGTCCTAGGCATCATTGCCCTCATCGCCCTGGTCAGCCTGCTTCCCAACACACCCGCTCTAACCTCCTCAGCAACCTTGCTAGTCTCCATAGCTCCACCACTAAGTTTAACAAGAGAAGAGCGCCATCCTTGAAGATCCCAGCCTGCACGGTCAAAGCCATCAACAGCGGCTTGTTCAACCATCTGGATCCTGGATTGGAGAATACCCATGGCCGCAGACTTTTTGGCATTATCCACAGTCTGCTGCAACTTCTGCTCATATTGGGCAGAACTCTCCAAAAGCTTATCCATCTAGGTCTGAATCTCATTCTCCAAGTATTTGGTCTTGGAGGCTAACATTTTCTTCAAATCCTCGACCTTCTCCAGAGATTCCTCAGCACTCCTCTCTTCCATAGCCAAGTTGGCATTCAGCTTCTCGAGACCCTACAAAATTCAAACACATGGGTAATTTAGGGATCCTGACATCAAATTAGGGATACTAGAAAATAATAAAAAAAATTTGCCTACCAGATTCAGCAAGCCTTGTAGTTTTTGGTTGTTTCAGCAGGGTCCATACCCTCAAAGAATTCCAAGTCCATCACATCGGTCGTCTTCCTCCTCTTGATTCCTGAAGCTTTAGACCGGAGAACAGGAACACGAGACTTGGTTGTCACAGGTGCAGGATCCTCCTTCTGGACAACAACAGCCTAAGACAAAAGGCTATCAAGATCAGACAAAGCAAACTGGGGGCTCAACTTAGGGATTCCTATAGAAAATTAAAGACAAATCAGGATCATAACATACAACAGTATTAATATCACTTATTCTTTACCTGAAGACATCTCGGGTTTGGAATACTGAGTGTTAAAACTAGCTTCACTGATGGCTGAGTCGACACGAAAAGATCTCTCCACGACAGGTATCTCCAATAACGCCTCTATTCTCTTATCTGTGTCACTTCGTGCAGGGACTAGTTCAGCAAACTTCGGAGCTACACAGAAAATAAGAATCATCAGAAACAGGTTAGAAATATTAAAAACTTCACGGATCATAACTACTTCCTACCCTTCTTAACCCATTAAAGCGGCAAAAGATCCCCACTAGGGATAGAGTCTCTCCTCACAAAGAAGAACTTTCCCTTCCAATCAGTATTGTTTTGAGTGGCTTTTGGGATTAGAGGGGTTTGCCCGGATTTGAGCTGAAGAACAAAGCGAGAAGACCCGTGGGTCGTTAAATTATAGACATGAGCTAATTCAGGGATACCTATATTCAAGGAATGTTCCTGATTCAGTTTGTCCAGAGTTGCCAGAATTCTCCAAACCATGGGCATGATTTGGGAATAGCTCAGGCCAGTAAGATTAAAGAACTCAGTGATGAGTGGAGGAAATGGATATGATAAACCCAAAGTGAAAGGACATCTATGAAAACAAACCCAACTTTCAGATATCAAATCAGCTTTTATTCTAGAATCGAAGGACCTAAAAACGGTTTTTGAGGAAAAACATTGTTTGATTTTAGCAGTTTGATGTCCTGGTCGGTGAAAGAGCAAAGTTTAAGATTAGAATGGTCAAGGATCCCTTGATCCGTGAAATCATCAATCGTTTCGGCAACAATAGAAGCAGCCAATCTGGTCATTTTCTTACTCATGATCACGAAAGCTTAGAGAGAAAGAAGAAATCAGAAATCACAATGAAGATTTTTACATGCTTAAGCCTTGAGAAGGTTGGAATGAAGAAAAAGAGGGTAATAATGAATTTATTCTGCAGGAAGGCAACGGTTAAATCACCTCAGAAATCGGGAAAGGTCATATCGCAACCCTATCATCATTTACTATTTGAATTTTAAAATTTTACAGATGTCGATATAATTGACAGCTGTTAAATTTGGAGACAATTTTTAGGGGTCATTTATCAACTAGGGATCCTGGATCTTCGACGTACTTCGGTATCCTGATAGGTTTCGGTATCCTTAATTTCTATATTATTTAACCGTTGTATCTTTCTTCTATCTTGATTAATACGCAGGTAAAACAAGCGAAGTCAATGTCATCCATGAAGAATCGGTCTAAGGGTCAATGAGAACGTGTGGAAGATGCGTGGAGAGGCCTCTAACGGTTATATTAGAGGACTTAGTCGATTCCGGGATTCTCTGATAGTTAGTTAGCTCGTATTTTGTATATAATCAGCAGCTTGATCGATTAGGGGACACAACACACAAACACTTAGCATTATCAAATACAAACGAAGAAGCTCTGTAACACTTAGATCTCGTTCATTTGCTGCTCACACTTTTAATATTTTTTACCATTTGTTCAAGAAACATGGCAGGTGTCAATTGTCACCTCCCAAGGTTTTATGTCGGAGATCCTTAAAGATCAAGGGCTTTCCTCGTAAACAACCGTGTCAAGTTTTACTTCCTTTTGTCGATTTTCATTGATCTTATAAGCATACTACCTCACTTAATAAGTTTGCTTACTGTAGGTCCCTCGGGTGTGGCGGATCGTCACATGCATGTGGGTCTACTAGTCGGACTGGGTGCGGAATGCCCGTGACTAGGTGGAGAGTCTAGCTAAACAAAGTAAACCGACAAGAGAAGACACTTTAAACTTTCTTTGTATTATAAACACTTGAAGGTTACAGAGAAAAGCACTTAGGTTATAATCTGCGTATTTGCACTAAAGCCTGCATACTTAACTTCTGTCAACCTATCCTACTTATACCTGACCTGATGCCTGCGCACTTACGCAAAGGTATTCTTGCGTACTTGCTAAGTACGCAGGAGCTTTCTCCTGCGCACATGTAAGTGTGCAAAACACTTGGAAAGAAATGCAACATTCAATATGTAAAAGTAAATACAACTCGATAAACTAATACATAAAGACTCTTACATAAAAAGACAAATTACATACATGAAAATACAAACTAAGACTCTATCCAGAGTGTTGTCACAGGAAAGTGCTTCAACAAACTCCCCCTTGACAACAGCTCGAGATCTTCATCGTCTTCAGTCTTCAATCTTCAGTCTTCACAACTGTCCATCCTTAACTTCCATTTTCTTCTTGTATTCAAGGCAGAACTTGATCACCTTGTCATATTTAGAAGCAAGGAGCTTTGTCCATTCGTCCGTGTGGACACAATACCTATCAGCTAGTACCTCCAGATCTTTCACAGAAAAGTTGATGAAGCAGACTTCTTCAAATATTCTGATCAGTTCTTTTGGCACTAAGTTCCCACTCTCGGAACGTCCCTTTCCCATGATCACAGCCTCGCCCGTCTTTGGATCTACGTACCAGTACCACATGTCACCAAGAATATCCTGAGATAACTTGCTCAGGGGAATCTTAGTTTCACATCGCACTAGCTTGTATACCAATTTCTTTAAGTGCTTCTTAGTCACAGGATGTATAGCGTGCTTATCCTTGACTCTCTTGGGCACTTGAGGCTTGAACATCTTGAACTTCCCTGATCTTGCTTCTCGCTGTAGAACCACCCACAAACCCATCGCCACTGCGTGATTGTAATGACCTAGCAGCTCTCGGTTTGCTAGGTTCACCAGGTCGTATTTGGGCAAGGAGCTGAACGCTTCACTGGTGGGTTTCAAGTATTGAACCCCGCCAGATCTTTTGATGGCGAACAGCTGCTTGTCCTCCTCGAACCTTACAGCCAAGATCATCCATGTTGCTCCGTGCTTGTGTATGATAGACGTCTTTTGCCACACCGGAGCTGGACCCTTTGAACTAGTAGAAGGCATATATGTCTCTTTTGGTGCCTCTGGGTCCACAGGTGCAGGGTCGACTAGGGAGGCTTCAGTCGAGGCTTCCTCATTACTAGCCTGCTCGATTGAACCTGTGTCGAGCGGAGCATCGAAGGATGGAAATTCAAAGATCTCTCCATCTTTTAGCTCGTACTCTCCTTCCCCGTCACCCTTGGGAATTTCGATCACAACATCTTCATCATCATCATCCCAGTCATCACCAGATTCGATCTCTCCTTCTTCTAGATTGAAGAGAGCATCGATCTGTGCTTCATTGGAATATTCAGGCTCTACATATAGGATCTCATCATCAGATAAGTCCTTAAGTACTTCAGCCACTGACTTTCCTTTATCACCACCACCACCAGAGTATCACCACCCTCTTGCTGAGTAGACTCCCCCTCAGCCATTGGAATAGCAGAGATGGGCACAATTGCCAAAGCTTGGTGCTCACCTCCACTAGGACCGGCTTCAGGATCCTTGTCTTTATCGTCATCCTTAGTCTAGTCGACTGGATGACAAGGCTCAGCACCAGTGGATTTCTTTTCTTTCTCTTTCTCTTTCCCCTTTTCCCCCTGAGCATCAAGCTTCTTGGTCAGTTCTGCAACTAATTTGACCATCGCTTCGTGCTCTTTTCTTTGTAAATCCAGCCTTAGTTCAAGTGACGTTCTGTGGCCTAGAATCATTTCATTTGTCTTCATTAACAACTCATTTTGTGCCATTACGTTCTTCAGTCACTCATTAGTCCCCGTTCTCTAGCTATGTAGAATCCTAACTTCATCGGCCAGTGAATTAATCTGTGCTTGTTGAGCATCAGATTCCTCCTTTGACTTCTGAATAGTCTTCAGCAGTCCAGCAACTTGGGTTTCTAGCACATCGATCCTTGCCTCATTCGAAACAGGATGCCTAGACGATGATGCTTCGGCATTATGGATAGGGGAGGAGAAGATGGTACCAAAGTCAAACCCTTGTGAGAAATCTTCATAAGTGAAGGGTTGACTTGGAGGATCAATGGTGGATGTTGGGATTTGGGATGAGATGATGGGAGTGGGTGTTATGGTAGGGGTGATGGTGACAGACTCCGTGACAATTGGAGTAGTCACCGCCACTTGGACTGATGTTGTAGGGAGGGTCACCGTCACAGGAACCTCCTCTGTGACTGCCGTGACTACCACGTCAGCTTGAATTTGTGGTCTTCTCCTCCTATGGTACAATTGCTGTGCTGGTGGGGTAGATGCTGAATCTATACTGGCATCTTGAACATGTACTTGCTGCTGAGCCGGGGCCTCTACCACAATGGGGATAGCAACCTCTTGCCTATCTCCCCTGTTCTTATGAACACGTTCTCTTCTTTGTCTTTGTAGAGCAGCGTCAGAGTCAGATGTTGGCTCATATTCGCTGCTCGAGCTCTGTCGCTTTCTTTTGGAGGATGACTCAGGTAGGGTTACCTGTGCCGATCTCCTGGGGTGTGCCTATGCTGGTGCGTCATCGGAATCAGAAGAATCTGATTCTGTTGCTTCTGAATCGGATTCCTCAGCACCACCATCACCGCCTTCTTCGTCTCCATCCTCAGACGAACCATCATCACTATCATTCTCCTCGTCGTGTTGTTCCTGCTGTTCATCGGAATGTTCACTCAGTTCAGGTTCCGAGTCGTGGCTGTGCCATCTCCAGTCTTCAGGTGCCACATATGCTTCATTTAGAAGGTGGCCAAAGAGTTCTGTATGCACATGGGTAGGTTCTACACTGCCTGGCTTCAGGAATTGAGCAAATACTCTTTTGTCCACCCGCTTGACTTGCAGTCTCTCCCCTATAGCAGGAAGGTTTGGCAACGCGTCATCAATCAAGAGTTGCACAAACCTTGGGTACAATAAGAATCTAAACTTCTCCACTGTGTTGATCTGGTCATTGATTGCTTTGAAGATGTAGCGCGAGAAGTTGTAGCCCCTATTAAGAGACAAGCCCACCATGGCTGCTGCAAGGTCATGACCCATGGCATCTTTACCAGCTTTCCTTGACGAGATGCACACGATCATGACGTGGGCGAAATACCACCATTGGTCTAATACCCACATCTTTTTGTATGAAGCATAGTCCCTCGCTCCGACGTATCCCATTCTTTGTCTCCAACAGCCATCCACAAAGTAGTCTGGATAGGCTGTCGGGTCGGTCGCGAGGTCTCTGAACTGCAGGACCCTTTTTATAGTATCTTCAGAGAAAGCAATAGCCTGACCTGCAATCAGAACAACACGTATCATTGGAAATGAACAAACATGACACGGTATAGTAGTTACTCTTTGAACAGAAATTTTAGACTTAGAAAATTTCCTAAGTGTTGGTGCTGCGCACTTAGCAAGTGCGCAGCTTTTTCCTCTTGCGTACTTAACAAGTACGCAAGAACTACCTCTTGCGTACTTGCTAAGTGCGCAAGAACAGCACTTCAGAAAAATTCCAGAAAGTTTAGAATTTGATTGATCGTTCAAAAAGCGGGTCGAATAGGTCACCACTAGGTTGGAATCAATGATTCTAACCTATGGGACCAGTATCAACACCACAAACTACCTAACCAGGACAAATTTTGACCTAAAACGGCCCTCGACCCACTGCGGATTAAACTTCAACCGACGTATCAAATCAAGGACCAAACGGGATGATTAAGAGTCGATTAAGTTTTCTAATCCGGATTAGTGATAAGAAATTACCCAAACAATCCCCAATTTTACCCAAAAATTCAAGAAGAACCCTAAATTTTTTGAAGTCTACAATCTGTCCAAAAGTCACAAAATTACGGATAGATTTAGCCTAGAATCTCACAAATCGATGAAATGAGATGATGAAACAATAGACGGGACGAAAAGATGGTTTAGGAACACTTTGATTTTGAGTGAAATTTGCAGAGGGAAAAATTCGGTTTGAATGCGATGAAACTGAGAAAAATTTCTAAGTGTCCCTTATATACCCAGCCATAATCAGTCGTGCGTACTTGTTAAGTGCGCACGAGTTAACTCTTGAATACTTACAAGTGCGCAAGCTTTAACTCTTGCGTACTTGTTAAGTACGCACAGCTTACTTCGTGCGAACTTGATAAGTACGCACAACCCTTAAGTGCGCAAAATTTCAACTCAGAATTTATGAAGTTTTTCAAATCAACTGACGAACAAGATAAAAATATTCAATCACGAGGTTTCAAATACAATTCAGGAAGGTTAAACACAAATATTTTTGGCTTTTCTGAATAAAATTGAACTATGCATAAACTTAAAATATTTTTGATCTTTTCTCATAGAAATATACAAGTATTCACACAAACTATTTTTGATCAAAGACACGAGCAGAGGATCATATCAGGCTATCTTTTAGCAAAAATGATACAAAATAAACATCAAAGAATATGGGATCATGTCATGGATTACTCTTTATTCGTACGTAATAAGCACATAAACAAGTAATTCAAGTTGACAAAGTTAACTTGAGAAAAGAGGAAATGATAGTACATCAGAAATGATCTAAACGTCACAGACTGCTCATATGGGAAATGATTGCGTCATGCTTACTTTATTGTTTAAATTATTGTGTTTCTAATCTGCTTAAGAATTGACTTTATTTTCTCCATTTTAAATTAAGTTTCAAAATATTCAAGTTAAACTTTATATACCAGTCTGTCTCCTAAGAATTGACATCCACCAGAAGTTGACTTTCTGTCAAGGTTACAACCGCCATAATCTGAAATAGTGTAGGCTTTGAAGTCGAATGACTGCTGCTTAGAGTACCAAAGACCTAATCGGGGTTTCCCTTTCAGGTATCTGAAAATTCTCTTCACGGCTATCATATGTGACTCCTTCGGTTGAGACTGAAACCTTGAGCACAAGCACACAGCAAACATTATATCGGGTCTTGAAGCTGTGAGATACATAAGTGATATGATCATCCCACGATACAATCTGCTATCTACATCCTTTCCATCTTTGTCAGGATGCAGACCATGATTGACTGGGATAGGTGTGCCATAAGTACTGCTATCATTCATCTTGTACTTTGACAAGATGTCCTGCACATACTTAGTTTGATGTAGATAGATGCCATCCTCTCTTTGACTGACTTGCAGACCAAGGAAGAATGACAATTCACCCATATTACTCATTTCAAACTTGGACTTCATCACCTGCTCGAATTCCCTACACATCACTTCATTGGTAGATCCAAAGATAATGTCATCGACGTATACTTGTACAAGAAGAATGTCACCTCCTGCTTTCCTAATGTAGAGGGTCGAGTCAATCTGTCCACGGTCGAAACCATTAGACAGTAAATGCTTAGATAATGTCTCATACCATGCCCGCGGTGCTTGATGAAGACCATAAAGTGCTTTGTCGAGCTTATACACTTTATTGATATTATGCGGATCTTCAAAACCGGGAGGTTGAGTGACATAGACCTCTTCATGAACTTTACCATAAAGGAAAGCACTCTTCACATCAAGTTGGTAGACCTTGAAGCCGACATACGTGGCATAAGCCAAGAACAGTCGAATGGCCTCAATTCTAGTAACTGGGGCATATACTTCCATGTAATCCAAGCCCTCTTGCTGATAAAAACCCTGAACAACCAATCTTGCTTTGTTCTTCACAACCACATGATGATCATCCGTCTTGCATTTGAACACCCATCTGGTTCCAATTGGTTAAAAGCCCTTTGGCAAGTCAACCAAATCCCACACGTGCAACTTTTGGAATTGAGACAGTTCATCTTGCATCGCCTCAATCCAGCAGTTGTCAGTGAGAGCCTCCTTCACATTCTTCGGCTCTAACTGGGACATGAATGTAGCTTGCAGACATGTTTCCATGACACCTGTGTCAAATATCTCTGTGTAAAGACTGGTGTTCTCAATGATGGTTCGATGACGAGTCTGAACACCGGCATAAGGATCACCAATAATGTTGTCGATTGGATGATTCCTATGCACTCTCGTCTCCGGTACAATTGGTTCCTGAATTTCTGGATCTAAATTCATGCTTAACTCCCCCATTTCCTGTGTTCCAGAGGAAGAAGATTCAATGTTAATTGGTTCAGCTGGAGCTTCATTTCCTACAGTAGTGTTAGGATTGGCTAGAGCGTCATCTCCAACAACAAGAACATCTTCACTGTCATCACTGTCATGAATTCCAGATGCAGATGCAGCATTGGAATCAGGAGTTATAATTGGTACAGTAGCACGAGTAGGGAAGCTGGAGTCATCACCTCCACCTAATAATTCATAAACATTTACGGCGTCAACTGCAGATAGATCAGGAAGATTGAATGACTTGAATAGCGCATCATAATCAAAACCCCAAGCTGGACCTGTTGGTTCGGGTGGAATGTTGTGTTTACTACAATCCACTTCAAACCATTCCTCGACAGTACGAGTTCCTATGTTGTACACTCTCTTGCAAGGCGAGTTGGCAACGTATCCTAAGAAGATTCCTTCCACCGCTTTTGCATAAAACTTAGATTGGCGGTCTTTGTACTGTAGCAACAAGGAACAAGGACTACCAAAAGGAACTAGGTAATCAAGATTGGGAAGTCGATTGTTGATCAACTCGTAACAAGTCTTGTTGTGCCTCTTCACAACCAGAACTCTGTTTAAGACGTGACAAGCTGTATTAACGGCTTCTGCCCAGAAAGTGACCGGAAGCTTTGCATCCGACAGCATAGTCCTTGCAGTCTCAATCAGTGTTCTGTTTTTCCGTTCAGCAACTCCATTTTGCTGAGGCGTGTACGGTGCGCTGAATTCATGATGGATCCCTTTCTTGAGACAGAAAAACTCTATCAAATTATTCTTAAACTCAGTTCCGTTGTCACTCCTAATTCTTCTAACTTTCAGCTTGCAAAGAGATTCCAAGCTCAGGATCAAATATTGAAGAATATCAGCAGTCTCGTCTTTAGTACCTAAGAAATGCACCCAAGAAAAACGTGAGAAATCATCAGTTACTACTAGACAGAACGACTTACCTCCAATACTCCTGATACTTATGGGGCCAAACAGATCCATGTGTAATAGCTCCAAAGGGGTATCAATAGAGTTTTGGAGCTTAGGCTTGTGAGACTTCCGTTGCTGTTTGCCCTTTTTACAAGGCATACAGTCATCTGCAACGGTAAACCTCAGCTTAGGAACCCCGGTTACCAAACCGTTTCGGATAAGATGATTCATTTTACGATAAGAAATATGTCCGAGTTTCCTGTGCCACAAGATGGAGTCGAGCTCTGTCGCTTTAGAAAGCAAACAAGTAGGAACTGATGAGGTGGTTGTTGCCACACTCATATCGATCTGATAGGTGTCGTTTGTTCTTTGCGCTCTCATCAGGATCCAATCTTCCAGAACTTCAAAACCGGTTTGAGAATCAGGCATTCTGACTTGTCAAACATCACCGAGTACTCCTTATCACACATTTGGGAGACACTCAACAGGTTATGCTTCAGCTGCTCGCAGAAGTTGACATTGTCAAAGCTGACACAACCGTTCAAAACAACGCCTTGACACGTGATGCTGCCGCCTTTTTCTCCGGAAAAGGCCACATAGCCGCCTCTGAGTGGTTTAACATCTTGAAGCAGGGAAATGTTTCCTGTCATGTGCCTAGAACATCCACTATCTACATACCAGCGGTTAGAGATAGTACCCTTCGGACGTCCCTGCACGAGTCACAAAAGAATTAGTTAGATTTGGAGACCCAAGCCATTGTGGTCTTGGGTCGTCCATCCTTTTCAAAATAAACTACTTCCTTTAACTCACAGTCATGATGACTGTTCAAAATTGATGAATCTTTAGAAGAAATAGAACTAGGAGATTGAGAAGTTTTGGATTTTGCAGTCCAGGATCTCTTCTGTTTCTTAACCGGAACAGGAGACTTTGGTTCAACTACAGCAGGTGAACTTGTGGAAGCTTCACCTGATTGAACTGAAGTCAGCTGTTCAAGCTTTCTCAACCTCTTGTTCCGTCTCCTCCTCTGTGGCTTAGAGAGTCTTGCCACAGGTTTCTCACCAGTACGTGTACTACCAGAGGTAGATACATGAGGTACAGCAGGTTGCGTTACCTTTCTTGGAACAGATGGTTTAGCTTCAGATATGATCTTAGGCTTTACCATCGGTTTGACTGGTGGTTTCACCACATTTTGCTTTGGATGTTTGGGAGATGGTTTCACTGGTGGCGACCTGGGGATAACAGCTGGTTGTGAAACAACAAACCGTTTCCCTTGTATCTTAGAAGGACAGTTCACAAAAATGTGACCAACCAAGCCACAGTGAAAACAGTTCCTCTTGTCTACATAAGTTCTCTTGTAAGGCTCATTAGATCTGGCCTTAGATAACTCAGCATTATGAGAAGGAGGAGTTGGTTTATGAACATTAGTCTGAACCTTACCAGTTTGGTTTTTGGGAGTATAATATTTTTCCAAATTTTCTTTATACCCAAGCCCATAATGAGCTGAAAAAGCTTCTTTCTTTGCTTGGTTAAGACCTTTATACCCCCTATAAAGCATTACCTTTAGATTATCATTTGTTTCAATGATATCGGGTTTAGTTAAAATGCAATTATCACCATTAGTGATAACGTTTTTCTTTACCTTTTGTTCAGTCAACAACTCCTCAGATACTACTCCTTCAGGGCAAGAGTTAACCGACCCGTCTTCAGAAGCAGTAAGAAACTCCTCACTAGATGTGGAGTTAGTCTTACTTGAGGATTCATCCTTTTTAAGGGAATCATACTTATCAGAGGACTCATCTAGACAAGTGAGATCAATGTCTATTAAGCTATTGACAAACTTCCCGCTCACTGGTGGAGGAATGGCATTAGTACCCAAACCTAACCCATTCAGTTGTCTCACCACAGACTCGTAGTGTTCCACCACAAAGCGGGAGTTTTTCAACTTCTCATTAGTGCATTTTAACTGCAGGATCTCATTTTGCAGTTTGTTGATTTCATTGTTCCATTTTTCTAACCCCCTGTATGCAACATCTAAGTGAAGCTGTTTATCACTTATTTTTAAAGAATATTCAGATTTTTCCTTTTTTAACGTTTCAATAGAATCTTTAAAACGTTTTTCATTTTCTTTATAGTTTAGAGCTGCCAAACTTAGGGGTTCGATTTTGTCTTGGAGCCTAGAATTTTCAAGTTTTAGCCCTAGACATTTAGAACATGAAATAACAGAGAAAGGGTTAGAATCTACCTCAGACGATGAACTTGTTGCTTCTCCAATGGCCATGAGAGCAACATCAGTGGTCGATTCCTCTTCATCAGCTACAGGAGCTTCCATTTCTTTAGCTTCCATCACCTCCTCTGTAGCAGCAGTTGTATATTTTTCTAGGTCAGCCATAGAAGCTTCCCTTTTCTCTGCTTCCATCATCTCCATGATCTCAGCCAAGATGAACACCCCAGTCAAAGCTGTCGTCCTGTTGTGCTACCAGTGCATTGGACGTTCCACTTTGGCTTTGATTGTGGTGGTTTGGATTGTTGTGGCCATGGCTGTTTCCTTGGCTGGGTTGGGTAAAACCAGAGGCAAGTGCTCTGTCTTTCTGACACTCACGAGCAAAGTGTCCATAGTTCAGACACTTGTAGCATTTGGCCTTGGATTTGTCAAACCCGACCTTGGCATTAGGATGCCCGCCAATAAACTTTCTTCATGTTCTGTTCAGGAAACGATTGGCTCTCCTCAATAGCATTGCCATATTCCATTGAATATCCATGTCCTCCATGTCATCAGGATCCACTTGATTAAAATCTTCTTCAATCGTCTCTGGATTAGTAAGCTTGCCACCTATGAAGTTTTCATATGCAAGCATACAAGATGAGAATAGTGCTTCATGATCTTCAGCTATTCTCGCTATAGCTGAGTTGTTAGCTGAAGACGTAGCAGGAGGATTTCTTGAGGTATTTTGATGATGAGACCCCAACCCTGATCCTGAAGCATAGCAAGCATGACCACCACACCCAGTTGAGTGGTCTTCTTCAGTAGGATTTCCAGTGAAGAGGGCAATTCCAGAGCCCGATGACTTGGATGTAGAAGTCGTTCCATGATACATAGAAGGGTCTTGTATCTGGGGTCTTCCAGAGCTCTCTTTTCTTCTTAGGTTCATGTCATGAGCTTGAACCTTTCCTATTGCCTCCTCAACTGTCAGCTCATAGAATTTAGGATTTTCCCTCAGCAGGGTTATGTACATCTCAAATTTGGATGGTAAAGCATTCAAAAACTTTTCCACCATCTCTTCATCTGGATACCTGAGTTCAAAAGCCTTCAACTCAGTTTGTAAATGATAGAACCTAGAGATGAGGTAATCTTAAGATTCGTTCTCAAAAAATCTGAAGCACTCATACTGCTTCCTGAGAAGATCCCGCTTACTCTTCTTGATGTCACTATTTCCTTCGAATCTCTTTTGTAAAGCTTTCCAGAGATCCTTAGAATTGTCATACCCTCGGAAACTATGGAACAATTCCCGAGTTAATGCCATAGTGATCAAACCAAATGCCTTATTTTCACGGTCATAAGCTTTCTTTTCTTCGTCAGAAAGCTTAGAGATAGGTTTGGGCATGGTTTCATCAAGATAGATGTGTGTGGGATGCTTATATCCCTCAAGGATTGGTATCCATAGTGATGAGTCGGTATAAGAAATGTAGTGCTCCAAACGTGCTTTCCAATTAGAATAATCGTTCACGTTCAGCAACTTTGGTGGTTTCTGTGGTGTACCGATCTCATTATCATAATTCAGCAGGTTTCTAAGATTCTGAAGATTCGACATAGTGAACACTTAGTCAAATTTCAGAAAAGTCAGACACAGTTGCGCACTTGGTTTTGGCCTTGCACACTTGAGAAATGGTCTTGCGTATTTAGGTAAGTACGCAGGATATAACTTAAGTTCACACAAGTTCAGTCTTGCGCACTTATAAGTACGCAGGAGATAATTCTTGCGTATTTAGTAAGTACGCACAAAATTGTACTTTTTGCCATAAATGGTAAGTACGCAGGATACCTTTTCAGCAACTTTCACCAAACTTTTCCGGTCACCTAAAACTCGCCGGAGATGGTAAAAATTCGTTTGATGATCAATGCAAATGAGCCAAAGGGTCAGAAACTTGTTTCTAACCAACCTTTGATGCTCAAAACACTCAAATACACAACAAAAATCAGTTTTTTTGAGTGATTTTTGCTTCTAAAATAGTGCTCAAGATCTACCCCTTTTTTATCACAAAAATCAACAAAAATACATCTTTTTACTTGTAAAAACTCTCCAAACTCACTCACAACACTCGAAATCAGGAGCAAATGCTCTGATACCACTTGTAGGTCCCTCGGGTGTGGCGGATCGTCACATGCAATTGGGTCTCTAGTCGGACCGGGTGCGGAATGCCCGTGACTAGGTGGAGAGTCTAGCTAAACAAAGTAAACCGACAAGAGAAGACACTTTAAACTTTCTTTGTATTATAAACACTTGAAGGTTACAGAGAAAAGCACTTAGGTTACAATCTGCGTATTTGCACTAAAGCCTGCGTACTTAACTTCTGTCAACCTATCCTACTTATACCTGACCTGATGCCTACGCACTTAGCAAGTGCGCAGGGCAAAATGCTCTTGCGTACTTAACAAGTACGCAAAGGTATTCCTGCGTACTTGCTAAGTACGCAGGAGCTTTCTCCTGCGCACATGTAAGTGCGCAAAACATTTGGAAAGAAATGCAACATTCAATATGTAAAAGTAAATACAACTCGATAAACTAATACATAAAGACTCTTACATACAAAGACAAATTACAGACATGAAAATACAAACTAAGACTCTATCCAGAGTGTTGTCACAGGAAAGTGCTTCAACAGTTACAAAGTTGTTCAACATATTTTTTACCCAAAACAACTGACCATCTATTTAGCCTCGTCAACTTCTTTCACAACTGACTTGTAACATATAGTTATCTGCTCAAGGCCCTGTAATTGATAAATGTGTTAGAATTTCTTTACTGCAGATTCAGAATCCAGGATACTGAAAATATCTTACCAAATTGCTAAGGACATGGAATTTCTTGTAAGCCTCGGCGTAGTCCATTCCTTCAAAGATAGCTACATCACCAGCGTCACGGGGCTTCCTCTTTTTACCAACGGTGATCTTGGAGCGGGGAGTAGGAGCATCAGGCTTGAAAGCTTCGAAAGCAGGCTGACCCTTTTCCTTTTTGATGGCCTTGCTTTTGGAGACCATGCTATCGATGTCGTCAGGGGCAAATCGAGAGCTTGACATGCGACCGCCTGCTACAGGATAATGGGTTAGACTCCTAAATATACGTTTAAGTAACATATAGATAAAAAATTCATTTTTCTTAGCAGACAAAGCTGATTAGGAATCATATTTCGGAATTCCCATAAAGAGTCAGATAATTCAGAATTATGCAAATACTTGTAAGGGAAAGATTATTCTTACCGGAAGACATATTTGTCTCAGACTGGTGGACGTTGATACTGGCTTCACTAAGGACAGACTCCAGATGGAAATGTCTCTCAACAGCTGGGATTTCCAGTAAAGCTTCAATCCTCTTATCGGTATCGCTTTGAATGGGAGCAAGGTCAGAAAACTTGGGAGCTGTACAAAAATAAGAAGAAATATTTGAGAAACAAGTAAATACTATTATATCTAAACTAAGGATCATGGCTATATCCTACCCTTTTTAACCCACTTGAGAGGCAAAAGTTTCCCATTCACAAAGAAGAATTTACCCCTCCAGGCATAATCTTTTTGAGTGGCTTTAAGGATCAAAGGTATGCAAATTAGATTTAAGTTGGAAAATTATCCGGGAGGATACACGGGTTCTCAAATTGTACACACTGGCTATTTCGAGGATTCCGATGGTAAGAGAATGAAGAGAGGAGGTGATTATAATCTATTTTTCAAATGGCTATTCCTCATGGAGAATCGGGCCACGTCCCATCGAGTATCATCAAGTTTGTTTGAGAGTAAATCCTTTAATTTATGAAATTCAAAAAATTTACAGCTGTAATCGTAATTAACAACTGTCAATTTTGGGGACAATTGTTAGGGATTAGTTTTTATGCAGGATCCCGAGTCTAGCGTAATCCGGAATCCAAGATCCCTGGTAACTTCGGTATCCTAACCATTAATATTACTAAAAATTATTTGTTTCCTATTTCGATTTATGTTCGCAGATAACACGTGTGGACTTAATCTCTCCTGAAGACTTGCTCAATACAACGTGGACCGCGTGTGGAATATGCGCGAAGAAGCTTATAACGGTCATAGTTGAAGACTTAGTCTGGCCGGGATTCTCTGATAGTTTGTTTTGTTTTTCTTTGTATTTATTAAGCAGCTGATCGAGGTAGGAAACACACACATTCACAACACAATACACTTGCGAACTACTCTGCAGCACAGAGATTTCGATCATTCACTGCTATATTTGTACTGTTTTCATTGATTTATACAAGAACAGGAGGCAAGTGACTTTTGGTCACTTCCCGAGGTTTTATGTCGGCGATCCTCAGGGATTAAGGGCTTTCCTCGTACATAATCGTGTCAATCTTTACCTTTATGGTCATTGTTTCACATTTTCATCAAGCACACTACCTCACATACTAAGTTTGGTTATAAAATTAGTTTTTATAATTTTTACCAAAAACAGTAATATAAACTTACACATAAATATAAATAAAATGAAAAGTAATATAAATATACCGCTTGAACCCAACAACCGTTGAACCAACACATTTGAGTATATAAAGACGTCCATTTTGAATTTAGTTGGTGAATAGTTTGGTTGCTTCCACCAAATTGATCAGATTGCAGATATCTTTACAAAGCCGCTGCCAACTCAAAGATTCGTTTTCTTACGATCCAAACTACAGGCTGCTACCATCTCTGTAACACCCCAAGATCCTAAACATAAGTTTGGACAAGTGTCGGTTAAGAAACTTGATGCTTGAACATAACCGAACGCGAAAAGAGAGGACGGTTTGACTAGAAACAGCCCAAAATTTCATATAAGCATATCTCGGGCTAGAAAATGAGTTACGAAAATCATAAAATATGAAAACGACGTTTCTCGGCGAGGAAAAGATGAAAATCATATAAGTTAAGCCGGTAGCGGACCGCTATCCAGGGCTTAACGGTCCGCTACTTGCGTAGGAAGCAAAAAGCCCTGAATCTGACACGTGTCATGCTGAAGCGGTGGAGGACCGCTACTAGAACCCGTAACGGTTCGCTAAGGTCCCCCAGGAAGCCTATAAATAGGATTTCAAGTGTTTCAAAGGAGGTATCAATTCAAGTTCTTCGGGAACGCTCTATTTTGAGAATCCCGAGCTTGAAATACCCCTTTGGGTATTACAAGCAAGTCATTTTTGGAGCAAGGGACGTGGAAACTCTACATCAATGTTCCGTAGATAGTCTTTCGGTAAGTCCTCTTCCTTAGTTAGGAATGGGTAGCCTCGAGGGTTGGCACGGGCTTAAGGGGAATGCCCGAGAAATGCCAACTAGTAAAGGCTATACCCGAAGGGTTGGCATGGGCATGGGGAAATGCCCGAATAATGCCAAACATAGATAAGTATTAGGGAAGGGATGACAAAGTCTCCCGGAGGGGAATTATATTATCTTAGATATAGACTAAAATAGTATTGTATTTCCATAGGATCGTGTAATTACTAGAGCTAGCATCGGTTCTGCTCAATTGTAGATTTTTAAAGTAGAGACGTTGTTAAGGTGAGTTCTATAAGGCCCTTTTTAATGTTTTATTTTAAATGTTTTGGGCCGGTATGCATGCTAGAAAGACTTACATAAATGCTATATACATTGATTTAAATATTTGGGATAGCATTCATGTTGCAAGAGGTTATGTATAAAACATGTCTAAATCTTAAAACTAAGTAACGGAGTATTCATGAGATATCAAAGAAGCGTTGGGTAACCATCCGACCGGTATGTAGTTATCTAGCAAACGAAATGTTCTGTCTAAGGAAAGAGTGGTGTGTAAATCCCTCCTGGACCCGTCATTCTTTCCGAGGAATATCTCTGTTGGAGGTACTACTCTAGGAGGATAACCACCTTGTCTTCTTTGATATACCATGGAAAAACCTTTACGAGGATTTAGGATAAGGACTAGTTTTGAAAGGAATGGTTAGAATGAAAACTTTTCTTTTGGCATGATTTCACATTAAAAAGATTTTGAGAAAGAAAATGGTTTTGACACGTAAAACGTTTTAGAACTTATCATGGTAAGCCCAGATAAGTAATGACAGAAGAGTCAGGGTTTTACCTTGACTTGTAGAGGTCTTGACATTTATTGTCTTGACAAAGAGTAAAGAGAAAGAGATAGAGTTTTGGCATGTTTTGTCATGTCAAACATTTTGACCATATTGGTCTGTAAAGAAAGGAAAGGTTTTGCCACGTCTGGCCAAATGCCACATAATATCTTGCAACTTAAGACGTAGAGATATATTGCATTCCTTTGTGGAATATAGTATGGCACCTTGTACAAGGGTATGTATAAGTGGTGACGACCGCTTGGAGGTTAACGTGACCTCGGAAAGACAAGTGTGCAAGTTTAAAGTATTATGTTTGGGCAAGAAGTTAATGTGATGTTTTAAATGCGTGTCATATAAATACATTTATGTATGAGACAAAGGTCAAAGTTATTTCTACTAAAACTTAGAACTCACCAGCGTAAGCTGACATATGTTTAAGCATGTGTATCAGGTAAAGACACAGTCTCCTGTAGTAAAGGCAAGGGGCTAGAGTAGAGGCATATGGTGGGCTATCTGGCATTCTCTATCAGACTGGCAATAGAATAGATGTATTTGTACTTTCTTTAGAATGTACATCCAGAGAAGTTTTATGAAATAAAAATAGTTTTTAAAGTCTTCCGCTGTGTATGATCTTTGTTTACTATATGTTTATGAGTAAATCCGACAAGTGACCGACATCTCGGGTGATCCGGGATGTGGGTGTCACAATCTCTTAGATTACGGGGGAATATTTGATCAATTATTAATAGTGAATATTAGAGGGTAGTTTATATAAATATATTTATACTATATAACCATTCTTTGTATTCCTAATTATTTACACAACTTACATATAAAAATGTTTAAGTCTAGTTGTATATATTAAAGATGATGGATCTGAAACGTATAAATATATCATGTTTTCTCCATTTTTGTGGGTTAACAAAAATATATTTATAAAATTTCATTGTGGTGCCAACTAACTAATAATGTAGAGAGCTAATGATACGTGGCAAATACAAAGAATAAACATGTCTTTTCCTAATTTCCTTGGAATCATTATCTCAAAACTTGTTCATACAAGAGAACTGAAAACTTATATGTTACACATACGTTTTTATAATTATATATACGTATTATATACATAGTTCTAGGATATCTTGAGAACTCATAAATACTTGAGAACTCATTAAAAAATCAACTGATAGCATGTTTTTAGTATATAAATATATTCTATTTAGAGTTACACAAAATCAGGTTTTAAATTTATAAATTAAAATGATATTTATTTCAACTAAACACACACACAATAGACAAGTGTAACTATCGCAGCGTAGTATAGTCTGTGTAAGAACCAAGTATCGAACCATGGACACGGATCCCGTACTCAACACTTGTTATTGTCTGACTAGGATTATAAGTTGGAAAATGGGTTTTGTTTAAAAGAAAGTAAAAAAAAAGATAGGAAATGTAACTAGAAACATTATCTCGTTTAAGACGTTACTCTGGTTGTTATTCCTTGTTAATTAATGTTATATTTAAAGTAAGGTTGGTCATAATTACTAATGCTAACCCTTTCGATTGGGGAGCTAGTATTTCATAACGGACCAGTGGATACGGTCCGCCAACTATTCCTAATGAATCTCGGGACCCTAAACGGGGTCTCAAGTCCGCCGGTTATCTCGTGATTCATTGTTCGGACATGGATTATCCAATGACTGATGTACGTCATGTCTGTAACTTCTTCCGGTAAGTCGGAATGCACGACTTCCTCCAAAGATACTTTATAAATGCTCGGACCTAACAAATTATGTTCTTAAAATAATTGTCTTTACTTATAATATTATTTTAAATAAATAAGACTTTCATTCTCAAGATCAAACCCCATGGCTCCCGCTAGAAGTCCTCTGCAAGCTGACACAAGAGAAGTAAAGAAATACTGACACAAACCGCAAGGTCTAGTTAGGACTCGAACAACTCGTTGAATACCCAAACCTCCAATCAACCCATAATATTAAATCTATACTAACCGGGCCCTTGGTAGCACCAAGATTTGTATATAGGCCGTACAAACTCGAATAAGCTTCCCAAACAAGAAGTCTTGCTTAAGTAACTCACAAGAATTAAGATTATTAGATTGGTTTAAAGATCACTTATTCTTGTCTTTTTAAGATAAATCATAGTAAAGACTTTAAAAACATAACATACTAAAGATACTTCATCAACTAATTAAAGTTCAACCAACCCGAGCAACAGAAGAGAACTAGCCATGATTGATCATACAAGTGACTCCACCAACCAAGGGAGAGTGGGTATAGGTTGCCTCTTGTTTATTCGAACGAGAAGAATCATTTCATATTACAAGACTTTTAAAAAGAAAATAAAACAAGAAAGCAAAAACGGACCAAAACCAAGAGAGCTCCGGCTCTTAGAAGAGCTCTAAGACCTTCCCAACTCTTGGTCTTAGACACCTAAAACACTAGAACGAGCTTGCTATTTATAGGAAAAGATTTTGGAAATGCACGACCGTGCATTGGATCGGGCATGCAAAGTACCCTTTTCTTTCACGTGCGGAATCTGGCAGCTTTTGGGAGGACAGGGAGGCAGAATTGGCTTTTCAAGACCGTGCATGGCTTTGCACGGCCGTGCGTTGCCATATTCTGCCCCCTGTTGACTTTTTGACCTCCAGCTTTGACTTCCTGCGTCCGGTTTCGTTCAATTGACTTCCGAATGCTGATTTCTCCTTGACTTTGAGTGATTTCCTCATGTTTTTGCATATCCAAGTAAATTATCCTATTTTAACACAAATGGATGGATTAAGTATCAATTATTATCATATTATCTCTAATTGTGATGAATTCAGGGATAATTATGCATGCAAAACATGTATAATTTACGTCATATCATAACACCCCAACTTAAACTTTGCTTGTCCTCAAGCAAACTCATGCGTGATTATACCCATAGAAGTAAAGTATTGATTAAATGTTTATCTAAAGCTTTCATCCCAAATGGCTGAATGGCCTTCTTAAAAACAATGATTTGGTGGTCATACATTTCTAGTGTTTCCACAAGAGGGTAGCAAGCCCAACATACTTGATGGAACTATGATTATGCATAAAATTACAGTATCACAAATGTTCACTCAACACTCGGGTTAAATATATGGATAATGTATGTCAAAAAGAACACTCAATGCTATAATTAATGTTTGCATAATCATAGGCTTGTATAGAAATCAAATCTCCACCGACTGACATAAAATATATGCATAAATCAAGAGGGCTTTGAAAAGGGTTGTAATGATTGGCTTAGGATTAGAGTAGGAATGTGACAATCCGTACTTTTAGCTTAACCTCGTTAGTTAAAAATCAGTTAAATCCTAACGTAGTTGATCTATATATAACTACAGGGACTAATTCTGTCAATATTCTAAACTTAAACTCTAGGGACTAGTTATGTAATACCACTAAACTATTTTGTTGACTTTACAAAGTCAAACTCATATTCCTGTTGACTTTTCATAGTCAAATCCAACCAAACCCTAACCTAGTAACTTAGTTTAAACCTTGGGGACTTGTTCTGCCAACCCCTAAACACTATAGTATGAAACCATATGGACTAGTTCTATTAATCACCAAATTTCGATTTCGTTGACTCCCAAAAGTCAAAACAGACGTTCTTGAGCCTAATTCGCAAGTCGTAACCGATCCTTGTTCTTGTAACTGATATCGAGTGTACAATGTCATTAACGGCTTTAACTACCAAGTAAAACATCATAATGGCTTAATTAAACCCAATTATGGGTAACTATCTTGAAACTGTTGAACTTGACATTAGAACAACCAAATTTGACAAATTTCGATTACCAATTTGTGTACAAACACCCTGCGCACCTGGATCGAGCATCCTTGAAACTGTTTCACCTGCTAATTCGACCGGAGAAACAGTCACGATCACCAAAGGCCAAGTCAGACACTGTCGGCCTTCATTTTAATCGATCACAGTCAATTCGAGCACCATTTCGGTAACTAAATCTTCCCTCACCTTCGTCTTAGTCTGTCAATTGAAAGCCCTAAACTTTTAGAGGCTTATAACATCGATTCGATCATAATCTAGAATCTAGGGTTCATCACAAATGGATTTAACTGAGAACCGGTCTATACTTGATCTTAATCCAATTAGAGTATATGGTTAGATTCGCAATTAACAACTCTTTAAAAGCCCTATGAATCCAACCGTTTTCATCATTGAATTCGATCTAATCAGAACCGTGTTCATAAGCAACGGTTCGGCCCCTTTTCTATAATTTAACGGCCTTAAACACGATGTTTTTGAAATTCAAATCACCCATAGATTCGCAAACCCTCGTTGAACAAAACCCCTATATTCCTATGTTTAATCGAAGTCGAGATCGTGGATATTGGGATAGTTTCGATCGCGGGTGTGTTTGGGGAGGGATACCACAAGTACTTGTATTATAAAACCATTTCAATCCGGATATCATCGCGATACCCTAGCGAGCGGGGATGGTTAAGACTGTGTGCTTGTGTGGGAGAGACACGGGTTCGAGTCTCTCCACATTGTTTTATTTTTAAACCATTTTCTAGCAATATTTTTTTATATAAAAATCATCCCATTATTATTATTATATTATATTAAAGCGTTTAAGCCCAGAACACACCCCGTTGGCTCGGGTTTGGATTATAATCTACTTTTAATAGTATTTACCACTTATAAAATAATATATGCATATTATTTTCAAACCACGATTTCGAATAAAATAATATGTTTATATTATTTTCAACCCGTAACTCCTAGTATACAAAATATATATTTACATATTATCTCGCCTCGTTTATAAACCTCGTGTAACGTTTCAAACTTATAAATAATGTAATTATTTATATTATTTACTCGCGTTTAATATTCTCGAATAAAAATAATATATTTATTATTTTTATCACGTAAATGATTATCGTATATTTCTACGAGTTCGAAAATAATATAAATGTTATATTATTTTCTTAGATCATTATTAGATGATACAAACGCGCGAATTTATTTATTTAATATTATTCGTTATTAACGTTCGACATGCAACGCATTTTATCTTAATTGTTATATTAAGAAACCTATATTCCCGTAGACACGTTCGTCTACTCATTGAACCTTAGAACGTGTTAAGACGTTCTAATCTTCCGTGTCGTCGTCACAAATCCCATATGTCCCTAACTTATGTGTTTATAATTCTACGGCATATGTAAGCCGTGCAGGCTAACACTTGAGGTTCCAAATCTCATACTTGTGTGATACTACCTCATATGCAACGCAGGTGAGTTTTCACAGCTCCTTTTACTGTTTTAAACTGGGGGAGAAATCATGATGTAAACACTTTTGGTTATGTAATTCATATATGTTATCACTTGTTTGACTATGCGTACACATCTATCATTAAGTCCTCACATCGGACCGTTAATATGAACATAGCGAGGTAATTTGAGTAGTACTACTGGGTTTGACAAACCTCACCCGCGTTAGTCGCGCTAACTCGACTTGAGGTCGAATGGGTGCAACATTGACCTAAACATGCACCATGGTTGATAGGCCTGGTGGGAGGCAAAAACATAAACAGTCAGCTGTCGGTTGCGAGCACATTAGTTAACATGCTTATGGGTTAACTACCTAATAATTTATATATTGAATGTACATTAACCTATTGAACTTTGTTGCAAACTGAAACCTATGAACTCACCAACCTCGTGTTGACACTTTTCTTACATGTTTTCTGAGGACGTTAAGCTAAGGCACAGGTGCACGTTAGGACATGCATGGTGTCAACATGATGTATTCAATAATTTTCAATCTACTGACCATTTATTATGTTTCCGTTATTGTTAGACTTGGGCGCGTTATTTTGCACATTTACTCTCTTTATACGCTTCCGCATTTAACTATGAACTTTTATGATATTACATTTATGTCCCATATAGTGTCGTTCAATGTAACGGATGACTGAGATCCTGGTTTGTCACTTCTCAAACGGTAAAACTCCCTTAGTTGAAATTAGGGGTGTGACTGATTGGTATCAGAGTCATTAGTTATAGAGAACTAGGATTGCATACTAGACTATAACCCACACACATTAGTTACACGACACAGACACTCATACATGCTACACGTAGCATCTACACATACATTGCATTGCAGGCATGTTGACATCTTTCATATCACCCTCTACTGACGAGGAACAAGTCATTCACATTGCATCATCGTTCCCAGTGGTGACACTCGGGGAATCATCATAACAACATCCACTCCCGTCCGTAGGCCGCAAGACGGAGCCTTCGGAGAAGTCTCTTACATCACCATCACCTGTTGAGTATGATGTGCTTTCTCGGGTCCATGTTATGGATGAAACTCAACACTAACTCATATCTTTTTGGGAGTTGGGATCGTCAGAGGCGAGTCCCTACTGTACCCACTAGCAACAATACGCCGACTGAAGGAAGACCGTTGCACGCATTATTGCAGAATCCATTGACATGTAGATGTCATCACTTTCCCGAGCCATGGGCTCGCGTATTTGGTCGATATTCTGTTGGGAATAGATTGACCACAAATTTGAGAATGCATTGCTCAATGCATACTCAAACCATATTCTGACTCAGTGGGAAGAACAACTACTTTTCTTCTTTGAGTAACACATATCCATGAACTATTTAAACTTCTCGAAGTCACATTTCATGTACATGTTTGCTTCATGTGCATGTTACCATCTACAATCTGCTGGATTGGACTATCGTATTGTATTTCAACTCGGGTGAATACTCGGATCAAACAATTCCCAACTACTCATACTGATATGAGTCCTAGTTGATCAACTTATGGTTGATGACTAAGCTTCTCGATGACTTATCATATCTGACAACACTCTATACTAAGTAACAAACTAAAGGATATTATGACACAGGACAGGGAGAACTAGGGTGAGCATGCAAAGCAAATTATCATTACGGATGCACACGTAATAGTAATTTGAGGTGCATGTAAGTCCTGGCGAAACCTAGTGTGTGGATAAATGGTCCTAATCTATGAATTACAGACTTAAGTTTCCACTGTCCGTAGAAATTCTCGTAACCCGCTCAATGACTAGTTGGTATCGTTAAACCTATTCAACGGCTGATAGATGCGACTATCAGGTTGAAGACGTTTACAGACACACTGAGTTATCATTAATGGAGTCCATCATGTTATTTTCACTCGTGTAAGAGTCTTAGTGACCGTAAGGCTCTCATTCAAACTTGACCAAAGAAACAATCTCGATTGAAACTTTAATAGAAACTCATGGTAAACCCACCGACTCCAACTTTGTAAGCAGAAAATTGTGGAATTCTTTCTAAGCTAACACGTTATCCCTTACGCTCCAGCAATAAATCTCATTTGACCCTATTGCCTTATCCGATGACTAATCCTTAGTCTAATACGAATTATACCCAGCATATTCAATCCTGTAAACGAATTTCTTTCTTCATGAAATGAACCAATGACATTAGAAAGTGAGGATTTAATCTAACCAACCCCATCAACAACAACGTATGTTCAAGTCTGCTAAGACTTTCAACCAGTCGACCTTTTCAGGACAAAACTAGAGTGGTTATATGAGAGATACCCTAAGTGCAACAAGTGTAATTTTCACCATCTCGGTGCTTGTGAGAGAAATCGTTGCCAGCGGTGTGGCAAGGTGGGTCATGCTGCCAAGGACTATAGAGGTGAACTACAAGCCAAACAGCCTTTTCAATAGCCAGGATCTACAAAGGGTTGTTTTGAGTGTGGAAAGAAAGGACACTTTCGGAAGGATTATCCTCAACTGAAGTATGGGGAGTAATGGCAACAATAGCCATAACCAAGATAATAACAACAACAATGGTGACAATAATGCCAATAATGGAGGGAATGGTGCGAAAGGACGAGCCTTCGTACTAGGATCTGGTGAAGCTCGATATGATCATAATGTGTTCACCGGTAAGTTTCTCTTAAACAATTACTTTGGAGCTGATAAGAGTTGTATATCTAAGCAGCTTAGTGATTTGATAAAAGAAACTCCAACCCTGCTAGAAGCTAAGTATATAATAGAAATAGACGATAGCCAAATAATTGAAACAACCCACATTCTTAAGGGTTGTAAGCTTGAGTTGGTTGGTCATAAACTTGATATCGACCTTATGCCGATCACACTTGGTAGTTTTGATGTAATTGTCAGCATGGATTGGTTATCTAAAAACCAAGACGAAATCATCTGTAGTGAGAAAATCGTTCGCATTCCTCTTCCGAGTGGAAAAACACTTTTCGTTAAGGGCGAAAAGGTTGGTGCAGTCATGAGCATCATACCCTTCATGAAAGCCCAGAAATGTCTTTGAAAAGGTCATACTGCTAGTCTGGCTCTCGTCACAGAGCAGCCATCCGAGGAGAAAAAGATTAATGATATTCCGATCATTTGCAACTATCCAGAAGTATTTCCCGAGGATTTGCCAGGTCTGCCACCACACCGTCAAGTTGAATTTCAAATCGACCTAGCACCCGGATTAGCACCGATTGCTCGGGCACCTTATAGACTGGCACCCAGTGAATTGCAAGAGCTATCCACTCAACTACAAGAGTTGTTGGATAAAGGTTTCATCCGACCAAGCTCATCGCTATAGGGAGCTCTAGTCCTGTTTGTCAAGAAGAAGGACGGGACTTTTCACATGTGCATCGACTATCGTGTGCTGAACAAAGTGACAATCAAGAATCTATATCCTCTACCTTGCATCGACGATCTCTTTGATCAACTCCAAGGATCAAGCTTCTATTCTAAGATTGATCTTAGATCCGGTAACCATCAACTGAGAGTCCAAGAGGAGGACATCTCAAAGACGGATCAGTTCGTCATTGTTTTCATTGATGACATCCTCATCTATTCCAAGGATAGGGATGAACATGAGGAATATCTTCGTTTAATTCTGGAATTGCTTAAACAAGAACAACTATATGCAAAACTTTCCAAGTGCGAATTCTGGATTCATGAAGTGCAATTCTTAGGACATGTAGTCAACGAGACAGGGATACATGTCGACCCATCTAAAATAGAAGCAATCAAGAATTGGGCAGCACCGACAACGCCAACTGAGGTGTGACAATTTCTGGGATTGGCTGGCTATTACTGTCGCTTCATTGAAGGATTCTCCAAGATTGCACAACCCCTCACTGCTTTAACTTAGGAGAGTAAACCTTATAACTGGGGTGATACCCAGGAATCAACATTTCAACTTCTAAAGCATAAACTCTGCAGTGCACCCATCCTATCTCTTTCAGAAAGAACAGATGATTTTGTGGTGTACTGTGATACATCTATTCAAGGTCTCGGTTGTGTGTTGATGCAACGCGAGAAGGTCATCGCTTACGCTTCCCGTCAACTAAAAATACATGAGAAAAACTACACAACTCATGACTTAGAGTTGGGAGCCGCAGTATTTGCACTAAAGAGATGAAGACATTACTTGTACGGTACCAAATGCACCATCTATACCGATCACAAGATTCTTTAGCATATCTTCGAACAGAAAGAGTTGAACATCTGACAGCGTCGTTAGGTCGAACTCTTAAATGACTATGACTGTGCAATCAGATACCATCCGGGTAAGGCTAATGTGGTAGTTGATGCCCTAAGCCGTAAGGACACCAAACCCAAGCGAGTTCGAGCATTGTAGCTTACCATTCACATAGGATTACCTGACAAAATCCGTAGTGCTCAGCTCGAAGCCCTTAAAAAAGAAAACCTACAGTTGGAAGCCACACGCGGTATGGAAGAACAACTCGAGGTTAAATCAGATGGCATTCACTACTACACAGAGCGAATTTGATTCCAGTGTACGCGAACTTAAGAGAACTAGTAATGGATGAGGCACACGAATCCCGATACTCTATTCATCCAGGTTCTGAGAAAATATAGCATGGCCTTAAAGTGTTATATTGATGGCCGAAGATGAAGGCCGATATAGCCACCTACGTGAGCAAGTGCCTAACCTGCTCAAAGGTCAAAGTGGAATACCAAAAGCCTTATGGTCTACTTCAACAGCCAGAGATCCTAATGTGGAAATGGGAACAGATTTCTATGGACTTCATAACCAAACTACCCAGAACTCCTAGCGGATGCGACACCATCTAGGTGATCGTAAATCGCTTGACAAAATTTGCACACTTCCTCGCAATCAAAGAAACCAACAAGATGGAGAAACTCACTTGTATTTACTTGAAGGAAGTAGTCTCTCGGCACGATGTACCAATCTCTATCATTTCGGATCGAGACGCTCGATTCACCTCTTGGTTTTGGCAATCACTACAAAAAGCTCTAGGCACCCGCCTAGACATGAGCACATCATATCAACCGCAAACCGATGGTCAAACAGAACGTACCATTCAAACCTTAGAGGACATGATACGAGCTTGTGTGATCGATTTCGGTAACACTTGGGAGTCTCACTTACCTTTAGTGGAGTTCTCCTACAACAACAGTTACCACACTAGCATCAAAGCAACACCATTTGAGGCATTGTACGGATGTAAATGCCGATCTCCTATCTGTTGGGCTGAAGTTGGGGATAGCCAACTTACAGGTCCTGAACTTGTATTCGAAACCTCTGAAAAGATCGTTCAAATCCGAAACCGTATAGCGGCAGCTCATGATCGTCAAATTAGCTACGCCGATAAGCGTCGTAAACCGTTAGAGTTTCAAGTAGGCAACATGGTTCTACTCAAAGCCTCACCATGGAAAGGTGTAATTCGCTTCAGGAAGCGAGGCAAACTGAATCCTTGTTATGTTGGACCGTTCAAAATAGTGAAGAGAATTGGCCCAGTAGCATATCAACTGAGCTACCTGAAGGACTTAGTGGTGTCCACGATGTCTTTCCTGTCTTGAACTTGAAGAAATGTCTAGAAAACGAATCACTCGCGGTTCCTGTTGAGGAACTACACATCGATGAACAATTGTGTTTTGTCAAGAAATCATGGATAGGGAAATGAAAACGCTCAAACGCAGTAAAATCCCTATTGTCAGAGTTCTTTGGAACTCGAAACGCGGACCGGAATTCACATGGGAGCGCGAGGATCAAATGATGCGCAAGTATCCTCATCTATTCAAGTAATCCACGTCAAACTCTTAAGGAACTATTCTAATTTTTGGGACGAAAATTCTTTCAACTAGAGGATGATGTGACACATCAGAAATCTTTTTTTATTATTTTAGTTTTCGGGACGAAAATTCTTTTAACTAAGGGATGATGTGACAATCCGTACTTTTAGGTTAACCTCGTTAGTTAAAAATCAGTTAAATCCTAACTTAGTTGACCTATCTATAACTATTCTAAACTTAAACTCCAGGGACTAGTTATGTAATACCCCTAAACTATTCTTTTGACTTTACAAAGTCAAACTCATATTCCTGTTGACTTTTCATAGCCAAATCTAACCAAACCCTAACCTAGTAACTTAGTTTAAACCTTGGGGACTTGTTCTGCCAATCTCTAAACACTATAGCATGAAACCACATGGACTAGTTCGGTTAATCACCAAATTTGGATTTCTTTTACTCCAAAAAGTCAAAACAGACGTTCTTGAGCCTAATTCTCAAGTCGTAACCGATCCTTGTTCGAAATTGTAACTGATATCGAGTGTACAATGTCATTAACGGCTTTAACTACCGAGTAAAACATCATCATGGCCTAATTAAACCCAATTATGGGTAATTATCTTGAAACCGTTGAACTCGACATTAGAACAACCAAATTTGACAAATTTCGATTACCAATTCATGTACAAACACCCTGCGCACCTAGATCGAGGGTCCTTGAACATGTTTCACCTGCTAATTCGACCAGAGAAACAGTCACGATCACCAGAGGCCAAGCCGGACACTGTCGGCCTTCATTTTAATTGATCACAGTCAATTCGAGCACCATTTCGGTAACTAAATCTTCCCTCACCTTCGTCTTAGTCTGTTAATTGAAAGCCCTAAACTTTTAGAGGCTTATAACATCGATTCGATCATAATCCGGAATCTAGGGTTCATCGCAAATGGATTTAACCGAGAACTAGTCTATACTTGATCTTAATCCAATTAAAGTATATGGTTAGATTCGCAATTAACAACTCTTTAAAAGCCCTATGAATCCAAATGTTTTCATAAGCTAGGGTTCGACCCCTTTTTCTGTAATTTAACGGTCTTAAACACGATGTTTTTGAAATTCAACTCAACCATAGATTCGCAAACCCTCGTTATATTCCTATGTTTAATCGAAGTCGGGATCGTGGGTATTGGGACAGTTTCAATCGCGGGTGTGTTTGGGGAGGGATACCACAAGTACTTGTATCATAAAACCATTTCAATCTGGATACCATCGCGATACCCTAGCGAGTGGGGACGGTTAAGACTGTGTGCTTGTGTGAGAGAGACCCGGTTTCGAGTCTCTCCACACTGTTTTATTTTTAAACCATTTTCTAGCAATATTTTTTTATATAAAAATCATCCCATTATTAGTATTAAATTATATTAAAGCGTTTTAGCCCCAGAACACAACCCGTTGGCTCGGGTTTGGATTATAATCTACTTTTAATATTATTTACCACTTATAAAATAATATATGTATATTATTTTCAAACCACGATTTCAAATAAAATAATATGTTTATATTATTTTCCTAGTATACATAATATATATTTACATATTATCTCGCATCGTTTATAAACCTCATGTAACGTTTCAAACTTATAAATAATGTAATTATTTATATTATTTACTCGCGTTTAATATCCTCGAATAAAAATAATATATTTATTATTTTTTTCACGTAAATGATTATCGTATATTTCCTACGAGTTCGAAAATAATATATATGTTATATTTTTTTCTTAGATCATTATTAAAAGATACAAACGCGCGAATTTATTTATTTAATATTATTCGTTATTAACGTTCGACAAATAACAAATTTTATCTTAATTGTTATATTAAGAAACCTATATTCCCATAGACACGTTCGTCTACTCATTGATCCTTAGAACGTGTTAAGACGTTCTAATCTTCCGTGTCGTCGTCACAAATCTCATATGTCTCAAACTTATGTGTTTATAATTCTAGGGCATACGTAAGTCGTGCAGGCTGACACTTGAGGTTCCAAATCTCATACTTGTGTGATACTACCTACTACGCAACGCAGGTGAGTTTTCACGGCCCCTTTTACTGTTTTAAACTGGGGGAGAAAACATGATGTAAACACTTTTGGTTATGTAATTCATATATGTTATCAATTGTTTGACTATGCGTACACATCTATCATTAAGTCCTCACATCGGACCGTTAATATGAACATAGCGAGGTAATTTGAGTAGTACTACTGGATTTGACAAACCTCACCCGCATTAGTCGCGCTAACTGGACTTGAGGTCGAATGGGTGCAACATTGACCTAAATATGCACCATGGTTTATAGGCCTGGTGGGAGGCAAAAACATAAACAGTCAACTGTCGGTTGCGAGCGCATTAATTAACATGATTATGGGTTAGCTACCTAATGATTTACATATTGAATATACATTAACCTATTGAACTTTGTTGCAAACTGAACATGTGAACTCACCAACCTCGTGTTGACACTTTTCTTACATGTTTTCTGAGGACGTTAAGCTAAGGCACACGTGCACGCTAGGACATGCATGGTGTCAACATGATGTATTCAATAATTGTCATTCTACTGACCATTTTTTATGTTTCTGTTATTGTTAGACTTGGGCGCGTTGTTTTACTCATTTACTTTCTTTATACGCTTCCGCATTTAACTATGAACTTTTATGATATTACATTTATGTCCCATATAGTGTCATTCAATGTAACTGATGACTGAGATCCTGGTTTGTCACTTCCCAAATGGTAAAACTCCGTTAGTTGAAATTGAGGGTGTGACAAGGAAGTATTTGGGAATAGTGGCTAAGTGTTGAAAATTCAACTTGGGTTAACGATAAAAAGGTAAATGATTTCTTTATTCTACTTAGATTAGACATTGTGACTAATCCAAGAACTCTTTTAAGGTCAGATCGTCAAGACCAAATCCCTTCTTATAGAATGTTAACTTCTTCTTATTTTGAAATATTCATTGCTATCAATTCTACATGAATCGTTCGGCTGTTTTCTCCTAATATATCCATTTTGATTAGCTTTGGATACTCCAATTTTTCAAGTAAGTTTGATTTTCTTTTGATAAGATTTCTTCAATAACTTGGGTGATTCATTAATTTCTTTTTGGTTGCCCCTTTTTCTTTTAAAAATAATTCTTCTTTTCATTGTGGATGAATGAGTTTCATTCTTCGAACATAAGATGGATCCATAAACGTCTAGCGGATGATTACTCTTTAAATCACAGCCAATTCGATTTTCCACTAAAAAGAGTAGAGATAAAAAGGTTAATTTTTCGGGTTTATGGGTGTGAAATGTGGGTTTTAGAAACGAAAAAGGTTTAGGCTCAAAGGGGCTAACTAGGGGTTAATGTTTAAGGTAGGTGAAAGAAAAAGAAAAGGCTACAGAGAATGGGTTAATCCTAATGCCTCCAACATTTTTATACATTCTTATAGTCCATGATCTTGAAATGTATATTTTATACAAGTTCTAACATGCAAAGCAATAATTAGCAAACACTCTATCATACGAAATGAGCATGTGAAATATGTAATAATCAACGTCGTCAAAAACTTGATGTATTCGTGATAATGCTTGGATAGGTTCAAATTCTCACATGAAACGTAGGGTAAATGGTAATAAAGTAAAAATGTGCATAAACTTATTTATTTCTTTTTGTTGTACTTACTAATCTTCCCTAATTGTTTTCTTGATTCACTTCAACGGTATTCCACATTGTTGTTTTTATAAGCTCGTTTATGCCAAATGATTTTTAAGACTTTTGCTTTAAGATTATTTTTGAAAATGTTTTTATTACTTCTATACATAAATTTTGATTCCATGAATTGGGTAGTTGTTAATCATGCAATTGTAATCCTCAGGACAAGATTAGGCAGTCAAATTATCAACAGGGTTCCACCCCACACTTAGTTCTTGACAATATGAATGTATGCAATATGATATGTGTCATGAATAATAAGAGTTGGGTGAAACTGATACTCCCCTGATGAGACGTAGTTTCCATGTGTGTGGTTGATTCCCACTGTTTCCAAGATTGTATTTCTAGGCACGTACCAAAATCTGTATCACCTGTAACGCTATGCAATGCTCAAAATATAAAGTAAGGACTAAAAATAAAAATAGTTAAACTAATATTCGCTTAAAAAAGCGTCCGAATGGGTGGTGGTGGTGGTGCCACCATATCAACGGTTACTGAGGTAACGGGTAAAAAACATGTAATGTCAACGTCCAACACTGGACAAAAACACCCACAAGTGTCAAGAACCACAAAAATAGTCATCAGAAAAAGAAAGAACCACAAATAACATAGACGAAGGGAGGAAGAGCTGTTACAGATATGGAGGTCGTGGCCACTGCTGGTATGGACCTGGGGGCTGCTGCTGATACTGCTGGTGGGCATACGGGTCGTGGGTGTGATCATGGAAATCCTGACGTATGCCATCCATAGTGTATCCCAGCTGACCCATATGGATCATCAAATCCAGCATAGAGGGGTCCACGGTGGTGTGATAAATAGGCGGTACTCCCTGTCTTCCTCTCTGCCTTTCTCCTTGAGGTGCCTGCTCTAGCTGCTCTACTCCTGCATCATCATCTGACTCCTCAACTACCCCCGTCCAGATTTTACCCTTATGATTTATTAACCGATAGACTCTATTAATTCTTTTCGACATTCCCATACGGATTAGCATCTGGCTATCAACAGTGGTGACTGGAAGATCCATCTCAATTAGAGTCCCAAGACGAGCAGGAGTTAAAACTCCCATGTTTGAGGCTAGCCAAGTGATAAAAGGCCCTCCAAACACGTGGCTCGAAGAACAATATCCTGAACCTCTAGTGAAAAACTTGGCTAGACTGTAAGCCAAGTTGCAGTCAACCTAATCAATGAGGCAGTGCAGATGAAAGAGGTCCCTGAGGCTCACCACCCATGTGCTGTCCTTTCTCCTCCTAGAGTAAGGAGTATACATCTGTGAAGGTACCGGTGGAGAGGGAGCTTAAGTTTGGTGCTCTTCTGACTGTGTGGGTCGAATTGTCCGAACCCATTCCATCCCCAAAATAGGGATGCTTCATGATATGTCCTAAATTATACATGTTTTGCATGCATAATAATCTCCATATTATGGTAATAATTGAATAATAACCTCGCAAATGATACTTAATACGTTAATATTTCACAATTGCAGGTTATTCGGTGTCCCAAGATAAACAGAGCAAAAACCAGCTTAAAACATGAAGAAATCAAGTTTTGGAGGACCAAACCCGAGCATTGACCCCCAAGAAATCAAATCAGGTCAACATAAGTCAACAAGGAGCTAAAAGACAAGCCTGGGAAGCAGGCAGAGCATTGCACGGCCGTGCAATGCCATGCACGGTCGTGCATTGGCTGTCTGGCTTCCCCAGGCTCCGGTACACTGTCCTTTGTACCTTGTTTGATTCCCGAGGTGTTTACACGCCCATGCAAACTAATACACGGCCGTGTATTGCTCATTTTGAGGCCTATAAATAGATGGCTTGGGTTCTTCATTCCACACACCCATCCATACCTCAAGAACACACAAGAGAGAGCTTATTTCTTAGTTAGAGTAGAGAGTAGAGAGTAGAGGGGCTCTTCCTCCTTGTTCCGCAATAGGGGAGCCTACGAAACTCAGTGTTACACTAGCTAGTATAGCCATTTGTGGCTAAACTCTTTGTATTGCTTGGGTGATGATGACGTTTGGTGCATGTTAATGTTTGACGTATTAATCTAGTGATGTGTTTATGTATTTAATTATTCGTCTTTAAAACCACCATTTGGTGGGCTTTTATTATTGTCTAAGTCCGTCTTTATATTTGTGAGTGTTCTTGATTTTAAAGTATAAGATCGTAAAACCTTTTTAATCAAACTTCTTTTGAAACTTGTACGTCTTTATACAAGTAGAGATTTATAAGCCAAGGCCTGGTCAACACTCTTAAGGTCGTACGTCTTTATACGAACTTATTATGCGACCAAGAATTGGTGAACTCATGTTGGGAACGGTACGTCTTTATACTTGGTGCCATTGTTACATCGCCTCCCGGTGAACAAAATATAATCACTTATTTAACTCTAATACAAAGCATTTACATTCGATGTCTTAAACCAATCCGAAGATGACCATTCGGAGTGTTGAGGGTAACTGTTGTCCTTAACGGGAGGCACTACTACTTTTTAAAGATTTTAATTCGTGAATCAAATGTCGCGAGGACGAGGCTCTAGCGGTGACCCGGGTCACAAATTTAAAGTAGTAATATCACTAGATTAGTCAACTTAACATTATCACGTACCAAGCGGATTCGAAGCCCAAAGCAATACTCTTCGTGACCTGATCATTTTCGAGATATTTACTTTCCTGCTATTTACTATTCTGTTAATTACATTTCTATTACACACATCACACATATTTTTACTTTCCTGTCATTTACTTTACCGTCATTTACTTTTCTGTCATTTACTTTTTCGCTTCACAAGCACACAAAACTCACTCACTAATTAAACCGGCTAAACGATAACAACAGTTGAGTATTGGAACTCGATCGTGTCCATTGGTTCGATACTTGGTTCTTACATAAACCATATTACGCTGCGATAGGTACACTTGCCTATTGTGTGTGTTTTAAGTTTGAGTATATATCATTTTATAAATTTAAAACCTGATATCATGAAACCATTTCTTAAACAAATATATATTTTTATATATATTATATATACTTATCTACACGCGTATCAAGTTTTTGGCACCGTTGCCGGGGACACGGTGATTTCAAGAAAAATTCGAGTTGATGGATTAGCCTTCTTAAAAGTAAAAATTTCACAAAAATATCATCATGAATCCTTACAACGAAAAATTTACCCAAGAAGAATTTTTCAAATTTGACAGCAATTTCTCAGATTCATGGTGCGAGTTATGTGGGGGGATCACACTACATTGAGGAGTGTTATCTTTCTATATGGCACCCTATGGATCATGAGATAAATCTCCACCCGTCACCATTTGAAGATTTACTTCCTTCACCACCTTCATCAGTAAACACAGATTGTGCATTCTACGAACCAGATCCTTGGAAGCTAGACACACTATTCCATAATTTAGTGGAACTAAGAAATCAAATCATCAAACTCTGTGCTACGGAACCACATGAAGATCCTTCTGAAATTCTAGATCACCCACCAGTGTCAAAGTAGATCAACCATCACAAGAGCAAAACATGGAGGTAGTAACCATGATTCCCATGGACAACACGGGGAATATCGGCGAAGATGACATAGGAAGGGCTGAAATTATACAAGAAACCCTAGAACCACCGAGGTTGGAGAAATAATTCAGACGCTTTTAGTCTTTATTAAATCAAATTCAGTTAAATCTACCTTACGAGTTGTTCCTCTATAAGATGCCAGCTCATGCAAAGTTTCTCAAGGATATGCTGACTAACCGAGAAAAAATGGAAGAGCAGACAAAAATCACATTAAACGAAGAATGTTCAGCCATTATGAGAGGAAGAAAACCTCCCGACAAGTTTATGATCTCCTGTCTTATAAGTGATTCAATCCAAGGTAATGCTATTGCTGACATACATATCAGCGTAAATATTTTACCTTGAGCTATATTTAACAAAATGAATCTCAAGAAACTCTAACCCACAAAATTAGAACTAAGCCTAACCAATAGGACGGTTCGCTATCCAAAGGGAATTGTTGAATATGTGCTTATAAAGATTAACAAATTCGTCCTCCCAGTAGATTTTGTGGTGGCCGACATAAAAGGAGGAACACGATGCCCTCTTATTCTTGGAATACCATTTCTCAATACAGCCCTCACCCTTATTGACGTTTGGGGAGGAAGACTGGCATTAAGCATTCAACAAGAACGAATCACATTTGATCTTAAGAAAGCCATGCAGTGACCAAGTAGTCATGACGATCTAGCCTTTCTTTTTGATGATTTCGACTACCTAGTAGGCTACAACATACATGACGTCTTGGGAAAAGAAGAAGAATGGCCAGCTGAGGAACAAGAGGAATATTTATTTTGTGAAGGGTTTATAATAAAACACACTAATCATAATGAGGAAACAGTAGGCATTTAGGAGCTGGAAGATAGAGACGAGAGCGAGAGGGTAAAACCCTCTATCGAGGAACCACCTACACTTGAGCTAAAGGAACTTCCGCCTAATCTATCATATGTCTTTCTAGATGAAGAATCCAAGCTTGCAGTTATTATCTCCTCCAGGTTGGAAAACGACGAGAGGGAAAAACTGCTACAAGTTTTGAAGAAGCACAAGAAAGCTATCGCTTGGAAGCTAATGGATCTTAAGGGAATTAGCCCCTCATTCTGCACTCATAAGATACTTATGAAATATAATTACAAGACAAGTGTGCAGAACCAAAGACGACTGAACCCCAAAATGCAAGAGGTAGTGAAGAATGAGGTTATCAAACTGCTAGACACAGGGGTTATCTACCCCATTTCAGATTCAGCATGGATCAGTCCAGTTCAAGTCATACCAAAGAAGGGAGGTAAAACAGTAATCCCAAACGAGAAATATGAGCTAATACCAACATGCACAGTCACTGGATGGTGGGTATGTATTGATTATCGCAAGTTGAACAAAGCTACCCAAAAAGACCATTTTCCACTACCCTTCATTGATCAAATGTTGGAGCGGCTATCTGGGAATATGTTCTATTGCTTTCTCGATGGATTCTCGGGGTACTTTCAAATCCCTGTCGCACCCGAAGATCAGGAGAAGACTACATTTACCTATCCCTATGGCACATTTGCTTATAGGCGTATGCCATTTGGACTATGTAATGCACCTGCTACATTCCAGCGATGCATGATTGCTATATTTCATGATATGATAGAAGAATCAATGGAAGTATTCATAGATGACTTCTCATTTTTTGGAAACTCCTTCGACCATTGTCTACAAAACTTAGAAAAGAAGCTAGCAAGATGTGAAGATTCAAATCTAACACTAACCTCGGAAAAATGCCACTTTATTGTCAAAGAAGGGATAGTATTAGGACATAAGATTTCAAAGAATGGTATTGAAGTCGACAAAGCCAAGGTGGAACTATATCAATGCTCCCTCCACCAAATTCAGTAAAGGGGATCAGAAGCTTCCTCGGTCATGCGGGATTCTACAGGAAATTCATAAAAGACTTTTCATCAATCGCCAGACCCTTGACACAACTGTTGGAGAAAGAACGACCATTTTTATTCTCTTACGATTGTTTAGTAGCATTTGAAACTCTCAATAAGAAACTCATTAATGCACCTATCATGACGGCACCTGACTGGACAAAACCATTCGAACTCATGTGCGATGCAAGTGACTACGCAGTAGGAGCAGCTTTGGGTCAACGAAGCGAAAAGCATTTTCACCAGATTCACTATGCAAGTAAAACTTAAACCGATGCTCAAGAAAATTACACCACTACTGAGAAAGAATTACTAGCCGTAGTCTTTGCCTTTGATAAATTCCGTTCATACCTGGTCTTATCAAAAACTATAGTCGACATAGATCATGCCGCCCTAAGACATCTCTTTAACAAGCAAGATGCAAAACCAAGGTTAATTAGATGGATCTTCCTACTACAAGAATTTGACATCGAGATAAAAGATAAAAAAAAAGGAGCTGAGAATTTCACAGCAGATCATTTATCTCGACTTGAGACTACCCAAGAAAACAAAAAGGTTGCTATAAACGATAGTTTCCCTCACGATTACATATTACACGTACAAGACATCGATGAATAGACATCGCAGACTTCCTAGCAAGCGGAGAACTAGTGAAAGGAGTAACATTTCAAGAAAGGAAGAAATTCTTCATAGATGTTAAGCACTACTTCTGGGAAGATCCATATCTATTTCGTGTTTGTACGGATCAAATAGTTCGGCGATGTGTGCACGGGAAGGAAGCGCATGAGATACTACGACAATGTCACGAAGGGCCGACAAGAGGGCATCATGGAGCCAATTACACTGCAAGGAAAGTCTTTAAAGCTGGATTCTTTTGGACAACTATTTTCAAGTACGCACATAAGCTTATAAGCACATGCGAATCCTGTCAGAAGACATGAAGTGTTTCAAAGCGTGACGAAATGCCTCAAACAAGCATCCAAGTATGTGAAATATTCGACGTATGGGGGATCGACTTTGTTGGCCATTCCCCCCATCTCGCGGAAATCAATGCATCGTGGTAGCAGTAGACTATGTATCAAAATGGGTCGAGGCACAAGCATTACCAACCAATGACGTAAGAGTCATCATTCGGTTTCTCAAAAGACTGTTCACACGGTTCGGTACTCCAAAAGCTTTAATCAGTGATAGAGGAACACACTTCTGCAATTCACAATTGAAAAGGACGTGTAAACAATATGGTTGTGCCCATAAGCTATCCACACCTTACCATCCCTAAGCAAATGGACAAGTGGAAGTTACAAACAGAGCAATTAAGCGTATCTTGGAAAAAGTTGTGAGTCCGAATAGGAAAGACTGGTCTGATAAACTAGAAGATGCATTATGGGCTCTACGCACGGCTTACAAGACACCTATCGGAACCACTCCTTACCAAATGATTTATGGAAAGGCATGTCACCTCCCAATAGAAATTGAGCATAAAGCATATTGGGCGCTTAAGGCAGTTAACCTAGATCTATCAAGTGCAGGAGAGCACCGCCTTCTACAAGTTCATGAATTGGAAGAACTACGAAATCAAGCATATATGAACTCAACAATATACAAGGATAGGGAAAATAAACTTCATGATAAAAAGCTAAGGAAGGAGGAATTCCAAGAAGGAGAAAAAGTCTTACTTTATAACTCAAGATTGCAACTATTTCCAGGGAAATTGAGATCTAAATGGACAGGACCATACATAATTTGAAAAATATTCCCTTATGTAACATTGGAACTAGAACAAGCAGACGTAACAACCTTCAAGGTTAACGGTCATCGAGTAAAGCGTCACCTCGAGGGTCCAATTGATCAAATAGTGGACGAGGTTCCACTAGAAGAGTAAGACTGATGAAACACGTACGGGTCTGGCCAACGACCACCCTTAAATAAACATGGCACTTCCAGGAGGTAACCCGATGATCATGAATAAATTGAGAAGTTGATGCATACGGCAAAAAACATGGATCTCATGTTTGGTTTTTCCAAATTTAAGTTTCTTTTACTTCAACCCCCAAGTATGCATTCTCGATACAAGGATCTTAGTAGCTTAACTACTACATTTTATTTTCCTTGTCTGCTTTTATGTTTTCCTTTGTGTTTCAGGTAGAATAACATCACCAGATAGTCTCTCTACTTCTTTGAGGAATCACATTCCATCTCTACAACCCGACGAGCCAAAAACCGCATCAAATTTCTTCGAAATTCGATGAAGTCTTTAAAGCAACATGTTAACAAGCAGCTGATAGACACAGTCTGACAACAGCAATAAGTTTTGGACTTAGGTTATATACCGAATTGACCGGGGGAGTACCAGTTTCTTTTCCCTTAAAACTTCATGCATTTAATTTCATGCATAGTATTCCATTACATGCATTAATACATTGAAGGCAATGCACATTTTTAAGTGTGAGGTGGGGAATTAAAGATCCAGGACTACTTGTAACCTCAAAGTAGTAAAATTTTAACTTGTGATTTTCTACCCATTTGACTAAAACATTACAAAAACCTACCTTTTATAAAACACAAAAAAAATTCAAAAATTTTAACCCTAAAACCTCTTTGAGTTCGCACCTAACTAAATAAAATGAATACATGGCAAGTAGAAACAAATTAATATTATGCACAACAAATCACTATACCTTATCCCTTCCGTTTCCATGTGAGAATAATCTGAGCTTTTTCACGAGCATTATTATAATTACTTTTTGCATGCTCCTTCGTTTGGTATATTTAGTGTTTTTCGATTGAATTTTATGCATAATTAGAACTTGTGTGATTTATACATATCAAGACCATGAACTAGTAGAAGTATGAAAGTGATCGAGGCACCTAGGACTTTATCACCCTTATCCTTAAAACCAAAAATCCCAAAAATATTATCCGTCTAGATAGCCCTTTGAGTCTTAGCCTTTTCTTTTCTACTACCCACATTTACCACCCAACCAGCTTTTCGTAAACACCAGTTATTGGCTAACTGTCTTCGAAATGGAAAAATTATCCTATGTCGTTATTTCAAGTCATTTACCATTGAGGCAACTTTGGAAAAAATCTGTTTTACTCAAAAGAATTGGAATATATAAGATGGTGGATATATTAGGAAGAAACATCCGAACCATCTGCAAGGAATTTATGAAAATATTATTTCATGGAAATTGAGGAAAAAGAATTATTGAAGAATTTGTCTTAATACAAAAAAACAGAAAAAGGAGAAAAGAAAAAGAAAGAGAGAGGTTGGTATTTTACCGGTCAGACCTTAAAGAGCTGGATATGCATTCTTTTGATTTCAATTTGCTTTCTTGTATTCATTTCGCAAAACCTGAATTACCATCCGAACTCCGAGAGAAGATTTTCAAAGCAACTAGTGATGTAAGAAATGGTGATGCAAGCAATAACAACTGCCACCATTCTGCGGCTTGTCAAAGAGTGCCGCCAAAAGAAGAGCCAAAAGATACGGAAAAATATGTGAAGTGTGGCAACTGGAACCACGACGAAAAATGTAGCAAGAATCAAACTTATTTCCAAAGTGAGTATACGCATCTGATCAAAGTAGGAGCTGTTAGGCTACAAGCCGAAAGGACCATACGGAGAGGCAGTAATGTGTACTACGCAGTGAGGGAAGAGTTAGCACTGAAAAAAGATCTTGGTCATGGCAATCTGACCATAAACGAGCCCTTGGATTAGTTATACCGTCATGATCTGAGTACCGTAGAGGGATTCCACTAGTATTTTCCATTTTAAGCCATGAAGCCGTAGCTTTGTGTTTCACGATAGCTGCAGCCCTTCAAACCCTTTTAAATCCCAAAAAATCCAAAAATATTTTCATTTTCAACCTTTATTTTTATTTTAGCCACATTACAAACCTTTTAAAGTCCTCTTGATTCATGCATACTACTTAGTTAATTGGTGGAGACTTGATTTGCTTACAAGCTTATGACCATTGTATAATTCAATTCGAACTTGAGTGTTCCACTTAACTTACATTACCCATACATATATAACCCTAGAGTTGAGTGAACATTGTGAGGAGTGAAAGTTTATGCATAATTGAAGTTCTAGTAGGCTTGTCATGGATTCCATCATAGAAAAGCATAAAAAATAGAATGAGCAACTCAAGAGTTATCTGAGAGACTCCATCTACTTGGGGCTCCATTACCCATGTAAAGTTTTCAGTTATGGGTATGATCATGCACGAGTTTGCTTAAGTACAAGCAAAGTCTAAGTGTGGGATATTATAATATGTCCTAAATTATACATCTTTTGCATGCATAATAATCCCCATATTAGGGTACTAATTGAATAATAACCTCGCAAATGATACATAATACGTTAGTATTTCACAATTGGAGGTTATTTGGTGTTCCAAGATAAACAGAGCAAAAACCAGCTTAAAACATGAATAAATCAAGCTTTTGGAGGACCAAACCCGAGCATTGACCCCCAAGAAGTCAAACCAGGTCAACATAAGTCAACAAGTAGCTAAAAGACAAGCCTGGGAAGCAGGCAGAGCATTGCATGGCCGTGCAATGCCATGCATGGTCGTGCATTGGCTGTCTGGCTTCCCCAGGCTCCGGTACACTGTCCTTTATACCTTGTTTGATTCTAGAGGTGTTTGCACGGCCGTGCAATCCAATGCACGACCGTGTATTGCTCATTTTGAGGCCTAAATAGATGGCTTGGGTTCTTCATTCCACACACCCATCCATACCTCAAGAACACACCAGAGAAAGCTTATTTCGTAGTTAGAGTAGAGAGTAGTGAGTAGAGAAGCTCTTCCCCCTTGTTCCGCAATAGGGGAGCCTATGAAACTTAGCGTTACGCTAGCTAGTATGGTCATTCGTGGCTAAACTCTTTGTATTGCTTGGGTGAAGATGAAGTTTGGTGCATGTTAATGTTTGACGTATTAATCTAGTGATGTGTTTATGTCTTTAATTATTCGTCCTTAAAACCACCATTTGGTGGGATTTTATTATTGTCTAAATCCGTCGTTATATTTGTGAGTGTTCTTGATTTTAAAGTGTAAGATCGTAAAACCTTTTTAATCAAACTTCTTTTTTAAACTTGTACGTCTTTATACAAGAATATATTGATAAGCCAAGGCTTGGTCAACACTATTAAGGTCGTACGTCTTTATACGAGCTTATTATGCGACCAAGATTTGGTGAACTCATGTTGGGAACGGTACGTATTTATACTTGGTCCCATTATTGTAGACAAAATATAATCACCTATTTAACTCTAATACAAAGCATTTATGTTCGATGTCTTAAACCAACCCGGAGATGACCATTCGAAGGGTTGAGGGTAACTGTTATCCTTAACGGGAGGCACTACTACTTTTTAAAGATTTTAGTTCATGAATCAAATGTCGTGAGAACGAGGCTCTAGTGGTGACCCGGGTCACAAGTTTATAGTAGTCATATCACTGATTAGTCAACTTAACATTATCACGTACCAAGCGGATTCGAAGCCCAAAGCAATACTCTTTGTGACCTTATCAGTTTTGAGATATTTACTTTCCTACTACTTATTATTCTGTTAATTACATTTCTGTTACAAACATCACGCACATTTTTACTCTCCTGTCATTTAGTTTGCCGTCATTTACTTTTCTGTCATTTACTTTTCTGCTTCACAATCACACAAAACTCACTCACTAATTAAACCGGCTAAACGATAACAACAGTTGAGTATTGAAACTCGACTGTGTCCATTAGTTCGATACTTGGTTCTTACCTAAACTATATTACGCTGCTATAGGTACACTTGCCTATTGTGTGTGTTTTAAGTTTGAGTATTTATCATTTTATAAATTTAAAACCTGATCTCGTGAAACCATTTCTTAAACAAATATATATATTTATATATATTTTTTATATACTTATCTACACGCGCATCATTTCACCCTCGCCAAATTCACAATGGCTCTCAGTGAATACTGACTGAGTAATTTCTCTATGCATGTACAGTCCCATCCTCACCCCAAACTGGGTAAGTGATATCTCATGTCAATGCCTGGCCATCCTGAATCTGACACAATCATGCAACTCCAAACTAATTACTGGCCTCACAAATGAGAACGAGGCCAAGAACTCCAAGGTCAGCTCATAATAGGTAGTGTATCAGATATCAAAGAACATTTCCCATGGTTTAGTTATGAGTTCAGTACACTGATTTAGCAGCTCGATTTCCTCCAAGGTAGTGTAGAAAATAGTCTTGTGGATGCCAAACTCCTGTCCTAGAAGTTCCTAAAGCTTATGATAAGCTTCTACTTCCATGGCATCATTTGGGTCAAACACTAGCCAAGAATGCAATTCAAACTGTCCTTGTGGCATTAAGTGAGGGTGGTAGGGTGAGGGTGGTAGGGTGATGGTGGTGATGTGGAGAAGGTGGAGATCCATTGCCGCCGGATGTAGTTGGTGACGGTTAGATCGGGATGAAGACCTCATCCGCCTTCGTTTTCCAGTAGCTCGGGATGATTCCGCCATGCTCTACAATCACCAATTAGAAGAGTTAGTACGTAGAAACAAGAGTGATTTAACATATATATATATATAAATATATTTCAATGGCACCAAAACTTGATAGTATGTAATTGTCAAAGCATAATGGTGCCAAAAACTTGAAAGGAGCCATGTTTTTTTGTAAAAAAATATATATTTATATAATTTTTGAACCACACAAGGGAAACACATATTCGTGCATGGTTATGGCATGGTTATGTTTCTCGAGTCCTAAAATGGTTAATTACATTCAATCAAACAAGGTGCAAGTTCAGACGGTGCAATATGACTACTAATATAGATGGTTAATATGTTGACTTTTGAAAAGTCAAACCCATCAAAATTCTTGACCTAATTCCATTAATCAACAATTTTACACAAACTATGTTAATACTTAAACACATTCAAACAAGATTCATGCTTCAATTTGTATTTCCAAGTTCAAGAATTCTAGGTCAAAATTCAAAACCCGTTCATACAAGTCAAACAAATCTTACCCAAACAAGACTAAAAAGAGTTACATTATGATCCTAAATAGTCAAACATGCATCTAGATCAAGCATTGAGTTCGTATTCAAGCATATTCAAACCAAGACACAAATTGAAACCCTAGCCTCATTTGAACAAGATTAGCTCTATAGGGAGCATAAATCACACTAAAAATGATAATAGACAAGTTTTCATACCTTGGGAAGAGATTGGAAGCAAGAATCAAGAGAAACTGTGAGAAATCGGAGGTTTTGGAGTGATTTCGGCTAAAATGAGCGAGTTTGGAGTTTGGGGTTTTGAGAAAAATGAGTTTTCTGCAATTTTTAACACCAGACACGCACGAACCCTAATGCACGGTCATGCATTGGGTTGCACGGCCGTGCATTCCCCGTTTGACCAAATTTTGACCTTTTTTTATTCTTTTTTTTTATTTTTTTAGGGCCACTTGAACTTAATACATTAAATAAACAGAATATATTTTTAATTAATAATTAATCAAGAAATAATTTAGATTTTAGTAAAGTATTATTTTATTCAAAATTCTTAAAATAAATTGGTCAAATGGGAACGTCACCATTAAAATCCCGATTTCACGTTAGAGAAACTTACCTTGTTTCGTGGAATCTAATTTCAAAGTATCGAGCTTGTCATCATCAAAAATAAAGAAGAATGTAAAATTTAAACACATAAAACCGTTCGAAGTGTTATGCCTATTTTTAAAATGCTTTCGAATGACGGCAATTGTATCCATTCATTTTGCTAGACAATAACTTCGTGGTCGCGATCCTTGAAAGTTCCTACAAAGATAGATTAACTAGCACAAGTACCAAAATAAAAACAAAAGTAGTAAGAATAAAAATGAAAATAAAATAGAAAAATAAAGTAGAAATAAAACAAAAATAAAATAAAGATGAAGATAAAATAAAAATGAAAAATAAAGTAAAAATAAAAAAAAGTAAAATAGAAATAAATAGTTAGTCTAACGACTTAGATCTTTCACAGAATTACCGTGTCCCCGGCAACGGCGCCAAAAACTTGATAGCGTGTTTTTAGTGTATAAGTATATTCTATTTAGAGTTACACAAAATCAGGTTTAAATTTATAAATTAAAATGATAAATACTTCAACTATACACACACATAATAGACAAGTGTACCTATCGAAGCGTAGTATAGTCTGGGTAAGAACCAAGTATCGATCCATGGACACGGATCCCGTACTCAACCCTCGCTATTGTCTGACTAGGATTATAAGTTGAAAAATGGGTTTTGTTTAAAAGAAAGTAAAAAAAGATAGGAAATGTAACTAGAAACATTATCTCGTTTAAGACGTTACTCTGGTTGTTATTCCTCGTTAATTAATGTTATATTTAAAGTAAGGTTGGTCATAGTTACTAGTATTAACCCTTTAGATAGCGGAGCTAGTATTTCGTAACGGAACAGTGGATACGGTCGGTCAACTGTTCCTAATGAATCTCGGGACCCTAAACGGGGTCTCAAGTCCGCCGGTTATCTCGTGATTTATTATTCGGACTTGGATTATCCAATGACTTATGTACGTCATTTCTTGTAACTTCTTCCGGTAAGTCGGAATGAACGACTTCCTCCAAATGTACTTTATGAACGTCCGGACCTAACAAATTATGTTCTTAAAATAATTGTCTTTACTTATAATATTATTTTAAATAAATAAGACTTTCATTCACGTGCGGAATCTGACAGCTTTTGGGAGGAAAGGAGGGCAGAATTGGCTTTGCACGACCGCGCATGGCATTGCACGGCCATGCATTGCCATATTCTGCTCCCTGTTGACCTTTTGACTTCCTGTGTCCGGTTTCGCTCAATTGACTTACGAATGCTGATTTCTCCTTGACTTTGAGTGATTTTCTCATGTTTTTGCATATACAAGTCAATTATCCTACTATAACACAAATGGATGGATTAAGTATCAGTTATTATCATATTATCTCTAAGTGTGATGAATTCGGGGATAATTATGCGTGTAAAACATGTACAATTTACGTCATATCACCAACTAAAACATTTTTTTTCACTACCTTTTTTAATATATGAATACAAGTAAATTTACATATATAAATTGGTTTTTTACTTGAAACTATTACAATCTGTTCGTATTCAAAAATATATTTCCCAATATCTGATCGAAATTTCCTTCAGTGAAAACAATCATATATGTGTTAAGTAACTACTGTCCAAAAATCGTCACGATCCAACGGTCAGATCTCCGGGGATCGACAATTCTTTTAGACCCAGTTTTTCAAATCTGAAAATCTGATCAGTAGCATTCGAGGGTACGAAAAGCATACCTAGAGATCTCTAATCAAAATTCTTCTGGTAGGGTTGTGCATCTATGTGTTGGGAACATTCTGTCCAAAATTCATGCATTTCTAACGGTCGGATTTCTGGGGATCGTCCGATCTTTGAGATTGTGCATGAAATAACATTCTGGACAGATTCATTTTTGACCTTTTTAACGAATTTAAGCATATATTTAGGGAAATCTGAGCCTACCATTGCGTTCGTAGCATCAAGAAATGGTTCCGAGTGAAAAACCGCATCTTCGACCACCTTCGGCCACCGCGGACTGCCGTCGGCTGCCACCGGACCACCACCACCACCTCCTGAATTCTCTGCCATCTCTCTAAAAGTTCTCTCTCTAAATGTTGCAAATGTGAGATTTAGTGGGGTGACCCACTATATATAGTGTGGTGGTGTTGTACCGCGTGTTGTGATGATGGTATCCCGCTGAACCGAACCCGATAAAAATAACAGTGTTATTTTATCCAAACATAACTTGTTATAATTTATTATTTTCCCTCGAGTCCTTGCGTCTTGTAAATATATATACTTTCGGATTTAAATTAAAATTTTACGAGACCATTCGATTAAGGTGTTAACGCGTATAGACCCGAACTTGATCAAATTTTTGACATTATAACACCCAAATAAATCTTGCTATTATCTTTCGTTCACTAACAAGTTCCTTTCATTTGAAAGTATGTTTCAACATAATAATACTATTATTATTACTATATGAACTCGTCGAACGCGGTGTTGACCTGAAAATTCACGGTTGTCACAGGGCTGATGGGAGCCCAAGTATATAAGGAGGGTGATCAGCTCCACCTCCTCATTCCTTCCCTTTTTGCGCAAAGGCTGGAGAGAAAAAGAGAGGTCACAGGTTTAGATAGAAAAATCTCGGGAATCGTCTCTGATATGTCCTAAATTATACATGTTTTGCAAGCATAATAATCCCCATATTATGCTACGAATTGATTAATAACCATACAATTGATACTTAAAACGTTAATATTTCACAATTGCATATTATTCGGTGCTCCAAGATAAACAAACCAAAAACTACCTTAAAACATGAAGAAATCAAGCTTTTGGAGTACCAAACCCGAGCATTGACCCCAAGAAGTCAAACTAGGTCAACACAAGTCAACCAGCAGCTAAAAAACGAGCCTGTGGAGCAAGTAGACGGTTACACGGCCGTGCAACCCATTGCACGGTCGTGCAATGCCCTTCTGCCCTCCCCAGACTCCGGTACACTGTCCTTTGTACCCTGTTTGATTCCCGACGTGTTTGCACGCCCGTAAACTCAAATGCACGGCCGTGCATTACTCATTTTGAGGCCTATAAATAGATGGCTTGAGTTCTTCATTAAAGCATACCTTACACACCCCACAAACACACATGAGAAAGATTATTTCGTAGTTAGAGTGTAGTAGTAGTGAGTAGAGGGGCTCTTCCTCCTTGTTACGCAATAGAAGAGCCTACGAAACTCAGCGTTATGCTAGTTAGTATGGCCATTCGTGGCTAGACTCTTTCTATTGCTAGGGTGAAGATGAAGTTTGGTGTATGTTAATGTTTAACGTATTAATCCAAGTGATGTGTTTATGTGTTTAACTATTCGTCCTTAAAACCACCATTTTGGTGGGCTTTTATTATTGTCTAAATCCGTGTTTATATTTGTGAGTGTTCTTGATTTTAAAAGTGTAAAACATTTTTAATCAAACTTCTCTTGAAGCTTGTACGTCTTTATACAAGTAGAGATTGATAAGTCAAGGCTTGGTTAACACTATTAAGATCGTACGTCTTTATACGAACTTATTATGCGACCAAGAACTGGTAAATAATGTTGGGAACAGTACGTCTTTATACTTGGTCCCATTGTTGCACCACCTCCCGGTGAGCAAAATATAATCACCTATTTAACTCTAATACAAAGCATTTTACGTTCGATGTCTTAAACCAACCCGGAGATGACCATTCGAAGGATTGAGGGTAACTGTTGTCCTTAACGGGAGGCACTACCACTTGTTAAAGCTTTTAAATTTGCAAATCAAATGTCGTGAGGACGAGGCTCTAGCGGTGACCCGGGTCACACATTTGTAGTAGTCATATCACTGTATTAGTCAACTTAACATTATCACGCACCAAGCGGATTCGAAACCCAAAGCAATACTATTCGTAACCTGATCGTTTCCAATCTATTTACTTTCTTGTTATTTACTATTCTGTTCGTTACATTTCTGTTACACACTTCACACACGTTTTTTACTTTTCTGCTATTTACTTTATCGCCATTTACATTTCTGTCGTTTACTTTCCTATTCCACAAGCACAAAAAACTCACATACTAATTAAACCGGCTAAACATTAACAAAAGTTGAGTATTGGAATTCGACCGTGTCCGTTGGTTCGATACTTGGTTCTTACCTAAACTATATTACGCTGCGATAGGTACACTTGCCTATTCTGTGTGTTTTAAGTTAAAGTAATTATCATTTTATAAATTTAAAACCTGATCTCGTGAAACCATCCTAAAAATATATTTATTATATTTTTACATATTAAAACATTACGCATCAAGTTTTTGGCGCCGTTGTCGGGGACACGGTGATTTCAAGAAAAATTCAAGTTAACGGATTAACCTATCAATTTCCATCTGTTTTTCTGTTACGTTTGTTGCAGGTAGTGTATGATCCATAGCTCCACTACTGGTTTATATGAACCTATAGAAGACCCCGAAAGATTCTTCCACCGCCGAGTAAGAGAAAACCGTACTAGAAGGATGGCCGTTGAAAACCGCACTATTTCCGATTTCGCAAGACCGTCACTAGAAGCTCTGGGATCTAGTATCACAAGGCCAACAGTTGACGCTAACAAATTTGAGATCAAATCTCATGTGATCCACATGATCCAGTCATCATGCACTTTCCATGGATTACCCGATGAGGATCCACATGCCCACATTGCAAATTTCCTTGAAATTTGTGACACTTTCAAACCGAACGGAGTGTCGAATGATGCAATTCGCCTCCGAGTGTTTCCCTTTTCCTTAAGGGATCGAGCTAAGGCATGGCTAAACTCTCTTCCTACCTAGTCAATCACTACATGGGATGCTCTAGCTCAAAAATTCCTATCGAAATACTTCCCGCCAGCTAAAACTCCTAAACTAAGAAATGATATCACCACTTTCACTCAGGATGATGGTGAATCACTGTATGAGGCATGGGAACGCTTTAAGGACATGTTAAGGAAATGTCCTCACCATGGGCTAGAAGTTTTGTTACAAGTATCATCATTCTACAATGGGTTGCATAATCAAGCTCGTCAGACACTAGACTCTACTGCAGGTGGTATTTTTAGAAACAAGAGGCCAAAAGAAGCTAAAAACCTAATTGAGGAAATAGTTATGAACAACTACCAATGGTACAGTCCAAGGAACACCGTGGGAGCCAGGCAAGGAGTTCATTATGTCGATACTGTCACATCACTTTCTGCTCAAGTAGACGCCTTCACCACTCGACTCAATCAACTTAGTAAGGGCAAGACCGCTGCTGAGGCTATTGAAGAAGTAAAGAGTATCACCACTAATACCGAGCAGGTTGACTTTATCGGAACAAATCGCTTACTAAACAACCCCTATAGTAACACCTACAATCCTGGTTGGAGGAACCATCCAAACTTCAGCCGGAAGGATAACAACAATCAGGGTCAATCTGGCTTCGGACAACAACAACAACAGTTTCAACAAAGACCACCTCAAAACTATGAGCCTCGTCAACAATTTCAAGGAACTAACAAGCCAAGCAACGGGTTAATCTTGGAGGACGCGGGAACTAAGTTGATCTCTACAACTGAAAGTCAAGCCCTTCTAGTGGATTCCTGTCACAAACAATACGAGGAACGGTTTGGTCTTCATGAAGCTAAATTCAAGACACAGAAAGCAACTCTATAGTCCATTGAAATAATATTAGGGCAAATTGCAAAACTTCTATCCGAAAGACAACCAGGATGTCTCCCGAGTAATACTAAAACCAATGCAAAAGCAAATGTAAAAGCAAATGTAAGTGCTATCACACTGAGGAATAGCAAGGTTTATCCAGAGCCACCAATGCCAGACGAAGAAGTTCAATCAACAAGGAGAGAGATATTCACCGGAGTACCGCTTCGTCCACATATCGTAGAAACAACTACCCAAGAACTGCAATCAAAGATAACTCCACCTCCGGCCGCGGTGGATATTCCTCCAAAAGTCCCGACAAAGAGAACGATTCATTCTCACATACCCTACCCAGGAAGGCTAGTAAAGCAGAAGACTGACGAACAATATGAGAAATTCATCGAACTATTAAGCCAGATCCATGTCAATCTTCCCTTCCTTGATATCATACAACAAATGCCTAAGTATGTATGTTTCTTGAAAGATTTCCTTATAAACAAAAGAAACATGGAGGAAGCAGTAAAAAGGACTAATCATTGTGTCACACTCATTGAAAGATGCCTTCCAAAGAAACTTTCATATCCTAGAAAGTTCTATCTACCTTGTTCTATCGGACCATTACCAATAATCTTTGCGCTCGATGACCTAGGAGCAAGTGTGAATGTAATGCCTTATGTCATGTTTAAAAGGTTAAATATTGGGAATCCACGACCTATCAATGCAACTATCGAACTCGCAGATGGATCAGTCAAATCACCCATAGGATTTATTGAGAACTTACTAGTAAAAGTCGGCAAGTTTGTCTTCCCTGCCGATTTCATGGTTTTAGAAATGGGACCCGACTATTCCGTACCTCTGATTTTGGGCCACCCATTTTTAGCCACTGCTCGAGCCGTTATCGTTATGAATGAAGGAATCTTGACACTTCGTGTCGGAAAACAATCAGTGACCTACAACATAGGGGAAATGAATGCCTATCTAATGATCCATTTGAAATTGCCAAATTCATCGATACTAATCTGGATTACCAACTGAAGAAAGCCAAGGAATTCAACAAAGGGAAGAAACTGAATCTTGGTAAGGATATTGAAAACACTGACTGGATTGATGAGAACTTTGACAAGCTACCAAAACTGAAGGACTTGAATGAAGGAACAAGAGATACGGTGGAAGTCGATGGCTCCCACCCAAAAAAAGACTGATGAAACACGTACGGGTCGGGCTAAAGACCCTTAAATAAACGTAGCGCTTCCGGGAGGCAACACGATGATCATGAATAAATTGAGAGGTTGGTGCATACGGCAGAATCATGGATCTCAGGTTTGACTTTTCAAATTTAAGTTTCTCATACTTCAGCCCCAGGTATGCCCTCTCGATACTAGGACCTTAGTAGCTTAACTACTACATTTTAATTTTCTTGTCAGCTTTTATGTTTTCCTTATGTGTCAGGTAGAATAGCATCACCAGATAGTTTCTCTACTTCTTTGAGGAATCACACTCCATCTCTACAACCTGAGAAATCGGAAACCACGTCAAATTTCTGTGAAATTCGATGAAGTTTTTGAAGCAAAGTGTTGACAGCACCAATAAGTTTTGGCCTTAGGTAATACACCGAATTGACCGGGGGAGTACCAGTTTCTTTTCGCTTAAAACTTCATGCATTTAAATTTCTGCATAGCATTTCATTACATGCATTTGTACATTGAGGGCAATGCACAGTTTTAAGTGTAGAGTGGGGAATTAAGAGATTCAGGACTACTTGTAACCTCAAAGCAGTAAAATTTCAACTTGTGATTTTCTACCCATTTCATTAAAACATTACAAAAACCTACCTTTTGCAAAACCCGGAAAATTTTCAAAATTTTAAACTTTAAAACCTCTTTGAGTTCGCACCTAATAAAGTAAAAGGAATACATGGCAAATAGAAACAAATGAATATTATGCATAACGATTTGCTAAACCATATTCCATCCGTTTCCATGTGAGGAAAATCAAGCCTATTACACCGCATCAAATTCTTGGCGCAGTATATAATTATTCGCATGCTCTTTCGTTTGGCGATACTGAGTGTTTTTCAATTGAATTTTATGCATAATTCGAACTTGTGTGACTTATACATATCAAGACAATGAACTAGTAGAAGTTTGAAAGTGATTGAGGAACCTAGGACTTTATTACCCTTATCCTTAAATCCAAAAATCCCAAAAATATAATCCGCTTAGATAGCCCTTTGAGCCTTAGCCTTTTCTTTTCTACTACTACAATTATCACCCAACCAGCTTTTTGTAAACATCGGTTATTGGCTAACTGTCTTCAAAATGGAAAAATTATCCTATAACGTTATTTCAAGTTTAGTACCATTGAGGTAACTTCTGAAAGATTCTATTTTACTCAAAGGAATTGGAATATACAAGAAAGTGAATGTATTAGGAAGAAATAGCCGAACTATCTGCAAGGAATTTATAGAAATATTATTTCAAGGAAATTGAGAAAAGAGAGTTATTGAAGAATTTGTCTTGATTAAAAAAAAAGAGAAGAAGTTGGTCTTTTACCAGTCAGACCTTAAAGAGCTGGATATGCATTCTTTTGATTTCAATTTGCTTTTCTGCCTTCATTTCGCAAAGCTTGAATTACCGCCCGAACTCCGAGAGAAAGTTTTCAAAGCAACTAGTGATGTATGAAAACGGTGCCGTAAGCAAGAACAACTACTACCATTCTGCGGCCTATCAAAAAGTGCTGCCAAAAGAATAGCCAAAAGATACGAAAAATGTGTGAAGTGTGGCAACTGGAGCCACAATGGAAAATGTAGCAAGAATCAAACTCATTCCCAAAGTGAGTACATGCATCTGATCAAAGTTGGAGCGGTTAGGCTACAAGCTGAAAGTTCCATACGGAGAGGCAGCAATGTGTACTACGCAGTAAGGAAAGAGTTGGCACTAGAGAGAGATCTTGGTCTTGGCAATCTGAACATAAACAAGCCCTCGGATTAGTTATACCCTCATGATCCGAGTACTGTAAAGGGACATGTTAGTATTTCCATTTTAAGCCATGAAGCCGTAGCTATGTGTTTCACGAAAGCTGCAGCCCTTTAAACCATTTAAATCTCTAAAAACCCAAAAAGATTTTCATCTTCACCCCTTTATTTTTATTTTAGCCACATTACAACCCTTTTAAGGTCCCCTTGATTCATGCATACTATTTAGTTAATTGGTAGAGACTTGATTTGCATACAAGCTTATGATCACTGCATAATTCGATTCGAACTTGAGTGTTCCACTTAACTTACATTATCCATACATATATAACACTAGAGTTGAGTGAACATTGTGAGGAGTGAAAGTTTATGCATAATTGAAGTTCTAGTAGGATTGTCATGGATTCTATCATAAAAAAAATACAAAAATAGAATAAGCAACTCAAGAGTTATCCTGGAATTTCCAACTACTTAGAGTTCCATTTCCCTTGTAAATTTTTTAGTTATGGGTATGATCATGCATGAGTTTGCTTGAGGATAAGCAAAGTCTAAATGTGGGGTATTTTGATATGTCCTAAATTATACATGTTTTGCATGTATAATAATCCTCATATTATGGTACTAATTGATTAATAACCTTACAATTGATACTTAAAACGTTAATATTTCACAATTACAGGTTATTCGGTGCACCAAGATAAACAAACCAAAAACCAGTATAAAACATGAAGAAATCAATCTTTTGGAGGACCAAACCCGAGCATTGACCCCCAAGAAGTCAAACCAGGTAAACACAAGTCAACCAGCAGCTAAAAAATGAGCCTGGGGAGCAGGCAGAGGGTTGCACGACCGTGCAACCCATTACACGGTCGTGCAATGCCCTTCTGCCCTCCCCAGACTCCGTTACACTGTCCTTTGTACCCTGTTTGATTCCCGAGGTGTTTGCACGCCCGTGCAATCCAATGCACGGCCGTGCATTGCCCATTTTGAGGCCTATAAATAGATGGCTTGAGTTCTTCATTGAAGCATCCCTTACACACCCCAAGAACACACATGAGAAAGCTTATTTCGTAGTTAGAGTGTAGTAGTAGTAGTAGTGAGTAGAGGGGCTTCTTCCTCCTTGTTCCGCAATAGGGGAGCCTACGAAACTCAGCGTTATGCTAGTTAGTATGGCCATTCATGGCTAGACTCTTTGTATTGCTAGGGTGAAGATGAAGTTTGGTGCATGTTAATGTTTAACGTATTAATCCAAGTGATGTGTTTATGTATTTAACTATTCGTCCTTAAAACTACCATTTTGGTGGGCTTTTATTATTGTCTAAATCCGTCTTTATATTTGTGAGTGTTCTTGATTTTTAAATTGTAAAACCTTTTTAATCAAACTTCTCTTGAATCTTGTACGTCTTTATACAAGTAGAGATTGATAAGCCAAGGCTTGGTTAACACTATTAAGATCATACGTCTTTATACGAACTTATTATGCGACCAAAAATTGGTGAACTCATGTTAGGAACGGTACGTCTTTATATTTGGTCCCATTGTTGCACCGCCTCCCGGTGAGCATAATATAATCACCTAGTTAACTCTAATACAAAGCATTTTACGTTCGATGTCTTAAACCATCCCAGAGATGACCATTCGAAGGGTTGAGGGTAACTGTTGTCCTTAACGGGAGGCACTACCACTTGTTAAAGCTTTTAAATTTGCAAATCAAATGTCGTGATGTAGAACCAAAGACTGATTGTTACAAAATTATTCTAAGTACAAATGCTGCTGATAGGCTTATCAACAGCATTCAGCACAAGTTGCTGCTGATAGGCTTATCAGCAGCATTCAGCACAAGTTGCTGCTGATAGGCTTATCAGCAGCGGTCATCCATGTTTGCTGCTGATAGGCTTACCAGCAGCAACCTTCACTCTTTGCAGCTGATAGCTCTATTCACTGAAAACCAAACGCTGCAGCTGACTATCCAGGCCAAGCGTCTCTGACACCTTTCTACAAAAGCAACTGACAGACTCAAAGCAGAAGGAACCGCTATGGTCAACCAATGACGGACAACAATACACTTCTCCAAGCATGCAAACAATCATGAATAAAGAAAACGTTTCAGTAAAGTTAACTAGATTAGCCTTTACGTGTAATGTAAATTAATAAACAAGATCAACGGCTTGTGTTCGATCTGATCCTTAGAATCAAGGGTCTGTCTTGATTCTAAGTTACTATAAATACTGAGTTGCCACTTCATTGTAAGTGTGCTTGTAGTGCTTGTCATACTTATTCATTGAGTTTCTCACTTGTAATCTTTGCATTCACAAAAGCTTAATACAACAGTGTTTATCAGTATTCTTTGTGTTTACTTGATTATAAATTGTGTAGTTGATTTTGTTTCCGCCAACCTCAACTAAGAACAGAACCATCTTGTATTCTCACGATCCTACACGTGAGGACGAGGCTCTAGCGGTGACCCGGGTCACACATTTGTAGTAGTCATATCACTGGATTAGTCATCTTAACATATCACGCACCAAGCGTATTTGAAACCCAAAGCAATACTATTTGTAACCTGATCATTTCCGATCTATTTACTTTCCTGTTATTTACTATTCTGTTCGTTACATTTCTGTTACACATTTCAAGCACGTTTTTACTTTTCTGCTATTTACTTTAACGCCATTTCTTTTTTGTCATTTACTTTTCTGTTCCACAAGCACACAAAACTCACTCACTAATTAAAACGGCTAAACGTTAACAAAAGTTGTGTATTGGAATTCGACCGTGTCCGTTGGTTCGATATTTAGTTCTTACCTAAACTATATTACGGTGTGATAGGTACACTTGCCTATTGTATGTGTTTTAAGTTAAAGTAATTATCATTTTATAAATTTAAAACTTGATCTCGTGAAACCATCCTAAAATATATATTTAGTATATTTTTTCATATTAAAACATTACGCATCAGTCTCTCATCACCTCATCAACGTATAGCAACAGAAACCGGACTCCATAAGGTAACCTTCTAGCTCAAATATGAGATTTTTATGTTTTGGGGTTTCAGGTTAAATTCTCGAAAAAGACACGTTTTTACGTATAAAACTTGAAAGAAATTATAGATTTAGACTCATGTATAGAAATAGAACGTTTTGAACGTAAAAAGCTTGAAGTTTGACCAAGTAGAAACGACAGATCAGATCTAGGGTTTTCTGTTGGGAAGAAGCTAGCGTAAAGTTCGTCTGGAACTGCTTTTTGGCGAACTTGATAGGTCCGTTGAATCATGTTCGCCCAAAGAACAATTATGGCGAACTTACCTAAGTTCGCCTAAGCTCAAAGGAAGCGAACTTATCTAAGTTCACCTAAGCTCAGAAATAGCGAACTTATCATGATTCAAAGATAGCGAACTTACTATGTTCGCTTAGCACAAATCTTAGCGAACTTGCTATGTTCGCTTAAGTCCAAAATGGCGAACTTACCTAAGTTCGCCTAACCCTAAGTATAGAAACTTTTAGTGTCGTTTAGGATCATTATCTTATCTTGTATGACCTGATTATACCGATTGTCTGTGACCTTAGTAACGCTCATTGACCAACTAGTATACTTCAGGAACTCGCTTAACAGGTGAGTTCTATGTGCCCCCTATGTGTTATGTGTAAATGTATTTTCCAACATTTTGGAGCTGAAGTGTATACATGAAAGGAATGAATGATATGGATGTTATATTTATCCGTATGTGCTATATGACAATACATGATGATCAAAGAATGAAAAGTATGTTTACGAATAATGAAATTAAAGTATGACATAACAGATATGAATGAAATCTTGCTTTATATTATGAAATATATTGCATGCTAAGTATGACATAACGGATATAAATGAAATCTTGCTTTATATTATGATATATATTACATGATATGTATGACTAAAACGTTATGGACGGTACGAAGATATGACGGACTACTACGGTAGGACGGTTGTAAGGTATGACACACTACTACGGTAGGACGGTTGTAAGATATGACGGATTACAACGGTAGCACGGTTGTAAGATATGACTGACGGACTACTACGGTAGGACGGTTGTAAGATATGACAGACGACCGAAGGTTTGCCAAACGGTTGTAAGAATAATGACGGACAGCCGAAGGTTTGTCGGACGGTTGTAAGTATGTCGCGCTACAACGGTAGACCGAAGTGTTTGTCTTTCTGACTTACGAAAATCAATGACGGGCTGATCACTCTTACGTGTAATACCATTGAATGTTCGAATGTATGTATTTTTATATGTACCCACATATGAATGATATAAGAAAGAAAGAATTGAAATAGTAAATACACACACACACACACACATATATATATATATATATATTTATACTTATGAAAATATGATAAGAACCAAAGTTTATGCCTACTTGCTTTAAACTAGAACTCACCAGCGTTAGCTTACTTTTAGTATGCATTTCAGGTAACAAGAAGAATGGGCGTGCAAAGACATGACGGCTACCTGGCACAAGACTAACATCCCACTTTGTTTGATTACATGTTTAGACAATGTTACTTTTAATATTAAGACTTCTACTGTTATGTAATTAATTGGTGTATGCTTCCGCTACGATTGCATGTTTTAATTTAAGTTCAACATTTTGATGACTATGTCTATGAGTAAATCCAACAAATGAGATCTTGAGTGAAAGAGGCTTTACAAACAATCCCCTTATGAAACAATTACAAGAGAAATACCCTTTTTCTAATGCCCTTGTGAAACAATTGCAAGAAAATACTAAACAATCCCCTTATGAAACAATTACAAGAGAAATACCCTTTTTCTAATGCCCTTGTGAAACAATTGCAAGAAAATACTCTTTTCTAATGCATGTACCGGATGAATACCCATTTATAAAATAAATTATGATTAATTGTATTCCAAGACCATGTTTCTTAAACAACGGATTAGAAAAAAAAAATATCTATATGGTGCAACCTAAAAGCCTTGTTTCATAACGTCTGATCTTGACAAATAATATCATGGATTTACGACATATATCATTATCGTTGTTATGCTATTCTTACATTTGTCATTTTAAAACTATTCGATTTAGTTACATTAGCCTATTTTCAATGGTATACCAAATATGGTATATACATTATTAATTTTACAAATAAGATAACTTGTATAAAATATTATTTTAATAGCCATTTATTCAATTAAGAACCATAATTTTGATAAAAACTAAAAGAACCATGTATTCATACACAAATATACACAAATACATACATGCATATATGCATAAATACATACATGCATCTTTAAATATGTGTATAAATAAATGATTGTTTTGTTTCTCGTCAAAATTATAGTTATTAATTGAACATGTACCTATTTTAATAATATATTAAATTAAATGAACCAAAATTTAAAGAAAATTATTCGAAAGATGCTTCATTTCATCGGCATATTTGAAAGAAGAAACAATTGGAATTATCAAGTTTCAATTCAAGAAATGCTTCCGAGAGCTTTGGCCTTCTCTTTGAGAAGAAACTTTTGCACCTTCCCAGTGGAGGTTATCGGCAAGTCTCCAAAAATAACGGTTCTTGGTGCCATATAATGCGGCATATGATCTCGACAGTGGCAGATGATATCCTGATCATCGACATTGAACCCGTCTTTAAGTTTCACAAACGCACACGGAGTCTGACCCCAGTGGTTGTCCGGCCGTCCAACTACGGCCACATCGAGAACTGCAGGGTGACTATAGATCACATTTTCAACCTCGATTGTGCTTATGTTTTCACCTCCTGATATTATTATATCTTTCGACCGATCCTTGATTTCTATGTACCCGTCTGGATGTTTAACCGCGAGATCACCACTCCGAAACCATCCGCCCAAAAACGCCTCTTCGGTTGCTTTTGTGTCCTTCAATGTTTATTTTTTAACGGTAAGTATTTTTTATAAGAAAACTAATAAATTGTGTATCTAAAAAAGTTTTAGGCTTAAACGTGTAATAATCAATTAATCATTCATTAACAAAAATAGTTTATACTCAAAAATTCATACCCAAATTCATTATCTTTGTAAATTTTTCACTTATCTCAAAAAATTCAAGTCAAATTGGTACAATCAAAAAAATCGAAACCGAACCAAACCCATTGTAAAAATCAAAATCGGACGGTTTTCAAAAAACGAGTAAAATGTCACTTTCATCCCTTTGGTTTGGTTACTTTTTTCATTTTCATCGAAAAGGTTTATTTTTCTTTTGCGTATTCTCGTGCTTTACAAAACTTGTCATTATCATTCAATTGGTTAACCTCATCCATTTTTTAACGTTAAATGAGGGATATTTTTGTCATTTTATATTATTCCACTCATTTAACGTTAAATAAGACAGAAATACCTCTCATTCAATGTTAAAAAATGGACGTGGTTAACCAATTGGATGAAAATGACAAGTTTCGGAAAGCACGGTATAAACTTTTTGGATGAAAGTAACAAAAGTAACCAAACAACAAGGACGAAAATGACAGTTTACTCTTAAAAAACCAAAGCCAAACTTTCCGTTTTGGGTTCGGTTTTACCCCAAAACTGATCCAAACCGACCCATGCACACCTCTTACCTTCAAGTAGCCGCTCATAACCGTATTCCCCCGGAACATAACCTCTCCGATTGATTTCCCGTCACATTCGACACTCTCCATGGTGGTCGGATCCTTCACGTCGACTCCTTCCAACCCTAGACTCCGTACACCTTGTCGCGTTTTGATCTTCAACCGTTCTTCAACTGGTAACGAATCAAATTCCGGCTTCCATAAACACACAGTCCCGGGACCGTACGTTTCTGTGAGACCGTACAAATGAGTCACACCAAACCCTAGCTCCTCCATTTTTGAAATAATCTGAAGAGGCGGTGGTGCGCCGGCGGTGGCCACTTCAACCTTGTGCGGGAGCGGTTTTCGGTCGGTTAACGAAGAGTTCACGATCATGTTCAAGACCGTTGGAGCGCCTCCCATGTGTGTGACATTGTGGCGAGCTATGTTATCGTATATGTCTTTAGGGTTAACTTGGCGAAGGCATACGTTAGTGCCCCCGACCGCCGCGAGCCCCCACGCGACACACCAGCCGTTGCTGTGAAACATTGGCACGCACCAGAGGTACCTCGGCGTTGTCCCCATTCCGTGCATGAAAATGGTGGACATGGAGTAGAGGTACGCGCCGCGGTGGCTGAACATGACCCCTTTTGGTCTCGACGTCGTGCCAGACGTGTAGTTTAAACTAATGGGATCGCATTCATCGGTTGGTCGGATTATGGAGAAGCTGGGGACTCCGGCTTCTATGAGGGTTTCGTATTCGTGCTCGTAGGCGTTGGAGGGGAGATCGGGCGGGGGAAGTGTGGTGGTGTCGGAGACAAGGACGAGGAGTGGAGGGTTTTGGTGGGCTTTCTTGAGGAGGTCGAGTGCAGCCAAAGCAGTGTGAAGAAACTGATTGTCTACGAAGAGGATTTTAGTTTCTGAGTGGGTTAGAAGTGAGGAAAGCATGTTGGAATCGTGACGGGTGTTGAGAGTGCAGAGGATGGCTCCGGCCATCGGAACAGCAAACTGGAGTTCTTGCATGGCTGGAATATTAGGTGCTAGCGTTGCCACCTGCATAGAAAATAACAAATTAGTTTCGGAGTTTTTAATTGATTTGTAGTGTCCAGATGACTTTTAAAAAAATTTTGGTTTATAGGTAACTCTTTAGCCTAAGGGTATACTCCGTAACTTCGTATCCCTAAATACAGGCAAATCTGATTACATAGCTTTTTTATATTTGTTAATATTTGAGAGAAATGGTTCCAAATTTTCGCAATTCACGTCCTTTTTATATTTAATTACAAATAATATTTTTATATTTTAATTGTTTGTAAATAAAAAGATTTTAAAAAATAGGGGGGAGGAAGTATTCACAATAGTAACTTCACTTAGAGCATCTCAACTCAAGGGGAGATGCTCATCTGGATCTTAGGTGGCAAAAGCAAACGCAAACGCAAGTGATAGCGTTATAGGTGGGTGTTTGCTTGTATCTCATTCGGAAATCCAAACGGGCAAGGATGTGCTTGGTGGGCGCCTCTCTCTTACATACCATATAATTAATTATTTATATTTTATTAAAAAGTTGGTGTTTGAAAGAAGATTTAATGTTAGAGTAAAAATAGGTGTTGTAAAATGTAGCGTTTTTAGTTGTGTTTTTCTCATCCACCGTTGTGGATGCTTTTATTCATTATCTATCTCACACACGTAAGCGTCAGATCACTCGTTTAAGTCATTCCACTCATTCATCATCCAAGATTTAAATTAATTTTTAAAAAAAATTAAAAATGAATATTAAAGGCCAACTCTCCTCTACTCCGTGCGTGACTCGTGTGATGGAGCCCCTCTACTGTGCCGCTCACAAAGGCAGATGGGGCAGTGTTTCGTGACCTGCCGCGAGTGAGCCCGCCACCTCCCCGTCCCACTACCGAGACCACTCCTTCCCCTCTTAGTGGGTTAAAGTGACTCGACCAAATCCCCTACTTCCATGAAGAGACTTTACTCATAAAAGTTTTTATTATTATTATTTCTAATATATCATTTTTGTACTATTTAATTTTTCTAAAAAATATAAAGACACTGTTTTTCTTTTAACTTTTTTCGATATTTTGATATACTATTACTTAAAACCTAGTTATTTCCAAAATATAAAAGATATAATATTACTTAAAACCTAGTTATATCCAAAATATAAAAAATACGACGAATGTTTTCAAATTTCATATAAGAAATCAAAATCAATTCCAAAAATCCATAATAATCTAGAAAACCACCAAAAGCCATGAACTCCATAAGAACAAATCTAAAGAGGAAAACTTACAACATCACCACGAGAAATCCCCAGCTGAGTTAGAGCAGAGGCCAGCTTCACGCACCTTCTATGTGTTTCTTCCCATGTATACTTAAGCGATCCATAAATCACTGAGGTCCGATCTCTGTAAACATCAGCCGATCGCTCCAAGAAGCTGATCGGAGACAGTGGAACATAGTTAGCCGAGCACCGTACCATTCCTTCCGCGGACCGCCATGCTTCCCGCTGCAAATCATCTGTTGGTTCACACAACTGAGACACTTGAGAGTATTGACGAGGAACATGAGTTCCATTTGTGTTAGGACGCCGGAGGAGCCAGATCTTTGACTTACTGAAGATTTTGTTCATGGTGGTGGTAGGGAATGAGCTATGTATGTACAGAATTTATATTCATGTTCTTATAGATGAACTTGATGCTCAGTTTTGGATTATTTAGTATAAACGTGACTTCTTTTTTTATTATGATTTGTTTATTTTGTTGTAGAACTACTAAACGTAAACCCACGCGTTGCGGCGGATGCACTGATGATATTTGAAACTTTATATAAAAAGTGAAACTGTCACGTAAACCTGTGCGTTCCGGAGAAGGCGTTGATAATATTTGAAACTTTATATAAGAAAAATGAGATCGTTAAAAAAAACTCGAAACGTAGATAAAAATAAATGCAGCGCAACGGTATATTTGTAATTTTGTTTCATCGATTGAAAACCATAAAACCGAATACCGACACCGATGCTGATAATACTGATACCGGTACCGACGTTGTTCGGTCGGTATCGGTTCGTTTCGTTACCGGCAATCGGTGTAGGTTAGGACACAAACATATACATTATTCTGAACACAACTCGGTTCGAAAAAGAAACTATTAAAAACGAAATCTTTAAGCATCTTTGATGACTTGTTCATCTATGCTTCGATGACTTGTACATCATCACACACAACTTCATCTTGAACGAAACTAATATCGAAACATAGATAAAAATAATCACGTTGTAACTGCATATTCGAAATTTATAAAATATCATATTTTAAAAGTTATAAGAGAAAAAAATAATAATAATAATAACAATTACTAAAGTTGAAGATCTTTATCGTAGATTTAATAAAACTTGATAGGGTATATGGTAAAAACTTTGGTTGAAGTGTAACACTAATTTTGGGCCATCAAGAAGACACATGCAAGTTTGAAGTGTAACACTAAATTATATAAGAAAATTTAACATTTTACTCTTGATGAAAAAAAAAACAATAAAATAAATATTATCACGTACTCTTTTCTTTCCACGTAAGCCCTATCAACAGCCCTGTCACTGAGAGCAACTACAATGCCTGATGAAGACGAACGACTCACATGGCTCTCTCTCTCTCTCTCTCCCTTTCTATCTCTCTCTCTCTCCTTATTTCTCTCACCTCTCTCGTTAGTTTATCTCACCTTCATCCCCCTCACAATCCTCATCCGCCTCCATCCGGAAATCTGAATGGCTCACACCTTCTCTCTTCCATCTCACATGTCTCTCTCCTCCACCTCCACTTCCATGTAGACCCGGACGAGTAAAACCTCCAACGATGGAGATGCTCTAACCATCGCTTTCTAGTTCCTTAACCATCAAGTACTCTACTGCAACTTTAAAGTACTATTTGAAAACACCACGTCTGTGACAGATGATGATAGCCCTCCAGATCTTGATTCCAGCTTCACTTTTGATAGAAAAGGGTAGAGACGAGTTGTTATGAGCCAAACAAACAATCAAACAATAAATCATAGACAGATAAGCACCATAAGAACATAAAGCTACTAATTTCATTAATTTTAGACAACAAAATAATATAACTTTCATCTACCCCGGGTGAGCTCCCCCGGGGTAGTGGGTCACAGAAAAACCAACAACAACAAATGAGACTTAAAGCCCTAATTATAGCCCCCGATCCTTGTTCTTCAAGTCGGTTGCCTCTGCTGAAGAACCGCGTAGTGTCGCCACTAGTGTCGACGTGCAGGATGACGACACTAGTTAGTATCGCCTAAACAAACTCATGCGACACTAATAGTGTCGCCCACTAGTGTCGTCAACACTAAATATTCGTTTTTCTTCTGGGTCTTTCGATTAATAATATCATTCTAATATTTATACCTAACAATTTCCCCCCTAGAATGATACTATCAATATCTTCTTACATTGTTTTGCATCTTCATGAATCCACCGATAACCTAACACCTTTCGTTGTCATTCTCTTCCGCATGTGTAGATCCTCCTAACTTGTAGGCATAAGATAAGGCTTGAACTTCCAACGATTAACATCAAATAACCGACTTTAACACAAAGGAGTTTAATTCTGTCAATTTGTCTTGATATGATCCAACGATTCTTCAATTCCTGATATCCAAAGATCAACTATGTTACACCTCTTCACGAATATCTTGATAATCTGATACTGTTTACCGTGATTCTCCCCCTCAAGTGTATATCCTCCTAACTTGTAGGCATAAGATAAAGGTTTAAACTTTCACTGATCAATACCAAACGGCCAGGTCTTCGGAAGAAGACAAAACTCTAAATCTATTCCATGAAATTCCAAATCTTCAACTACTTGTCACCCTATTAAAAAGCATCCTAGATGCTCGTGGCCTACATTTTCAGGATCCAAATACTCTCAGATGTGACATCCATGTTATACATATAAAGTCTTGGACAATAGTGAAGATCTTCGAAAATCTATGGATCCACTATTGCCAAATAAACGAAATTTCCGAAAAACTCGAAAACGTTGTCTCCATGTTTTTGGATAATAATCCCCATTTTCTTTGCGATATCCTCTCAAACATTCATCCAAGAAATTTTCTCCAAAATAATTTTTATTATTATTTTTTTAACATAAAGCTACGATCTTTCATTGATAATATCATTCTTATATTTATACTCAACAGATGATAACCCACCAGTAGCAAGATCTTCAGCGATTAAAACCAATAAAAGATGTTGCCATTAAACCAAAAACTGTAAAATTATTCTTTAATTTCAAGGGTATATTAGAGATTGAATCCTCAAAACTAGAAGTCCTAAGTGTTGTCTCTTCTTAATCTTAAAAGGTAAATTAGTGATTTTGAAAAAGTTAATAGACTCCTCAAACTTCTTATGAAAACCATGTAACTGAAGGCACATAATCGATAAAAAAAACAGTAACAACCGGATTTGATTTGATGCCAACAATCGACTTTGACTCTTTTTTATTAAATAAACTCAATTCGACACGCAAATAAACGGACCCCTAGACCAATATTTATACTAACCATATATTAGTCATAACACACTTTAAGCTCTATTTAAATAATCAAATAAATCTAACGCGATAAATCTAAACAATTAAACCAGTCTATTTAATTCAAACTTTAAACTTTTTAGTCGATCTCTGTATCTCATCATCTTTCACATCAGAATTATTCCTACAGTAACCTAAGCATGCAACTTAAACCTTAAAGGTGTGAGTAATGACAAATGATAAATACTATTTATATAAGTAACTATTTCTTTTATAAAACCTAAGAGTTTCCTTAAATTTTACTTTCATATTCAACATTTAAAAAAAAAAATATATGTCAACAATAACAATAGGTATGCTACAATCCTAACGCCCTATTAGATAACTTTATTTATGAAAACTAGATTGTTGAGTTAATCTAACTTAAAACATCATGTATCTAATTATCATTTATTTAACCTAACCCGAACAATCGTGTTATAAATCCGTTCTATGCGCTCAAGTTGCAAGTTTAGGGACGATGTTGACAAACAAAACAAGTATTACCAAATAAGAACCATATATGTTTCTACTGGTTTTATGTCTTTAAGCTTTTTAAAGATCACATGCTTAGTTAGCGTAAGTTGTGTTTTACATAATCTTATCGGTTATCACGAATATTAATGGGTCGCTGAGTTTTTTTGATAACATGTTCTTACAATTAAAAGAAATGATAAAGATACATCCTCTAATTATTCTAACCCGAACCATCATGTACAGGGGCGGATGTAATAGTGAAGCGGGGGGTGCACAGGAACCCCCCGAGTTTCGAAATTTTAGTGTAACGGTAGGTAAAAAAACTGGGGTGAACCCCCTAAAATATTATAGGGTGAACCCCCTGACGACGCTGCCCACCCCACGGCCCACTGCAGCTCGCTTGATCCGGTTGTGAAGCTATAAAACTAAGAACTCTTTCTTAAACTAAATGTGTGTTCTTGAGCATTCATATGATTAGAGGTAAAAAATTGATAGAAACAAATGAGTAGATGACTCTTAAATACAAATTAGTTGATTTTGTGAACATTTTAAGCATAATTTTCATGTTTTTTTCTTCGTTTTAGGCCTCCAAAAATGGTTGAGCCGCCCCTGCCCGACCCGACCCGACCCGACCAATCGAACCGAACCGAAAAATTTTATGTCCGGCCCTATGAAATTGGATCATCTAAAAACAGTGAACCCCCTGAAAAAAATTCATGGATCCGCCACTGATCATGTATATAAGGATCATTTAGTTAACGTAACTCATTTTAAGCTTTTTTGTGTTACGAAACCCATTTGGCGCGCTACGTTGCTAAAGATTAGGACGATGTCGACAAGCAAAACATTTATGGAGGCGAGTTTTTATGTGAAATATATCTAATTTTATTTTTAAACTTCATTATTGAAGACCAGGGCCATCCCTGAGAAATTAAGTATCCGGCTCGACATAATAAAAATGCCCTCATTCCCCCCTCAATATGCATATATATAAAAAAAATTCAATAATACGGCGATAATTGTAATTAAAATAATAAAGAAAATAAAATTACCATAGAAAAGTATCTAGTTACATACTTAAATGAGCCGGGAGACTCTCCTAGTATTCTGTGAGACAAGTTGTTGATCAAGTCTTCATATTGCATGTTTTCTAGTATATCGCTCTCAATAGCAATCATTCTCAATCCATTAAGTCGTTCTTGGGACATTGTATGTCACACCCCAACCGACGGCGGAATACGTCGAGGTGGGACATGTACACTGTTCATAAACACATGATCAAACTAAAGTTTCATATATTAATTAAATCCAAATTTCCATAACACTTGTTCAAACAAAACATGTACAAACATACTAAGGAAACAAAGTACACCAACAATGTTCAATTTATTATTTAACTAAGTACTCAATCCTATATGTAGCATCTCGTAAATGATCTCAAATGTTAGTACCTGAAACATGATGAAAATAAGGTCAACTAAAAATAGTTCAAAATGTATAATTGTATAATGTAATTGCAAATAGTTTTTAATGAAAATCATGTTCCACCCCAAAATATGTAAAAATGTAAAAGGGGCTATGCAAACTCACATTGTAATATGTAGCTTGGTAATCACACCCACAAGTTGTTGCACAAGTGTCTAGCGAACCACAATGTTAACCTATGGTTTAATGGTACAATGATGGGTTCAGATAGTTAAAAGGAATCCTAATGTGGAGAGGGATGGATGTGGGTTTTCCTTCATAAAATGATGGCGTGAGTTTCAAATAATGTTTATGTAAATTTGGTAAATCATTGTGAGAGTAAATGAATATTTTCATTTGTTTGGTAAACAATTAAGTATGTGTATATATGAATAACTAACTTATGTACTTTTGTTTATAATAGGCAATTAAATGAATAATTAGTTTGCTCTTATTAGTAAATAAATGAATAAATGAGAGAATAATGAGCATCAACATTAGTTTGCTCTTGTTTTTTTCTTTTCATGTTTGATCCATTATCATAACCTTAACCACACATATCATCAATATCAAAACCAAGAGACTTCAACTCATTGCTTGTAATTTCAAAAAGTCCTTTACCAGTAGTATCATCAACACTGGCATCATTATTAGAATTAACATTGGCATCATCATTAGCATCAACATTAGTAGAACCTTGTGGTTGTGGTTTTAAAAACTTACTTAAAGCACCGGCTTGAGACTTTCTTAATGCTTCATCTAATTTTCTCTTTTTGCGGTTCTGACATCTCGATAGTTGTTTAGGAGACATAATTTCTGATTTCTAAAATCATGTAAACATATAATTCCAATCATTAATCAAGAAGACAAGAATCAAGATTCAAGTATCAAAATTCAAAACCTAACAACAAATCCACAATTCACAAAACTAATTCTGTATGACTCAAGGTCTCAAGTATTAAAAAAAATTCAAAATAAACTTCAAAGTTCAATCGTCGACCGCGTCTCAGCCTCAGCCCTCAAGCGTCTGATTTCTGATTTCTTTCGATTTCGTCTATCGTCTGGCGTCCCGTGTCTGCGACTCTGCGTCTCAGCCTCAGTCTGTTCGTCTTTCTCTTTTTGCGTTTACCGATTTACGTAACTTTGAATTCAATGAATTGAATGGGCCATGGGGATAACTGGATAAGGATTTGGCCATTTGGGTATTATTAGGTTGGGTATTAACTATTAATTTGGATTGGGTTTGTCAAGCAGAAAAGGATTTGGCTATTTGGGTATTTTTGGGTTGGGTTTCAATAAATATTCAAAAAAAAAATTTTGCCGCTAAATTTTATAAAAATTTTCAGATTTTATGAGTTAATTAAAAAAATTTATAAATATATATAAAAAAGTTAAAAATTATGCCCCACTCGTAAAAATGCCCCGATACAACGGCCCAACCTGTATGTGAGCCGCCCCTGTAACGAAGACAAAAATTGAGGGACAGCCACACCTAGTATTTGAGTCCAGTTTTAATGAGCCATTTGTTCTGGCATAAAGAATTATTGAATAACTAAAAATGTATTAAAATTGACTTCTAAAGATTGATTAGTAGAAATTTATAACCATGGTTAAAACAATAATAATATAAAAAATCAGGAATTTTTTTTTATTTTGTTTAACATGCCATGAGTTCACAAAATAAATCCATAATTATGTGCCACAAGATTCGTATTCTTTTAAAAAACAAGATTCATTTATAATAAATACAATAGCGTAGGTTTTATGTTGCGGTTGAACTACCCTTTATTTAATAATTAATTTATTCTTATCTTCTTATTTGCTTTGATTTTTTTTTAATTTACCTCGTAAACATAAACCCGCGTGTTGCATGAGGCCGTTGATAATATTCGAAACTTATATTTACGAAATGATAACGTAACGTAAACCCGGTCGTTGTGCTGAGGGCGATGATAATATTCGAAACTTTTTTTTGAACGGCAACAATGAGAATTCTCATAGAAAAGCTAGCGAGGAACTAGCAATGCCCTAGTTACAATCATACCAAATAGTTTTTTTTTGAACGCCAACACCTAGATATTCTAGGATAATTGGGTTTCACCATGGCAACACATAGAACATCCAGGGCAGCCCACCCCCAGGGAGAACCTCCAACTGGGTAAACCCCCTGACAAAATAGTTAGTGGTTAAAATTGTAAATCATTTATATTATCTACCAGCTAACTATGTTTGAACTTTGAACATAAATGTTGGAATGTTCTGAAAATAAGAAAAGCTTATTCTTCTGACTAATTGTAAGAATGTGTAGCTGGTTAACTCTCTTGTACAATTGATTCTTTTTCATGGGCTCCCACTCATGCCTTTTGACCTTAGTACATTCTAATGCTTTTGCTGGTGAAAGTTCATGATATGCATTTTCAATATCATAAAGACACTATGTGTGTGAATGTGTTTTCCATCAAGATATCAAAGGCAACAAAAAGAGGTTATGAATAAATTATGTTTCTAGCAAGTTAATGGAATATAAATTATGATAGTTTAAATCTTTTGTTGTTTTAAACATATCCTTTCTTCAAAAAATATCCTCAACCTCAAACCTGAAGAATGAGGCTCTACATTTACAAGATTAATTTTGACTTCACATGCTCTAGGTGTTTTCCATCCATACATTAAGGTAACGCTGTAGAAAATATTATGAATTTGATTTCAATTTTCTCCTATGTTGTCAAAGGCGTAGGCGCACTCAAGGCGCAAAGGGTGAGCCTTGGGCCTAGGTGCAAGGGGTTTAAAAAGCGAGGAATTTTTTAAGTTAGCGCACAATATAAAGTTATCATTTTTAGGGTTTTTAGACATGTTTTAGTTGAAAATTTGAATAACACACCTTTAGAGCATCCGATAAACACCAACCGAAACGAAAACCAGGTTTGTTAAAAGTAGTAGATCAGACAATAGTCATAAAAAACAGGCATAACATGTAAAAGTTGGGTGGCCTAACTGGTCAAACGGGTAGGCTAAATCATCAAGTTTCTAGGGTCTCACTTCAGAATTTAAATAGCATACATTGCTGTAGATCATATAAGTACATACCTCAAGTATTCTTTTATATATATATATGGGGAGTTTCAAATAAGAAGTGATATTTCGCTAAAAAGCCCAATAAATAACAAAAACCTTAAGAAACGATATCAGACGAACTCCGATTGAGCTCATTCCAGCGGCGTTGGAACCGTCTCGTCGAACTCTACCATCTTAGCTTTTAGGTTTTAGATTTTAGCGTTGAATTTTATGGTTTTAGCCTTAGGGTTTAGCTTTTAGGGTTTAGATGTTATGGTTTAGGTTTTTTTTTGGGGTGGGGGTACGGGGTTTAGGTTTTTAGGGGGGGTGGGGTGGGGGGGTTTAGGTTTTTGGGGGGTGGGGTGGTGGTTTTAGGCTTTTCGGGGTGGGGTTGGAGGGGGGGGGTTTAGGTTTTGGGGGGTGCGGGTGGAGGGAGGTTTAGGTTTTTGGGGACGGGTTAGGGTTCGATGAGACGGTTCCAACGCCGCTGGAATGAGCTCAATCGGAGTTCGTTTGACCCACTTCTTATGATTTATTAGCGAAAAACCACTTTTTAGTGGAATCTTCCCATATATATATATATATTTTGTTGGTTATAGAGTTAAAAACTTATATGATAATATGATATATGCACTATCGAATAAATATAAAAAAAAAAGTTAACATAAATGATGGAAAGATTGGCAAATGCTTATGTTTGGAATTTTAAAAAGTGGATTCACAGTATCCTGTAGCTCCATGAAGCTGTGAACATAAATCCTTCAATTCCTGTATATACCATAAAAAAAATCAATAAAGATATTACTCCTTTCCTTTTCATTATCGTTATGGAGGGACTTTCAGCTATGATGAAGACTGCCTCTGAAAGAGGCTTATTCAAAGGTATTACTCTCCCTAATGGTGGTCTGGTGCAAGGGCGAAGCTATGAAGGGGCCAGGGAGGGCCCCGGCCCCTGCCGTTTTTTCCGTTAGTAGTGTTAATTTTTCCGTTTTCGTCCGAATTTTTTTTTACGTATAGAGCCGGCCTCTTCTTATTTTTTTCGGCCCCCGCTTCTTGGATTTTCAAGCTCCGCCACTGGTCTGGTGATTACACATAAGATGTATGCTGATGATGTATTTTTTCTCGAGGAATGGGATTGCCAAAATGCTTTAAATCTAAAACATGCTTTAAGATGCTTTTACATTGTTTCAGGCTTAAAGATAAATTATCACAAAAGTAAACTTATTGGTGTTGGGACATCAAAGGAGGAAGGTCAAAACATGGCAACTGTTTTGGGATGGTGCAAGAGTCCCTTCCTCTAATCCACATTGGTATGCCAATTGGGGCAAATAAGAGATTGGCTAAAAACTAGGCGACGGTTATTAAAAAATTAAAGGAAAAATTGAGCTACTAGAAGGCGAGGAATTTATCCTTTGGAGGGTAAGTCTTTACTAAATATGTCCAGGAAGGAAATAGGGGATGGTCTAAGTTCATCCTTCTGGAAGCTCAATTGGTTTGGATATACCCCCTTTAAAGATCTATTTCCTAATATCTATCGCTTGGAGAGAAACAAAAACTGCCTCATTTCGGATAGAGTTCGGTGGATCGGTAACTCACTCGTAGCTTTTTAGTGGGACTGGACTAGTCGTAGGGCTACTGCAGTTTTGTCTCAAGAAATAGCCGATCTTGAAGAGATGATCAAAAACTATAAGTTCTCTAATGGGTCGGATAAATAGAGATGGGCGGGAGACGTTTCCGGTTCCTTCTCTACTAACACATGTAGGAAATGGCTTGAGCAAAGATCGAATTACTTCGGTTACAATGGGTTCCGATAAAGGTGAAATGTTTTGTATGGTGTTTGTTTCAGTATAGAATTCCTGTTGCTTCATCCTTGGTTATTCGTGGAGTCGACATTCCTTATTCAACTTGTTCATTATGTACATTGGAGCCAGAGGATGAGGATCATCTTTTCATCCGGTGCCCTTTTGCAAAAGAAATTTAGAGGAAAATTTCGGCTTGGATGATTCAGGATTTGTCACAAGTGGTCTCGGTCCGCCAATTGGCTGATCAATCTCAGTTGGGTTCTAATCATGATATGAGCAAAAAGATTAGAGTCTTAATTATTTATTCGACCTGCTGGATTATACGGAAGTCAAGGAATGAACGAGTTTTCTCTAAGTGAAGGTTTTCAATTGATAAAGTGGTGGAGGATATCAAGATTATATCCTTTAATTGGTTAGGTAACAGGAACAAAAAGTCTTGGTCTGATTGGGATAATTGGGTTATTAACCCATTTTTCTTGGTTGGGGTTAGAGCCTGAGATGTTTTCTTGTTGCGATTGGTGTTTTTAATCCTTTTAGTAATTGGTGTTTGTATTAGGGTTTTTTGCTAGTTTTTCGCTAGCCTTATATGAAATATTCTTTGTTGCTGTTTAAAAAAAATCAATTTTAAAATTGAAAACACATCTTTATCGGTTGTAAATTAAATAAAAACATAAAATTTAAAAAAAAGATAAAAAAAAATAAAAAGATTTTTCTTTCTAACATGAGTTTTCTTTTTAAAAAAACATGAAACAACTGAAATATGTATTTAAACTCGTGGGATTTAAATTATCTAAACAATAGCAGTAATAATAATAATTTGATTATGTGAATAAAACAATATATGTTGAAATGAAGTAGGCTCACTTGGAGAGATTTCCTGAATTTTGAGTGCTTTTGTGGTTTAGTTTCTTGGTGTTCAGTTACAGATCATTTTGTGTAATCATAACTAACACATTAAATCATTTCAATGTTTGGTTTTTACAAAAGAGTGCTCTCTTTTTGTTATTTCCTTGTTATGCTTCATTGATTTCTTTCTTTCTCTTTGTTGTTTCAAAAGATTAATAATCCTTCATAAAGTCGTCTTACAGAATGCTTACCAGATTAGTTAAAGTTGGTGATGGGTGACACAATTATATGATTATTTGGATGTGAATTTAAATCAATTATCTCTATTGAATTTATATATTCATATATGAATTTGATTAGCATTTGAAGATTCGAATTTGCATCATACAATGCAGCATATGTGTCAATTATGCTATGTAGAAAGCTATCGCAATTTGCACCATCAAGTGCTTTTAGACATGCAGGAAAAGTCATCGTCGTTGTAAATTGTTGCAACTATCGCATCGCGCGGGTGTCCTACCGTTGTGTATATATACATATATTAGAAAGGTATAAAGTAAAATATATAAAATTTTCTTAAAAAGTTTAATGGATAAAAAATATATAAGTTGCAAATTGCAAATTGCAATTGCCTTTTGTCAGATCATGTGAAGTTGGATTTATAAGGAAAAAAAAATTCTTGGGCTTTTCTCAAACTAGGGACAGCTGAGATAGAAGGATGGGGACTAATCACTGGACCAACAGCCCATGTTGTTTCAATGTTTGCTTCCCTACGAAATTAATGTAGTCAATAATATAAAATCCAGAGTTCTTATTCAAAGTGGTGTGATTAAAAAAACTATTTATCAAAGAGGTGTTGTTTTAAAAGCATTATTTAGTAGATATTTTTTTAATAGCACTAATTTGATAAATATTTTTAAAATCATACCTTTTTGATAAATAATTTGTTGAGTCACACCACTTTGGTTAAAATAATGTAGTCTTTTTAATTTTTCTAAAACTAATTATTTTCAAACGACATGATATTTAGGCAGTGAATAAATATACATGAAATCATCCTTAGAGGTGTACATGAGATGAATTTACGGTTGTTAGCTTTTGGTTTGTTGTTCGTTTGTCGACTTTATGTACATTAGTTCATTAAAAATTCAAGCTGATTTCATGTACTCGAGCTTGTTGGTTCATATAAATATTCGAGCTATGTTCAGCGAGAGCTGAAGATAGCTCGCTTGTATAAATTGATTTGCCTCGCGAGTTGATTTGGTTTACGACTTGCTTTGACTTGAGTAACTCATTTATTTGCTCGTATAAATTAGTCTATTTCTTCATATATTGTTTGTTTGGTACTGTATTATTTGAGACTAATATAATTTAAAATTGTTGTTAACTTGTTATTTAAGACTTTAGTAAAAAAATATATAGAAAATTTTTAAAAACTAGTTAGCTTGTCGAGCCATGAGCTAAAGTGAAACCAAATTCGTGCTTAATTTCTAACTCACTTGAATATATCTACTCGAGCTCATTTGACTCGAATGTCTCATTAAACAGCCCTAGATCCAAAGGTTGAATAATTTTATTTTGTGGGCCTATAATTATTTTAGCTCGAGTACTACTAGAGGTGTACAAAAAAACTGGTTTAGGATCTCAAAACGGTTTTTAAGCCGACTGGTTCAAACTGTCGGTTTGTAAATCTATGGTTTGAAACCGGTTTAATCCGAATTGAACCGATCCAAACCCCTTAAAAACTGGTTTTAAACCGATTTGAAATTGGTTAAAACCAGGATCTCACACATGCACTTTACTTCTTTTTATTTTTTTTAATATGTTTATTTTAAAATTATTTTAATCTTTATACTTAATTTTATGCTTATTTTGATTTTCTCTTATAACTTTAAAATATAACGTTTTACAACATTTCGAACGTACCGTTGCGACGTGCTTATTTTTATCTACGTTCCAATATAAAATATATTCAAAACTGAGTTTTCGAGATAATGTACAAGTCACCGAAGCAACGAGCGTACAAGCCGTCGAAGCTGCTTCAATGTTTCGTTTTTTTTACAACATTTAATATATGTTGTTTTATAAAATTCCGGATATGCCGTTTCAACGTGCTTATTTTTATTAGCGTTTTGACATGAATTTTTTTCACGAAGTTGCAAAGCTAAAGGTTCTAAAGCTCGTTATTCTCATTTGTCATTAGTTTTACGACCACATTTCTTAGAGTTTCCGCACATGGCATCTAAAAGCTCGAACAAACATGAAGTTCACACCTAATACAATTACACATAAATGAAGCATCACTTTAAATAAGGAATACCGTAAAAAGGAATTATTATTTACTCGTAATATTTACTCACTTACTAACTAATAAACTTAAAAGAAAATAAAAAATAAAATAAAAGCTTATAAATAATGAAATAGATATACTAAAGTTAGTTATAAAGCTAAAATTTATTATTAGTTATAAGATATAAATTCTAAAATCATTATGTAAATAGTTATAAGTGATGAAAGGGGTCTAAAAATAAAACTATTTAGATTAAACTGAATAATTTTTAGGGGAGTCGTTATCTCTACACCACCCTCCTCTTTTATACATCAGGTTTCTGTCATTTATACATGTTGTATAGGTAATCTATACGAGTCGTATAGATCACAGTAATGTGATATTTTGTTTGATGGCTAGATATACGACTCGTATGCTTGTTGTCTGAAATATACGACTTGTATACTATCTATATGACTCGTATACTCTATTTAATATTTTTGAGAAAAATATCAAATTTATGTTAATTTACCTCGATAAATCAATGTAGTAATTGCAAGGGTATGGATATTACTTACCGCTGCGAAGTAGACATGCCGGTGTTGTTTCTCAAATGGTTACAATTTTTAATTACAAATAATATATTAATTTTCACAACCTTTGAAATAGTTTGAAAGTTTCAAACATCTGTTAAAGAAAAAACTAGGATTTGTTTCAAAGTAAAAATTGATGATGTTATTTGTGAAATGCATACCCCTATCAATTGTTTATTAAAGTTGTTTTACCCTAAAATGATTACAACTTCTTTTAAAGTAAAAAGATTGTTGTTTACCACACTCAACAATAAACGACCAAATTATAGCAAACAACCAAACAAAAAATAAATAAAGATAAATAAACAAAAAATAAACAACCCAAAAGTTTAGACATCAAAATAAACAGTTTTTGTGCATCAAAAGATAAAAGGTACACTCGTTAGACATACTAGTCCTGGTGAGCTAAATCAAGCTGTTGAGGCAGATACTGTCGGGGCGGTGGTAAATCAGGAAGCACGATCCGTGTAGTCCTCGAACGATCTAACTCTCGCTCAATCTATCACTGATGCAAGTCCTCCATCTGTTGTATAAGACAAATCATATCGTGTAACAAGTCCTCTACTCATGGAGGGAGCCTCACATATATGGTAGTAACGCAGTACTGTGGCGAATGCTGGTGTTGTGGCTGTTGTGTGCGGCTGCTATTGCTATGGTGGCTCCCAAATGGTCAGCCATCTATCCAGGGAGTATCGAAGACCTTAGCCAGGAATCTCCGCAACAATAACCATCAATATACAGGTCTGGCGACTGATGTGTCGTTTTATATGTAGATAAATATATATATATATATATATATATATCTGGCAACGACACCAAAAACATGATGGCGTGTTTTTATTAGTAATAAATATATATTCTATTTAGAGCTACACAAAATCAGGTTTTAAATTTATAAATTAAAATGATAATTACTTTAACTAAACACACACAATAGGCAAGTGTACCTATCGCGGCGTAGTATAGTCTGGGTAAGAACCAAGTATCGAACCATGGACACGAATCCCGTACTCAACCATCGCTATTATCTGACTAGGATAATAATTTGGAAAAGGGGTTTTGTTTTAAAAGAAAATAAAAAGATAAGAAATGTAATTAGAATTATTAATCCGTTTAATGTGTTACTCTGGTTGTTATCACTTGTTCATTAATGAAATAATTAAAGTAAGGTTGGTCATAGTTACTAGTACTAACCCTTTCGATAGGGGAGTTAGTATTTCGTAACGGAACAGTGGATACGGTCGGCCAACTGTTCCTTAATGAATATAACGGACCCTAAACGGGGTCTCAAGTTCGTCCGTATCTCACAATTCATTATTCGGACTAATATTATTCCTTTGACTGACGTACGTCTGGTCTTGTAACTTCCTTTGGAAAGTCAGAATGCGCAAGTCCCTCCAGAGCTGCTTTATGAACGCTCGGACCTATCAAATGATGTTCTTAAATAGTTGTGTTTACTTATAATATTATTTTAAATAAATAAGACTTTCATTCTCAAGATCAAACCCCATGGCTCCCGCTAGAAGTCCTCTACAAGCCGACACGAGAGAAGTAAAGAAATACAGACACAAACCGCTCGGTCTGGTTAGGGCTCAAACGGCTTGCTGAATACCCAAACATCCAATCAACCCATAATATTAAATCTATACTAACTGGCCGTAATAGCACCAAGATTTGTATATAGACCGTACAAACATAGAATAAGCTTCCCAAACAAGAAGTCTTGCTTAAGTAACTCACAAGATTTAAGATTATTAGATTGATTTAAAGATCACTTATTCTTGTCTTTTTAAGATAAATCATAGTAAAGACTTTAAAAACATAACATACTAAAAATACTTCATTAATTAATTAAATTTCAACCAACTAGAGCAACACAAGAGGGCTAGCCATGAATGACCATACAAGTGACTCCACTAACCCTTAGACAATGTGTGGAAGTGTTCCAACACCAAGGGAGAGTGGGTATAGGTTGCCTCTTGTTTTACTCGAACGGGAAGAATCGCTTCATATTACAAGATTTTAAAAAGAAAATAAACAAAGAAAAGCTAAACAGACCAAAACCGAGAGAGTTCCGGCTCTTAGTAGAGCACTAAGGCCTTCACACCTCTTGGTAATGGACACCTAAAACACTAGAATGAGCTTGCTATTTATAGGCTAAGATTTTGGCAATGCACGGCCGTGCATTTGATTGCACGGGCGTGCAAAGTACCCTTTTCTTTCACGTGCGGAATCTGGCAGTATAGGAGAGTACAGGGAGGCAAAACAGGGGATGCACGACCGTGCAAGGCAATGCACGGTCGTGCATTCCCTTGTTTTGCTCCCTGTTGACTTTTTAGCTTCCAGGGTTGACTTCCTGCGTCCGGTTTCGTTCAGTTTGTCCCCGAATGCTGGTTTCACCTTGTTTTTGAGTGTTTTCTTCATGTTTTTACGTATCCGGGTCAATTCTCCTATCGGAACACAAATGAGTGGATTAGGCATCAATTATTTATCATATTGTCTCTAATTGTGATGATTTCGGGGATAATTATGCGTGCAAAACATGTATAATTTACGTCATATCATCGACCTATCCTTGAAGGCAGGTAAGTCATCGTCATGGTATGTCGAACGTTCCCCCAAAAAACACCTAAGACGTGACCAATCTGTGTGATGTAAGCGCTACAAGTGATCGCACCACCATCATCCCTCCCGGTGACCTGGGTGGCAAGGTAATCGACCATCAACCAAGCCAGGTTGCACCTCTATGGTACAAGTAGACACAACAAGAAAAACATGGCCGTCTGTGTGACCCACTCTTGGTCCTAACCCTGCCCAGCTATTATGACACCCGACATTTTTAGGTTAACTCCGTTAACACAAACTCCGTTATCTAAAACATTCATTCATGCATTACACTAGATTAGGTTTAATTAAGTGTGTCGGTTACTATACAAACACTCACGTAACGGTAATTCAGAGAATTACCGAATAACAATTTTGTCCCCGAACATTGGTGATTAATAAAAAATAATAATTCGAACAATTATTAATTTATATTTAATATAAATTATGTGAAATTACGTATTATATGATTTTATGCTTAAATTGTGAACTTTCTTGAAATCGCGTACGTTTACACTTAACTATGTGATTTTATTTGAATTAGTGATTTTTATAAAAAGGTTTTTATAAAAATAATTAGTAGAAACTATTTTTAATTAGTTAGAATTAATTAAATTAATTAAATCCTTTTAAATGAATAAACGGGCCTCCTAAACTTGTTTAAACCCATTCTAAGCCCATGAAGTGGATATTTAAGGAACTTTTCAAACCCTAATCCCCATTCACCTTATTTTTTCGAAAATCCCATCCCCCACCCCTCTTTGAAGTCGTCGAGCTCTCTCCACTCCAATCCATTCTCAAATCAAGTTTCAAAGTTCAAGTGTTGGTGTTTTCGATCAATCCAAGCACCAATCATCGTTGTTAACACATCAAGTAAGGTTTTTATCCGTTTTTATATATATATTTTTGAAAATCGGGTTTAAGTAAAACCCGAGTTCATCCAAACAAGAGTCTTTGATCAATAAAGATGCAAACTTTAACGTTAATCGAGTCATGTTATGATATTTGTTAGATTTGATGTGTTTGTAAAACCCTAGATGCATAAAACTAAGGGTTACTATTAATAGAAACTTTATTGATATTCTAGATTGTATGTTAGACATGATGGATGTGATATTATGATGTTTATAGGATAGTTGGTGCATGATTAGGTGATTTGTGAAATCAGATTTTGTATACCTAGCCCGGTTTTGTATAAGGAAACTTTAACTATCAAGAATGTTAATAGCTTACTATTTAGACATGCATGTTGTTATGTGATGATAGTAATATGCTAGTTAAGACATAATAACATGTTATGAAACATTAGATAACAGAAATCATGCATGACGTTCATAGCTTACTATAAATAGAAACTTTTTGTGTTTATCAATTTGGAATGTGATTTCTAAACATGTTTGATGCAACGTGATGAATTCTTATATGCTATGACAAACATAGAAACATGCTAGGAACCCTAAATCATGGAAATTGTAATGTATGCCTAACTTACATAAAAGAAAACCCTAATTTGAATTGTGAACCACATGTTGAGTTCTAGGCGTATGGTATGTGATGTGATGATCTAGGACATGTTATGTCACACCCCAACCGACGGCGGAAACGTCGGGGCGGGACATGTAGACTGTTCACAAGCTCATGGTTTGCTAAAGTTGAAATAATTAAACAATAAGTTTCATTTCATAACTCAAGTAATCATTTACATCATTACAAGAATTTAAGAATATATGAATCTCCGTATTAAAATTTAAGACTAGGTTCTCAACCCTAAGTGATGTAGCTTGAATCACAACTCAAACAACTGTACCTGAAACATGATAAAATGACAGGGTCAACTATAAATAGTTGGTGAGCATACATAGGTTTTGACACCACAAGTAAAGTTCAAATGTTTTGTGTACAATTCATATGATGTATGGTTTATAAAGCATTTATGGAGAATCTAAGTTAAGCCAGATGCACAAATGAAACTTTGTAATTGAAGGGCATAACAACACATGTTATCCTAATGTAGGGCATAACAACACATGTTATCCTAATGTAGGGCCTAACAACACGTGTTAGCCTGAAGTAATGTATTTATGTTTGCACGTGTATATCATGTATATGTAGCCTTAACAATTAGTATTCAAGCATAAAGCACAAATAAACACATATGATCATATTATAGAATCGTACGTGTGTAATTGTAAATAGTGTTTGAATGTAATCACGTTTCACCCCAAATATGTAAATAAGAAAAATGGGCTATGTAAACTCACCTTGAAATGAGTAGCTTGAAAGTCACACAACTATGTTTGTTGTTGCACAAATGTTCTAGCTAATCACAAGATTAACCTATGTTTGATGGAATATTTGTATTAAAGATTTGTACAAAATGAATAATGGAATTCTAATATGCAAAAGGGATTGATGTGGGTTTCCTCATTTTAATAAGAAAATGATTATACGAGTTTAAAATAATATTTATGTAAATCTTAATAAATAATTGTATTTTAATTCGAATAAATGAAAGAATGAGTAAATGATTTCTTTTGTTTGCAAATAAATATATAAATGAATAAATAGTTTGAATTAGGTATTTAAATAACTAATGAGTAAATAAATAAATCATTTTATTTAGTTAGTTTGATTTCCATGGAAATAAGTGTTAAAAATAATGATCTAATTAATAAATAATTAAATCAAAATTTAAGGTGTAAAGTTGGTTTTACATGTTTTTATATAATAAAAGAAAATTATATAAAGAATGTATAAATCTTTGTAAGATAATGGGTTTATAAAAGTGATCCTAATTATATTCCAATTTTAATTTATAAACCAAGGATTTAAAATAAATTATTTTAAATAACTATATTAAATAAACTAAATTTTTTTATTAGGTTTTTATTCTAAAAATAACAAATAAAATGATTTCTCCTGATAATTTAACAATTAAATTTATTAAACTGATTCTGAGTTTTTAAAGTTTGATAAAATATATTTTTTTATAAAATGTTTCAATGCTTAAAAACGAGTTTAAAAATAAAGAGGGTTTATGGGACTCGAATCCGGGTGGGTTCGGTGTGGGTCAAGCGCCCAACCACTAGACCAAGGGACTGATCTTGTTGTTGGTATCAGTTCTAATTTGATTAATGCTATGACCGAGAGGGAACCGGGTTTGGTTCAGGCTTTGCGCAAAAAGGCTGTGGTGTGTGGGTTTCGAACCGACACCATCTGGTCCGATGGTGCAACGACTTAGCCAGTCGGACCACATGGTTTTCGCTGAAATAATATGAAACACAAAAATATAAAAACGTTAATTAGGTCAAGCGAAATCCCCAAATCAGATTTGAGTATAAACGAATAAGAACCCTAATTTGATTTGTGCTCGATAGGTCCAGTGATCACGAATTGATATGGGGCTATTGGGATGCATTCAATAACGACTCGGATGGTATATAACTTACTCAATTTGGTTGAGTGGTGAATACAGACGGCTAGGTCAAAGTTTCGGCTGTTCTTGATGTTCGATCGCCTGCCAGAGGAGGAGTGTAATGTGATGAGTGGTTCAAAGGGTTCGTATGTGAAAGTGTGTGGATGAATCAAATGAATCAATTCCACTTAATTTGTTTAATTTGGTTCGGATTAGTAGAGGATAGCTGTCAACACAAATTACTCGTAAATTAAACCTTGTGTTGATGAATTGGGACGCGATTAGGGTCTGGATGCATGCGCAAGTAATTAGGGTGTGATTTGCAGTTGTTTAAACGCATTTAATTTCCGGATTAGGAAAGGTTTTGGGCTCGTCAAACCCGTTTGAAACTCGAAATTTGCCTCTCATGGATCAAATAAAGATGGAAATTGGGCTGGAATAGGATCGATGATTGTCCTGGAATTCGAAACAATCTTTAATCAGTCGAGTTTAATCGATTTAAGCATCCAGTTTGTTTAGATTTCGGCCAGTTTGACTTTGGGTGGTCAACTTGTGTCAAAATTTGTCAAGTATGGTGAATGAGGTCAAATGTATCCAAATGATCAAAGGTGGGTAAGGAGGTTCGAATCTTTATAAATCGAGATTTTGTTGTAAAAATAGTTTTTATAAAACTTGTAATAAAGTATAAAACATTATTTTATTTTATTTTAAGTTCTTTTATATAGGATCTCAATACAATAAAAATATAACCATATATATGTATGTTTTCATGTACCTAATTATAATTAAGTGTATATACATATATGTATATATTTATTGAATTATACCTACACATGTTAGAATAGAAAATAATGTGTCATTGAAGGGATGGAAATTTCAAATTAATACCCGTTGAGAATATAATTAATGTGGCATGAGGTGTTGGGCAAGTACGGGATTTCAAGTGCTCAGATAATAAAATGATTAAAAAGAAATTATGGCCCGAAAAACAAGGATGTTACAGTATCCCCTAGTTGTGGGAATTTCGTCCCGAAATTGAATTTATGTAGGCTACTGAATTAGGGAAAGAGATGAGTTTGGATTCTTCACGAGTTTTGACTGTCGGTTTGACGAGTACAATTGATAAAAAGATTCAGGTTTGTTTCTCAAGATCATACACGAATGATGATAGTGGGTTTAGTTTTGAAATGAACTCAAGGAGAAAGTCTGTTGAATAATAATTTGGATTCCAAGGATGAAATGCATTGATGGGAATTAGATGATCGAAGTTTGTTTAAAATGTAATCTAATATGTCCAGGAATTATCAGTGGATAAAAGGTTTCACAAACATTGGTCCCGTCAAACAACATAAGACTCTATGTGGCAAGAGTAACTCTACTTCTGATTTTATGACAGGAACACTTATATATAGGAAGTACCAGCGGCGTATCCACCATGTCCTTATCATATCACATTAGTATTGTTACTATATTCCACGATAGGTTTCATGTCATAACACATGACAGATTTCACTATGTCTTTCATGCACTGATTTTTATAATTACGTGTGCACCCGTAATTATCTAAATCGTCGCATGGTCCACCCGTAATACACCCTACACTTCTCAAATCTTATTTTTGAATCCAAAAGACTCAAAATTTATTTAAGTCTTTAGCCCTTAACTTAGATTTAATCAAATATTCATCCTCACAATATTATTTAGAAAATAATATTTTATTTTAGATTTTTGGTTCGTTACAAATCATCCCATGCTCCTCACCACCCCTGAGGTGATACACGTGTAGACTCTAACGTACCTGAGTCCTTAAAATAACTCCAATCCAAAAATTCCATCTACAAACACATATCCCTATTAGTCATTCCTCAACTATGTTTTGTTTAAGTTGTAGATGTTCTACCTACTTATATGCCTCTAATCATACTCATTAAGACACTAACCCCCAATTATTTGTATATGTAACCACCCTACATAATCACCCATATACATACATAAAATATACACATATACATCAACATATATACACCTTCACCTAATCCTTGTTAATGTTCATTATTGTATGGTTATCATAAGGGAACTTACACAGTTATCTTATGAATCACACTTGCCAGGCATGATTGGTAACGTAATATGCATGATTGCATTTATCATCTCCATATAACAAATCCCAAGACAAGTTTCGGCACACATAATTCATTTTGGACACCACATATATCGACCAACGACATTTATCATTACTAACCTTTCATCTTTCAGCTCCATGCCTCGGTCATGCCTTCACTGGATTCTCATTGCACCCACCCATATCAAGAGCAAAAAAGTTTGAGTTCAGTGTCTCGCACACCCAAATCCCTCAAACCATTGCTCTGATACCAAGGTGTAACACCCAAAATTTTTGACCAATTTTAACTTTTAAAACACAGCGGAATTAGGTCCCATAACATACTTTAGTAAACATCATTTGTCTTAGTTTAATATCAATCGTCGAAGGACTTACTACAAAACAAGTTTCAACAATTCAAAAGTCAACTATGATAGTTTGCCTTAACCTTGGTTAGACGTTTACAAGTTCAAAATATAAGTTCTACTATTTCACTACATTCATTTAAACACCCAAATGGTTTAAGCACCCATAAGGAGGCTTTAACCAACATCCAATGCATCAAAAGATCATCTATTGAGAATCCAAGACTTGAAACATGACCCAAGATTAGACCGGAGCTTTCCCTACATAAAAACACCTAAACAAACATACATTAGTAATGATAGACACCCCTTAGGACCCTGTACAAGTTAATGCCTTAACTCGGGTTCAAACGACACTTTTCGGAAACATTTCAGCGCAAATCAGTGGGTTTTCAGCGCATCATGCGCTGACCAGCGCAGAATGCTCCCATACCAATGCATAATGCGCTGGTGTCAGGTCTGCACACACCAAAATCCGTTTTAAGTGTATTCCAGCCCTCCTGACTCGACCCCCGGACGTTTTGATGATTCCACAATGTTATACTACAATGGTAATCACCAATATAACTCCTTTAGCATTCAATGAGGATTCTTGTGAACCTAAATCAACGATACAATAATTCAAGTGTCAATTAAAACTATTTAAACTACCGATTTCAAAGCTCAAGGCTTTCAAACGACAACGCACACTTGTGAAGTTCTAGACCTCAAGTTATTCACTCCCTTGTGAGATTCTTAGATCTCAAACTCCGACCCGCATTTGTGTGGTTCTTTTTACCACAAACCAACCCACCCTTGTGAGGTTCCTAGACCTCAATTACTAACACTCCTTGTGAGGTTCTTTGACCTCAAATTCAAACCGTCCTTGTAAGGCTCGAAACCTCAACTCCAATCTACCTTTGTGAGGTTCCTTGACCTCAATACAATCCATCATTTAGAAATCAATTACCATACGCCCCCATGCATATCCAACCCATATGCTTGTAATTATAATCATACACGCAAGTGCAAATAAGTTAAATGACAATTCATCAAGCATATACATAGTGTGTAACCACGACTACCTATCACCACCAAGTATGTATAAAACAACAACTAGTGAAGTTCCTGACCTCAATGACTACCAGATGAGGTTTTTAGAGTTTAATACCGACTCTTTAACACAAACATATAAGTGGATATATACATCATCTATTCATCTTTTATAACTCTTCTGTTATTCACCAACAAGTGGAATTCCAAGATCCCAACCTCCCCCCCCCCCACACACACTTTTTCTGTTTGTCTTTTAAGGCTTCAAACAATAACATAAATGGTAAAGTTCAAGACTTCAAGCAATAACAACACAAGTGTGGTTCATAACCTCAATTACCCCGAGTGGGGTTCTTAGACTCCAAATACCGACTCTATCACACAAAAAAGTGTTCACACATGTTACTAAATCCAACTTTATAACCCATATATAATTTACCAACATTTGGGATTCAAAGATCCCAAACCCCTCCCTTTCCGTTTGTGAAGTTCAAAGACTTCAAACCTCTATTTCATTCCCCACCCTTGCATACAACATGATCATACTAACATCACTACATATACAAATAACAATCAACAATGTATGAAATACTCATATCATTACTAAGTAAGTGCAAAGCACTTACCTTTCGTTAAACACCTCCCAACACCCTTAGTTAAGCTAGATAACAAGTTAATAACCATAATTAACTACCAATTCAGACCCAAAATCGATTTTTACCAAAACCCACCAAGAACTCCATCAATGGAGGTTCAAGAGATGGAGGTGGAGAAGATGAACTTACATGATCCATGCTTGAACCACAAACACCTTCAAAGCTTCAATCTTCATCCCTAAAATTCTAGAAATCAAGACCTTGGATTCTCCCTCTCTCCATTCTTGTTGTTCACGATCACACACACACACACACACCTAGTGTGTGTCGTGACCCCCTCTCCTATACATATCAGACATTTTTTTTAATACACCCTACACTTCTCAAATCTCATTTTTGAATCCAAAAGACTCAAAATTTATAAGTCTTTAGCCCTCAACTTAGCTTTAATCAAATATTCATCCTCACAATATTATTTAGAAAATAAAATTTTATTTTGGAATTTTGGTTCGTTACACCTACCCCCAAGAAAGATATGTAATCGTCTCCGGCTCAGTGTATAAACCCTAGACTAGAAAATGAGGTAGCATCAGGTGATTATCTTGGCCACATAACCGGAAGTCGACAGCCTCATGCTCCTCGATACCTACTAATGTCTTCTAAATAACACATACTTTTCCTACATATATTCCCTACTTTTTATATTGTTTTATTAGCAAATTTGATAAGAACTGGTACACAAATGAATTTATCTTGGATTTGCAGGTTTTGATGCTAATTTAAGAGATTTAATGATGTTTGTTGAAGAACCGGAAGAAACTGGGAACTATATGGACGGTTACAGAGTTGAGTCAAAGATAGAGAGAAAATTTAAAATTCAGCAGCCCAGCAAACGACCCGTATGCGTTTTTGCGTACGGCCCATATGCCGACCGACACGCAAAAACCCTAAAATCAGCCTAGATGGCTGTTTTCGGGAGAGATCGAATGGAGGCGACGATTGAAGGTCTAATGGGCACATCTAGGGAGATTTGGAGCCTAGAAGAAGATATCTTGAAGCCCGGAGTGAAGATCTATCACTTGATTAACGTTATCCGTGTTAATCGGCTCGGTTTGTTATCCGTTTCTTTTTTCCTTTCGATTTCAGAGATGTTTGCAACCGAGCTTGTCTTGTTCTTAACTATGATTGGCTAAAATTTTGTATTCATCTATGTTTAGATGAATCTTGATTCAGTTCGACTTTCTGGGAATCTTGATTCGGTTTGACTTTTCCTTATGTTTGCGTGATTTTAGTGAAACGTTGGTTCTTAATTGTCTTAACATATGTTGATTACATTCCTCATTTGTGTGGTTATATTTGATCTTGAGAGAAGTTATCCTCCTTGGTTGATTTTAATTATCTTTGGATTGATTTAGTGATGTTTAACTGTTTCTCAATCTTTGGCTTAAATCCCTAACGAGTAATAGACTTTTAGGGGTATAGTTTGCTGATTTGGTATCCTACCTTAGGATTGGGTTTGAATAGAAGAATCCAAGAGTCTTTTAGTTCTTCCTGTTCACCTGGTGGATAGATTGTAAATCGTTAGGGCGCTTATCTATTCAGTTGTGATAACAAGATTTTAAGTCATGACTAGCATTGGATCTGAGTTTGGTTCTTGAGTGAACTTCTTTCAAGTATTTTGTTATGTTGTTTTTAAGACCAAAATAACAGATTGAGATTTGAGAGACGGAGGAAATATACCCATGTGATAGCCACACCAGGCTTGCCCGCTTACGCACTCAAGAAACCTCACCATTGCATTTGCATTTGCATTTGTATTTAGGGTTATTCAAAAAACTCGCATCTCGTGGTTCGCTTGAAAAAAAGATCGGATGTAAATGAGCCGAGCCGAGCCGGCTCGAATTGTAATTGAGCCGAGCTCGAGCTAGGTTTGGCTCAGCTCGGGCTCGACTCGTGGCTCGGCTCGTGGGCTTCTCTAAATAACTAATATATATGTGTGTGTGTTATATGTTATATTTCTAAGTTTTGGACTAAAATGTTACTTATATTTACCGTCGTATTTACTCTCTAGTTTATAAGTTTTTTGGGTTGTGTATGTTTTTTTTTTGTCTTTATATATTGTCCATTGCAGTTATTTAGTTTTTTGAAGACCACAAAACTTCAAACTGGGAATAAAATATTTTTTTTGTCTTTTATATATATTAATGTGTAAAAAAAATAATAAATAAAAATTAGCTAGCTCGACGAGCCACGAACTGGCTCAAGCTTAGCTCAACTTTTTAGCTCGAAAAAAAATGGAGCCGAGCTGACTCGTTTAATTTCGAGGACTTACAGCCCTATTTGTATTTCTTTATAACAAAATAATAATTTTTAAACCCTTTTAGTAAATATGCAACAAAATAAATATGTAGTATTGTAGTAATATTATTGCAATAATAACATACTACAAAATGTTGGGTATGTATAAACATGATAAATAGATTATTACTTGACAAAATAATAAAATAGATTGTATGTCACTCCACTTTCGATCGTGCATCGATCAACCATAGCTTTAATAATGACTAATTGGATGAGCATATTTGAATCATATTCAAATATGTGAATTGTGTCAATTTACTACACATGTGATCGTGTAGGATTATGTGTTGAACTTTCACTTTTACAAACTTTCACTTTTACAAGATCCAATATATCGTTGATATAAACGGTGTTATTTGCCAAGCAACATGTCAATTTCATTGCTTTCAATAACACACAAAGTCGCAAGGTGTACCATCCTTAACATACTTTTGATCTAACGAACTCGTGGTTCAATACAACGTAACAGGTGACAGATTAGTTATCGATGTATGGATGGACGAATGCTTCTATGCATGCGTGTATATGTATGTATGGACGGATGTATGCATGCATGTATATTTTACGTACACAAGTAAGTATGTAATAGATAGCGTCATATGGTAATTACATATGGATCCGTGTGCTTGGTAGATCAATCCGTGTGAAAATTCCTGTAAACTTGTTAAATGCGAAATTTTTCGAGTTTATACGGTCCAGATTTAATCCTGTGACAGTTATCGGGACTTTATAAGGTCAAGATTGCATTTCAACAAACACAGTTCACGATTAACTCACCATGGTCTATATTTTATATAATTACTTATTTTAAATTTTAAATACTTAATATAGTAATTTGGTATTTCTTTCGTCCTAAAATAACTGTATCTTTTTATTTAATTTGTTCTAAAACAATTAATTCACTTAAAAAAATGTGCATAATTGATTATGTTTCTCAGGTTACTTCTAACTAAATTTACAATTACAAAAGAAAACTTTTGATATTTGGTATTTAGTACCAGATATCATTTTACTAAATAAAATTTATAGTGATTATATTTTTAAAGCCCTATGTTTATATGTACTGAATAATTACTTTAAGACAATATGAGTATTTATATTTGTATATTACCTTAAATATTTTTTATTAAATCTGAAATATTATTGTTTTCTTATAAAAAAATCATTTTGAAATTATGTAACTAGTTATTAAATGTGTGATTAAAAATATAAAACAAAAACTTAGAAGTCGGATAAAAAAATTGGAATTTTGTAACAACAACCAAAATGAACACATCAATATTTGAATACAACTTTTAATTGAAATGTTACTTTCTTGTTTTTTACAAAATATAATACAATTTGATACGGAGTTTAATAAATAATTAATGCTCCAAATAAAAAAATTGACTTTAATGATACAAAAAATAACTCATAAAGCATCACGATCATTATCAATGATAACTAATAAATAAACAATTCGAAAGGTAAAGTTGCATAGTGGTTGTTAAATAATTTGTAGTTTATTTTATTGTATCACGCCTTGATGTTTAATTGACCACAATTATATCCTTGTTTATTTTATGGCTTCACAGTCGCACCTTAATGTTTTATTGAACTAAAGCCTATTTAAATTTATAAATTATTAGGGAATCAAATTGCTTTATAATAAAATAAATAAATAACAGGAATATTTTATCTAATAATATCTAAGTTTATTTAACGTGTAACAGGTGGCGGAATATAGTGAGCCCCCTCCCCCCGATTTTTCGTTCAGAAATGTTAATATATACGTATTCGACTGATTTTTCACGCAGTAGTGTTAATTTATATGTATTCGGCCGAAAATTTTATAGTTCCGGCCCCCGTTAATAGGAAAAAAAATCCCGGCCCCCTGCTCAAAGGTTCAAGTTCCGCACTGTGTGTAACTAAAGTAATTCACACTTTTTTCTAACTAAAAAAATCACTCAAATTCAATATGTTCATATGTTGTGAAACTTTTTACAAATGATAAAACTTTTTTAACTAAGTTATTTAAATAAAACATATATAAACTTGGTTACTATTTAGTGATTATTTTTTCAAATATAACCTAACGTAACAGTGTAATTATGAAAAAAACAAAATTACTAAATAATAACCAAATTTCATACATTTTTTTCTTTAAGTTAAATTGAAAATTATAATAACTATTAAAAACCAAGTTTCAATTGTGAGTAAAAATCACTATTCAAAATGTATAGGTTTTATGCATAATGTACAAGCATGTATGGATGCTTTTGTTATTATTTGTTTTTTGTAATTTCTCATATGAAGCATTGGATTAAAAGTTTGATTCTTGAAATGAAAACCATGGAATGTGTTTAGGGAGAGGTGTCTGCGGTTTAAGCTTTGGCAGCCGGCTCAGGTTCGAAACCTGCAACCCACCCTTTGACCGGTTTTGATGGATTTAATTCTATTTTTTATCTTACTTTTTTTTTCTTGCGTTTTAATTTAGAACTATAAATCTTATACGCGCTTCTCGTACAGGGTGAGTTTACCGCGGTTTAACATGCCGCAACGCGCGTTGGTAAAAACTAACACTATCGCTCGGAGGCCGTCGCAACGCGCGGGGCCTCATTCTAGTTAATTATTAAATAGTAACCAAGTTTTGTATATATTTTACCTAAGTCGTTTAATTAAAAAAATAAAAAGTTATAAAAAAGACTTTCACAATAATAAAATAATAACATAACTTGAGTGATTTTTATAGTTAGAAAAACGTTTAAGTGGCTTTATTGAAACAATATTAAATTCTACTCATTATTTGATGATTTTATCCCTATAATATATATATATACCTGTATATATAACATATATAGAGAGAGAGGATCAAGAGAAGTTCATCATTCATGAGAAAACTAGAAAACTTTTCCCTCTTAATTTTTAAACCTTAATAACTTTTTCATGCGTTATTAGTTTTTGAAAAATTACACCATAAAATTGAGCATTTTTTTCTTTAATTTGAGTATAATGTTGATATATTAAAAATATTTTTTTAACGTGGAGGATTTATTCACTACAACATATATGTATTATCAACATATTTCATATACTGCATATATGTAGTATCATCATATTGCATATACTATATATATGCAGTATCATCATATTGCATATATGTACTACAGTGGCTTGGGTACCCATCTCTAACTGACTGTTTAATTCGTGTAAGAACAGCCAAGGAGGACTATCAATAACATATGGTACGTTGATAGTGGTTGTTCCAGGCAGATGACGGGGGACATCTCTCTACTTCATGATATCAAATACTTTGATGGAGGGTCTGTATCCTTTTGTAGGAGATAAGAGTGGTAAGATCACCATGAAAAGTATCGTCACTAACGGTAATCTCTGTTTCGAAGAAGTCAAATATGTTGCTAAATTAAACCATAGCTTGTTGAGTGTGTTGCGGATATGCGATAAAAAGTTTTCAACTCATTTTATCGACAAAGAATGTCTGATTTTAAAACCTGGTTTTATGGTATCGGAAAGTTAGGTTTTAATGAGAACGTCGAGGCGTAAAGATTCTTACATGATTGATATGAATAGTGAGTCCGCTGTAACAAACACTTGTCTGTTTTCAAAAGCGTCTGAAAATGACTCCATTTTTTGGCATCGTCGGTTAGGCCACGTGAATTTGAAAAACTTAAACCGTATTGCCAAAGGGGAACATGTTGTGGGATTCCTTACAAAAGAATTTTTTTTCTATTGAAAAATGCATTCCTTGTGCAAAAGGCAAACAACATAAATTGCCACACAAGTCCAAGTTGTTTAATTCAGTTGCGTCTGTTCTACAACTGCTCCATATGGATTTGTTTGGTCTTGTGAACGTTATGAGCATTGGTAAGAAATTGTGTTGTCTTGTTATAACTGATGACTACTCACATTTTACAAGTGTCTTCTTTTTTAGTAAGAAAAAATGAGACTGTAGATTTGTTGAAGCGGTTCATGATACTTGTGGAAAACCAAACTGAATTGAAGATTAAGGTAATTTGCAGTGATAATGGGACAAAGTTTCGTAATGAAACACTTGATAGCTTCTGTGCTGAAAGGGAATTGCAAGGCAGTACAGTGCTGCTAGAACTCCTTAAGAAAATGGAGTTGCTGACAGAAGAAACCGCACCCTGATTGAAGCTGCAAGAACGATGATCTCATACTCAAAGTTGCCAATCTTCTTCTGGGTCGAGGCAGTAAATACGGCTTGCTATGTACAGAACCGTGTTCTTCTCAACAAGAAACATAACAAGACACCGTATAAGATCTTCTACAAACAGAAACCCAAAGTTGGTTACTTTAGAGCTTTTAGATGCCTGTGCACACTGTTGCACAATGATATTCAAGGGTCCAAGTTCGATGATAAGGTAGAAGAATGCTACTTTGTGGGATATTCATCCAGCAAGACATCATATTTGGTTTACAACAAGAAGACGAAGCAAATTGTGGAATCCTACTACATCGATTGGCATGAGCAGACCAAGACCGATGCGGACACGATTCCTAACTGGTTATTTCTCTATGAAGCACTGTTTAAGTAATTTAATGTTTTCTCTGATTTTTCTGCAGTATCAGAAGACGGATTCTACAAGTTCAGCAATGTTGATTATAAATTTGATAGTGTACCGACATCATCAACTGCACCAAATCTAAATGCACCAGTGATGAACAACCAGGGAATTAATCTCAATGGTGATGAACCATCTTCTACAATAACTACTAAGACTACTGAATCTTCTAGTTGTTCATCGTTCTAGGATCCGATTCTTGATGAACATGTTACCGAGGAGCCGATTCCCGACAACAGACAGCAGACTGAAGAAGAAAATTAGCACATCACCAAATTGCCTAAAAATGTGTAAAAAGATTAGATTCCTAATCTACATATCAACAAAGATCAACATGTGGAGGCCATCATCGGTCCTCTCATTGACGGGGTGAAAACTAGAAGTCAATCTGGAGTAATCAACATTTGTCTGTACTCTTGCTTCTTATCACAGACAGAGCCCAAAAATGTTAAGATGACACTGAATGAAGCTAGCTAGGTTGAGTCATGTAATGCCAAAGATTTACACCCGATTTTAACTTTCAAAATCATGCGGAAAAATAGGTCCCATTAACACCCTTGATAAAACAATTCCTTGTTATATAAATACATTCAACTACGACACGACCTTTGTTTAAGAAAAACAAACCAACATTTCAAAATGACTGCAAGTTCAACATCAAACGACATCCTCTTAAGGAAGTTTAACCCCAACAATCGATGACCACCAAACACAAGCGAGAATCCAATCCGACACGAAGCTTGACCCGAGACTTCAAACCAGAGCTTTACCTACAAGACAACGCCATAAAACAACCATTAGTGATGATATACGATGTGGGTCCCGGGAGCCTCGTCGCGCAGTGGAAATAACACGATCTGTTCTGTGATTTGTGTGGGAACCAAGAAACGAGAAAGAGAAACACGAACACAGACAAAAGATAATGAAACGACACGTAATCCATAACATAGAAGTTATCCCGTATTACAGACTACATACCAAAGGAGCACACATCTCTCATCTAAGCTCACGGTCCAGGGGTCGGGAGAGCTCGTCCTGACCCGGACACCTCTCAATCTAGTTCCAGAGTTTCACCTACAAATGAAGACAAGTCTTCTATTTATAGGGGAAGGAACATTACATGCGTACTTATGTAAGTATGCAGTGTTTGGTCATGCGTACTTGACAAGTACGCAGGACCAAACTGGTGAACAAGCTAAGTACGCAGGAACACCCTCCTGTGTACTAGGCTAGTACACCAATACATAGAATTTAATCTATAGTTACAAAAACATGCTTCTACAAACTTTCTCTTAACTATAGCATCAAATTCTATCTATCACTAACACTGATAATCATCAGTTTACAAAGAATGTCCTAACAGACTCCCTCTAAACTAATGACATCAAGTGTCTTCTGGCGAGACTTGATCTTCTGGCATTCCACTTGAGATCTTCAAATCTCCAAACTTCAGTATTCAGTTGCCGAGTGATGACAAACCCGACTCCCTCTTAACTGTAGCTTTCATTGTATACCAAACCAAGTGCTTCAATAAGAACCAACTAACCCAACACAACTCATTGTAGTTCATCCTCTCAACAGTAGCAACCACTTAGAATTCTGAGTCTGACAATGTCTTCCTAAACAGGTAACAATAGTAGACTAAGACAACTCCAAATCAGCTGGCATATGATAGAGAGTTTGAGTTTCCAATAACCTGCATCAAACTAATCAGCTCCCATAGGAATTCCAGTAAGATAAACTTAAGTCTTCTACCAGATGTGTCCAACTATATCCTGTATCTTCACGAGTCAACCAAATTCCCGAAGATGTTCATTTCCAATATCCCCTTTCAGTTTAAGCTCCATCTGACTAGACCAGAAACAAGGGTATGTTTCCTATCCCATCGGCCAATGATAAAAGGTTCCATCTTCAACTAATAATCCAACGAATATCCAGCTTCATCTTGAAAACACACGATAGAATCAAACATGAAAAATATAGTTTACACGAGAAATCATAGTTGAGATTCATGTTACGTCAAAGAGGTATATATATAGGAAGTACCAACGGCTTTTCCACCACCTCTTTAATGTCTCATGAATACTAGATTTTATCCCCCTCCTTTCTCTGTAAACTATGACCAGCTTCATCATCACTTCACTCAAATCCTCAAAAAGCACAACTAGCCAACTCCAGGATTTTATTCTTTTATTTCTTTGCAAAGATCCAAAACAGCAAATCCTTGGGTTCAAGTTGTTCCAGTATTCATCCCCTATTAAAGAAGTATCCCGGATACTCGTAGCCTACATATTCAGGTTTGAATACCTAAACAAGATGATTCTTTTTCCGAAAGACCCAAAGCAGCCACATCTTCACAAATAGAACGAAACCTTTAGCCAATGACGCTCAATTGCTCCCATTAGTTCAACATTCATACCCTATTAAATAAGTATCCCGGATACTCGTAGCCTACATTTTCAGGTATGGACACTTAAACAATGTATGACAAGTGGTATCATCCAACAAAAATCTCGTCCGTGTTTCGCCAAGCCACATCATATACAAATTCTGGTCCGGAAAAACCAAAATTACTATCTTCTTAAAAATGGGCCGAAACACGCGTACAAATGATCCCTAAAAATTTTGGCCAAGAAAAGTTTTCCCGCCAAAAAACTTTTTTTTTAATCCCACATGCTAGTTCATGCGTATTTAGTAAATACGCATATGTAGGGTGTTGCTGCGTATTTAGTAAGTTCGCAAAGCCAAGTACCCATACGTATTTGATAAGTTCGCAAAGCCAACCCATGCGTACATACTAAGTACGCAGAGTCAAATACTCATGCGTACTTAACAAGTACGCAGGACAACTACTCTTGCGTACTTAGTAAGTACGCATGGCAAAACCCATGCGTACTTAGTAAGTACGCACAAAAACTGAATTTGCGTACTTAACAAAAAGTAATAGCGTTCTTGACGGATCTTGAGGAGAATGCTCGAAAAGTGATGGATCTGAGAAATTAATGCTTCCAAAAGCTTAGAAAACATCATCTAACAAACCCTTAGCCCTCCAAACACCAAATGAAGTGATAACAAACTCGGATTTAAGGATTTTTGGTCAAAAAGTAAGAACTCAGAAATGCTCCAAAAACCCTAAAACATGAAACTGGAACACAAATCAACAAACACCGAGACTCTGATACCACATGTAGGTCCCGGGAGCCTCGTCGCGCAGCGGATATACACGAACCTGTTTTTTTCTTAACTGGAACAGTAGACTTAGATTCAACAGCAGCAGGTGAACTAGTGTAAGCTTCACCAGATTGAATTTCAGCCAGCTGTTCCAGCTTTCTCAATATAACTTTGAAATTTTATTCATTTTCTATTTTGTTTGAACTTTTTTTTGTAAAATATTTGAAAATTAAAAGAACTATACATAAAACTTAAAATAAATAAAATTGAACTTTCATGAATTGAATTGATTAAAGAAAAACAAGTTTTCACTCTGGATTGAACATCCCTATTGTCACACCCCGACCGGCGGCGGATTAAACGTCGGGGCTGACGCGGTTTTTCATAAGCACATGATCATCTATTATTAAGTGACAATATTTATTTATCAACTTAAAATCATCCATTACATAGGGAATGGAAAATGAAACGTTCAAAACATAACAAAAATTAAATTTAACTAGGTCCAAGTCCTAGATGAGCAGGTAGGGTCCTCAAATGGGTGCACCTGAAACATGCGAGTAAATGTCAACTACAAGTAGTTGGTGAGTAACATAGGTTTTGAAACTAACAAAAGTTTAGTGAAAATGATTTGAAATTCAATATTGTTCAAAGCGTAACTATGGCATAAATGTGAAAACATACAAGGTTCCAAGCGTACAATTCAATCCGTAGTAAATGGAAAACTGGTAAGTACAATCTCACTGATTGTGTTTTGGAAAAATAGTAATATGGTACACACAAAAGCCGCTAAGGTTTGTGTTAACTGGAATCGGATTCCCCTATAACTGATCATGTTAGGTACTACCTTAGGCCTGGGTAGCAGGTTAATGAATGTACTAGTATGAATACATGTAATGGTCACCAAGCAGTTTAAAACATAAAGCACGTAGTAAATAGCATGAGAACATTGGTATTGAATTTAGTAAGTAAAGTATGTAAACATGTTCCACCCCGAGTATTTGTAAATAATAGTAAAAAGAAAGGGGGCTATGAAACTCACTTGATTTGAAGCTAAGGATGGTATGAATTAGTATGGATGAATAGGTTTCGTGAGGGTTTTCTCACAAACAACCTACACAGATAATTGTACTCTAAAGTTTAAAGTATGATAATAAGATAAGAAAATTCTAAGGTTTTAGGGTTTGATAGGGCTTGGGTTGAAGATGGACTTGCTTGATTGTTTTGTAGGAAATATAAGTTCTTGACTTACCATGGGAATAATGGTAATAAAAATAGTTTGTAAAATTAATTTAGTTAATCATTTAATAACTTAGTTCATGAAATTATCCTAAAGATAATAAATGAATTCTTGAAATATAGTAACTTTAAAACGACGCATATTCATAGTGTAAATAGATTATGAATTTGGAAAATGTTCTTAAATAAATAAGTTTTAGGTAAATAAAGTTTTTATTTGGGTTACAAATCATTGTAACTAAAACAATTGATTATTAATAAATGTAATAAAATGATGAGTTAATCCTATTAAATGTAATAAAATTGGTTAGTTAGTCTGTTAATAATTTCATTAACAATGAATCATAAAAGACTAAATAGAACTTTAATGGGTAAATAATTATTTAAAATAGTTATTTGAGTATTTATATGTTAAAAGCATTTTAAATAATTATTCTTAAAATTTTATTTATAAACAATATGTAAATGATACATAATTAATTTGTCTAAACCATTTATTTCCATTAGGAATATAAAATGTCTTATAATATGTTTTTAATTAAAAGAAAGCAATTTAACATTATTTTATAAATTCAGTTTTTTTTTATAAAACCTTGAGATTATATTTAAAGAATTTATAAAATTTAAATTGGAATTTTTGAATGTGAAATAATGGTTTAAAACAATAAAATGAAATGACTCGGATTAAAACGGGTGGCCGGGACTCGAACCCGCGCCCCTTTCCGGTTCGTGTGTCAACCAACAGACCAACCATCAGACCAGGGCATGAAGCCATGTCTGATTTAGTCTTGCTTTGGTTAAAACACGCAAGTCCCAAGTCCTCTTCTTTCCCAATCGTTTAACCCAAAACCCTAGCCGTTAATTCGACCCGAAATCTCACAGATACGACCTCAAAACGTTAGGGCTTTGATTCACGGTGTAAAGACAAGATGAAAGGTGTTCGATTTACCTGAAACGAGTGCGTGGTGAGGAAGAACGACAAGGATGTTCGAATCGAAGATCCTCGAGCTCGATGGGGCTTCGGAGAGGGAATGCGATGCTAACAGATGATTAGGAAGTTTGTAGTGAATTCTATGAGGGTGTGGTACTCGGTTTTATAGGCTAAATTCATGTTAAATGCTCACATTGAAGTCGGGTTTGATTGAGGAACGGTTTTGGGACGGTTCGAGTTAAATGGCTTGATTACGATTTAATTACTTCATCATTATCGTTGGGTTTTAGTCGAGTAATGTTTCTGAGAAATCAATTGGAGTTAACACACACCATGTCGGACGATTTGGTTTTCAATTTGGGATTTGTTGACTTCAAAAAGTCAAAATCGGTGGGGTGGGGAAGATGATCCCAAAATTACATAATCTGTCCCTGAGGTTTCAAATGTTTTTCTTTCATGTACAAACTTAAGTTTCAAATTGAACTAAGTTTCAAGAGGTTACATTTTTGAACTCTAATCATTTATAACACATAAATGTATTAAATTCTATGTATATTTGTTTATAAAACTTAATAAATCATTTGTTTAAAATATATAGATATAATTTACTAAATAGTATTATCATTGATTTAAAATATTTCTTATAGAATTTATTATTCAAAACATAAATCCTCATTGATTTTACTTCTTGTAAATTGTTTATATGTATATTTATAGGTTTAGAATATATATGTTTATGTAAAAGAGGGGTAACAATTATTGTTTACATAATACCCTACATAAATATTTATTACCTTAAAATTTGGAATAATCTCATTTAATGTATATTTATAACTACTTATGAAATGTAATGGGCAAATGAGACAGTTTTATAAATACAGATCACCAAATACTGGAATTACAAGAGTCAGAGTAGTTAAAATAAAGCCGGAAATTTCTTAGGGATTACAGTCTCCCCTACTTTAGGAGATTTCGTCCCGAAATTTATTAAGAAGAGAGTCCTGGAAATAGATGTAGGTATTTGGCCTTCATTTGATCCTCACGTTCCCAAGTGAACTCAGGGCCACGTTTGGATTCCCATCGAACCTTAACGATTGGAATTCGACTTCGCTTGAGTTGCTTAACTTCTCGGTCCATGATCTCTACGGGCTTCTCCACGAAGTGCATTGTTTCGTCAATGTGAACCTCGTCAAGTGGTATGTGGAGATTCTCGTCAGCTAAGCATTTCTTTAGGTTGGAGACATGAAATGTCGGGTGAACGTTACTGAGTCCTTCAGGTAGATCCAACTTATAGGCTACTTTCCCAATCCGCTCAAGGATTTTAAAAGGACCCACGAATCTTGGCGCAAGTTTCCCTTTCTTTCCAAAACGAACTACGCCTTTCCAAGGGGATACCTTGAGAAGAACCAGATCGCTAACTTGAAATTCTAAGGGTTTTCGACGCTTGTCGGCATAGCTCTTTTGCCGACTCCTTGCTACCAGCAGGTTGTCTCGGATTAACATTATCTTGTCGGAAGTCTCTTGAATAAGTTCAGGACCAGTGATTTGTGTTTCACCGATTTCAGTCTGACAGATAGGAGAGCGGCACTTCCGACCATAAAGTGCTTCAAAAGGAGCCATGTTAATGCTTGTGTGATAACTGTTGTTGTATGAGAACTCGACTAGGGGTAGGTGTAAATCCCAGTTTCCCTTGAAGTCAATGACACAGGCTCTAAGCATATCTTCGAGGGTTTGAATCGTTCGTTCGGATTGTCCATCAGTTTGCGGATGATAAGCAGTACTAAGATTTAGTTGAGTACCTAGAGCTGATTGTAGTGATTGCCAGAAACGGGAGGTGAATCGTCCATCAAGATCAGAAATAATGTTGAGAGGCACACCGTGACGACTAACGATCTCATCAATATAGATTCGAGCTAGTTTTTCAACTCGATAGTCCTCACGTATGGGTATGAAATGAGCAGACTTTGTTAAGCGGTCGATGATCACCCAGATGCTATCATGACCACGAGATGTGTGTGGGAGTTTGGTTATAAAGTCTATGGCAATACACTCCCATTTCCACACGGGTATCTCGGGTTGTTCAAGTAAACCGGATGGACGTTGGTGCTCGGCTTTAACAAGTAAGGCATTTGGACACATATAGGGCAATGTCCTTTTTCATACCAGACCACCAGTATTGAGTGCGAAGATCCATGTACATTTTGTCTGCACCAGGATGCACAGAGTAACGAGTCTTGTGAGCCTCGCTCATGATAAAGGTACGAAGGTTGTCACGGTCCGGAATCCAGATACGATTTAGAAAGTAAAGTAATCCATTGGGTTTGGTTTCAAGTTGGAGTTCAGCACCACATGACATTTCGTTGTACATGTTTCCTTCAGTGACAGAAAGATGTTGTGCTTCTAGGATACGAGTTTGAATATCATTTTGGATTCGAATGCTGTGGATTTTGATAGGTTCTTTACGGCTAAGAGCATCAGCCACTACATTCGCCTTACTAGGATGATAACGAATATTGCAGTCGTAGTCATTTAGGAGTTCAACCCAACGCCTTTGCCTCATGTTGAGTTCCTTTTGATTGAAGATGTGCTGGAGACTCTTATGATAGGTGTAAATCTCACATTTAGTACCATATAGGTAGTGTCTCCAAATTTTAAGAGCAAATACGACCGCACCCAACTCAAGATCGTACGTCGTATAATTCTTCTCATGGATTTTGAGTTGTCGGGACGCATAAGCAATCACTTTGCCTCGCTGCATTAGTACACAACCAAGGCCTAAGTGAGAAGCGTCACAGTAAATGACAAAGTCTTCGGTTCCACCGGGAAGAGTCAGGATAGGAGCCTCACACAGTTTCTGTTTTAGGGTTTGGAAGGCTTCCTCTTGTTTTGGTCCCCACTCATAGGGTTTGCCTTTGTGAGTTAAGGCTGTGAGAGGTACTGCGATCTTTGAAAAGTTTGCTATGAAACGACGATAATAGCCCGCTAAACCTAAAAATGAGCGAATTTCTGTAGGGGTCTTTGGAGCTTGCCAGTTCTTCACCGCCTCAATCTTAGCGGGATCCACATGAATACCCTTCTCGTTGACTATATGACCCCAAGAATTGGACTTCCTTTAGCCAAAATTCACATTTGGAGAACTTAGCGTATAATTGCTCCTTTTTCAAGAGATCCAAAACCAGACACAAGTGTTCTTCGTGTTCCACTTTGGATTTTGAATATATGAGGATATCGTCAATGAAGACGATCACAAACTTGTCCAAGTACGGCTTACACACGCGGTTCATAAGATCCATGAATACCGCGGGTGCATTGGTTAGTCCGAATGGCATAACCATGAACTCGTAATGACCATATCTTGTACGAAAGGCTGTCTTAGGGATATCGGATTCGAGCACTCGTAACTGGTGATAACCAGAACGAAGATCGATCTTAGAGAAATAAGTCGAGCCATGAAGTTGATCAAATAAATCGTCAATCCTCGGGAGTGGGTATCGGTTCTTCACGGTAAGCTTGTTAAGTTCCCGATAGTCGATGCACATCCAAAAAGAACTATCCTTCTTCTTGACGAATAGAACAGGTGCTCCCCAAGGGGACACGCTAGGACGAATAAATCCTTTGTCAGAAAGTTCTCGAAGTTGACTTGAAAGTTCCTGCATCTCTGATGGTGCAAGACGATAAGGTGATTTAGCCACGGGGTTTGCTCCTGGCACTAAGTCAATACGGAATTCGACTTGGCGTATGGGAGGAAGACCGGGTAAGTCTTCGGGGAAAACTTCAGGAAAGTCTTTGATTACAGGAATGTCTTGAAGATTCTTATCCTTGACTTTTCGTTCCACAATATGGGCCAAGAATGCCACACATTTCTTTCGTAAATACTTCTGTGCGGTAGTGCAAGACATAAGCTTGAGTCCTTTTGACGGATTCTCACCATAGACGTTCAAAATTTCACCCGAGTCAAGAGGGATACGGATATACTTGTCAAAACAGACAACTTCAGCATGGTGCTTGGTCAGCCAGTCCATGCCTACTATGATGTCGAAACCTCCGAGAGCCATAGGAATAAGATTGATTGAAAAATCATGATCGTTCAAGGTTAAGGTACAATCTCTAATAATGGTGTCACATGAGACAGAATAACCATCCGCTACTAAAATGTCAAAGGGTTTGTCTAGCTTAGCTCGACTCATAGCAAGTTGTGGTTCAAATTCAAAGGACACAAAACTCCTATCGGAACCAGTATCAAACAGGATAGAAGCATATTGGTGATTTATTGGGTACGTACCATTCACCACATCGTTGTTGGCTTGTGCCTCATTGGCATTGATGTTGAAGGCACGTCCTCGAGCTACGGGGTTTGCATTCCCCTAATTCACATTTCCCCGGTTCATATTCCCCTGGTTCCTGTTTCCCTGGATTATGTTACCTTGGTTCCCGTTCCCTTGAATCATGTTGCCCTGATTCATGTTGGCTTGGTTCACAATGACCAACCTAGGGCAGCGGTTCCTGAAATGATTTGGGTCTCCACACTCGTAACAAGCACGACCCTGAGCGATAGCAGCAGGAACAAGAACATTAGGTTAATTAGCTTGGTTAGCTCGGGGAGCAGCACGGCAGATGTTAGCCGTATGCCCAGAACGTCCACAATTGGTACATAGACGACATGGCATGTAGGTAGTATGATGGAGCTGGCAGGTGTTGCACAGAGGTAGAGTCCCCACATAAGGCTTCTTGTTGGGGTTGAAGGCAGTAGGTGCCACTTGGGCTAGAGGAGCAGCAGGAGTGATGATGGCGAAGTTCCTGCCTTTCCTCTTTTTGCCATTGAAGGAGGACTCAGCTTTGGTTTCCTTGGTGGTTTCAGTGGTGGGTTTTTCAATGACTTTCTTAGCACCCTTCTTGGACAAAGTCCCTGCCTTAACATGGTTATCTGATAGTGTGGCAGCTAAACGGATAGCTTCTTCAAGAGTGGCTGGGTTACTACCCAACACGGTATCCTGAATCTGCATGGGCAGACCGTTGATGTACTTCTCAATGGCTCGGGAGAGAGGAGTGACCATATGGGGCACCAATAGGCTAAGCTCATGAAAGCGGGTGGTATAGGCAAGGCTTTCACCACTGTCTTGTTTGAGATCCCAGAATTCAGCTTCTAGTTTCTTGACCTCATTACGGGGGCAAAACTCATCGGTCATGAGTGCTTTCACATCGGCCCAAGGCAAGGCTAATGCAACCTCTACCCCACGGTTACGTTTTTCTCCATTCCACCATGTTAATGCCCTCTTCTGGAAGACACTAGTATCATAACGAACCTTCAGGTTCTCAGGACAGTCAGCATTGATGAAAGTCCCCTCAATGCTTTCAAACCATTGGAGAAGTCCAGTAGCTCCTTCGTTCCCATAAAACTTGGTGGGGTTGCAGGAGTTAAAGTGTTTGAATATACACGCGGGATTCCTTGGTGCAGCATTCTGGTTCAGTTGATTGACCATAGTTGGTAGGATTGTAGCCATTTGCTGAATGATCCTATCGGTAAGGTTGTGCCTACGCTCATGACGGGGAGGCATTCTACAAACGGGTGAATAAAAAGTTCATAAGATGTGAACCATTTGCAATTTAATCATGAGATGTTAGGTGAAACATAGATGGTACCCTATTGGGCACATTGGCTTATCAAGGTATTTTAAGTCTTTCTAATGTTTGAGAAGTCATGCTTTAGCCTATAAGTGGACACTCATCCCAAGAATTCCCAGGAAAGCATAACGGGTCCATCGGTTGATTTGGATCTATACGAAATGCTTTCCTAAACAGAATTCCTAGAATACAGGCATCCACCCTTCCGGATTGCACAAGTTCCCATTCAATAGTTAGAACTTACATACCTTTGACGAGAGTTTCATTCGGATTAGACTATTAAGTCTAAGTGTAAGTTTCATATAGTTCAAGTAGTTCAAAATAGTTTCATGTAGACTCTTGAATGTCGTAGTTCATGGAGTTGTATCAAGTAATCAAAAATAGATAGATGTAAGTAAGCATGCATAGTAAAGATAATGTGGAGTTCCTAATAAAAGACACGAGTTAAACTCATGTTTGGGACTCCTAAGTTATAGTCTAGGTCATGTGTCTAATAACCTAATTCCCTATAACCATGGCTCTGATACCAATCTGTCACACCCCGACCGGCGGCGGATTAAACGTCGGGGCTGACGCGGTTGTTCATAAGCACATGATCATCTATTATTAAGTGACAATATTTATTCATCAACTTAAAATCATCCGTTACATAGGGAATGGAAAATGAAACGTTCAAAACATAACATAATTTAAATTTAACTAGGTCCAAGTCCTAGATGAGCAGGTAGGGTCCTCAAATGGGTGCACCTGAAACATGCGAGTAAATGTCAACTACAAGTAGTTGGTGAGTAACATAGGTTTTGACACTAACAAAAGTTTAGTGAAAATGATTTGAAATTGAATATTGTTCTAAGCGTAAGTATGGCATAAATGTGAAAACATACAAGGTTCCAAGCGTACAATTCAATCCGTAGTAAATGGAAAACTGGTAAGTACAATCCCACTGATTGTGTTTTGGAAAAATAGTAATATGGTACACACAAAACCCGCTAAGGTTTGTGTTAACTGGAATCGGATTCCCATATAAATGATCATGTTAGGTACTACCTTAGGCCTGGGTAGCAGGTTAATGAATGTACTAGTATGAATACATGTAATGGTCACCAAGCAGTTTAAAACATAAAGCACGTAGTAAATAGCATGAGAACATTGGTATGGAATTTGGTAAGTAAAGTATGTAAACATGTTTCACCCCGAGTATTTGTAAATAATAGTAAAAAGAAAGGGGGCTATGAAACTCACTTGATTTGAAGCTAAGGATGGTATGAATTAGTATGGATGAATAGGTTTCGTGAGGGTTTTCTCACAAACAACCTACAGATAATTGTACTCTAAAGTTTAAAGTATAATAAATAAGATAAGAAAATTCTAAGGTTTTAGGGTTTGATAGGGCTTGGGTTGAAGATGGACTTGCTTGATTGTTTTGTAGGAAATATAAGTTCTTGACTTACCATGGGAATAATGGTAATAAAAATAGTTTGTAAAATTAATTTAGTTAATCATTTAATAACTTAGTTCATGAAATTATCCTAAAGATAATAAATGAATTCTTGAAATATAGTAACTTTAAAACGACGCATATTCATAGGGTAAATAGATTATGAATTTGGAAAATGTTCTTAAATAAATAAGTTTTAGGTAAATAAAGTTTTTATTTGGGTTACAAATCATTGTAACTAAAACAATTGATTATTAATAAATGTAATAAAATGAGGAGTTAATCCTATTAAATGTAATAAAATTGGTTAGTTAGTCTGTTAATAATTTCATTAACAATGAATCATAAAAGACTAAATAGAACTTTAATGGGTAAATAATTATTTAAAATAGTTATTTGAGTATTTATATGTTAAAAGCATTTTAAATAATTATTCTTAAAATTTTATTTATAAACAATATGTAAATGATACATAATTAATTTGTCTAAACCATTTATTTCCATTAGGAATATAAAATGTCTTATAATATGTTTTTAATTAAAAGAAAGCAATTTAACATTATTTTATAAATTCAGTTTTTTTTTTATAAAACCTTGAGATTATATTTAAAGAATTTATAAAATTTAAATTGGAATTTTTGAATGTGAAATAATGGTTTAAAATAATAAAATGAAATGACTCGGATTAAAACGGGTGGCCGGGACTTGAACCCGCGCCCCTTTCCGGTTCGTGTGTCAACCAACAGACCAACCATCAGGCCAGGGCATGAAGCCATGTCTGATTTAGTCTTGCTTTGGTTAAAACACGCAAGTCCCAAGTCCTCTTCTTCCCCAATCGTTTAACCCGAAACCCTAGCTCTTAATTCGACCCGAAATCTCACATATACGACCTCAAAACGTTAGGGCTTTGATTCACGGTGTAAAGACGAGATGAAAGGTGTTCGATTTACCTGAAACGAGTGCGTGGTGAGGAAGAACGACAAGGATGTTCGAATCGAAGATCCTCGAGCTCGATGGGGCTTTGGAGAGGGAATGCGAAGCTAACAGATGATTAGGAAGTTTGTAGTGAATTCTATGAGGGTGTGGTACTCGATTTTATTGGCTAAATTCATGTTAAATGCTCACATTGAAGTCGGGTTTGATTGAGGAACGGTTTTGGGACGGTTCGAGTTAAATGGCTTGATTACGATTTAATTACTTCATCATTATCGTTGGGTTTTAGTCGAGTAATGTTTCTGAGAAATCAATTGGAGTTAACACACACCAAGTCGGACGATTTGGTTTTCAATTTGGGATTTGTTGACTTCAAAAAGTCAAAATCGGTGGGGTGGGGAAGATGATCCCAAAATTACATAATCAGTCCCTGAGGTTTCAAATGTTTTTCTTTCATGTACAAACTTAAGTTTCAAATTGGAACTAAGTTTCAAGAGGTTACATTTTTAAACTCTAATAATTTATAACACATAAATGTATTAAATTCTATGTATATTTGTTTATAAAACTTAATAAATCATTTGTTTAAAATATATAGATATAATTTACTAAATAGTATTATCATTGATTTAAAATATATAAACCCAAGTTTATTATAGAATTTATTATTCAAAACATAAATCCTCATTGATTTTACTTCTTGTAAATTGTTTATATGTATATTTATAGGTTTAGAATATATATGTTTATGTAAAAGAGGGGTAACAATTATTGTTTACATAATACCCTACATAATTATTTATTACCTTAAAATTTGGAATAATCTCATTTAATGTATATTTATAACTACTTATGAAATGTAATGGGCAAATGAGACAATTTTATAAATACAGATCACCAGATACTGGAATTACAAGAGTCAGAGTAGTTAAAATAAAGCCGGAAATTTCTTGGGGATTACACCTATCAAGTTGACAAGATGCTCAAAACGGGTTCGATCAAACGCCTTAGTGAAAAGGTCAGCAAAGTTGTCATCTGTGTGAACCTTTACAAGTTCAATGAGATGCTTTTCAGCACAATCTCGGATGAAATGATGGCGAATTTCAATATGTTTAGTTTTGGAATGTTTCACCGACTTGTTTGTGATGGACATGGTGGCATTGTTGTCAATGAACAGTGGAGTTCCAGTGAAGTTTAAGCCGTAGTCTCTCAATTGCTGTTGAATCCACAATATCTGGGAACAACCGCTAGCTGCAGCAATATATTCTACTTCACACGTTGAGACAGAAACCGTTGACTGCTTCTTACACTGCCAGGAAACCAGTCTGTCTCCCAAGAATTGACATCCACCAGAAGTTGACTTTCTATCAAGGTTACAACCGCCATAGTCTGAATCAGTGTAGGCTTTGAAGTCAAATGACTGCTGCTTAGAGTACCAAAGACCCAATCGGGGTTTCCCTTTCAGGTATCTGAAAATCCTCTTGACAGCTATTATATGAGACTCCTTCGGTTGTGACTGAAACCTTGAGCATAAGCATACAGCAAACATTATGTCCGGCCTTGAAGCTGTGAGATATATAAGAGATCCGATCATCCCATGGTACAATTTGCAATCCACATCCTTTCCATCTTTGTCAGGATGCAGACCATGATTTACGGGGATAGGTGTGCCATAAGTACTGCTATCATTCATCTTGTATTTTGACAAGATGTCCTGCACATACTTGGTTTGATACAGATAAATGCCATCCTCTCTTTGACTGACTTGCAGACCCAGGAAGAATGACAATTCACCCATGTTACTCATCTCACACTTGGACTTCATCACCTGTTCGAATTCCCTACACATCTCTTCTTTTGTAGACCCAAAGATAATGTCATCGACATACACTTGTACAAGAAGAATATCACCTCCTGCTTTCCGTATGAAGAGGGTCGAGTCAATCTGTCCATGGTCGAAACCATTTGACAGTAGATGTTTTGATAATGTCTCATACCATGCCCTAGGTGCTTGATGAAGACCATAAAGTGCTTTGTCGAGCTTATACACTTTATTGATATTATGCGGATCTTCAAAGCCGGAAGGTTGAGTGACATAGACCTCTTCATGAACTTTTCCATATAGGAAAGCACTCTTCACATCAAGTTGATAGACCTTGAAGCCAACATAGGAAGCATAAGCCAGAAACAGTCGAATGGCCTCAAGTCTAGCAACTGGGGCATATACTTCTGTGTAATCCAAGCCCTCTTGTTGCTAAAAACCCTGAATAACCAACCTTGCTTTGTTCTTTACTATAACATGATGATCATCCATCTAGCATTTGAACACCCATCTGGTACCAATTAGTTGTACACCTCTTGGCAAGTCAACCAAATCCCACACATGCAACTTTTGGAATTGAGACAGTTCTTCTTACATTGCCTAAATCCAGCAGTTGTCAGTGAGAGCCTCCTTCACATTCTTCGGCTCTAACTGGGACACGAATGCAGCATGAAAACATGTTTCCATGACACCAGTGTCAAGTATCTCAGAGTAAAGACTAGTGTTCTCAGCAATGGTTCGATGACGAGTTTGAACACCGGCATGAGGATCACCAATAATGTTGTCAATTGGATGATTCTTATGCACTCTCATCTCTGGTACATTCGGTTCCTAAATTTCTGAATCGAGGTTCGTGCTTAACTCCCCCATGTCCTGTGTTCCAGAAAAAGAAGATTCAATTTTGATTGGATCAGCTGGAGCTTCATTTCCTACACAAGTGTTAGGATTGGCTTGAGCGTCATTTCCGTCAACATGAACATCTTCAATGTTATCACTATCATGAGTTCCATATGCAGATGTAGCATAGGAATCAGGAGTTACAATCAGTACAGTAGCACGTGTTGAGAAACTGGAGTCATCACCGCCACCAAATAATTCATATAAATTTACGGCATCATCTATAGACAAATCAGGAAGATTGAAAGATTTGAATAGCGCATCATAATCAAAACCCCAAGCTGGACCAGTTGGTTCTAGTGGAATGATGTGTTTACTATAATCCACTTCAAACCATTCCTCGACAGTACGAGTTCCTATATTGTACATTCTCTTGCAAGGCGAGTTGGCAACATATCCTAAGAAGATGCCTTCCACCGCTTTTGCATGAAACTTAGACTTTCGGTCTTTGTATTGTAGCAATAAGGAACAGGGACTACCAAAAGGAACTAGATAGTCAAGATTGGGAGGTCGATTGTTAATCAACTCATAACAAGTCTTGTTATGCCTCTTCACAACCAGAACTCTGTTCAAGACGTGACAAGCTGTATTAACTGCTTCTACCCAGAAAGTGACAGGAAGCTTTGCATCCGACAGCATTGTCCTTGCAGTCTCAATCAAGGTTCTGTTATTTCGTTCTGCGACTCCATTCTGCTGAGGTGTGTACGGGGCACTAAATTCATGACGGATCCCCTTATTGAGACAGAAAAGTTCCATCAAATTATTCTTGAATTCAGTTCCATTGTCACTCCTTATTCTTCTAACCTTCAACTTGCACAGAGATTCCAAGCTCAAGATCATGTATTGAAGAATGTCAGCCGTTTCATCCTTTATACCTAAAAAATGCACCCAAGAAAAACGTGAGAAATCATCAGTTACAACCAGACAGAATGACTTACCTCCAATACTCCTGATACTTATGGGGCCAAACAGATCCATATGTAAAAGCTCCAAAGGGGTATCGATGGAGTTTTGGAGCTTGGGCATGTGAGACTTCCGTTGCTGTTTGCCCTTTTTACAAGGCATACAGTCATCTGTAACGGTAAATCTCAGCTTAGGAACACCTATTACCAAACCGTTTCAGACAAGATGATTCATTTTTCGATAATAAATGTGTCCGAGTTTCCTATGCCACAAGATAGAGTCAAGCTCTTTCACTTTGGTAAGCAAACAAGTAGCAACTGATGAGGTGGTTGTTGCCACGCTCATATCAATCTGATAGGTGTCGTTTGTCCTTGGCGCTCTCATCAGAATCCAGTCTTCAGGAACCTCAAAACCAGGTTTGAGAATCAAGCATTCAGTCTTGTCAAACATCACCGAGTACTCCTTGTCGCACATCTGGGAGACACTCAACAGGTTATGCTTTAGCTGCTCACAGTAGTTGCCGTTGTCGAAGCTGACACAACCATTTGAAACCATGCCTTGACACGTGATACTACCGCCTTTCTCTCCAGCAAAGGCCACTTAGCTGCCTCTGAATGGTTTCACATCTTGAAGCAAGGCCATGTTACCTGTCATGTGCCGGGAGCATCCACTATCTATATACCAACGATTAGAGATAGTACCCTTCGGATGTCCCTGCACGAGTCATAAAAAGAATTAATTAGATTTGGAGACCCAAGCCATAGTGGTCTTGGGTCGTCCGTCTTTCTTAAAATAAACAACCTCAATTAACTCACAGTCGTGACTGTAAAAAATGGATGAATCTTTAGAAGATTTGGGATCAGGAGATTGAGAACATTTGGATTTGTTATTCCAAGACCTCTTCTTTTTCTTAACTGGAATAGTAGACTTAGATTCAAAAGCAGCAGGTGAACTAATGGAAGCTTCACCTGATTGAATTTCAGCCAACTGTTCCAGCTTTCTCAATCTCTTGTTCCTTCTTCTCCTCTGTGGCTTAGAGAGTTTCACCACATGTTTCTTACCAATTGATGCACTACCAGAGGTAGATGCACTAGGTTTAGCAGGTAGCTTTCCCCTTTTTGAAACAGATGGTTTAGCCTCAGATGTGATACTTGGCTTTACCATAGGTTTTACTGGTGGTTTCACCACATTTGCTTTTTGACTTTTGGAATGCTTCACTAGTGGTGACTTAGGGATAACAGCCGGTTCTGAAACAATTGGCCGTTTCCCTTGGTTCTTAGCAGGACAGTTCACAAGAATGTGACCAACCATACCACAGTGAAAGCAAGTTCTCTTTTCTTTGTAAGTCCTCCTGTAAGGCTCATTAGATCTGGCATTAGATGACTCAGCATGATGAGTAGGAGAAGTTGTTTGGTGAACAGTAGTTTGACCCGATAATGATTGGTTTTTAGGAGTAAAAAATTTTTGCAAATTTTCCTGATAACCAAGCCCAAAATGAGCTGAAAAAGCTTCTTTCTTAACTTGATTAATGTTTTTTATATCTCCCATAAAGCATCACTTTCAATTTCTCATTTGATTCAATGATATCGGGTTCAGTCAAAATACAATTATCACTATCAGTGATAATGTTTTTCTTAACTTTTTGTTCACCTAGCAACTCCTCAGAGACTACTCCTTCAGGGCAGGTGTTCTCAGACCCATCATCAGAAGCAGTAAAAAAACTCTTCATTAGATGCAGAGTCAGCCTTACTTGAGTAATCATTCTTGTTAGAGGAATCATCCTGACTTGAGGACTCATCAAGACAAGACAAATCAATGTCAATTAAGCTGTTGACAAATTTCCCACTAACTGGTGGAGGAATGGCATTAATACCCAACCCTAAGCCATTCACTTGTCTCACTACAGACTCATAGTGTTCCACCACAAAACGAGAATTTTTCAACTTCTTAATATTACCTTTCAACTGCAAGATCTCATTTTGCAGCTTGTTGATCTTATTGTACCTTTTCTCTAACCCCTTGTACGCAACATCCAAATGAAACTGTTGATCACTGATTTTAAGTGAATAATCACGTTTTTCTTTCTTTAAAGTTTCAATTGAATCTTTGTAACGTTTTTCATTTTCCTTGTAGCTTAACGCTGCAATACGAAGGGGTTCGACTTTGTCTTGAAGATTAGAATTTTCAACCTTTAAGCTTAGACATTTGTAACAAGAAATGACAGCAAAAGGATTAGAATCTACCTCATTTGATGAACATGATGCCTCTCCAATAGCCATGAGGGCAACTGTAGTTGTAGAGTCTACTTGATCAGCCATAGAAGCTTCCTGTTCCTCTGCTTCCATCATCTCCATAATCTCAGCCATGAGACCAACCTGTGTTTGTGCAATAAGGGCATCCTCCAAATGAACACCCCAATCAAAGCTTTCATCCTGTTGAGCCACCAATGCATTGGAAGTTCCACCTTGACTTTGATTGCGGTTGTTAGAGTTGTACCCTTGATTGTTTCCTTGGTTGCTTCCATGGCTTGGTCTTGTGAATCCAGAGGCAGATGCTTTATCCTTCTGACATTCACGAGAAAGTGTCCAAAGTTCAAACACTTATAGAACTTGGCCTTGGATTTGTCAAAACCAACCTTGGCATTTGAATGCCCACCAATGAAATTTCTTCCTGTTCTGTTCAGGAAATGCTTGGCTCTCCTGAAGATCATGGCCATATTCCATTGAATATCCATATCCTCCATATCATCCGGATCCACCTGATTAAAGTCTTCTTCGATGATTTCAAGATCCGTTAGCTTGCCGCCAATGAAGTTCTCATAGGCAAGCATGCATGATCAGAATAAAGCCACATGATCTTCAGCTATCTTGGCTATTGCTGATTGGTTAGCTGAAGATGTGGGAGAAGGATTTCTTGAGGAGTTCTGGTGATGAGATCCAGAACCAGATCCAGATGTTGCATAGCACGCATGACCACCACAAGCCTTTAAAGTTTATTCCTCATGAGAGTTTCATGAGAAAAGGGCAATTCCAAAGCCCGATGACTTGGTTGTAGAAGACGTCCCATAATACATAGAAAGGTCTTGTATTTGACGTCTTCCTGAGCTCTCCTTTCTTTTTAGGTTCATGTCATGTGCTTGAACCTTTCCAATTGCCTCATCAATTGTTATCTCATAAAACTTAGAATTCTCTCTCATCAGGGTAGTATACATCTCAAATTTGGGTGGTAAAGCATCCAGAAATTTTTCAACTAATTCCTCATTTGGATAGATGAGGTCAAAAGCTTTCAACTCAGTCTGCAGATGATAGAATCTAGAAATGAGCTCATCTATGGATTCGTTCTCCAGATATCTAAAGCACTCATGCTGCTTCCTGAGAAGATCCCTTTTACTCTTCTTGATGTCACTGTTACCCTCGAATCTCTTATGTAACGCCTTCTAGAGATCCTTGGAGTTATCGTATCCTCTGAAGCTGTGGAATAACTCCCTGGTCAAGGCCATAGTGATAGATTTGTGTGCCTTCTTCTCTCTATCATAAACTTTCTTTTCTTCATCATCAAGTTTAGAGATAGGCTTGGGAACTTCCTCATCAAGGTAAATGTATGTGGGATGCTTATAGCCCTCTAGAATGGGTATCCACAACGAAGAATCGGTATAAGAAATATAATGTTCAAAGCATGCTTCCTGGTTTGAATAATCATTTACATTTAGCAGCTTTGGGGGTTTCTGTGGGGTTTCGATCTCGTTGTCATAGTTCAGAAGGTTACCGAGGTTCTGAAGATTTGACATGGTGAACACTTAGTCAAATTTCAGAAAAGTCAAAGAAACTTGCGCACTTGAAACTGGCCTTGTGCACTTAGAGAAGTATTCTTGCGCACTTATGATTTTCTCTTGCGTACTTAGTAAGTACGCATGAGTAGAAGATAGTACGCAGGAAATAGCTTAAGTACGCACCAAGATTGGTCTTGCGTACTTAGCAAGTACGCAGCAAGACTGTACTTCTTGCCAAATAAGGTAAGTACGCAGATCACTTTTTCACCAACTCTCACCAACTTTTTCCGGTCACTGGAATCTCACCGAAGATGGTAGAAATTGAAAATTTGACCAAATAAAATACGCCAAAGGGTCAGAAATTTGTTTCTAACCAACCTTTGATGCTCAAAACACTCAAATATACAACAAAAGTCGATTTTTGAGTGATTTTTGCTTCTAAAATAGTGCTCAAGAGCTACCCCTATTTTATCACAAAAATCAACAAAAACACTCACTTTTGCTTGCAAAAACTCTGTAGGATGTGTAGAAGATTCTCCTAACACACTCACAACACTCGAAATCAAGAGCTAAGCTCTGATACCACTTGTCCTTAAAAGAATAAGTAACCTAAACGACAAAATTTAGCATTTGGGCGAATGGTTGGCGTATGGCAGAGGATTTGGGCGTATAGTACTCTGCCCCTGCACATACACTCCAACTTTTTGGTTTTTGGTCCAACTTTCCCACTAGCTTCCGACCCCGACCCGTTTTACTTCTCAAATACGCCCCATTACATACAATACCACCTATGTATGCATGCTTTGGTTAATTAATCTCCTACCAACCCGACCATACACCTTGTCAGGTTCTTGAGACCTCAAGACACCACAAACGACCATGTGAAGTTCATGACCTCAATAGCACCCATGTGAGGTTCCTAGACTTCAAATACTACAAAAAGACTTGTGAAGTTCATGACCTCAATAACTCCCATGTGAGGTTCCTAGACTTCAAATACCATAAAACGACTTATGCAGTTTATGGCCTCAATAACTTCCGTGTGAGGTTCCTAGACTTCAAATACCACAAACGACTTGTGAAGTTCATGACCTCAAAAAACTACCATGTGAATTTCAAAGACTTCAAATGCCCCACAACGACTCTATAAAGTTCATGACCTCGATTAACTCCCATGTGAGGTTCTTAGACTTCAATCACCAATTAACACAAGTGAAGTTGAAAGAGTTCAATCACTGATTCTTAACACACACACATACAAGTGTGCACACACGACCTCTATTCATCTTTTATAACTATGCCTAAGTATATTCATTGCCCCCAAGTGATAAGTCCCAAGAAAAGTTTCAGCACACATAATCATCTTGGACACCAAATAAATTACCAACAAATATCATTACTAACCGACCTTAGCTCCATGTCTCAGTCATGCCTTCATTGGATTCTCATTGTACCCACCTTATCAAGAGCAAATAAGTTTAAGTACGGTGTCTTGCACACCCGAATCCCTCAAACCATTGCTCTGATACCAAGTTGTAACACCCAAAATTTACCCCAGATTTTAACTTTTAAAATCATGCGAAAAAATAGGTCCCATTAACACCCTTGACAAAACAATTCCTTGCTATATAAATACATTCAGCTATGACATGACCTTTGTTTAAGAAAAACAAATCAATATTTCAAAATGACTACAAGTTCAACATCAAACGGCATCCTCTTAAGGAGGTGTAACATCCTGAAAATTCAAAAGATAATGGTTGTGGACGACCTGAATCTTGTTTAAAGGTGATGTGGAGCAAGGATTTTCATAAAAAGTGCGTTTAACCACAGTAAAGGAACCGGTTAACTGTTTAACGCACAGTTTGAGATTGAAACGCACGTTAGAGGAAACACAAGGACCCGAATGTAACATGTAAAGGTTTAAAAACCTTGTTAAGAAAAACCCTAGGCCATTCGGCCTAGGTGTGTGTGACGGCAGAGAGAAAAGACGCAGGGAGGAGGAGCAGGCAATGATGGTGGCCGGACAAGGGTGAACAGCAACGGTTTGGCGACGGGTTTGCGCCAACTGCGTCCGAACTTTGTTAAGGTAATTCTCGTTTTGTTTGTATATTATTTTCTTGCATGGTTGCTAGGGTTTCGAGTAAGAGGGTGGCATGACGATGAGTGTTGGTGACCACGGTGGTGGTTGAGCTTGTAGGGGACGTCGATGGCGGAGGGTAGTGATAATGGCTACGGATGGTGGCTGACGGCCGGCAAGGAAAGAACGGGGTGACCCATAGGTTTGATGATATGCCCTAAATTATACATGTTTTGCATGCATAATAATCCCCATATTATGGTAATAATTGATTAAAAGCCTTGCAATTGATACTTCATACGTTAATATTTCACAATTGCAGGTTATTTGGTGCTCCAAGATAAAAAAAAAGCAAAAACCAGCTTAAAACATGAAGAAATCAAGCTTTTGGAGGACCAAACCCGAGCATTGACCCCCAAGAAGTCAAACCAGGTCAAGGAAAGTCAACACAATAGCTAAAAGACAAAACGGGGAGGCAAAGGAGGGTTGCACGGTCGTGCAACCCATTGCACGGTCGTGCATTGCCTAACTTTCTCCCCAAGGCTCCAGTACACTGTCACTTGTACCCTGTTTGATTCCTGAGGTGTTTGCACGCCCGTGCAATCCAATGCATGGCCGTGCATTGCTCATTTTGAGGCCTATAAATAGATGGCTTGAGTTCTTCATTCCACACACCTGAATACACCTTACAACATCCATCCATACCTCATTTGAGAGCTTATTTCGTAGTTAGAGTAGAGAGTAGTGAGTGAAGGGGCTCTTCCTCCTTGTTCCGCAATAAACTCAGCGTTATGCTAGTTAGTATGGCCATTCGTGGCTAAACTCTTTGTATTGCTAGGGTGAAGATGAAGTTTGGTGCATGTTAATGTTTAACGTATTAATCCAAGTGATGTGTTTATGTCTTTAACTATTCGTCCTTAAAACCACCATTTTGGAGGGCTTTTATTATTGTCTAAATCCGTCTTTATATTTGTGAGTGTTCTTGATTTTAAAGTGTAAGATCATAAAACTTTTTTAATCAAACTTCTTTTGAAACTTGTACGTCTTTATACATGCAGAGATTGATAAGCCAAGGCTTGGTCAACACTAGTAGGGTCGTACGTCTTTATACGAACTTATTATGCGACCAAGAATTGGTGAACTCATGTTGGGAACGGTACGTCTTTATACTTGGTCACATTGTTACACCGCCTCCCGGTGAGCAAAATATAATCACCTATTTAACTCTAATACAAAGCATTTTACGTTTGATGTCTTAAACCAACCGGAGATGACCATTTTAAGGGTTGAGGGTAATTGTTGTCCTTAACGGGAGGCACTTCCATTTGTTAAAGCTTTTAAATTTGCAAATCAAATGTCGTGAGGACGAGGCTCTAGCGGTGACCCGGGTCACACGTTTGTAGTAGTCATGTCACTGGATTAGTTAACTTAACATTATCATGTACTAAGCGGATTCAAAGCCCAAAGCAATACTATCGTAACCTGATCATTTCCGACATATTTACTTTCCTGTTATTTACTATTCTGTTCATTACATTTCTGTTACACACTTTACACACGTTTTTACTTTTCTGTTATTTACTTTACCGTCATTTACTTTTCTGTAATTTACTTTTCTGTATTTTACTTTTCTACTTCACAAGCACACAAAACCCACTCACTAATTAAACCGGCTAAACGATAACAAAAGTTGATTATTGGAACTCGACCGTGTCCATTGTTTCGATACTTGTTCTTACCTAAACTATATTACGCTGCGATAGGTACACTTGCCTATTGTGTGTGTTTTAAGTTAAAGTAATTATCATTTTATAAATTTAAAACCTAATCTCGTGAAACCATCTTAAAAATATATTTACCTATATTTTTATACTTATTAAAATGACACGTCAGTTGACGTTCGACGGCTGAGAAGGGAAGAGTGGTGGAGCTCGGCCGAGGTCGTGAAGGCTGTGGTGGTGAAGTAATGCCGCGGAAAATGGTGGAGGTTGCCCGACTAGGATGACACGGGGACGATGAAGAAAATGACATGGCATTGGGTTCGGCTAGGGCTTTGCCTAACGAGGAAGGTGGTGGTGCATAGCGGGGGCCGGATTAGCGGTACATGACGGCGATGACGAAGAAGGCAATGGTGACAGATGGCGTGGTGGTGTGCGGGGTGGAGAAGGAGGACGGTGTGCATACGAGGAAAACGGCTCGGGAACACGTGTAGTGTGGGACTAGGGTTTCTGCATGGCTGCGTGTACGTACATGTATAGAACGGAAGCCGGTTTGCGTATTCGAGTTCTAATGGGTCCAGAACGACCTGATTCTTATGAATTTGTGAAGCGGGTTTTGTGGCGAATGAATGTTGAGATGACGAGACGGGTGCCAGAGTTTATTTATATTTATGCTTGTTCAACATGTATTTAGGACGTATTCTGATCGTGTGATCATACGTTTGACAGATTTGAGTTTCGAGCGTGAACGGACGGGTTGCAGAGCAAGGACTTGGGTTCTTCGCAATATGTGAGTTTCTAATCCCCTTTTTACTATTTTTACTATTTTGGGGCTATCATACATACTCGCGTGTCTTATTCTTTTAACCAAACGTATTACGAATTATGATAAAACCTGAAGTTTTTTACGAGATAAACATGTATTGAAGAAACTAAGGGTCGACGTGATGTCCTTAGGTTGTGTGGATTATGGGCGGGGATGATAAGTGTGTGTGTCGTACTATGAACTGTTCGGGATGACTCGGGAAATGAGTTTTGACGTGTCATGGGTATATCTAGGATGTGTTATCATGAGAATATGTATGGGGCTCGTGATAGATAACGAGTCTTAGTAAATGCTAGTGTGTCGTTTTGTGTACTTGCTTGTTGTTGTGTGTGTTTGTGTCGTGGTCCTTGTGGAGGATGAGGTCCTTCGGGTGGCCACTAATGGTGACAATGCCTTGAGGGCAGTGATGAGCTCTGAGAATGACGAAAACCATGACGAGGGTAACCCTGACGAGGGCAGTGTGACGGGGAAGGTAATTGTTGTGTGCATTTATGATTGATTTATATTGCATGCAAGTGTTTATTGATAATTAATGGGTTGTGATGTTATTGCTTTGATGTTAAGCAATAGATTGACTGTGGTGTGGGAACGGGGTTGTGTTTACGGCTAATGTGTACTAGCTCTTGTGAGAGTCATGGTAAGGGCTAGCCAAGTCCATGTATAGGGTTTGGTTGATATAACCGGAATTTGGGTTGATACGTGTGGTGAATTACAAGTAGTGGAGCGGTAAGTTCGGTCCATGTCGGGGAACTTACGGGAGTATGGGTATGGGTTGAGTCTTGGGTTGTTAAACACTTATGGGAATTTGTGGGTAACGTGGATAATCAATATCTTAATAAATGATGAACCATTTTATTCTCGACTGTAGTGTCCTGAATTCAATTAAATGATATTTGTGACGGAAATACTTTCTTTTAATATAAACTGTTAGAACTCACTCAGCGTAGCTGACTTTGTATGTACGTTAGATTGTTTTGCAGGTGGGTTTATGTGACGAGGTATCTTGGCTTGGGAGCGGTGCTACTCGGAGTGGTGTGCATGCATTCGTAAGGTAAGGTTAAGATGGATAACGAGTTTAAGATAAAATTAATTTAAAGAAGACTTCCTCTTATTGGTTTTATAATGGGATAAAGGTTTTTAATGAGAATACCAAGTGATGAGAACCAACTATAGGTTTAACCCCAACAATCGACAACTACCAAAAACAAGTGAGAATCCAATCCGACAGGAAGCTTGACCTAAGACTTCAAACCAGAGCTTTACCTACAAGATAACGCCATAAAACAATCATTAGTAATGATATACGACACTCCAACGCCCCCCACGAGTCCTTAAAAGAACAAATAACCCAAATGACAGAATTTAGCATTTAGGCGTATGGCAGAGGATTTGGGCATACAGTACTATGCCCTTCACCTGCACTCCAACTTTTTTGTTTTTTGTCCAGCTTTCCCACTAGCTTGCGACCCCGACCCGTTTTACTTCCCAAATACGCCCCACTACATACAATACCACCTATGTATGCATGCATTGGTTAATTAATCTCCTACCAACCGACCATACACCTTGTGAGATTCTTAAGACCTCAAGACACCACAAACGACTATGTGAAGTTCATGACCTCAATAGCACCCATGTGAGGTTCCTACACTTCAAATACGACAAACCAACTTTTGAAGTTCATGACCTCAATACCTCCCATGTGATGTTCCTAGACTTCAATACCACAAACGACCATGTGAAGTTCATGACCTCAATAGCACCCATGTGAGGTTCCTAGACTTCAAATACCACAAAACGACTTATGAAGTTCATGGCCTCAATAACTCCCGTGTGAGGTTCTTAGACTTCAAATACAACAAACGACTTGTGAATTTCATGACCTCAAAAAACTACCATGTGAAGTTGAAAGACTTCAGATGCCCCACAACGACTTTGTGAAGTTCATAACCTCAATTAACTCCCGGGTGAGGTTCTTAGACTTCAATCACCAATTAAAACAAGTGAAGTTCAAAGACTTAAATCACCGATTCTTAACACACACATACAAGTGTACACACACGACCTCTATTCATCTTTTATAACCCTTACGTTATTTACCGATACGTGAGATTCATAGATTCCAGTCCCCCCCCCCCTTCCATTTGTGAAGTTCAAAGACTTCAAACAACAACAACAAAAATGGTGAAGTTTATGACCTCACTTACCACGTGTGAAGTTCTTTAGACTTCAAATACCGACTCTAAACATACAAACAAGTCATTCAATTACTCTACTTAATCACATAAGTAATTCAAAGACTTAATCACCATGCTACAATGTGAGATTCATGGACCTCAAGCACCTTAAACACCCTCCCCTTGCATACATTCCCCATATGCAAGTTCAGCAAATTAACATACACATAACTACACATATGATAGTCACCAAATCAACATGTATAACAATATATGCGTTTACTACCACTATGATTACTAAGTAAGTGCAAAGCACTTACCTTTAGCTAAGGAGGATCCCACTTGATCTTCAAAGCTAGCTCCTTTGTACCTTGATCACCTAAACAATCCAATTGCAATTAGCAATCCTACAATCTCAATCCATACACCAAATTGAGATTCAAGACACACCCATGATCTAAAGTTTAACACTCTAACTTAATTTGGTTAACACAACTTTAACCAAACCTCCAACACCCAAGAACAACCTTTCAACCCATTTTGACCCGTTAAGGTTTATCCAAGTTCATCCAATTCCCCAAGGTTCTTGATTTACCAAATTGATTGAGGGTTTCTACTAAAGATGGATGATAATCTAATTCTCGTTCAGATTTACGTAGACGATATCATCTTCAATTCTACAAATGTAAGGCCACAAATCCGGGAGGTCTCACGTGTTGGATTTACTCATTAGCAAACAGTTCTTAAACTTCAAATATCATTAAAGCAGCGGAAATAAACGTCATTACTTTGTCTCAAATTAACAACCAACTCGAACATTGTTTAATACATTCAACATTCTCAAACATTCTCAATGGATGCCAGATCTTTAATGTCAGGTAACTCTTCCGAATAGTCAAGTAGCATCCACTCATCCTCCATCTAATCCTTAACCTGACATGCATACTAAAAGTCAGCTAATGCTGGTGAGTTCAAGTCTTTCATTCGTTATAGGAAAATGGTTTCATCGTTTGTTCATTCGTTAAAGTTAAATCTGTGACACCTAGCATTTCAGGTCAATATCCATATCGCATAATTTCACGTTCATGATTTATATTTCCTAGTTTATTATCATGACAAAGTATTGTCAGGGAGTCTAGCAAAGGAACACACAGTATATTTAGTAATTTTTTTAGAATTACTAAGAAATAAGTAATTTTAACCCGCAAGGTGCGTTCGTTGGTGATTAACAAAATTTTTATTCCCCTAAAGTCTAGTAATACGTCTTAATATAAATACATAAATATTGATGACAAAACTATTAAAAGTGGATACAAAAATGTTTATTTCATGGTGATAAGCTATTTTTGTGTGCGTACATATATATTATAGTTAAAGTATTAACTATGACGGGTTAAATTAGTAAGACTATTAAAAATAGTCAAGATACAAAAATATAGGGTTTTTGACATTTAAAAATTCGTACACCTAGTGTTAAATCACGGGATCACATACCGGGTATATACTACCTAAAAACCTATCAACAAAATGTTAGATTTAAACTACAAGTTGGAACAAGACCCAAACCCCCGCCCCCACCCCCTAACCTCCTTCTCGACAGAGACCCACCAAGTGGGGTCACCCACACCAAAACTCTAACCTAATCAAATGATGGTGTCATAAGAACCATACTTATTCGAACTTCCAGACACTCAAAGATCAAGTCCATCACATTCACTAAACCTAGTAATCATTAGGTTGAAGACAACACTCCATCTCTCTTTCCCTTTCTCAATTTTGAACGGCAAATACATGCATACATATCATCATTCCAACTTTTCCATCCATACTTGTAATCATTTGGTTTAGATTAACACTCAATCCCTCTCTCTTCTCTCTTTTATACGACATATGCACACACACATGCACATATTTGCATCTTTCAAACCCAAGAACACAAGTGTAGAAAGTTAACTTAAAGCCTTGGAGATTCAAGGAAGATTTGGAGCCTAGAGGTCGGGTTTTGATAGCAAAAGAGCATCCATCACCTTCTACACGTTGTTTCTTCACCTAGCTTGACGAGTGGTGAGAACCCGACTCAAATTCTTTCTTTTCATCTTTATATTCTCGGTTAAAACATGTTGTTCACCATAAAAATCAAGGAGATCTAAAGAGTTAATGAGTTTTTATAAAAGCTTAACTTTATTAAGTTTAAAATTTAGGGTTTTTGTATAAATATATATATATATATATATATATATATATATATATATATATATATATATATATATATATGGGCCAAAAATAATGAAGTTATATGTATAATTTGTTGAATTGATCATTTTAATGATAAGTTGTTGTTGATTCGTGCGATGTCAAGTTTTAAAGCAAAGAGAAACTAGAATATACATACATATATATGGGCCAAAATATATATATATATATATATATATGTATATATACATGTTTGATTTGGTAAATGATTTGGAAATAACCAAATATATGGATACATGAATAAGAATGTTAATTTAATATATATATATATATGGATGTATTCTTGATGTTCGATGATTATGTTAATAAGTTATAGATTAGAAAAAGTCAAAATTAATACTTGAGGAAAAAGTAAAATATATGTGCATATATATGTGTTCGAATTTGGTAACTTGGAATATTGTTAAGTTTGAAATAATATGTTCATATAAGAAGGTTAAACGTATATACGGTTGTATGATCATAAGTTGTAGAACTTGGAAAATGGGTAATAATGTGCATGTAAATATATATATATATATAAGTCATGATATATGAATGATGAAAAATTGTTAACACGGAATGAGTTATAAAATGACTAAATAATGGAAATCATATATATATATATATATATATATATATATATATAACTTGTTTATATTTGATAACATTGAACGTTGACATGGGTGCATAAAGTAGAAAAATAAATACATAATTGATCGCATGTTATCGTGAAACATAGTTAAGCGCATGTTGAAATATGGTTATACTTGTGTGCACATATTGATAGAAATAAATGCATGTTGAATGAAAACAAATTAAGAAATGTCGTTCGAAACAAGTAGTTGCATGTGAACGTGTTAACTTGGTTTATGTGCGCGTAGGGTAATGGACATGCGTAGAACGTATTTGAACAATATTTGTTATATTATATAAATATTGGTAAGAAATATATACGTGGACTATAATATGAATATATTATAAGATGATGCAAAAATAATATTTATTTTTGATAAATGTAACAAGTCACCAATATGGAAATGTAATATTTTCTCGAAAAATAAGTAAGCGTCTAGACTGGAATAATAATCACCAACGAGTCGTCACGATAAAACAGTTTTATTAATTAAATACGTATTTAACGGGATTCGTTAAGTCGGGTGAACAACTTGCGTCTAAGACAGTTAGTCTTAACACTTAAGGTAACCTTGTGTATTTAGGGTACGGATAAGCGGGGTTTACGGTTATTCAAGTTTTTGCTAGCATTCTGTCAATGTGAGTTTCACGGCCCCCTTTTAACTCTTTACTGTTTTGTAAACATCGGGGGAGAAACATACTTCACTAATTATGTTTTGGAAAAACATGGATACTCTGGTTTAACTCCTTGTGAGTTGCTCTGTCCCCTTTTTTCTAAGTGTTGAAAAGGTTTTGGGGAGAAAATATACTTGTAAACTATTTTCACATAAATGAATGAACAAAGACCAGATCGTTATATGTGCATTGAGGGAACAATTATAGAGCTCATAAAGTCCCTTGGAACAAACATATTTAGTAATCATTAGCTATGGTCTTAGCCTGGGATTATGTGGATAGTACTATTAGGGGTGACGCCCCTGCTCATGGTTAGTCGCGCTAACCAGTGGTCCATATGGCCAAATGAGCGCATATCGTCTTATTCTCGTGGTGTAGCGAGGGAGGGGCATTCATTGTCATGGTTTGGTTACGGTCTCGTGCAATTACATATTATTTGTATTCCTTGCAAGCTTACAAATGGGGTCAATTGGTTAGGAAATGTTCAATTCATTGGTTATATATATGTACTATTTGATCGGAAAACTTATTCATTTAAACGTTTGTAAACGTTGGAACTACAAGAATATTTGATCAAAACCTGTGAACTCACCAACCTCGTGTTGACACTTTTAAGTATGTTTTTCAGGAAATTGAGCGAGGTCGCAATGGTTAGCAGTGTAGGATTACATGCATGCATGAACGGATACAGCTTTTTGGGGGATTTCCCTTGTATAACTCATCGTTATGGGTCATACTTGTGAAATCTTAATCTTTTGTAAACTCAAATAGATATTTTGGGATGTAAAACTTTAAACTTGATTTTGTATCCAATCATTATGTATGTGTTTGCGATAATCATATGCTTTGGAAAACAATGAACGTTACGCCTCTCGTTTCCGCCTAGGCGGGGTGTGACAGAACTTGGTATCCAGAGCCATTGATTATAGCGAACTAGGAGTCTAAAACTGAGCCTAGTCTATAATTTAAATGACTCATTAAAACGTTTTCATTGCATAAGCATTGCATAACCATTCATCATGTCATATGGATATTATAGTCACTTCATGTCACACACTAACCCCCACCCTAACTTCAGTCCTCCATTCGAGACGACCAAGCATCTTCAGCCATACCTACATCCAGAGGACCTAGGGTGTGCATGTCCGATTGGGATTGGTTGATCCGAGCTATTCGGATGTGGAGGGTAGAGGAGGATCTTCCGACGACATGCGACCCCGCTGGGCTATCCTGCTTATCACGAACCGTACCACTCACAGGGGAGTGCGTGGAGTGCTCTATTCCCACACTGGTGACCAGAAGCTATACTCATGGGGACAAGATCGGCTATCTAGAGACTGACGTAGGAAATATTCAGGACGACATGGCGTCTATACAACAACTGAAGCTGCATGTTCTGGAGGAGCTATATAACCAGTCCCTTGAGCAAGCAACTAACCGTCTGGTGGAGGTCGAAAGGAGAATAGTTGAGATGGAGTCGAGGACCACTGCTGCCGAGCAGAGAGCGGAGGATGCCGAGCAGAGAGCGGAGGATGCCGAGCAGAGAGCGGAGGATGCCGAGCAAAGAGCGGAGGCAGCCGAGCAGAGGGCGACTGAGGCGGAGCTCCGGGCCACCCTAGCTGAGGCACGTGTAAAGGCTATGATCACTGCAGCTGCTGCCCCACCGAGGGTACCTTCCTAATTCTAGACCTATTACGGGCAGGTTGTGCCCATAATACATTATGTAGTTTGAAACTTTGGTACTTATGTGGTCATATTGTCACACCCCCATATTTTATTTACTTATTAAATAAATACAGGTTGTAACGATTGGTTCATTACACGATAGCGGAAGCTGTAATAATGATTTCTAAGACTTGATTACATATACAATTACTAAAACTAAGAAATACTATGATCTAAGTTCTTCTAGATCACGACAGACTTGAGACTTGATATTCTACGTCCTTCCAGCTACTAGGAATTGATTCAACATAGCTAGCCTATTCCAACCGCGCCATGGCTAGAGGTCACCTGAGAAACATACTTAAAATTGTCAACACAAAGGTTGGTGAGTTCACAGAGTTAGTTATATTAGTGCTTATAGTTTTTCCCGAAAACATGTACATGACTTTACCGTCATAAATAATAAGTAGTTTTCATTTGAAAACATGCCCATGACTATACCGTCATAAAATAAGTAGTTTTCCTTTGAAAACATGCTCATGACCTATCCGTCATGAAATAAGTAGTTTTCCTTTGAAAACATTACCATGACTTAATCGTCATAACTCCAATGTTTAACATGATCATTTTAACCTGATCAGTACTCTTTCTTTTAAACCTGATCACTTTAACCTGATCAGAATTCTTTACTTTAAACCTGATCACTTTACCCTGATCAGAACACTTTTGTGTAAAACCTGATCATTTTAACCTGATCAGAACTCTTTTGATAAACCTGATCACTTTACCCTGATCAGAACTCTTTTGTGTAAAACCTGATCATTTTAACCTGATCAGAACTCTTTTGATAAACCTGATCACTTTACCCTGATCAGAACTCTTTTGTGTAAAACCTGATCACTTTACCTTGATCAGAACTCTTTTGTGTAAAACCTGATCATTTTAACCTGATCAGAACCCTTTTGTGTAAAACCTGATCATTTTAACCTGATCAGAACCCTTTTGTGTAAAACCTGATCATTTTAACCTGATCAGAACCCTTTTGTGTAAAACCTGATCACTTTAACCTGATCAGAACCCTTTTGTATGTATTACCAATGAATATGATTACTAATCCGATCTATTGACCCCATTTGTAAGCTTGCAAGGAATACAAAATAGTATGTAATGTACGAGACCGTAACCAAACCCCAACTTTCTGTGCCTCCCCTCGCCTTTCTGCGAGTAAGACAATATGCGGTCATTCGGCCATTTTGACCCCTGGTTAGCGCGACTAACCATGACCGGAGGCGTCACCCCCAATAGTACTATTCATATAATCCCGGGCTAAATCCATAGCTAATGGTTACTAATTTATTACGAGGACTTTAAGCGCTTTATTGTTCCCTCAATACATACATACGGTCAGATCATTAGTTCCATTCATTTATACACAAAAGTCTTTTACAAGTATGTTTCCACCCCAAATCATTTCAAAAACTTAGAAAAAGGGGATTAGTGAAACTCACAAGGAGTTAGACCTAAATGTTCATGATGTCAAACTTGGAAGCAAATGTAATTCATGTTTTCAAACATAACAAGTAAGTATGTTTCTCCCCCGATGTTTACAAAACAGTAAAGAGTTAAAAGGGGGCCGTGAACTCACCTTGTGTCCGATGAAATCCTAGCAAACCAACTTGTGCTAGTTCTTGTATATCCGTACCCTAATCACACAAGGGTACTAATGTGTTAAACTACCCGTCTTATACGTAAGTTGTTCAATACTTGTTTTGTTATAAAACAGATCTTAGCTACTGCCCAAAGTGACTGATGAACAGATGTCGAAACTTCCTAGTTTCGATTGCGCAGATTAGATATCGAAACTTCCTAGTTTCGAATGAGCAAAAACTGGTATCGAAACTACCTAGTTTCGATTGGCAAGAAGGGTATCGAAACTACCTAGTTTCGATTGAGCAATATGTATCGAAACTACCTAGTTTCGATTGAACAACTAGTATCGAAACTCCTAGTTTCGATTGAGTAAACTTGTATCGAAACTCCTAGTTTCGATTGAATAGGTATCGAAACTCCTAGTTTCGATTGAATAGGTATCGAAACTCCTAGTTTCGATTGAATAACAGGTATCGAAACTCCTAGTTTCGATTGAACAGGTATCGAAACTCCTAGTTTCGATTACTGCACTTTGATTGACAGAATTCGTCCTGTATATTTTTATGTTCAAATCTTGAATTTGACACATTTTTTTCTTGTTATCTTACTTGCGTTTGAACGATTTGTATGTTCAGCTACGATTTTAAAGAAAATGAAATGGATAATATCGAGTTTTTACCTCAAACAGAGAATGATGATTTTCAGGGAAACAGAGAATGATCTTGAGCTCCTTATCTTGATTCTTGAGACAACACTTGGAACTCTTCTTATAGCACCGAAATACGGTGGATTTTTACCTTAAACTGGACTTCGACTTGAAGGAGAATTGGGAATTTGCCGTAAGAAAATGAGAAGTATGAAAGGGATTGTGGGATTTCGATTGAGGAGGTATGGTTTTTATCTGAATTTGAGTGAATTAGCAAGTGGGGGAATGGCTCCCCTGACTTTCGGTCGAGAAAGTCAAGCAAGTGGGTTGGGATTTAAATAAATCAAACCATTTGATTTAAGTGTAATTTTAACCACTAGTGTTCGTATTTAGTCGGGTTATCCTGGTACGTGAACCGGTAACTCCTAGAATTACCAAAATATGAAATGAGACCATGTACGGTTTTTGTTAGGCCTTAATGTCCTTGTTTGTGAAATTAAGTAAATCACAAAAACAATTATAATGTAAACTTGTTTATAACATGTACGGATATTGACCTGAATTGTCGGGTGTCACACATATGAACTCATCTATTTTGTATCCTTGTCTTTTGGAACAATGTATTGTGTATGTTTTAACTATTTATGTGTTGGTTAATGTTGTGATAATGATTGTTTACATTTGATGTTGTTGTATCCTTTATGTCATGTTATATCATTATTATTATATAACGTTGTTTCTTTTTAAATGTCATCTTAGAAAGAACACCATGGCAACTAAGCAAAGGATGCCCCATGAAACCACTGGTGATAACAACGAGACGATTTCCCCAAACGTGGAGCAACTCATATCAAAGCGGGTAGCTGCCACCCTGGAACAGTATGAAGCCAATCGAAATAGTGGCGGAGGGAATGGCATCGGTACCGGCGGAGGAGGTGCAGGAGGTAGCGGCACAGCCGGAGGTTCTGGAGGTAATAGAATAAATAATCACAACCGTAACACATAGTCATGATCCAAATTAATGACGTTGTTAAAATAAGTGACTTGTGATCCTACAGATGCTTCGAACAGGAAGTGCACCTATAAGGCCTTCCTATCCTGTAACCCTCGCAACTTCAATGGCACCGAGGGTGCAGTAGGCCTGATGAGGTGGATAGAAAAGATGGAATCGGTTATTGATATCAGTGAGTGCACTGCTGATTGCATGGTGAAGTATTCTACTTGCACGCTCACCGATAAAGCTTTAACATGGTGGAATTCAGACGATCTTTTATTTCAGACGATCTTTTATTTCGACGATCTTGTCAGTGGTTTCCTAGCCAATATCAGGACCAGTCAAATGTTTTTCGCTAGCCTCCGCCCAATATAGCGATGAGTGACACTTACAACTATACAAAGACTCAACTGAGCGGCTTTAATGCTGGTATGGTAGTTGATATTATATGAAAACTCATCCAACGGCGGTGAGTATCCCTATTTCTTCTGAAATCGATTACGCACACACGGAGCACATCTTTTAAAGTTTGGATAGTCCTTTTACTTTGACCGTTCATCTGGGGATGATATGCAGTGGTCATGTAAAGGCGTGTGCTCAAGGCTTCTTGTACAGACTGTCAGGTTCTTGACATGAATCGACTGTCCCTTTTTGTGAAAATGGAAACTGGCATACCATGCCTAGCCTTAATTCCCTTAATATTTAGCCTTGCACGCGTCTTACTTTTATCTGTCTCCTTTATTGGTAGGGAATGCGCGGATTTCGTCAAACGACTGACGATTATCATATAGTATCATAGTTGCTAGGTGTTCTGGGTAACATTGAAATGAAATCCATTGAAATTTGTTCCCATTTCCATTGAGGTATCTCGGGTTGTTATAACAATCCCGACGGTTTCTGATGTTCTGCCTTTACCTTTGAACATGTCAGGCATTTACCGACGTAAATAGCAATTTCTCATTTCATGTTCGGCCACCAGTAGAGTTCTTTCAGATCCTTATACATTTTATCCGAACCTGGGTGAATGGAGTACCTGGACTTGTGGGCTTCGTCCATAACCAACTCCCGTAAGTTACTAAAACATGGCACCCAAATTCTATTTGCAAAGTATAAAGTATCATCTGATTTTGGCTCTAATTGTCTGATCATTCCTCGTATAGCTTCACTCTAAATGTTTTCTTCTTTGATTGCCTCCTGTTGTGCCATCCGGATTTGAGTCGTGAGACTCGCATGAATTGTCAATCCTAGGGCACGAACACGGAGAGTTTTAACCCGTTCCTTACGACTCAAGGCATCTGCTACGACATTTGCCTTACCAGGGTGATACTTGATATCACAGTCGTAATCATTCAGTAGTTCTACCCAACGAAGTTGACTCATGTTGAGTTCTTTCTGATTAACGATGTGCTGGAGACTCTTGTGGTTTGTAAAGATAGTACATTTTGTACCATATAAGAAATATCTCCAAATCTTGAGTGCAAACACGACAGCACCCAATTTCAGATCGTGAGTCGTATAATTTTTCTCAGGTACTTTTAGCTGTCTGGATACATACTCTATGACTTTTTCTTCCTGCATCAATACACATCCCAGACCTTGGTGTGATGCGTCGCAATACACGATGAAATTGTCAGTTCCTTCGGGAAGGGATAGGATTGGTGTACTGCAAAAAAATTTTTTTTTGCTTCAACAATTGAAACGCTGATTCTTGTTTATCAGTCCAATCAAACTTTTTGTCCTTCTGAGGTAACGTGGTCAAAGGCAAGGCTATCTTTGAAAGATTCTCGATAAATCGCCTGTAACATCCTGCCAAACCCAGAAATTTACGCACCTCAGTCGGAGTTCTTGGTGCTTCCCAGTTTTTGATAGCTTCAATCTTGGTTGGGATTACGTGAATACCCTTCTTATTGATGACGTGTCCGAGAAAGTGAACCTCTCGAATCCGAAACTCACACTTAGAGAATTTGGCATAACGCTTCTCATTCCGGAGTAGTTCAAAGATTGATTTCAAATGATGTTCATGTTCCTCCTTGGTTTGTGAATATATTAATATGTCATCGATAAATACAATCACGAATTTATCCAAATATAGCCTGCACACGCGGTTCATTAGATCCATGAAAACGGCCGGTGCAATAGTCAAGCCAAATGGCATAACTAGGAACTCGTAGTGACCGTAACGAGTCCTAAAAGTCGTTTTTGGTATATCTTCTTCCTGAATTTTCAGTTGAGGATATCCTGATTGTAGATCAATTTTAGAATAGAAACTGGACCCTTGAAGTTGATCAAACAAATCGTCTATTCGAGGAAGAGGATACAGGTTTTTGATTGTCAGCTTGTTCAACTCCCGATAATTGATGCACCTTCTAAAGGTTCCATCCTTTTTCTTTACAAACAGGACCGGAACTCCCCATGGTGAGAAACTCGGTCTTATGAAAAAAAATTACTCGACGAGGTGTCCAAGTTTTTGTTGTATATTGGGTAGAAATGAAAAAGTATGAAAATGAAACTTTATGTTTGTCCCTCTTATGCTTTTCGAAAGCATTTTCCCGGACTAAGACTTTTCTCTTATTTCAGGTTTCATGTTTTCTATGATTTTCCTCTCTATGTGCCTTCATGGAGCTAGGAATTGATGTTCCTTGGGAGCTCTTATTTGTGAACTTCGAGTCTAATCACCACTTTACCCCTTTGCTCGCCCTACCTTTCGAGGCAGACTAGCCTTTGGGTTGTAGCGTCCTGATATGTAAACTCATGTCTCGACTACCATACCTTCAAAGTATGTAAGCCATACGAAGTTTGATGTTTGTTTGGGATATTCATATTCCGTCTAGCTGAGGGAATGAATAATAATACTGTAAGAATGGTCTCATCGAATTAGTGTTTTCCCCAAAATGGGCTATGGGTTTGTCAACTCATTAAGTTGGCAGAAAGAGTTGATAGTCAACTATTAGTCATACGGTGTGTATGCACTCCTTTAGTGTTTGAATGGTACTTTGGTGACTTACCATTACGTATTCCACTCATTCAGGTTATAGCCTTAAAATCCTTAGCACAAGGATAAACTTGAGGTAATGAGTGTTGAACGTCGAGGCTTTTGTATTCTAACTGAGTCTACTCTAAGAGATCATTTCTTAACAATAGATGCTCTAGAGCTTCCCAATTATAGAAAACTAGAAGTGAAAGATGCAATCACACCTCTCTTCTAGGCTAAATCTGGGATCCATCCAACAAGATGAACTTTGGGGAAGTGCGAGTATAAAAGAGTAATAAATTATTCTTCTCAACTCTTTGTGGACAGTGGCCTATTGTGAATAGTTCGAGTTTACGTCCTTTATGCATATCATGAGCTAATGAGATTAGCATGAGATTCCGCATTTGGGACTCCTTTAAGGGTTTTGCATGTCGTTTTGGTTAGTGCGACAATAGTCGTTAGTCCACACTTAGGTTTCTTTGGCATTCGTTTGAGCATCAACCCCGGCTTATCTATTGCAGAGAGAATAGTCAGACTTAAAGGTATATTGAATGTCAATGGTTGCGAGAGCAATCCTGTTTGACCGACATTCTGAAATGTCTGATTTCCTACTTGTCTCATGACGAGCTTCCACAATATCCATAAGTGCCATGTGTATGCGGGTCAGAATAATACCCTGCCCTATTACTGAAGTTAGTGCATAACACTCTTGGCGTAACTTTCAAGCAATTGTGAGATTGAACTATATGATGGATCCTGAGATTATGCCATAATCTCCCACAATAGTTGTGCAATTACTGTAAGTGTTAGTTGTGGTAACGCTCAATTTGAAGCATTCCTGACAAGTAGAATCTCAAAGAGTGAATGTGCGAATTTCTTCGTCGTTCAGGATTTACTAAGGATTGGTTGAATTCAATTTGAATTTCTCTCGTTCCTCCAAAACTAGGAGAATGCTTTGTGAGCACCAAATTGAGAAGTCTGATTTGTTGAGATCCAATCCTTAATCAAGTGATTGAGAACATGAGTTGATTATCAGCTTAGACAGCAAGACTCACTAAAGTTCCCATGCACTGCAAATTATGATTACGTGTGCACCCGTAATGATGATTTGCCTTGCCTGATCCCTATAGTGTTTCTTCTATCCCTAGCTTTTAATCAAAAGTGATTTGAAAAGATCATTAGATTGCGTTTGCACATTTGTACAGGAATGTGTATTGTTTTATCGGATTACTCTTAATTATGTGTACCAATACTCATGAATCTGCCGAATATGGCAGTTGTCGGATGAGGCTAAGGGTAGAGAGGCACCACCAGTGTCTCTTAAAAAAATGTGCATGGTGAAATTCAGGCACAATATGTGTTGGGCAGAGATCCTCAAACGAGTGTCGAGCAACTCATGCTCCAAGTCTGTATATATGCATGGATCCACATGATCCTGATGTATGTCTGGGTCTCCTGACCCTTGGAGTTCTCTCCCATTTAGTCCTGCTTATTCACCTTGAATTCCCTTCTGTCTGGGCAATCATGCCTGCCATATAACATGGCGAGAGTCTAGGCATCCGATCCGACAACTTATGAAGAAGAGTATTTATACCACAAATACGTTAGAAAGATAGTTGCCTCCATAGCTGGAGTAGTTGTGGTGCAGGTATAGGTACAGATTCTGGTACGAGTTCAACCTGTTGTGATACCAAGATCGGTAACTGACGATCGCCGCCGTCGTCGTTAAAGCTCAGCTCGTAACTCGATCTTCTAAGGTTGCAGTATGCTGAGTACCTGTTATTCTTGACTCGTAATCCGAACAGTAACATGTTATAAGTGTTTATTATTTCCACATTATTGTATGTGTTTAAGTGTTCACTACATGTGCCATGTAATTGTATTAGTGTAGCTAATGGTACCCTAGTGTAACTCCATACACTAATAGTCTACACAAATTGTTCGGCAACGGTTGGAATTCCTATGCTCAAGTCTTGGGTGTTTTTAGTGTGATGCAAGTCTTAGAAATCTTGGTCCCTAAATGAGTCCGGTTAGAGCCTAGGTATCACTAAGGACACCTAATTCGCTAAAACCATTGCTCTGATACCAATCTGTCACACCCCCATATTTTATTTACTTATTAAATAAATACAGGTTGTAACGATTGGTTCATTACACGATAGCGGAAGCTGTAATAATGATTTCTAAGACTTGATTACATATACAATTACTAAAACTAAGAAATACTATGATCTAAGTTCTTCTAGATCACGACAGACTTGAGACTTGATATTCTACGTCCTTCCAGCTACTAGGAATTGATCCAACATAGCTAGCCTATTCCAACCGCGCCATGGCTAGAGGTCACCTGAGAAACATACTTAAAATTGTCAACACAAAGGTTGGTGAGTTCACAGAGTTAGTTATATTAGTGCTTATAGTTTTTCCCGAAAACATGTACATGACTTTACCGTCATAAATAATAAGTAGTTTTCATTTGAAAACATGCCCATGACTATACCGTCATAAAATAAGTAGTTTTCCTTTGAAAACATGCTCATGACCTATCCGTCATGAAATAAGTAGTTTTCCTTTGAAAACATTACCATGACTTAATCGTCATAACTCCAATGTTTAACATGATTATTTTAACCTGATCAGTACTCTTTCTTTTAAACCTGATCACTTTAACCTGATCAGAATTCTTTACTTTAAACCTGATCACTTTACCCTGATCAGAACACTTTTGTGTAAAACCTGATCATTTTAACCTGATCAGAACTCTTTTGATAAACCTGATCACTTTACCCTGATCAGAACTCTTTTGTGTAAAACCTGATCATTTTAACCTGATCAGAACTCTTTTGATAAACCTGATCACTTTACCCTGATCAGAACTCTTTTGTGTAAAACCTGATCACTTTACCTTGATCAGAACTCTTTTGTGTAAAACCTGATCATTTTAACCTGATCAGAACCCTTTTGTGTAAAACCTGATCATTTTAACCTGATCAGAACCCTTTTGTGTAAAACCTGATCATTTTAACCTGATCAGAACCCTTTTGTGTAAAACCTGATCACTTTAACCTGATCAGAACCCTTTTGTATGTATTACCAATGAATATGATTACTAATCCGATCTATTGACCCCATTTGTAAGCTTGCAAGGAATACAAAATAGTATGTAATGTACGAGACCGTAACCAAACCCCAACTTTCTGTGCCTCCCCTCGCCTTTCTGCGAGTAAGACAATATGCGGTCATTCGGCCATTTTGACCCCTGGTTAGCGCGACTAACCATGACCGGAGGCGTCACCCCCAATAGTACTATTCATATAATCCCGGGCTAAATCCATAGCTAATGGTTACTAATTTATTACGAGGACTTTAAGCGCTTTATTGTTCCCTCAATACATACATACGGTCAGATCATTAGTTCCATTCATTTATACACAAAAGTCTTTTACAAGTATGTTTCCACCCCAAATCATTTCAAAAACTTAGAAAAAGGGGATTAGTGAAACTCACAAGGAGTTAGACCTAAATGTTCATGATGTCAAACTTGGAAGCAAATGTAATTCATGTTTTCAAACATAACAAGTAAGTATGTTTCTCCCCCGATGTTTACAAAACAGTAAAGAGTTAAAAGGGGGCCGTGAACTCACCTTGTGTCCGATGAAATCCTAGCAAACCAACTTGTGCTAGTTCTTGTATATCCGTACCCTAATCACACAAGGGTACTAATGTGTTAAACTACCCGTCTTATACGTAAGTTGTTCAATACTTGTTTTGTTATAAAACAGATCTTAGCTACTGCCCAAAGTGACTGATGAACAGATGTCGAAACTTCCTAGTTTCGATTGCGCAGATTAGATATCGAAACTTCCTAGTTTCGAATGAGCAAAAACTGGTATCGAAACTACCTAGTTTCGATTGGCAAGAAGGGTATCGAAACTACCTAGTTTCGATTGAGCAATATGTATCGAAACTACCTAGTTTCGATTGAACAACTAGTATCGAAACTCCTAGTTTCGATTGAGTAAACTTGTATCGAAACTCCTAGTTTCGATTGAATAGGTATCGAAACTCCTAGTTTCGATTGAATAACAGGTATCGAAACTCCTAGTTTCGATTGAACAGGTATCGAAACTCCTAGTTTCGATTACTGCACTTTGATTGACAGAATTCGTCCTGTATATTTTTATGTTCAAATCTTGAATTTGACACATTTTTTTCTTGTTATCTTACTTGCGTTTGAACGATTTGTATGTTCAGCTACGATTTTAAAGAAAATGAAATGGATAATATCGAGTTTTTACCTCAAACAGAGAATGATGATTTTCAGGGAAACAGAGAATGATCTTGAGCTCCTTATCTTGATTCTTGAGACAACACTTGGAACTCTTCTTATAGCACCGAAATACGGTGGATTTTTACCTTAAACTGGACTTCGACTTGAAGGAGAATTGGGAATTTGCCGTAAGAAAATGAGAAGTATGAAAGGGATTGTGGGATTTCGATTGAGGAGGTATGGTTTTTATCTGAATTTGAGTGAATTAGCAAGTGGGGGAATGGCTCCCCTGACTTTCGGTCGAGAAAGTCAAGCAAGTGGGTTGGGATTTAAATAAATCAAACCATTTGATTTAAGTGTAATTTTAACCACTAGTGTTCGTATTTAGTCGGGTTATCCTGGTACGTGAACCGGTAACTCCTAGAATTACCAAAATATGAAATGAGACCATGTACGGTTTTTGTTAGGCCTTAATGTCCTTGTTTGTGAAATTAAGTAAATCACAAAAACAATTATAATGTAAACTTGTTTATAACATGTACGGATATTGACCTGAATTGTCGGGTGTCACACATATGAACTCATCTATTTTGTATCCTTGTCTTTTGGAACAATGTATTGTGTATGTTTTAACTATTTATGTGTTGGTTAATGTTGTGATAATGATTGTTTACATTTGATGTTGTTGTATCCTTTATGTCATGTTATATCATTATTATTATATAACGTTGTTTCTTTTTAAATGTCATCTTAGAAAGAACACCATGGCAACTAAGCAAAGGATGCCCCATGAAACCACTGGTGATAACAACGAGACGATTTCCCCAAACGTGGAGCAACTCATATCAAAGCGGGTAGCTGCCACCCTGGAACAGTATGAAGCCAATCGAAATAGTGGCGGAGGGAATGGCATCGGTACCGGCGGAGGAGGTGCAGGAGGTAGCGGCACAGCCGGAGGTTCTGGAGGTAATAGAATAAATAATCACAACCGTAACACATAGTCATGATCCAAATTAATGACGTTGTTAAAATAAGTGACTTGTGATCCTACAGATGCTTCGAACAGGAAGTGCACCTATAAGGCCTTCCTATCCTGTAACCCTCGCAACTTCAATGGCACCGAGGGTGCAGTAGGCCTGATGAGGTGGATAGAAAAGATGGAATCGGTTATTGATATCAGTGAGTGCACTGCTGATTGCATGGTGAAGTATTCTACTTGCACGCTCACCGATAAAGCTTTAACATGGTGGAATTCACAAGTAAAGACCTTGGGAAGGCAGGCAGATTATCAGTTATCATGGGAAGATTTGAAAGTCATGATGATCGAGGAATACTGCCCTCGAAACGAGTTGCAAAAGATCAAGACAGAGATGTAGAATCTAAAGATGATTGGAGATGATGTGGCTGGGTACACCGATTGTTTCAATGAATTGGCAATTCTGGTACCCCACATGGTCACGCCAGAACATAAGCTTGTGGAAAGATATTTGTGGGGCCTTGCGCCTCAAATTCACAGCATGGTAACTTCATCAAATCCGATGGACGCCAAGAGTGTTATAACTTTAGCATTCAAGTTAAGAGATGATGTTGTGCGTAATGGATCATTTGGGAAGAAATATAATGAGGAAAGTAAATCTGGAGAGAAGAGAAAATGGATGGGAAATCCGAGTAACAGGTCTGGGAAACAAGGAATTAAGAAGCAGGAAACGGTAAAGGCTTTTGCAGCCAACACAGTGGAAAGGAAAGGGTATGATAGGGGCCTACCGAGGTGTAACAAGTTTGGATATCACCATGGGGGTGGGTGCATCAAGTGTGGGAAATGTAGTCGGTTTGGACACACTACACAGAACTGTATAGTCAATACCAACCCCGCAAGCAAAGCAAAGCAAGGATGTTTCAAGTGTGGTGATCTGGGGCACTTCAAGAAAGACTGTCCCAAGTGGAAGAACCAGAACAACGCTCAGGCACCGGGGAGGGCATTTGTGATGGGTGCAGGGGACGCACGCCAGGACCCGAATATTGTCACTGGTACGTTCCCGAAAAATAATCACTATGCCTCTGTACCTTTTGATTCGGGTGCGGATATGAGCTTTGTGTCAAATGATTTTAAATCTTTACTCGGTATTAAGGCCAGCAAACTAGAACAAAGATATACAATTGAATTAGCAAATGGGAAATTGATAGAAACCGGAGAGGTCATTAAGGGTTGTACTTTATCTCTAGAAAACCATACATTTAGTATAGACCTTCTACCTGTTAATATGGGAAGTTTTGATGTTGTTATTGGCATGGATTGGTTATCGAAGAATCATGCCGAGATCGCGTGCTTTGAAAATATTGTATGTGTCCCACTACCAAGAGGAGAAATTCTTTCAATTCAAGGCAAAAGGTGTAGAACGATGTTGAAGATGATAAACTGCATGAAAGCTCATAAGTATCTACGTAAGGGTTATTGCGCATTCCTGGCCCATGCTGTCGAGAAGAAACCCGAGGATCGTCGACTTGAAGACATACCGATTGTTAGGGATTACCCCGAGGTATTTCCTAAATACTTATCAGGCTTACCGCCACCAAGACAGGTTGAGTTCCGGATCAACCTAGTACCAGGAGCCGCACCAGTTGCACGATCGTCGTACCGTCTAGCACCATCTGAGATGCAAGAGTTATAAAGTTAACTGCAAGAGTTACTTGATAAAGGCTTCATAAGACCGAGTTTCTCACCATGGGGAGCTCCAGTCTTGTTTGTAAAGAAAAAGGATGAAACGTTTAGGATGTGTATTGATTACCGAGAGTTGAACAAACTTACAATTAAAAACCGGTATCCGCTTCCTCGAATAGAAGATTTATTTGACCAACTTCAAAGTTCCAACTTCTATTCTAAGATTGATCTACGATCAGGGTATCAACAACTGAGAATTCAGGAAGAAGATATACCAAAAACGGCTTTATAGAACTCGCTATGGTCACTACGAGTTTCTGGTTATGCCGTTTGGCTTGACAAATGCACCGGCCGTTTTCATGGATCTCATGAACCGCGTGTGCAAGCCATACTTAGATAAATTCGTGATTGTGTTTATCGATGACATATTAATATATTCACGAACCAAGAAGGAACATGAACATCATTTAAAATTAATCTTGGAACTACTCAGGAATGACAAACTTTATGCCAAATTCTCTAAGTGTGAGTTTTGGATCCGAGAAGTTCATTTTCTTGGACATGTCATCAATAAGAAGGGTATCCACGTGGATCCGTCCAAGATTGAAGCTATCAAAAACTAGGAAGCACCAAGAACTCCGACTGAGGTGCGTTAATTTCTGGGTTTGGCAGGCTATTACAGGCGTTTCATCGAGAATTTTTCAAAAATAGCCCTGCCTATGACCACGTTGACCCAGAAGGACAAAAAGTTTGATTGGACAGATAAACAAGAATCAGCTTTTCAATTGCTGAAGCAAAAGCTTTGCAGTGCACCAATCCTATCCCTTCCCGAGGGAATCAACAATTTCGTCGTGTACTGCGACGCATCACACCAAGGTCTGGGATGTGTACTGATGCAGAGAGAAAAATTTATAGCATATGCATCCAGACAGCTGAAAGTCTATGAGAAAAATTATACGACTCACGATTTGGAATTGGGTGCTGTCGTGTTTGCGCTCAAAATTTGGAGACATTACTTATATGGTACAAAATGTACTATCTTTACGGATGATAAGAGTCTCCAGCACATCTTTAATCAGAAAGAACTTAACATGAGGCAACGCCGTTGGGTAGAGCTACTGAATGATTACGACTGTGATATCAAGTACCACACTTGTAAGACGAATGTCGTAGCAGACGCCTTGAGTCGTAAAGAACGAGTTAAAACTCTTCGTGTTCATGCCCTAGGATTGACAATTCATACGAGTCTCACGACTCAAATCTGGACGGCACAACAAGAGGCAATCAAAGAAGAGAACATTCAGAATGAAGCTTTACGAGGAATGATCAGACAATTAGAGCCAAAATCAGATTATACTTTATACTTCATGAATAGAATTTGGGTGCCATGTTTTGGTAACTTACGGGAATTGGTTATGGACGAAGCCCACAAGTCCAGGTACTCCATTCACCCAGGTTTGGATAAAATGTATAAGGATCGAAAAGAACTCTATTGGTGGTCGAACATGAAAGGAGAGATTGCTATTTATGTCGGTAAGTGCCTGACGTGTTCAAAAGTAAAGGCAGAACATCAGAAGCCGTCGGGATTGTTACAACAACCCGAGATACCTCAATGGAAATGGGAGCAGATTTCCATGGATTTTATTGCAAAGTTACCCAAGACATCGAGCGTGTATACTATATGGGTAATCGTCGATCGTTTGACGAAATCATCTCATTTTCTGCCCATCAAATAAACGGATAAAACCGAGAAACTTGCAAGGCTTTATATCAAGGAAATTGTGGCTAGGCATGGAGTGCCAATTTCTATTATCTCTGATAGAGACAGCAGATTCGTATCTAGGATCTGGAAATCATTACAAGAAGCCATGGGCACACGCCTTGACATGAGCATGGCATATCACCCACAAACAGATGGTCAAAGTGAAAGGACCATTCAAACTTTAGAGGATATGCTCCGTGCGTGTGCAATTTATTTCAGAGGAAATTGGGATACTCATTTGCCGTTGGCTGAGTTTTCATACAATAACAATTACCACACCAGAATCAAAGCCGTTCCGTTTAAGGCTTTGTATGGTCGAAAGTGTCGTTCACCGCTATGTTGGGCAGAGGTTGGAGACAAGCATTTAACTGGTCGTGAGGTTATTCAGGAGACCACTGACAAGATTTTAAAAATCAAGGATCGTCTGAAGGCAGCCCGTGACAGGCAAAAGAGTTACGCGGATAACAAATGAATACCATTAGAATTCCAAGTTGGGGACCGGGTCATGTTGAAGGTCTCACCTTGGAAGGGAGTTGCAAGATTTGGCAACCGTGGCAAGCTTAACCCTAGGTACATTGGACCATTTGAAATATTTGCTAGGGTTGGCCCTATAGCATACAAGCTCAAGTTGCCATAGGAACTAAACAATGTACATGATACGTTCAGATTTACGTAGACGATATCATCTTCAATTCTACAAATGTTAGGCCACAAATCCGGGAGGTCTCACGTGTTGGATTTACTCATTAGCAAACAGTTCTTAAACTTCAAATATCATTAAAGCAGCGGAAATAAACGTCATTACTTTGTCTCAAATTAACAACCAACTCGAACATTGTTTAATACATTCAACATTCTCAAACATTCTCAATGGATGCCAGATCTTTAATGTCAGGTAACTCTTCCGAATAGCCAAGTAGCATCCACTCATCCTCCATCTAATCCTTAACCTGACATGCATACTAAAAGTCAGCTAATGCTGGTGAGTTCAAGTCTTTCATTCGTTATAGGAAAATGGTTTCATCGTTTGTTCATTCGTTAAAGTTAAATCTGTGACACCTAGCATTTCAGGTCAATATCCATATCGCATAATTTCACGTTCATGATTTATATTTCCTAGTTTATTATCATGACAAAGTATTGTCAGGGAGTCTAGCAAAGGAACACACAGTATATTTAGTAATTTTTTTAGAATTACTAAGAAATAAGTAATTTTAACCCGCAAGGTGCGTTCGTTGGTGATTAACAAAATTTTTATTCCCCTAAAGTATAGTAATACGTCTTAATATAAATACATAAATATTGATGACAAAACTATTAAAAGTGGATACAAAAATGTTTATTTCATGGTGATAAGCTATTTTTGTGTGCGTACATATATATTATAGTTAAAGTATTAACTATGACGGGTTAAATTAGTAAGACTATTAAAAATAGTCAAGATACAAAAATATAGGGTTTTTGACATTTAAAAATTCGTACACCGAGTGTTAAATCACGGGATCACATACCGGGTATATACTACCTAAAAACCTATCAACTAAATGTTAGATTTAAACTACACCGCCCTAACCCCCTTCTCGGCCGAGAACCACCAAGTGGGGCCACCTAGAGGTGCTCAAAAGAACCGGAACCGAATCCGATCCGATGGATTATCCGAAACCGGATCCGTCTAGAACCGGTTTTTTTGGGACCGGACCGGATTTTGTGAGAACCGGCGGATCCAGAACCGGTTCTGGTTTTTTTGATGGACCGGATAAAAATCGGACAAAAATCAGACAAAATGGAACCGGTTTTTTTCGGACAATTTGGAACCGGTTCGGAACCAGTTATAGCCGTTGGAAGAAAAAAAAATGGCTATATAGCCGTTTTTTTGTTTTGTTTTTTGTTTTTAAAGCTTGAAACTTAGTATAAATAGGTATTGGGTGTATGGGTTAGTTCACCACAACATTCTAGCTCTCAAAAATGCTCTCAAAACGCAAAAAAAACGCTCACTTTGCGCAAAAAAAAACGCTCTCATGGCTTCCGCTTCCGCAAGCACTCAAAATTCGATTAGTGGTTCTACTAGCGATGTCACGGTTGTGTCAATACTTCCTTGCTCCCGAAACCAAGAGATATGGGCTTATTTCGATTTATGCAAAATGTCGAACGGTTCGCAAAAGGCTCGTTGCAAACGTTGTGGTAGAATTTTGGGTGCGGCGGGAAATAGCACTTTGAGGAAACATATTGCTAGTCACGCAAAACACACTCAAGGTGAAGATCAAACTCAAATTGGTAGGGATGGAGGAGTTTGGCAATACAATGTCGAGAGGGTTCGTGAGAGAATGGCACATTTCGTCATTCAAGAAGGATTGCCTTTTGATCACTTTGATAATCCGCGTTTGACGAGGATGATACAAGAGACGCTTCAACCGAGTTACACAAATGTAAGTCGTTCTACTTTGAGAAGAGATTGTTTAAAAATGTGGAAAAGAGCTAAAAAAGAATTAATTTTAGGTTTTGAAAATTTAAATACCGGCATTAACTTAACAACGGACGTTTGGTCCGCTCCACATGGTTTACCCGAATCGTACCTTTGCGTTACCGCACATTGGGTTCAACCGGAGTCGTGGCAAATGATGAAGCGTACGATTGCGTTTGATTATTTTGGATATCCACATACCGGTGAAAACTTATTTTATATTTTAGACTCGGTCATTCAAACTTATAAAATTCAACCAAAAATATTTTCAATATCTTTTGATAACGCTTCAAATAACACAAACGCGGTGGAAAAATTAAAAATAAAATATGAACCGCCTTGTAACGGTGTTTTCTTTCATAGTCGATGTGTTGCGTGAAGTTTAAAGTGATGGTCTAAACGTCCAAGAAATAAGAGACGTAAAAGAAAATTTTAAAGTGATGTTACGTGAAGTTTTTAGCACAAGCAAAAAAAGATATATAAACTATAGAAACTTGTGCCAACAAACGGATTTCATCTTTTTAGGTCCGAATTGGGACGTACCTACTAGATGGAACTCGACATGGAAAATGTTTGAATAGGCCTTAAGGCAAAGATTTACTTTAAAACATTTCCATGATGAACTTGTACAAAAGAAACGTTGTTCACAAAAATTTGATAATATAAGTTGGGATATGAACGAGAAACTAACTAATTTACTTGAGGTTTTTAAAAATGCAACTACATGTTTATCGGGAGTTTATTATCCCACATCTTCGCTAATACTTCAATAGTTATACTTAATATGTAATAAATTAAAAGAGTTTGAATATCACGGCCCTATTTTTGAAAAAATGATAAAACCTATGAAAGCTAAATTTAAAAAATATTTTTCGGAAATGCCGGCCGTTGTTACATGTTCGGCCGCCTTAAACCCAACGATTAATGTAACCGGTGTTGAAACATTAATTGGATCAATATCAGACGATTTAAATATGTTCGAGGAAGACCCAAATTTTGAATCAAAGACAATAAGGGACTTCAATTCGGCTTTTAATAATATGTTTGATTATTATTTACGCAAATATGGTGGAAGTGGTGATCCATCAAACATACGTGAATCAATGGCTTCGGGTTCAAGTTCTAGTAGTTCAAGTAACCCGATACTAAATTTATTTAACACTTTAAGAAACGAAAATAATAAACGAGACCAAGTAGTGATCTTGGGAGATATCAAGCAACCGACTTTTTTTCAACTCTAAGATCCGAAGAGTTTGAAAACTTTGATATCTTGAGTTGGTGGCAAGGAAGGGAATCCCAATATCCCGTTCTAGCCACAATAGCCCGTGACCTACTAACCGTCCAAGCTTTTACGGTAGCTTCGGAATCTGCTTTTTCTCTTAGTGGCAGGGTTTTATCTATTCGAAGAACGAGGCTTACACCGGAATCTATGGAGATGTGTATTTGCTTGAAGGACCATTTGGATGCCGCCGAACGTGTACAACATGTTGCAAAACTAGACGGCGATACATGAATTCGAAGTAGAACAAGGGGCGGCGAATCCACTTTCGGACGAAGAACAAGCTTATGATGAAGCCCAACGTATCTCAAGCGAAGAAGAATGAAAACCGATGTTACGAAGACTACGACGAAGAAGATTGAAAACATAATAAATAATATATATTTTGTGATTCAATTATGTTTTTTTTATTTTTTTTACGAACTATTGTTAAATCACTTAAAAAGAGCTACAAAATAAATAAAACATGTATTTTATAGTGTATCTTTGTTAATTTTTTTAAATTTTTTTTTCTTTTTAGAAAAAAAATCCGGTGGAACCGGTTTTTTTTTGTCCGGTCCGGACCCAATAGGTTCCAAGTCTCCACTCTCTTAATCGGATCCGATCCGGAACCGGTTCCATGGGATCCGGTTGTTGACCATCGTTGACGGAACCGGTCCGGATCTGATCCGGATCCGTTTCCGAAAAAAAACCAGTTTGTGCACCTCTAGGGCCACCCACACCAAAACTCTAACCTAATCTAATGATGGTGTCATAAGAACCATACTTATTCAAACTTTCATACACTCAAAGATCAAGTTCATCACATCCACTAAACCTAGTAATCATTAGGTTGAAGACAACACTCCATCTCTCTTTCCCTTTCTCTATTTTGAACGGCAAATACATGCATACATACCATCATTCCAACTTTTCCATCCATACTTGTAATCATTTGGTTTAGATTAACACTCAATCCCTCTCTCTTCTCTCTTTTATACGACATATACACACACATGCACATATTTGCATCTTTTAAACCCAAGAACACAAGTCTAGAAAGTTAACTTGAAGCCTTGTAGATTCAAGGAAGATTTGGAGCCTAGAGGTCAGGTTTTGATAGCAAAAGAGAATCCATCACCTTCTACACGTTGTTTCTTCACTTAGCTTGACTAGTGGTGAGAACCCGACTCAAATTCTTTCTTTTTAACTTTATATTCTCGGTTAAAACATGTTGTTCACCATAAAAATCAAGGAGATCTAAAGAGTTAATGAGTTTTTATAAAAGCTTAACTTTATTAAGTTTAAAAATTAGGGTTTTTGTATAAATATATATATATGGGCCGAAAATAATGAAGTTATATGTATAATTTGTTGATTTGATCATTTTAATGATAAGTTGTTGTTGATTCGTGTGATGTCAATTTTTAAAGCAAAGAGAAACTAGAATATACATACATATATATATGGGCTGAAATAAGATAGTTTAATTCAACTAATACAGAATAACAAAATCTTTTCTAAATTTGATCTAAAATCAGGTTTTAATCAACTACATTTAGAAGAAGATTTTAAAAAATGGACAGCCTTCACATGTTCTGAAGGATTATATGAGTGGAATGTTCTTAGCTTTGGGCTAAAGAACGATCCTTCAATATTTCAAAGATTTATAGACAGTATATTTCTTAAATACAAATTTTGCCTAGTCTATATTGATGATATACTAGTAACAAGTGAAACAGTCCAAGAACACGAAACACATCCACAACAGGTATTTGAAGAAATAAAAAAAAATGGGATAGTAGTATCCAAGAAAAAGATGGAACTATTCAAAAGAAAGATCTCTTTCTTAGGACTAGAAATTGGTAACGGAAAGATCGAATTACAAGAACATATTTCTACAAAAATTCTAGACGTTCCAGAAAAACTCCTAATTTAAAACAGATACAAGTCTTTTTAGGTTTGGTAAATTATGCTCGAAAATTTATCCCAAATCTTTCGAGATTAGTAGGTCCATTATACAGTAAAACCACTAAAAATGGAAAGAGAAATTTCAATCAAGAAGATATTATCTGGATAAAAAGAATAAAAGAAAAGGTTAAAGAAATCAAACCCGTAGAACTACCACTCGTAACAGATTATATAATTATAGAAGTAGATGGATGCAAAGAAGGATGGTGAGTAGTTCTCCTTTGCAGACCAAACGTTCATATTTATAAAAAAGAAGAAAAAATATGTTCTTATCAGAGTGGAAGTTTCAAAACTGGAACCACTCGGACCAGTTTAGATTTTGAAATACAAGCGTTGATCAACGCTTTAGAAAAATTTAAATTATTTTTATACAAAGACTTTACAGTCAGAACAGACTGTCAAGCCATAGTAAAATTTATTAAAAACAATCAAAGTAAAAAAGACCAATAGGACAAGATGGGTAAATCTACAAAATATAATACAAGGTAGTGGATATACTATATACAGTTCGAACATATTAAAGGAAAAGATAATGGGATAACTGATTTGTTATCTCGTAATATTAACAAACTTCTTTGTTCAGATAGATAAAAAACAAAAAGGAAAAGAGAATATGGTCGTCAGACCCCGACAGTTTAAACAGAATCCATCTCCAATGAGCATTTCGTCTAATGATGATGAAGAAACAGAAAAGCTTATGAGCCAAGCTTTTCAAGCCGAAAAAATACACACTTCTAGACAAGCGGCTTTACCACAGACTACCTAAGTTTCGCAAAGTTCTAGACAGCTTCCTCCCTTCTTCCTTAGTTTTACACAACCTTCTCAAAGCCCAGTTACCTTTCCCAAAAACACAACCTATAAAAAACAAGTCCAAAACCTACTTCCTCCCATAATCCTACCATTAATTTTGGCTCTTATACCCTACAAATCTGCCATAACACACACACAAAGTTTCGTCACATTAATGGGATAAAGCTAACAGAAAAACAACAATGTTTAGTTGATAATTTATGGCATATTCAAACTATGCCTCATGCATCTTCCTTTAAAGTCCAAATTTTAAATGCGCTAAATATACTTCAGCGAACAGGGAGCTAAAAGCCCTGAAAAACAAAACCAGCCTCTGCCAAAGTTTACACATTATATAATTTTTTTAGGCACAAAAATCGATATTTTCAACAAATGATAGACAGTTACAAAGTATATACAGTGTCACGGCCCATTTTACAAAGGTTATCACAACTTCTCTGAGGCTCTAGATACAGCCAAAAATCATTTTGGCATAGACAGTTTTTTTATTAAGCCAGAAGAGGTTCAAACCTTCTCACAAGTTATAAAGATGAGTCATGAACATATTATAAAGACTTAAGAAGAAACAATTGCAAATCTGCAAAAACAACTTATACAGCTGAGAAAAAATACACAGTCTATACAAAGCCATTTTGAAAACAATATGTTAAAACAAAAGGTTGATATTCTCGAAGCTAAAAATATGCTGCTATTACAAAGGCTTGACAAAAATGAAAATAGTTACAGAAGCTATGACTCTTTCAGAGCTAGAATGCTAAACACACTCTGAAAAACTTGTCTTCAAACTGTGTTTGATCAGTTTCTAGAATTCGAACAGATAATATCCTAGAATATTAATACAGAATTCCCAATGGTACTATATGAATTAAGCTTAGACTCATGAAAATTGCCCAAAATGAAGAAAAATATAAAGGGGTAAGAGTTGTCGAAAGAACAGATGAAGACGGAGAGGGAACTTGCCTGCTCCTCCTTCAAATAAACCTCAAAGAAACAGACATGCCTCATGACCTAATTCTACAATTTTACCACAATGGTATGATTGATTATATAGAAATAGAACTAAACCCCAAAACAGAGGGAATTATAAATCTTTTCGGAGAAAAAATTTAAATGACCACCGGAAACATCTCTACACACGTATCCCCTCCATATATTGGATGCAAAATTTTTGCTTCTTTTCCTTTTGCCAACGACCACACATACAGACCTGCCAGAAAAAGGATTTTCATCAGCCATAAACTATCTGGCAAAGATTACCTAAAAAACCTCGCTATACAAACTGAGATACAATTCTCAGAACTTCACTGGGTTGACAACCTTGCTAGACTCGTCACAAAAAACCCTGAAAAGCATAAACAAAGAAAAGATACCACACATTTTATCACCCTAAACCAAAAAACTCCCACATTGCCAACAAGCTTTCACTGTGAATGATATCACCTTCTTGCTGAAGGACACTACATACAGATCTGGAGCCACAAAAATTGGAGCATGCTCCTACCCTTCATAGGAGAAGGAGAATCTCTCCAACTACAGCATATCCAGGATCTAGAAGACTACTATCTAAACCCAGATGACTTCAGTGATACAGACTCACCACCAACAATCACAGACACTCACAGAGAATTCTAAAGATTGAAAAAAGACGTATGCAATAACGTCAAAACCCACAGCCAACAAAGTCTTAATAATTCAACCGACAGTCTACAAAGCATCCTCCATTATTTACCGACAAACCTCTGTATATTAAAGAAAAAGTTTTTGTTGTTTAGCTACTTTAATTTGTAGTCGTTTCTTTTTCAACTTTTAGCTTAGTGCGTTATTAGTGCTTTCTTTTTAATTTTGTCTGTTTACTTAGTGTTTTGCCTATTTAAGGGCATGTTGATTCATTTGTAAGACACACCGAGAAAAATTAATAAGAATTTCTCTCTCAGTTATGAGCACTTAAACTCTCTCCTTTTGATTTCTTCTTGTAAACCCTTATTCTCTTAATAGTTTTCTCTAGTTCTTCATACTGGTTGGGGCATCAGAGATTTTTTACACATGCAATAAAACAAAAAACTTACAGTATATTTGCAGTGGATAGCAGCGGCGGATATAGCAGCGGATGATGATGAGTATTTGCAGGGTGGCGGCGGAAAGACTTTTTTTTATCTAGGATATAGTATGAAGAACTAGAGAAAACTATTAAGAGAATAAGGGTTTTACAAGAAGAAATCAGAAGAAGAGAGTTTAAGTGCTCATAACTGAGAGAGAAATTCTTATTAATTTTTCTCGGTGTGTTTACAAATGAAATCTCTTGTCTTTAAATAGGCAGAGTACTAAGCTAACAAACAAAAACTAAAAAGAGTGCACTAAGCGCACTAACTTTAAAGATAAAAAAGAAACGGCTATAAATTAAAGTAGAAAAACGACAAAAGACTTTTCTTTTATCTACAGGGTTGAATTATTGAGACTTTGTAAACTGTCGGCAGAATTATTGAGACTTTGCTGGCTGTGGGTTTTGACGTCATTGCATACGTCTTTTTGCAATCTTTAGAATTCTCTGTGAGTGTCTGGGATTGTTGGTGGTGAGTCTGTATCATTGAAGTCATCTGGGTTTAGATGGTAGTCTTCTAGATCCAGGATATATTATAGTTGGAGAGATTCTCCTTCTCCTATGAAGGGTAGGAGCATGTTCCAATTTTTGTGGCTCCGGATCTGTATGTAGTGTCCTTCAGCAAGGAGGTGATAGCATTCCCAATGAAAGCTTGATGGCAATGTGGGAGTTTTTTAGTTTAGGTTGATAAAATGTGTGGTATCTTTTCTTTGTTTATGCTTTTCAGGGTCTTCTGTGGCGAGGCTAGCAAGGTTATCAACCCAGTAAAGCTCTGAGAATTGTATCTCAGTTTGTATGGTGAGGTTTTTTAGGTAATCTTTGCCAGAGAGTTTATGGCTGATGAACATTCTCTTTCTGGCAGGTCTGTATGTGTGGTCGTTGGCAAAAGAAAGGGAAGAAAAGATTTTACAACCAATATATGGAGGGGAGACGAGTGTAGAGATGTTTCCGGTGGTCATTACAAATTTTTCTCCGAAAAGATTTATAACTCCTTCTGTCTTGGGGTTTAGTTCTAATTCTATATAATCAATCATACCATTATGGTAGAATTGTAGAATTAGGTCATGAGGCATATATGTTTCTTTAAGGTTTATTTGAAGGAGAAGCAGGCAAGTTCCCTCTCCGTCTTCACCTGTTCTTTCGACAACTCTTATCCCTTTATATTTTTCTTCATTTAGGGCAATTGTCATGAGTCTAAGCTGTAATTCATATAGTACCATTGGGAATTCTGTATTAATCTTCTGGGATATTATCTGTTCGAATTCTGGAAACTGATCAAACACAGTTTGAAGACAGGATTTCCAGGGGGTGTCTAGCATTCTGGCTCTGAAAGAGTCATAGCTTCTATAATTGTTTTCCTTTTTGTCAAGCCTTTGTAATAGCAACATATTTTTAGATTCAAGAACTCCGACTTTTTGTTTTAACATATTGTTTTCAATATGGCTTTGTATATACTGTGTATTTTTTCCCCGCTGTACAAGTTGTCTTTGCAGATTTGAAATTGTTTCTTCTTGAGTCTTTATAATATGTTCATGACTCATCTTTATAACTTGTGAGAAGCTTTGAACCTCTTCTGGCTAAATAAAAAATCTGTCTATGCCAAAATGATTTCTGGCTGTATCTAGAGCCTAAGAGAAGCTGTGATATCATTTGTAAATTGGGCCGTGACACTGTATAGACTATTCAACTGTCTCTCATTTGTTGAAAATATCGATTTTTGTGCCTCAAAAAATTATATAATGGGTAAACTTCGGTGGAGGCTAGTTTTGTTTTTCAGGGCTTTTAGCTCCCTGTTCGCTGAAGTATATACTTAGCGCATTTAAAATTTGGAATTTAAAGGAAGATGGATGAGGCATAGTTTGAATATGCCATAAATTATCAAGTAAACATTGTTGTTTTTCTGTTAGCTTTATCCCATTAATGGGATGAAACTTTGTGTGTGTGTCATGACAGATTTGCAGGGCATAAGAGCCAAAAGTAATGGTAGGATTATGGGAGGAAGTAGGTTTTTGGACTTGTTTTTTATAGGTTGTGTTTTTGGGAAAGGTAACTGGGCTTTGGGAAGTTTGTGTAAAATTAAGGAAGAAGGGACGAAGCTGTCTAGTACTTTGCGAAACTTGGGTAGTCTGTGGTAAAGCCGCTTGTCTAAAATTGTGTATTTTTTCGGCTTGAAAAGCTTGGCTCATAAGCTTTTCTATTTCTTCGTCATCATTAGACGAAATGTTCATTGGAGATGGATTCTGTTTAAACTGTCGGGGTCTGACGACCATCTTCTCTTTTCCTTTTTTGTTTTTTATCCATCTGAACAAAGAAGTTTGTTAATATTACGAGATAACAAATCAGCTATCCCATTATCTTTTCCTTTAATATGTTCGAACTGTATAGTATATCCACAACCTTGTATTATATTTTGTAGATTTACCCATCTTGTCCTATTGATCTTTTTACTTTGATTGTTTTTAATAAATTTTACTATGGCTTGACAGTCTATTCTGACTGTAAAGTCTTTGTGTAAAAATAATTTAAATTTTTCTAAAGCGTTGATCAACGCTTGTATTTCAAAATCAAAACTGGTCCAAGTGATTCCAGTTTTGAAACTTTCACTGTGATAAGAACATATATTTTTCTTCTTTTTTATAACTATGAACGTTTGGTCTGCAAAGGAGAACTGTTCCCCATCCTTCTTTGCATCCATCTACTTCTATAATTATATAATATGTTACGAGTGGTAGTTCTAAGGGTTTGATTTCTTTAACCCTTTCTTTTATTCTTTTCATCAATATAATATCTTCTTGATTGAAATTTCTCTGTCCATTTTTAGTGGTTTTACTATATAATGGACCTACTAATTTCGAAAGATTTGGGATAAATTTTTTAACATAATTTACCAAACCTAAAAAGGCTTGTATCTGTTTTAAATTAGTGAGTTTTTCTGGAAAGTCTAGAATTTTTGTAGAAATATGTTGTTGTAATTCGATCTTTCCATTACCAATTTCTAGTCCTAAGAAAGAGATCTTTCTTTTGAATAGTTCCATCTTTTTCTTGGATACTACTATCCCATTTTTTTATTTCTTCAAATACCTGTTGTAGATGTGTTTCGTGTTGTTGGACTGTTTCACTTGCTACTAGTATATCATCAATATAGACTAGGCAAAATTTGTATTTAAGAAATATATTGTCCATAAATTTTTTATTTATCTCAAAGCTAAGAACATTCCACTCGTATAATCATTTATTTTCCATTCTAATCCGCTAATTCCTCAGGATCTATTTTGACTGGTTCTATCATCTATATAGATTTTGACGCGATTGTATTAACTATTCCTTCTATGTTTACTTTATATTTCATTCATGCTCTGTTGCTAGCTTTTCCTAAGACTCCTATACTTATTACTATGTTATTTTCTTCATAATTTTCGTATCCTTTAGTTTGCAGAGCTATTTTTAGTTTTTGTAATTCTTTAATATCTTTTAGTATTCTAGGTGTATATATATATATATATATATATATATATATATATATATATATATATATATATATATTTGTTTGATTTGGTAAATGATTTGAAAATAACCAAATATATGGATACATGAATAAGAATGTTAATTTAATATATATATATATATATATGGATGTATTCTTGATGTTCGATGATTATGTTAATAAGTTATAGATTAGAAAAAGTCAAAATTAATACTTGAGGAAAAAGTAAAATATATGTGCATATATATGTGTTCAAATTTGGTAACATGGAATATTGTTAAGTTTGAAATAATATGTTCATATAAGAAGGTTAAACGTATATACGGTTGTATGATCATAAGTTGTAGAACTTGGAAAATGGGTAATAATGTGCATGTAAATATATATATATATATATATATATAAGTCATGATATATGAATGATGGAAAATTGTTAACTCGGAATGAGTTATGAAATGACTAAATAATAGAAATCATATATATATATATATATATATATATATTTTTATAACTTGTTTATATTTGATAACATGGAACGTTGACATGGGTGCATAAAGTGGAAAAATAAATAAATAAAGGATCGCATGTTATCGTGAAACATAGTTAAGCGCATGTTGAAATATGGATATACTTGTGTGCACATATTGATAGAAACAAATGCATGTTGAATGAAAACAAATTAAGAAATGTCGTTCAGAACAAGTAGTTGCATGTGGACATGTTAACTTGGTTTATGTGCACGTAGGGTAATGGACATGTGTAGAACGTACTTGAACGATATTTGTTATATTATATAAATATTGGTAAGAAATATATACGTGGACTAAAATATGAATATATTATAAGATGATGCAAAAATAATATTTATTTTTGATAAACATAACAAGTCACCAATATGGAAATATAATATTTTCTCGGAAAATAAGTAAGCGTCTAGACTGGAATAATAATCACCAACGAGTCGTCACGATAAAACAGTTTTATTAATTAAATACGTACTTAACGGGATTCGTTAAGTCGGGTGAACAACTTGCGTCTAAGACGGTTAGTCTTAACACTTAAGGTATTCTTGTGTATTTAGGGTACGGATAAGCGGGGTTTACGGTTATTCAAGTTTTTGCTAGCATTCTGTCAAGGTGAGTTTCACGTCCCCTTTTAACTCTTTACTGTTTTGTAAACATCGGGGGAGAAACATACTTAACTAATTATGTTTTTGAAAAACATAGATACTCTGGTTTAACTCCCTGTGAGTTGCACTGTCCCCTTTTTTTCTAAGTGTTGAAAAGGTTTTGGGGAGGAAATATATACTTGAAAACTATTTTCACATAAATGAATGAACAAAGACCATATCGTTATGTGTGCATTAAAGGAACAATTATAGAGCTCATAAAGTCCCCTAGAACAAACATATTTAGTAATCATTAGCTATGGTCTTAGCCTGGGATTATATGGATAGTACTATTGGGGGTGACGCCCCCGGTCATGGTTAGTCGTAACCAGGGGTCCATATGGCCAAATGACCGCATATCGTCTTATTCTCGTGGTGTAGCGAGAGAGGGGTATTCATTGTCATGGTTTGGTTACGGTCTCGTGAATTTACATATTATTTTTATTCCTTGCAAGCTTACAAATGGGGTCAATTGGTCAGGAAATGTTCAATTCATTGGTTATATATATGTACTATTTGATCGGAAAACTTATTCATTTAAACGTTTGTAAAGTTGGAACTACAAGAATATTTGATCAAAACCTGTGAACTCACCAACCTCGTGTTGACACTTTTAAGTATGTTTTTCAGGAAATTGAGCTAGGTCGCAATGGTTAGCAATGTAGGATTACATGCATGCATGAACGGATACGGCTTTTTGGGGGATTTCCCTTGTATAACTCATTGTTATGGCTCATACTTGTGAAATCTTAATCTTTTGTAAACTCAAATAGATATTTTGGGATATAAAACTTTAAACTTGATTTTGTATCCAATCATTATGTATGTGTTTGCGGTAATCATATGCTTCGAAAACCAACGAACGTTATGCATCGCGTTTCCGCCTAGGCGGGGTGTGACAAAATCATTCTTTATAAAACAGGGCTCATCATTCTCATTCAACATTTAATCATTCAGTCATCATTAAAACATAATTTAACGAAACATTCATTCAACATTTAACATCTATTTAACATTTTACATTCATTAAAGTCATATATTTTATCATCTAAATCTATATCATCGTTCGTTTCATTTATTTCATTTCGTTTCTAGTTCTTTCATCGCCCTCATGACTCTTAGGTCCATAAGGTAATTTCATCGCCCTGACGACTCATAGGTCCATAAGGTAATAGCATCGCCCTTACGACGCATATGTCCATAAGGTAATTCCATTTTTCCTTTACGGGTCACATTAACCCCGACTGACCACCGCCACTACCTTCGCTAGTTGCACAACCGTAATTACCTATAATATGCCACATAGGCACTATCCTTGTTAGACTTATGGCACTATGGCTTTCCCAAAGATTGCCATAAGGCTGGGAAGTACATTCCCAGACTTCTTTCGTCAATTCATTCATTCGACAGATTAGACATGTGATGACTTCTTTAAAACATTTGCCCATTTTCTTTTCATAAAACATTTCATTCATTCGTAAACCCTTTCTTTCATTCAAAAGCCATTCCTTTATAAGATGTTCCATTTCGTAAACATTTCTTTTATAACCTTTCGTTTCATTAACGTTCTTGTTTCATAAATCGTTCATTTTTAATCATTTCATTTCATACGTTCGTCATTTCATAAACATTCGTTAAGTAGGCACATCACACTAGAAACAAGTAAATAGGGATTCTTGACTCACCTATTGGACTGTACGTAAGTCTGAAATGGACGTCTTTTACTGGTAGCGCGTTAAACGATCTGCATATAAGTCAATACATGAAATCTATCCATTCTAGGCTAGTGTCGTTGACACTAATGTTGTGACAGTGTCGTCACACGTTATTGTCGCCACATGTTAGTGTCGCCTTAACTTTCGTTAAGGACTTATCGTCATCTGTTTCGCCCATATTAGTGTCGTCATTTGGTTTTGGCGACACTCTTAGTATCGCCAGGGAATGACACGTGTCCCAGTCATTGGAAATCTTGGGAGTTACACCACTACTCCCGTCGTCTTCCCCTGACTAGTGTCGCCACTTGAAGGTGGCGACAGTATTAGTGTCGTCCGATGAAGATCTTCATCAAACAGGCTTGTTTTCAACCCAAGTTTCTAACTTTTTACGTCCAAATTGTTTGTTTAACTTCCATGAAGCTAAATCCGGGCTTTATACCCCATATTACACGTAAAAACCTTGTCTTTTAAGATCAAACTCTAGTTTTACCCTAAAACCCAATTAAACTGAAAACAGAGGTTTTAGGCTGGATTGTTACCTCAAAAGTTTTAGTTTCTTGTGGATTCTTTTTCAAAAACACTAGAGAGATGATTTGGGAGCAATCTTGGAGCAAAACACCCAATATCTTGACTTTCCCTCTCTAGAACTCTCTCTCTCTCTCTCTAGACGGATTTTGAAGCTTATGTTGGAATGGAGCTTGAATGGGGGTTAGTTAGGGTTTATCCCGTCCCCCTTGGGCCCAAGCCCGCCTCCCAAGAGCCCAATTCTTTTTTCCTTCGTTCCATTCCGCCTACTTTAAGTGTCAGGATTTTACGGATGTTACAATAAGTGATGCACTGTGCAAGGAGTTCGAGAATGTCATGAAGAAGAAATTCGAAATGAGTTCTATGGGGGATATGACCTTCTTCGTAGGGATGAAATTTAAGCAAGTTGACAACGATATCCTAATACACCTAGAGAAATATGTCAATGACATTCAACTTTGCTAATTCCAAGATTTCCATGACTCCCATGGTCGCTCGACCAGTTCTGACTCCAGATCCAAGTGAAGCAACAGTTGACCAGCATCTGTATCGGTCAATGATTGGCTTGTTATCGTATCTGACAGCAAGCCAACCAGACATAAATTTTTTGGTTTGTCAATGTGCACGGTACTAGGCTAATCCTAAACTCTCTCACTTAACAGCTGTCAAAATATTTTTTAAACACTTGAGGGGCAAGCCTAGGCTTGGTCTTTGGTATCCAAAGAATTTGGAATTTAAATTGTTTGTTTTTACTAACAGTGATCATGGAGGGGGTAACCTTGATAGGAAATCCACAACTGGAAAATGCCAGTTTCTAGGGGAGAGATTAGTGTCATGGCAGTGTAAGAAACAGACCACCATTTCTACATCCACTACTGAAGTTGAATATGTCGCCGCATCAGCATGTTGTTCTCAGGTCATCTGGATGCAATATCAATTGCTGGATTACGGTTTGAATTTCATTGATTCTCCTATTTTCTGTTATAATGAGGCTGCATTAAAGATTGTTAAGAACCTGGTACAACATTCCAAAACCAAGCATATAGACATTAGGGTGCATCATATTCATGATTGTTTTGAAAGAAAACTCATGCATCTTGAACAAGTGTCTACTGATGATAATGTTGCTGACATTTTTATAAAAGCTTTTGATCTGACCATATTTAACTTTATGGTTCAGTGTTTGAAAATGATTTATTTTGATTAGCAAGTCACAAGTTCGGTCTTCCAAAAATATTTTCTCTATTTTTCTTTGTTAGGTTAAAATTTTGTTTTGTTTCTTAGTTGTACAAAAGCAAACGTTTAAGGGGGGAAATTTGAAAAATACCAAAAAGATTTTATTTTATGTTTATGTGTCTCTTTAAAAATAAAAAATTTCAAAAACATTTCATCTTTTTTGCTGTTTAAAGCTTAAAAAAAATTGAGAATTATGTATGTTGGGAAATGATAGTACATCATTTTAGAGTTAGATTATCATGCGTAAGGCCTATATTTGAAAAGATTAGGATCTCTGTGTGATATGTTGATAGGTTCAGTTTTGACTGTAAAGATGGCATGTTAGTTATTCACTTAAACATCTAAGGTTATGTCTCGAGTAGGGAACATCTCATATATTAGTGTTATAGCTATTTCCTGTTAAAATTGAACACTTGATCATAATGACTGATGAACAATGGATTAACCATACTCAAACAGGCTTGCACAAACTGAGTCCATTCACAAAGGGGTTGCGAGTTGACTTATTTAATTGCCATTACCATCTACATCATATTCACCTACATCCATCACTATATCCATTACACTTATCACACATTACACATCCGCTCATCCATCTTTTCGATCTTGTTAAAACTCCTCTATTATGTGAAAACATAGACCTGGAGCGATCATCTCCTCTGTTATGTGTGAACATAGACCTGGAGCTGTCATCAACACGCATCTACGGAAACATAGACCTGGAGCTCTCATCACATTATACTTAAAAGACCATGAGCAAGGGTAGGTTTACCTGTTGAGTTGTGAGGTCCATTAAGTTCATCTTAATCTTACATAATTCAATTTAAACTTACACAGGTTTCTATGATATGAGTGTGGGACCCACTAAGTCATATAGAATATTACTTACAACATGATATATGTATTCATTGCATGTTTGTCAGTTAAGGTATAAAAGCCTGAGTTTTGATAGAAAACTATATTGGCGATTAACTAGACTTGTCTGAATAGATGAACAACTAATAAGTGTGCCTTAGTCTGCTTTGAAATGATATGATCCCATAACATAATTCTCTCAAAAACAGTGTGACACCCGATATTTCCAAATCATCGTCTGTGCACAACTTAAACGTGTGTACATTAACATGTTTCCTAGATCACTCGAAATCATACACTTGAACGATAAAAGGTCTAGCGAACATAATACATCGATCGTTTCATACCGTAATAATTATAAGAGTTACTGGTTCATGCTGATGTAAGATCCGTATAACACAAACGATAGTAAATATTATTATTACAAAGGAAAAATATTTACAGTCATATTCTAAATAAACGATCATGTTTCGAAAATTAAATCTTTAATATATATTATACGAAAATTCTCGTAAAAACATTACTAGAATTATCGTTGTAAATTGTTCTCTTAGGATGCGTATAAATGTGAGCGAACACATTTACAAATAAAAATATACGTAAACATGAACGCCTTCATTCAAGTTCGATTAACGCGTCTAAACTAAGATAATATATATATATATATATATATATGTGTGTGTGTGTGTGTGTGTGTGTGTATTATATTGACAACTTCGAAATTTATTTATTAAAGCGGGTATTAATTGCGGGTGGTATACCGCGTTTATACCAACCACATCACCATCAACACCAACTTTGTCATCATTGATGGCTAACCCAACACTTCACTCCAAATTCTAGTCGCAATGATGACGATTATGTATGGATTCACACTCCAACTCCATCATGATTATTTCTTATTCAACACTCCACCCTAGATGCCTTCATTATTATGATTTTGTTCAAATATGCACTCAACCTCTGTTTCATCTAATATATATATATATATATATGTATATATATATATATATGAACGTCCCGCACGATACGAACGTTGATGATAAATTCAAAAATAACTATTTTGAACCTACACTACACACACACTGGTATCTAATTCACACAATCTAGTTTACCAACTCCAATCATTTGTTCAACATTCCAAATCCCTTTAATATATGCCTTATTTTCGACACACACATCCAACTAAACTCCCTCGTTGTCATTTGAACTAGTACCAACTAATATCACATCTAATCATGAAAAAGATGATCATATGTTCAACCAAACACTCAAACACCTCACCCTTTCTTCTTTTCCCTTGTGATGTACGGCATCACCAACCCCCATCACACCACCATCTTTTGTTATCCAACATTCCACTTCATGTCCACTCCCTCATGATGATGAATCATTACATACAAGTCCACACTCCATCTGCTCTAGTATATATATAGGTGTATACAACAACAAAGCAAGAACTCTTTGCTTTGTATCCTTCCTCTCGGCTCACATAGCACACACACACACACAAATTCCAAGTGTCAAGCACTAAGAACCAAAGGAACATCATCTTCATTCGGTGATTTAAGGAACATTCAAAAGGAGATCTACATGGAATCAAGCTAGGAACCAAAGACCATTACCATTTCATCCACAAAAATCGCCGGTATAAAATACTACAAACCCTTCTCTATCTATAAATCTTAGTTCAAAAGTGCAAGTTCATCCAAACACCAAAGAGTTTTTATAATAATCTCCAAACTAAAAGAACTAATATAAAATTTGGGCTTGTTGGAAGTTTAGAACATATAATATGCGTGAACAATGTGTCGATATGCATGTATACAAGTATATGTTTTGTTATTTTGAAAAGCATGCTAGTATAACTTGATAAGTTGAATGTAACTATATGAAACGGTCACTAAATATATGGATATGTTGATATGTATATACACTAGATCATGTTAATGGACTATATCTAAAAGTGTAATAGTTCATGTATATGCATGTATAGTCGTATGTATGTATGTATGCATATAGTGGTGGCTAGAGACCACAGCCACCCTCCGACGTAGTCAGCAACCGGGCAACGGTGGTGAACCTTTGAAGATTGACGGTGACGGTGACGGTGACAGTTAGAGTTTCGGCCGTGAAACTGACTTTCCGGCGGTACGACTTTGACGTTCACCATCAGGTAACAACATTGGTTCATGCATATTCAGATTATATACAGTTTCATTGAACTCTAAAACCCTAATTTTGATTTGTATTTTGAACTGGAAACATCATTTGTGTAAATTAGGTTCTTTTTCTCTCATTCTTTTCTTCTTATTTTGCATTAATGAAAAGGTTGTTGAACATATGAATTTTGATTTTTGAGGAAAACATTGAAGATTTTGGAGCACCGTGTGGTTGTTCTTCTACAGTATATGTATGATTTCTATTAGTTTCTCATTTTCTCAAGCCACTTGATTATGATTTATGTTAGTTGATTATCTATTTGGTGAGAGTGTGATACTTGAAACTGTAAATGTGTTAATTGATTGAATATGAATTGATTAATTGTTGGCAGTTTAGTTCTTTACCAATTGGGGACTGATTTGATTATTATCAAGTGGATTGAAGCAAATCCTCTTACTTCCCAACTTTAAAAAACTCAAGATTGCTTACACTTATCAACCAAATGTTTACATTAGATACTCCCGGTATCTAGGTTTGACTCGTTCAGATGATTTTGGATTCAATCATATTCTATGGGTACACGGTGGCCGCCTTGGGGTCCATTTTTGGTTTGTGATGCAAAAGCAAGAAGGTGCTACTGCAAATCTTGTAAAACGATAGTTTAATTCTTTCTACACTTGCACCATTACATGTTATGAAACCTTGACTTTCACTGTATTGAATTTCAGGTTAAATAATGAACAAAGGTCGGCTATTGCAGACTATTTCCGGTTAAATATACACATTGTTTTCTTGTTTGTGTTGTAGTTGTAACATTTCTATTTTTCGCATACTTGTAACGCTTACAATATTCATGAATCAATGAAGCTTGAAACCCTTATCATAACTCGTGTTCACATCATACTTGAAACATACCTATTTCATGCACATTATACTTATTACATGGTCACATGTTGACTGCAACGCTTGGAATTGCCTTAAATTGCAACTTAGACCGTTAAACCGTTTACTAACTCGTTTACCGACACGAAAACTCACCCCCTACTAACTCAAAGGCAATGTATCAATCATATGTGCCTAACATATTTATTTAACTCATTCAAGTTGTCACATAATTCAAATTGATACCCTAGTACGTTAATTAGTACTTTCATGTGATCGTTTTCATGTGATCGTTCTCCTTTTAAACCGTCGTTAGCTGCGTACCGTCCACACCCGACAAATTCGTCTAACATGACATTAATTTACATTTTAAATTTTTAACATATTCATTTCATTAATTAAAACAAAGTTTGTTTGCAAAACTTTCCTTAAATAAATCTTGAAATTCAAAAAAATGATCAAAAACCGTGAAACCGAACCGTTGGATCAACCACGGGTCAAAGGCCACCCATGATCCATGGAAGAATTTTGGAGCCCGCAAGGCCAAGAAATTTCGGCCACCCCCCTTTACACACTCTAAAAACCCTAAATTCCTTTCCAAAACATTCTATTTTTACACCCCTTCACCCATTAGTATAAAAAGGAGGCTTAGGAACTTGTTTTCTTTGCTAATTCTCCCTCAAACACTCCCAAACCTTTATAATTTGTGAAATCCCTCCCTCCCCTTTTTAATATTTCAAAAATCCCTAGAAGAATCCAAGAGTTGAAGATCAAACAAGTAAGTAACCCTCCGAAGTTCAGTACCGTCTTTTAATTTATTCTTTCTTCATCCCCTCAATCTTTTTCTATTTTCTATCCATGATCACTTGATCATGTGAGCCCTAAAAACCCTCTAATAATCTTAACTAAACCAAGAAATCAAGATAACATCACCAACAATCAAACAAAGGATCTCGTTTGCAATGACGGCTATGTCGTCGCATTATGTGAATCCTCAAGACAACTATTGCAAAAGTGGCTCTGTCGATACTTTAGTATATTCTTGATAACTTAAAACATGTTAATAATTATGTATTATCACTTATATGAACTCACACGCTAACTTAATATAAAATCCGCTTGCTCGTGTCGGTTATGCCGATTGCATTCTTTGATTCTCCAAAACGCTTCTGTGAATAGCATGACTAGACCGGTGACACGGGATGTTTTGGCTAACCTAATCTGATTATATTATGTAATATAATGATATAATAACATTCGTATAATTTTTTATTTACGCGTTCGGTAACCTTAAAACCCTAAACGGTCTACTTAAGTGCAACCGTTGATTGTGGACAGAAACTGTGCTGACTTTAACTAAGCATAACTTGACCATAATTAAACGAAACTGAGCAAACTCAAATTCCACGACGTAGTTCGTCAAATTTTCTTTCCAACCATAATTGGCTCGTTTTCTAATTCAAAAGTATGACTCCGTAGTAGCCAAAACGGGGCAGAAACCTTTTTCAGTACCAAATGGAAAAACTTTCTAAACGAAACTTGTTCGGAACGACTTAAACTAATCACCTGTAAAATTTCATAATTTTTTGGACGTAGTTTGATATTTTTAACAAGCCCGTTTATGTTCAGCTATTTTGTTGTCCAAATCTAAAAATCGACTAAAACGCTATCTTTTACAACTAATTCCTAACCTTATGACCCGAACCGCCTATCTAGCACTCGTAACCATCGAACCTGCCCTAAAACTAGTTTATTCATTTGTTTAGGGTCTGATCCGTGATTCACCTCGTTCATTTGTTCAAGCCTCTTATATCGACTAGCTATCAAGGTGAGACTTCATAGCCCCACTTTATTCTAATCGTTTTTGGGGAAACATGTACTCGTTGGCATGCATTTAAAACACGTTTTCAAACAATTCTAAAACAAGCGAATCCTATATGTATGTGAGTAAATAAGCACAACATGATACGTTAAACTTGTAAATCCTTAACTTGAAGTTTTCAAGCCAACGGTAGTACAGATATGGGCCATAGGATGGAAACCGCATACACTTTATGGAAAACTTTTGGTTGGACATCTTATTCGTTATTAGTGCAACTTGCGAGTTGTACCACTTATTCGTTATTCATCATTTTAGGTTGGATTTGCTAATCATGTGTTTGTTTTATTTTACGTACTATATGATGATCTTGAATTGTGAATTGTTATCTTTGCCAAACATATGCTTTTATTAAACATGTGTCTTCTCACCAACTATTTTAGTTGACACTTGTTTTTCATACATGTTTCAGGTGATTAAGCTCATGATAGGTCAAACAAAGGATCACATAGGATTTGCCTAGATATTAAATGAAGAAATTCTATTATAAGTTGTTTTGTCTTTTGATCATGTTATTTGGTTGGTTTAAGTTAAGATTTATGTAATGAGATTTTAACTCTATGAAATCTAATAGTAATCTTCTTATTGTCTTGTGTTATTTTATTCAATTTCGTCGCACTCCCGTGTTTCCGCCTTGGCGGGGTGTGACCGATTGGTATCAGAGCCTTGGTTATAGAGAATTAGGTTCCCTTAGCATTAACCTAGACTATAACCTAAGTGCTACATTATTAGGAATTATGTGCTTACATGTAATTACTATGTTGTCATTGTATCTCATTACACACACTCATGAAGACTCAAATCCGTTGTCACACGTCGGAGAGCCCAAGCCCAAGCCCGATCAAGAAGGCCGCAAGAAGGAAGACCTCGAACCACTGTTGGATACAACTAACCCGCACTACTCATGACCCGAGGAAGAAGTCATCTACATTCCTAGCAAATTGGAGCCCAACAACAACAAGGAAGAAGAAGCTTGCACGAAGTTGAATCCATTTCTTGGGCAAGGCCCAATCCATGACACTCTCATCAAAATCAAAGACCCACATAATGGTACTAGGGACATGTGTAATCTGGAAGGATGAGTGCTTGTACCCTAGGGGTCTTGGCACTAAGGAAAGTGAGGCACGTTCGTTACGAGTCGCACTTACCTGGAGACCCTTGGAGTGAGTGCCCACCTATAGGCTAAAACACGTCTCACTAGTATTATTCATTCGGACCTTAAGTTTTGATTAGTCTATTTTATCTTTAATTTCAATTGTAATTCAACATATATGTTTTAATATATGTTTTATTAATCTTGTAAGACATTTGATATTAATGAATGAGTGATTTTATTATTATTTGAATGTATATCCTAACTTTCAACTAGTGATTTCTCTTTCGTAGAATGCCTCCTCGTCGTAGTCCCGATACCACCGTGGCCAACACCGGTGAAGCCTCTAACCCTTCCGCCGAAACCTCCGCCATAGCCACCCTTCTCACTCAACAACTTGCCGCTGTCTTACCCACTATTGTCACTCAAATCAACAACTCCACTAGAATATCTAGTGGGAGTGTTTGTACATTCAAGCACTTTAACTCTTGTGACCCACACAAGTACCTTGGATCTGAAGGTGCAATAGGGCTATTGCAATGGTTTGAAGGCATGGAGAACACGTTTGAGATGAGTGACTGCCCCGATGAACTTAAGGTAACGTATGCTACAAGTGCCTTCCAAAAGAGGGCACTCACATGGTGGAATGCTGAAAAGAAGATTCGGGGTAGGGAAGGAGCTCTTGTTATGACTTGGGATAAGCTCAAGGAAATTATGATCGAGGAGTTCTGTCCCAGCAATGAGATGAAGAAGCTAGAAATCGAACTGTGGGATCTTACCCAGGATAGTGGAGAAAGTGAAGAGTACACTACATGGTTTCATGAACTCTACATCCTAGTCACGCATCTGGTTACACCCCTGACTCGGAAAATTGATCGTTACATTGGAGGCCTTCCGCCTCAAATTTCGGGTACCGTCATGGGAAGTAGCCCCACAACACTTGAAGTTGCTATTCGTTTGTCTGCGTCCATAAAAGACAATTTAGTTAAGTCTGGGATCTTATTTAGGAAAAGTGACAAGAGGACCAACGAAGAAGTAATGATGGAACCTGAGTACCATCATAAGAAATAAAAGACATCCAATGGCTTTGCTATAGTAACTCCTGCCACTCCTATTACCCAAGTTGCCCCTGGTTTTCTGCCAAGAATCCATACGGTGGACCTTACCCTCTGTTTGCAAAGTGCCAGTATCATCACCCTTCTGCACAACCGTGTCGTAAGTGCACCAAGTGCGGAAGAAATGGGCATCTAGACACTTCTTGTTGCATGCCTACTCATGCTGCTGCTAACAACGCCATGGTCCCTTTTAATACCAATGGTAGGTCTTGCTTTGAGTGTGGTGCAACCGGTCACTTCAAGCACCATTGTCCCAAGCTTAACAACAATCAAGGTACTCGTGCTCGCACCTTTGTCATGGGAACAACTGAGGCTCGTGACGCAAACCCCACTAGTTAAGGTTTGGGAGGAATCCCCTTAACTGGGGGAGACATGATAACTATGTTACTTATTTGATTTCTTAATTTGTTACCTTGGTTCGTCAAAACTTGAATTCTATGTTTGTTTGGATGACACTATCTTGAGACTTAGGTTGATTTCTTTAATCAATGAATCATGTTTTCTCATAAATTTGCACTATGTTTCGATGTATTTTTACTCAAGATTCATTTTGTGGATTTCTATGTAAATATCCCACTTTATACATTACTGCTAAATATACATAAGATATCTATTTAATCATGATTCTTAAATCTCAAAACAACATGTGTTTCACTGCCCTTCGATAATGTTTGTAACCTCCGTCTACATTACGATCATCACTTTATAGGTGCATATTAGAAGGACATATCACACCCGTGTAAGGTAAATTGACGATTGCGGTCGCGAACGTAATCGTGAATTTACAGGTACATTGGTGTGAAGTGAAATTCTATGATGTAGTTACCATAACCAATTCCTGAACTCGAATCATGCCACTCAACATTATCCATGTGAGTGGTAGTCTTGATATGTGGTTAGTACGCTTCCAAGGCGCCAAAAGTGTGGTGGGTTAGCTGCGGTACACCTTATATATAAACACTAATGGTGCATTGGAAGTGGGACTAGGAGTCGGATCAAGGACTAGCCCTAGTCAACTTATATCATAACCTATCTTTTTCTAGTTATCACTATCTCTACTAGTTGAATTTTGGTGACGAAATTCACTTAACTAGGGGAGACTGTAACATTTCTGCTTTTCGTATACTTGTAACTCTTACCATATTCATGAATCAATGAAGCTTGAAACCCACCTTAAAAAATCATTTTTTTAAGAACCGGACAATATCATAAATATTATAAAAATAAATAAATCTAAACCACCTTAAAAAATCATTTTTTAGAGTGGATCATATATACCATTTAAAAGAAACATATTTTAGAGGTGGTTTATAATTTTTTAAAATTTAAATCTTGTGTTTTTAAACGAAAAAAATATTCAAGTACGTTTATAATTTTTTTTAAATTTAAAGGTTATGTTTTGAAATGAAAAAGATCCAAGTGCTCCAAAAAGTCCAATCGTTGTCATCACCCATATGCTAGCTGTCATAACCTATCTGTTGTCAAATTTTAATTTTTTTTGACCGGCTAAAGAAACTCATATACATTTAAGAAAAGCAACTTATCACCACTATTTTTTATTTTTACGAGCAAATTTTGATTCTATATTTTTTGTGTCTTGATAGGGTTAGAACCTATAAATTTTTGATGGTGGGACTCTTCTCTTATCATTACACCCCAATCCTCACCTTATTTATCACCACTATTAATCCATCATTTTCATCTTCTTGCTTTTCCAACTCCCTCCACCTCCGACCACCACGGCACCACTGCCGCCGCATTCATCCTTCTTCAATAAAAGGCGCATCATCAACTATGTCAAGCTTGTAACGCTACAAGGTACCAACTACTATGCGAATCTTCACTCATCCACGTCAAGCTGACGTAGTGCTTTCTTGCTTTAGAGGGTGAACAGCTCATCCCCGTCAACCTCCGCCGTCGTCTTCTTCTTGCTTTTTATGCAACCGGTCTGACCGCCGGTCTTTCGGTCTGACCGCCAGGTTTCCGGTCCGACCGTCGGGTCGCTGCAGGACCGTTTCAACACATATAAGCGGACCGGCCAAGCCTCCGGTCCCCGGTCCGACCGCCCCGACCGGCCGATCCGGCCCGGGTTTCAAAACATTGATGATACGCAAGTAACAAAAATAATAATCACCAACGGGTCGTAAATCAAAATATCTTTTTCAAGGAAAAGGGTTTTATAATAAGCCTACAAACACATATCCAAGGTTTTGGGGAAAACGGTTTCATATTATGGCCATGCACATCATTTCCACTATTTTATGAAAAGACTGTTTTTTTATGGCCACTTACACAATACAAATGCTTTCAAGGAAAGCAGCTTTACACTGAAACAACTGAATCTGTGAACTCACCAACCTTTGCGTTGACATTTTTAAGTATGTTTTTCAGGTATTACTTAGCTATGGCTCGGTTGGATTAGGCTAGCTAATTAGATTAAACCCTAGTAGCCGAAGGAGCATAATTGTCAAGTCTCAAGTCTATCTTGATCTAGGTGGGTCTAGATCAATGTAATGTTACGTGTTAGTAATTATAAAAGATGTTCGATACTTTCGAAAATTGTACTATAGACTTTTGTTGTTGTGTAATGTTACCAATCGTTGCGACATTTATTTATTAAGTAAATAAATTTGAGGGTATGACAAACAGTGTGTTTTTAGAATTTTAAGTTGTCAGTATTAGTTTGTCTTTATATTTTTGTTCTTGAAAAGCTTAAAAAGATTTTATGTTTTTAGCCTAGTTTGTGTTATTTCTGTCTTATTCTTGTGTTATTATGTTCTTGAAAAGCTCAAAAAGATTTTATGTTTTAAGTTGTCAGTATCACTACCTTTATTATTAAAATATAACATAAAAATGATTTATTTCTTCAAATAATTCATCTCTTCTTTCTAAATTATTCTTAAAAAATTTTATACACACGTGTAAATTAAATGGTAAACACTTACACATGTGTAAATAATAAACTTACATATGTGTAGATTTTTTTAGTATATGAATACATGTAAATTTACATATATAAATTCATTTTTAGGTTATATTCTAACAATAAAGGTAGTAAAAACAAAAAAATGCTTTTGATTCATTTTTTGACGAGCTCTCGCGAGTTCTTAAAATATTTGGGAGTTCTCAAATGATTCATTCCCCATATATATATAGGGTAGGTTCAAATAAGAACTCCAAATATTGTGAGAAATCGTCAAAAAAACCAATTAAAACCTTTTTTTTGTTTTCACTACCTTTATTATTAAAATACAATATAAAAAATGATTTATATCTTCAATTAGTTCATCACTTCTCTCTAAATTATTCTTAACAAAATTTATACACAGATGTAAATGGTAAGCACTTACACATGTGTAAGTTGTAAACTTACACATGTGTATATATTTTTTAAAATATGCATACATGTAAATTTACATATATAAATTCACCTTTTTATGTTTTATTATAATAATAAAGGTATTAAAAAAACTGGTTTTGATTGGTTTTTTGACGAGTTCTCGCGAGTTCTCAAAATATTTAAGAGTTATCGAATGATCCAATCCCTATATATATATATAAATTAACACGTGATATTTGATTTAAAAATTTTGTGAAATATATTTAGAGAATAAACATCTCAAATAAGTTGTATATTATATAGTAAATTACTATTTGAGTCCCTGACATTTATTCATTTTAACCAGTTGAGTCTTTTATGTTTCAAAATCTCGATATAAACCCTGACTTTTCATTTTTGCTTCTGTTTGAGTCCAGCTGGCTAACGTCGTTAGATTTAACAATTAACTTTTTTCTAATATTACCAAAATACACTCAGGGACTCAAATGGTTAAAAATACTCAATTTTGGGGTTTTTATTTTTCTAACAATGAAGAAGAATCGAAGAGGTTTGATCGCCGGAGTTCCGAGTAGACTCGCCGTTGACCAATGTTTCGAAGACCGGACCGGCCGTTCCAACCTGGAACCGGACCTTACGTCGGTTCGGTTTGGTGGGTTTAACCGGAGAGGGGTCCGACTGGGCGGTTCGTGCAGTTCAGGCGGCTGGACCGGTAACCCGGGTGACGGTTCGACCGGAGAAGTGTATGAGGCTATCGAAACTGGGAGCAGCGAAGACAACGGTGTGGTGAACGTTTACTTTCAGGAGGAGTAGCGACGATAAAACCCAAGAGGAAGATGGTCAGTCGCATGAGAAAGCAACCAGGCGCAATAGATGAAATTGTAAAGATGAGGAAGATGATGAAGATGGTTGATGATATGGCGGCGATGGTGGATCTCATTCCGGGGTAGAAGAAGAAGACGATGAGGGTTTTCTCAAATTGAAAGTTTAATAGCTTAAACACTTGTTGTAGGTTTTATTGAAACTTTAAAATGTTACAGGAGCTTTATTAGAACTAGTTAATTGTTAGGATTTAATATATTATACGATAAAACTAATTAAAAGAACATTATTCTTTAAGTTTAAAAGATTATTATATTTTTAAATTGATTATAATATCACTCGGTTCTTAAATCCAGTCCGATCGGTCGAACCAGTGAACCGATAATACGACCGGTTCGCTGTCCGGTGCGGCCCTAAAAACATTGTCATTGATGGAACAGAAAAGAGGTTAATTAATAATCAGTTATATGAAAAGGCAAGTTCGTCCGATATTCATCGTCGTGTTTCTTCTCGCCGCCGCCGCCACTAGCTGCTTCTGAATCATGGTTTCCGGCGGCGGTCAGTCATTGGTCTACCGAAGCAACGTCCTGGCAGAGCAAAAGCCTGCGCAGGTTTCAACGACACGTTATTACGATTTGCTGCTGTTGATTTGGCTGAAGATTCATTGAGGCAAGATGTCGAACACTTGGTGGACGGTTCCGAGGGAACGAGCGGTCGTCGGCGTTCGTTTCTGTGGTCCGGCCGGTACCTGATTGACATCTGAGCTAGCTCTGCTAGGGGTGTAAGGGTAAAATCAAAATTGAAACTTACTGGTGGTGGTGAGTTGAGCAGAAATCAAGAAATGAGTGATTGATTCAACGGAATTATTGAGAAGAAATCAAATATGCAAAATACCTTTCTTGTGAATCAGAAAAACAGGGGATGGGCTAAATCGAGAATGAATGAGAAAGATGTTATTGCTAATGGTGAGGGAATGGAGCGATAAACGAGAAGTAGTACCGGTACAGGTCCAGTCGCCGGAGTTTTACCAACTATGGCTGGATTTTCGGTATTTGCAAATGTGGTGGCGGAACCACCGATTTCAGCCTGATGCAATGTTTTGAAACCCGGACCGGACCGGCCGGTCGGACCGGGAACCGGTGGTCTGGCCGGTCCGGTTACATATGTTGAACCGTTTCTGCAGCGAACCGGTGGTCGGACCGGTTGAACCGGCGGTCGGACCGGAAACCGGGTGGTCGGACCGGTTGAACCGCTTGACTATTTTTTTTTTTTTTTTTTTAATCTTTTTTAAGTCTCTTGGCTTCTTATTTCGTAGGTAATTGTTAGTTTAAAATTATTTGAATTGACTTGTTGGTGGTTTTTGAAAGGATTAAAAGCTATTTAGACTGATATATTTTTATAATATTTATGACGTCGTCCGGTTCTTAAATACGGACCGGTCCGACCGGTCGGAACGGTCCGACCAGTGGACCGGTAAGGAGACCGGTTCGACGTCCGGTCCGGTTCTGAAAACATTGGCCTGATGTGATGAACAAAGATGTCGAACACTTGGTGGACAATTTAAAAAAAACAAACGGTTTAAAAACCACCGATTTTAAAGAATGAACTATTTTAACCATTTGAGACCCTGAGTGAATTTTGGTCATTTTAGAAAAAAAACTAACTGTTAAATCTAACGATGTTAGTCATCTGGATTCAAACATATGCAAAAACAAAAAGTCAGGGTTCAGACCGAGGTTTTGAAATATAAGAACTCAACTAGTTAAAATGGATAAACGTCAGGGATTCAAATAGTAATTTACTCTATATTATATTTTAGGTAACTTTACAAAATAGTAATCAAGTTTCTTATTTGTTTCATTTTGGTCACTCAAACTTTTTTATCTCATTAAAGTCACTCAAGTTTCACATGTTATTCCAATCTAGTGCAATTACCAAGTTAAAGGTTACTTTTTTTTAATTTCATTATATAGATGTAACACCCCGAAAATTCCCAGATAAAATAAAGGACTAAAATTGTAAAGTCAACGGACCCAAAAGCCGCATGATTGAAAAAACAAGGACCACAAATGAAAATTTGGGAAAACCAGCCTGTAACGGACCGTCACCAACCCATAACGGTCCGTTACGCGTCATGACGGACCGTCACCGTCATGACGGTCCGTGCCGCAAAACCTAGAAGCGGTGTAGGGTTTCTGACACGTGTATGCTGACTCACCACTCGTGACGGACCGTCACGAACCATAACGGTCCGTTACATGGTCAGGAAGTGCGTAGCCGCCAAGGAATGGTGTGACGGACCATTACTCCTAGCAACGGTCTATCACGGACTCAAATTTTTCCCTATAAATAGCTCGACCATTCCAGCTTGTTTCTCACAATATTCACACCTAAAAACACACACACACTCTCTCTAGTGTTCCGACCCCGAGCCCCGATTGACATGCAAGAGTTCGGTTTCCACTCCAAATTGTCGTAGATAGTACTAAGGTAAGGTTCCGACCTACTTTTTAGCTTTGGTTATAAACCATTAAGCTAGTATTATGTAATTTAGTAATGTCGTGTTATATCTAGGAGCTCTACCCCAGGTGTTTGTCATATTACTGATTTGATAAGCCAAAATACTGCTGAGATGAGTTCTTAAACTGCGATGCAACTGAACTAACCATGACTCTGTTATGGTTGATTTTATGAAAACATTTTGAGTATCTTGAAACGATTGCACCGATTGTGTATATATAACGCATTCTAATTGTGTTTCACTTGACTCGTGGAAAGGCATGATAGACAGGACCCGTGGAACGGTCTTTGGTTATATATATATATATATATATATATATATATATATATATATATATATATATATATATATATATATATATATATATATATATATATATATATATACTGACTGATTGTTCATAGTTGTCTATGAATTTGGGGGTGGAACCCCATGAATGTGTTCAAGATACTTTGGTGGGTCATTTTAATAAACTATTTTAGTTTATGAATTCACTAGCTTTGTGCTGACCCATGTTTTATCAAATGTTTTTGAACACATCACAGGTAGTCAATACATGAGGCATTTCCAGGACTAGAATAGACGGTGAATGATCCAGATGAGGGGCATGCCTGGAACTATAAGTCCCGAATGACTTGTTCCTTGTTAGGAACAGATGATGAAACGATGTAACCTTTATGATTTCATGATGTAAACAATATTTTAATATTAAAATAAAGGTTGATGACTTTAGTTTCCGCAATGTGATATCAACGTCATGGTAACTAGAAGACAACCTTCTGATCGGTATGTAGTTATCTGACAAACGGAATGTTCTGTCTAAGGAAAGAGTGGTGTACAAATCCCTCATGGACCCGTCGCTCTTTCCTAGGAACATATCTGTTGGAGGTACTACTCTGGTTAGCTAACTGTCCTGTGTTACGAGTGTGACAAGTTGGTATCAGAGCCACAGTTTAAGGAATTTAGATACTACAGGAATAGTGTCTAAACTTAAACTAAGACTCTGAAATTAGTCTTAAATGCCTCAGGATAAGTTAGGTGTATACATTCAGTGCAACCTATAACGGGAGATACCTTGAAATCAGAAATTTAAAGGCATTTTTTGCCAAATGTTGTTAATTTCTGAATTTCTGGATTATGGCCGGTTATACGAATTCTGATGTTGTACATCTGTATGTAGGTACAAATGGCAAGAAGTGGTAGAGGACAAGGCAGAGGTAGGGGTAGGATGCCAAACACTAGGTCCCGTACCTGCGACACGACAAACACGAACACTGAATCAAATGAAAACATCAATACGAATGCTGAACCCGAGTAACATGTGGAAGAAGTCATTATGACTGAAGCTCAATTTCAAGGAGCGGTGGCATCTGAAGTCACCCGAGTACTTCAAACCACTCTACCAGGAATCTTAATGATGCTCTTAGGAGAAGGGAAAATCATAAGAGTGTGGGAAACCGGAATGAAGAGGCGAGTGGTGCTATTCCCCGAAAAGAAGACACTTTTCATACTAACAATATACACACCACCCGAACCCATGAAACAGTTGGAATGACCAACCAAAATGTGGGGATACATGGCCAAGGATGCAACTACAAGAATTTCAGTGACTGTCACCCCAAGCCGTTCAATCGAAAGAAGGACGCCATTGCAGCCTTGCAATGGATCACATCTATGGAAGCGGTGATAAAGATGAGTGAGTGCAGAACAGACCAAGCTGTAAAGTTTGATGTACATTCATTTGAAGAGGAATCTCTTGACTAGTGGAGTCAGTCAAACAGATAAAGGGAGAAGCTATGACTGATAGGATGACATGGGAAGATCTCAAGACTTTGAATATAAAGAGGTACTGTCCACAAAATGTCGGAGAAAAGATTGAATCCGAATTTCTAAGGTTCGAAGCAGGAACATGACTCATCAGGAATATACGACCAAGTTTAATGGAATGGCCAAGTTAGTGCCACATTTGGTTACTCCCAAGTCAAGAAGAATCAAATGTTATATTCAATGTTTACCTCCTAAAGTCCGTACCTTAGTAAAATCTATTGCACCCGAAACAATAGATTTGGATGTTAAGAAGAGTGTGGTGATGTTTGATGAGGTGGCAGCACAAAAGCCACCAAAAGTTTATCACAAGAGGAAGTCATAGAAGGTTGTTTACAAATTTAAACCGGGAAATAGTAAATTTCCCAGAAGATGAGGGTTTAACTCTAACCCGGATAGGACCACCCAGGGAATGAAGTGCCAGACTTGCCAGAAGTTTGGTCACTCATCAACCATGTGCCCAAATGTTAAGTGTTTTAACTGTGGAGAGATAGGTCACTATAGAACTTCTTGGGCTAACCCACTTAAACTTAGAATGGGTGGTCAGAATAAGGGAACAGGACGAGTGTTCGTCTTAGGAAGCGAAGATGAACAGAAAAATAAAGCTAAGGAAGTGGCAGGTACTTTCTTAGTTAACAATATTTACGCCAAGATTTTATTTGATACAGGGGCGAATAAAAGTTTTGTTTCATGTGCATTCACCTCATATTTAGGCGTAAGACCAATTCCGCTTATTCATACCTATGTTGTCGAAACCGCAAGTGGTGAACAGATTAGGATAACTGAATCCTACCCTGATTGTGTCATCAATTTTGGTGACAATAAGGCATTAGTTACACTAATGCCGATGAACATGAATGAATATGAGGTTATCCTAGGGATGGATTGGTTAAACCAATATCAGGCCCAGATTTATTGTGACCAGAAAACGGCAAGATTAAGAAACCAGATGAAAAAAATTTAATGATTCGGGGTGATAGTGATAACAAAAAGATTGAAATTATTTCAATATCAAAAGCTAAGAAATAATTGATTAAGGGAGACGGTATATTCTTACTCCATGCTTTGAACATTAAACCTGAAGGACAGATTATAGATATTCCCATAGTCTGTGATCACTCGGATGTCTTTCGGGAAGAATTACCCGGTTTTCCACCCGATCGTCATATCGAATTCCGAATCGAACTCATTCCTAGAGCTAAACCTGTTGCAAGACCCCCCTATCGTCTAGCTCCTTCCGAACTGATGAAACAAATCCAAGAACTCTTAGACAAAGGATTCATTCGTCCTAGTACTTCACCTTGGGGAGCACCGGTACTATTTGTGAAGAAGAAGGATGGAAGCATGAGAATGTGCATTAATTATCGAGAACTGAACAAACTAACTATAAAGAACCGATATCCATTACCTAGAATAGATAATTTGTTCGATTAGCTGCAAGGAGCCAAATACTTCTCGACGATCGATCTTAGATCAGGATATCATCAGTTGAAGGTACAAGAGGAAGATGTACTTAAGACTGCTTTTGGGACCCGATATGGTCATTATGAATTCCTAGTCATGTCATTTGGTCTAACAAATTCCCCCGCAACATTTATGGACCTAATGAACTGAGTTTGTAAACCATTCCTCGATAAATTTGTCATCGTTTTCATCGATGATATTCTTATCTATTCCCGAAGCCAAGAAGAACATGTTGATCACCTCAGGATCATTCTAGAAACCCTAAGAAAAGAAAATTGTATGCTAAGTTTTCCAAATGCGAATTTTGGAAACAAAAAGTACAATTTCTTGGGCACGTTGTGAACGAGAAGGGAATACAAGTAGACCCAAGTAAGATTGAAGTTGTTATGAAATGGGAACCCCCAAAGACTCCAACGGAGATTAGAAGTTTTCTTGGATTAGCCGGTTATTACAGAAGATTTATTCAAGATTGCTACACCTTTGACTGCTTTAACTCAGAAATCAGCAAAGTTTGAATGGAGTACAAAGCAAGAAAAAGCATTCGACATTCTCAAGGATAAACTTAGCCATGCTCCAATCTTAGCATTACTTGAGGGGAATGATGATTTTATAATTTACTGTGACGCTTCCCGAACTGATCTGGGTTGTGTATTGATGCAGCGAGACAAAGTTATTGTCTTCGCATCACACCAACTTAAAGTTCATGAGAAAAACTATACCACACATGATCTAGAACGTGGTGCCATAGTGTTTGCTTTAAATATTTGGAGACACTATCTTTATGGTACTAAATGCGTGATATATTCAGACCTTAAAAGTCTCCAACATATTTTTAATCAGAAGGATTTAAATATGAGGCAAAGGAGGTGGATGGAGCTCGTCAATAACTACGACTGTGAAATCAAGTACCATCCTGGAAAGGCAAATGTAGTGGCAGATGCTTTAAGTCGGAAAGAACGAAGTCAACCGATTAAAGTAAAAGCACTACGATGAGATCTGAAGTTAGATTTGATAGAACAGATCAAAGAAATCCAATCGAAAGCATTAGAAGAAGAAAATATAAAAAAAGGAACGTATGGTTGGGAAACAAAAGTGCTATCCAAAGGAGAGGATGGAATCATGAGATTTGATCAAAGAACCTGGATTCCAAAGCTTGGAGACATTCAAGAGAAGGTGTTGGATGAAGCACACAAATCAAGATATTCCATGTATCCTGGTGCAAACAAAATGTACAAAGATCTGAAGACTCATTACTGGTGGCCAAACAAGAATAGATCAATAGCCCAGTACATAAATAAATGCTTAACTTGTCTCCAAGTTAATATTGAGCACCAGAAACCGGCAGGTCAACTACAACAATTTGAAATACATGTCTGGAAATGGGATCGCATTACAATGGATTTCACTACCAAACTAACCAAAACTCAGAAAGGGCATAATACAATATGGGTCGTGGTCGATAGACTAACCAAGTCAACCCATTTCATACCTATCGATGAAAGTCATTCTATGGATAAGTTAGCCAGAACCTATATAAATGAAATTGTGAGCCGCCATGGTATACCACTGTCACACCCCAACCGTGCATCTTAACCACGGGTGCGACTTAATTGACAAAAGAACACAATGGAATAAAGACATTTACTATTAAAGTTTCATAATATTAAAAAATCCCAATTACATAAGTTTCGAATTAAACCAAACAGATAACATGTTCAAAAGACAAGCAACTTAAAATAAGATTCTTCAATTGATATCTAGGCAAATCCTATGTGATATTGACTTGACCTATCATGAGCTTAATCACCTGAAACATGTACGAAAAACAAGTGTCAACTAAAAATAGTTGGTGAGAAATCACAGGTTTAATAAAAGTATAAGTTTGGCAAAGGTGACGATTCATATTCCAAGATCATCATATAGCACGTAATAAAACAAACACATGATTAGCAAATCCAACCTAAAATGATGAGTAACGAATAAGTGGTACAACTCGCAAGTTGCACTAATAACGAATAAGATGTCCAACCAAAAGTTGTCCATAAAGTATATGCGGTTTCCATCCTATGGCCCATATCTGTACTACCGTTGGCTTGAAAGTTTCAAGTTAAGGATTTGCAAGTTTAACGTTTATCATGTTGTGTTCATTTACTCACATACATATATGATTCGCTTGTTTTAGAATTGTTTGAAAACGTGTTTTAATGCGTGCCAACGCGTACATGTTTCCCCCAAAACGATTTGAATAAAGTGGGGTTATGAAGTCTCACCTTGAAAGCTAGACGAGATAAGAAACTTGAACGAATAGACGAGATGAATCACGGACCAGACCCTAAACAAATAAATAAACCAGTTTTAGGGTAGGTTCGATGGTTACGAGTGTTAGATAGGCGGTTCGGGTCATAAGATTAAGAATTAGTTGCAAAAATAGAGTTTTAGTTGATTTTCAGATTTGGACAGCAAAGTAGCTGAACAGAAACGGGATTGTTAAAAATATCAAACGACATTTAAAAATTATGAAATTTTACAGGGAATTATTTTAAGTCGTTCCGAAGAAGTTTCGTTTAGAAAGTTTTTCCATTTGAGACTCGGATCATAGCCAAAATAGTCCAACAAGACAGAAGGTACTGAAAAAGGTTTCTGTCCCGTTTTGGCTACTACGGAGTCATACTTTTGAATTAGAAAACGATCCAATTATGGTTGGAAAGGAAATTCGACAAACTATGTCGTGGAAATTGAGTTTGCTCAGTTTAGATTAATTATGGTCAAGTTACGCTCAGTTAAATTCAGCACAGTTTCTGTCCAAAATCAATGGTTGCACTTAAGTGGTCCGTTTAGCGTTTTAAGATTACCGAACGCGCAAATAAAAATTAGACGAATGTTATTATGTTATTATAATACATAATATAATCAGATTAGGTTAGCCAAAACGTCCCGTGTCACCGGTCTAGCCATGATATTCACAGAAGTGTTTTGGAGAATCACAGAATGCAATCGGCATAGCCGACACGAGCAAGCGGATTCTATATTTAATTAGCGTGTGAGTTCATATAAGTGATAATATAAAATAAATAACATGTTTTAAGTTAGCAAGAACATACTAAAGCATCGGCAGAGCCACTTTTGCAATAGTTGTCTTGAGGATTCGCAGAATGCGACGGCATAGCCGCCATTGCAAACGGGATCCTTTGTTTGTTAGTTGGTGATGTTAGCTTGATTTATTAGTTTGATTAAGATTATTAGAGGGTTTTTAGGGCTGAGGTTTCACATGATCAAGTGATCATGGATAGAAAATAGAAAAAGATTGAGGGGATGAAGAAAGAATAAAATAAAAAGACGGTATTCAACTTCGGAGGGTTACTTACTTGTTTGATCTTCAAACTCTTGGAATCCTCTAAGGGATTTTCGAAATCTTCAAGGTTGGGAAGGGATTTCAAAAATTAGGAGCGGTTGGGAGTGTTTGAGGGAGAATTAGCAAAGAAAACAAGATCCTAAGCCTCCTATTTATATTAATGGTTGAAGGGGTGTAAATATGGAATGTCTTGGAAAGCAATTTAGGGTTTTAGGGCCCTCAAATCTGCAAAATTTTCCTCAATGGGGCTGGGTTTTTTGTGATTTCTTGCTTGGGCTAGGTCCAAGAGTAGGTGGGTTGGGTCCTAGCTTGATCCGGTTGAGTGCGCGCATTCAAAAATTGCGATTTTAAGCATTTCTAAGCAAAATTGGCAAATGTTTTCAACATTAAAGTTGATTGTCATAACAAAAAGAGTATGTTTAGCTAAAAACATTTAAGTTAAAGTTACGTTATTCGCGTATAGTAGTTGGCGATCGGTGGGCGAGAAAACGGACTTTTTGATCGTTTTTCGAATTTCAGGATTTATTTAAGGAAAGTTTTGCAAACAAACTTTGTTTTAATTAAAGAAATGAATATTTTAAACATTAAAACATAAATTAATGTCATTTTAAACGATTTGTCGATCGTGGACGGTACGTAGTTAACGACGGTTTAAAAGGCGAACGATCGCACAAAAGTACTAACTAGTACTTTTAAGCATCAATTCACATTGAATGGGTTGTAAGAACATGTTTGAGATGTATGGGGGTGGTTCATGTGTATTTAATGTGTCATAAAGATCAATTAAGTCTACGTGCGATCCATGAATCAATCACAGATAAGTATAAGTCTTTGAAATCAAGCATAAACGTAATGTTTCACATGTGAACTAGTATTGTAACAACGTCTGAATAGGATTTCAAGTAAAATGAAATGTCATGCGGATTTTCATTGATAAGTCTAGAATGAGTACAAGTAGTGAAAATCAAAAGTGTCACAGTCTCCCCTAGTTAAAAGAATTTCGTCCCCGAAATTCAACTAGTAAAGGCTGTAGGGTCTAGAAAGAGATGAGGGTACTTATGTTTCATTTGGTCTTCACGTTCCCAGGTGAACTCAGGACCATGATTGGCTTCCCAACTAACTTTCACGATAGGGATGCGGCTACGCTTGAGTTGCTTGACTTCACGGTCCATGATTTCAACGGGCTTTTCGACGAAATGCATAGAGTTGTCGATACGAACATCATCCAGAGGAACTTGAAGTGTGTCATCAGCAAGGCACCTTTTAAGGTTTGATACATGAAAAACGTCATGAACGTTACAAAGTTCGGTTGGTAGCTTGAGTCTATAGGCTACTGGGCCAATCCTTTCAAGAATTTCGAATGGCCCAACGAACCTAGGGGCTAGCTTTCCCTTCTTCCCAAATCGGACAACACCTTTCCAGGGGGAAACCTTGAGTAAGACTCTATCACCGACTTGAAATTCAAGGGGCTTCCTACGGTTGTCAGCATAACTCTTTTGACGATCGCGAGAGGCCTTGAGTCTTTCTTGAATTTGAAGTATCTTGTCGGTGGTTTCTTGAATGAGTTCGGGACCGGTGATTTGAGCGTCTCCGATCTCGGTCTAACACACCGGAGATAGACACTTCCTACCATATAGAGCCTCGAAAGGGGCGCACTTGATGCTCGTATGGTAACTATTTTTGTAAGAGAATTCGATGAGTGGCAAGTGTTGATCCCAACTTCCTCCAAAGTCAATCACACAAGAACGGAGCATGTCTTCCAAGGTCTGTATGCTCCTTTCACTTTGACCATCAGTCTGGGGATGGTAAGCCATGCTAAGGTTAAAACGAGTTCCCAAAGCTTTCTGTAAAGATTGCCAGAATCGGGAGGTAAAACGGCTATCACGGTCGGAGATAATGGATAGAGGGACACCGTGACGTGTCACGACCTCATTGAGATAGATTCTGGAAAGCTTCTCCATTTTGTAGCCCTCATGGATTGGGAGAAAATGAGCGGATTTGGTTAAGCGGTCAACAATGACCCAGATGGAGTCATGACCACTAGAGGTTCGCGGAAGCTTAGTGATGAAGTCCATGGAAATTTGCTCCCATTTCCATTGTGGGATTTCGGGTTGTTGGAGAAGACCAGATGGTTTCTGGTGCTCAGCTTTAACTTTAGAGCAAGTAAGACACTTCCCTACATAGAGGGCGATGTCTTTCTTCATTCCTGGCCACCAATAAAACTCTTTCAAGTCGTGATACATCTTATAAGCACCGGGATGAACAGAATAACGGGATTTATGTGCTTCATCAAGGATAAGGGTTCGGAGCTCACTTGAGTCGGGGATCCAAATTCGACGCATGAAGTAAAGGAGATCATCGGGTTTGGGTTCCAAGTGCTTTTCGACACCACAATCCAAATCCTTCTTCAACTCATCATTTGCAACAACTTGTTTTTGAGCTAGGAGGATCTTATCTTTGAGACTGTTTTGGACCAACATTCCCATGGCTCGCACACGGGTGGGTTTGATTCGGTCCTTACGGCTAAGGGCGTTAGCCACCACATTAGCTTTCCCCGAGTGGTAACGAATTTCGCAATCGTAGTCACTAAGTAATTCAACCCAACGTCGCTGCCTCATGCTGAGTTCTTTCTGGTTCAGAATATGTTGAAGGCTCTTGTGATCAGTAAAAACCACACATTTAGTGCCGTAGAGATAATGTCTCCAGATTTTCAAAGCAAAGACCACCGCACCCAACTCAAGGTCATGAGTGGTGTAGTTCTTTTCGTGAACCTTGAGTTGTCTGGATGCATAGGCTATGACCTTGTCTCGTTGCATCAACACGCAACCAAGACCTTGGTTTGAGGCATCACAGTATACAACGAAATCATCATTGCCATCGGGAAGACTTAGAATAGGGAAGTTGCACAATTTCTGCTTAAGAGCTAGGAACGCATCTTCTTGCTTTTGTTCCCAGACGAAAGGCTTATTTTTCTGAGTTAATGTAGTGAGAGGCAGGGCAATCTTCGAAAAGTTCGGGATGAATCTTCGATAATAACCCGCCAAACCCAGAAACGAACGGATCTCAGAGGGTGTGGATGGTGTACTCCAATTCTTGATAGCGGTGACTTTGGCTGGATCGACGTGTATACCCTGGTTGTTGATCACGTTACCCAAGAAATGAATTTCTCTAAGCCAGAATTCACACTTGGAGAATTTAGCATAAAGTTGTTCCTTCTTCAAGAGTTCCAAAATCAGCTTAAGGTGGGTTGTATGATCCTCTTTGGTTCGGGAGTAGATCAAGATGTTATCGATGAAGACAATGACAAATTGATCTAGGTAGGGTTTGTAGACACGGTTCATGAGGTCCAAGAACACCGCGGGCGCATTGGTTAACCCAAAAGGCATAACCATGAACTCGTAGTGTCCATAACGAGTTCTAAAAGCAGTTTTGGGAATGTCCTCTTCATGGACGCGGAGTTGATGATACCCAGATCGGAGGTCAATCTTCGAGAAACAAGTTGCTCCTTGCAGTTGATCGAAAAGGTCATCGATCCTAGGTAGCGGGTAACGATTCTTGATGGTAAGCTTGTTTAGTTCACGGTAGTCGATGCACATGCGGAAGGACCCATCCTTCCTCTTGACAAAGAGAACCGGAGCTCCCCAAGGTGAGAAGCTCGGTCTAATGAATCCCTTGTCCAGCAGCTCTTGCAGTTGGCTAGATAGTTCTTGCATCTCAGAAGGGGCTAGGCGGTACGGAGATTTGGCAATGGGGTTAGCTCCCGGTAAAAGATCAATCCGAAATTCAACTTGTCGAGTTGGAAGGAGTCCATGCAAGTCATCAGGGAATACTTCCGGAAAATCTCGGATGATCGGTATATCTTGTAATTTCTTTTCTTCAGATTTCTCGACCACATGTGCCAAGAAAGCATAGTATCGCTTCCTTAAATATCTACGTGCCTTCATGCAGGAGATGAATTTCAAACCTTTGCAAGGTTTCTCTCCAAATATTTTCAAGGTCTCACCGGATGGTAGAGGGATACGAATGAGTTTCTCCGAACAGTTGATTTCCGCATGATTGTGGGATAGCCAATCCATTCCCACGATGATATCAAAACTCCCAAGAGTGATGGGAATCAGGTCGATAGAGAATGTGTGATCGTTGAGAGTTAGAGCACAACCTCGGACAACGGAATGCACAACAGTTAGTTTGCCATCAGCTATTTCTATAGTATAAGAAGGTTTAAGAGCGGTACGACAAGTTTTAAGTAAAGGTTCAAATTCTAAGGAGACAAAGCTTTTATCCGCTCCGGTATCAAATAAGATAGAGGCATAACGATTGTTGATGAGAAACGTACCAGTAACCACGGCATTGTCATTTCTGGTCTCGGTTGCTCCTATGGCAAAAGTGCGAGCACGTGCACCTCGGTTATTGTTGTTGAGCTTCGGGCATTGGTTTTTGTAGTGATCAGGAGCACCACATTCATAACAGGCCCTACCATTGATGATGGCAGGAGTGGCAGTTTGGGTAGTAGCAGCCTTTTCAGCTACGCGACAAGCGTTAGCAAAATGACCAAGCCTTCCACATTTAGTGCACGAACGACATTGAACAGTAGTAGGGTGATGGTATTGACACCTTGCACACAGCGGGTGAGGTCCACTATATGGCTTCCTGCCAGGTGCAGGTCTAGGTGCTACTTGGGCAACAGGAACAGCTGGGGTAACCATGGCAAAGCTTTTAGAGGTCTTTTGCTTCTTGTGGCGATACTCAGGCTTTTTCGCCACTTCCTCCTTAACTCTCTTGTCACCTTTCCTGAATAGAACTCCATACTTAACTAGATCGTCCGTTAAGGACGCAGATAAATGAATAGCAGCTTCAAGTGTTGATGGGCTACTACCCATGACAGTACCCCGAATTTGAGGTGGAAGGCCTCCAATATAACGATCAATCATTCGGGTCAAGGGTGTAACCAGATGAGGGACTAGGATGCAGAGTTCATGAAAGCGTGTGGTGTACGCCTCACTCTCCCCACTATCCTGGGTAAGGCCCACAGCTCAATCTCCAACTTCTTCATCTCATTGCTAGGACAGAACTCCTCGATCATAATTTCATTGAGCTTATCCCAAGTCATAGCAAGAGCTCCTTCCCTACCCCGAATTTTCTTTTCAGCATTCCACCAAGTCAGTGCCCTCCTTTGGAAGGCACTTGAAGCATATTTTACCTTAAGTTCATCGGGGCAGTCACTCATCTCAAATGTGTTCTCCATGCCTTCAAACCATTGCAATAGCCCTGTCGCACCTTCACATCCAAGGTACTTGTGTGGGTTACAAGAGTTGAAGTACTTGAAAGTACAAACACTCCCACTAGATCCTCCGGTGGAGTTGTTGATTTGAGTGACAATAGTGGGTAAGACCGCAGCAAGTTGTTGAGTGAGCAGGGTGGCTATGGCGGTGGTTTCGGCGGAGGCTTCACTGGTGTTAGCCACGGTGTTATTAGGATCACGACGAGGAGGCATTCTACGAAAAAGAAATCATAAGTCGGTAGTTAGGATAGACATTCAAGAATTAAAAGTGAAAATATTTATAAATAAAATCACTCATTCATTATTATTAATGTCTTACAAGATAAATAAAACATATATTTAAAACATATATGTCGAATTACAAATGAAATATAAAGACAAAACTGACTAGTCAAAATTCAAGATTCGGATGAATGATACTAGTGAGACGTGTTTTAGCCTATAAGTGAGCACTCACTCCAAGGGTCCCCAGGTAAGTGCGACTCGTAACGAACGTGCCTCACTTTCCTTTGACAAGACCCCCAGTGTACAGGCGCTCACCCTTCCAGATTACACGTGTCTCTAGTATCACTATCCAAGCCTTTGATTTTGATGAGAACATTATGGATTGGGCCTTGCCCAAGAGTTGGATTCAGCTTCACAAGTCAGCTTTCTTTTCTTGAACGGGAGTTGGGCCTCAGAAGTGGTTCCAACATGGCTCTCTTGGTCTTCGGATTCCGAATCACTTGATATGTTGATTACTTCAGGCTTCGGTGCAGGCCGGCTTGTCGCATCGGAGATTAACTCGGGCTTGACATTATGTTTCGAGGGTAGCAGGCTTCCAGAGAAAGATGATCGTGGTGAGATTAGCCTACTCCAACTAATTGGGCTTTGGGACCCATCATCGGAAATAAGGCTTGAATTGCTAGAGATGTCAGCAGAGTACGACGACATACTAAAGATAAGAGAGTCAGTGGATTAGAATCACATAAGCATATAAGTTTCAAAGGGGAGCTTAGGTTATAGTCTAGGTCAAATGGTTGCCTAATTCTCTATAACCACGGCTCTGATACCAATCTGTCACACCCCAACCGTGCATCTTAACCACGGGTGCGACTTAATTGACAAAAGAACACAATGGAATAAAGACATTTACTATTAAAGTTTCATAATATTAAAAAAATCCCAATTACATAACTTTCGAATTAAACCAAACAGATACCATGTTCAAAAGACAAGCAACTTAAAATAAGATTCTTCAATTGATATCTAGGCAAATCCTATATGATATTGACTTGACCTATCACGAGCTTAATCACCTGAAACATGTACGAAAAACAAGTGTCAACTAAAAATAGTTGGTGAGAAATCACAGGTTTAATAAAAGTATAAGTTTGGCAAAGGTGACGATTCATATTCCAAGATCATCATATAGCACGTAATAAAACAAACACATGATTAGCAAATCCAACCTAAAATGATGAGTAACGAATAAGTGGTACAACTCGCAAGTTGCACTAATAACGAATAAGATGTCCAACCAAAAGTTGTCCATAAAGTATATGCGGTTTCCATCCTATGGCCCATATCTGTACTACCGTTGGCTTGAAAGTTTCAAGTTAAGGATTTGCAAGTTTAACGTTTATCATGTTGTGTTCATTTACTCACATACATATATGATTCGCTTGTTTTAGAATTGTTTGAAAACGTGTTTTAATGCGTGCCAACGCGTACATGTTTCCCCCAAAACGATTTGAATAAAGTGGGGCTATGAAGTCTCACCTTGGAAGCTAGACGAGATAAGAAACTTGAACGAATAGACGAGATGAATCACGGACCAGACCCTAAACAAATAAATAAACCAGTTTTAGGGTAGGTTCGATGGTTACGAGTGTTAGATAGGCGGTTCGGGTCATAAGATTAAGAATTAGTTGCAAAAATAGAGTTTTAGTTGATTTTCAGATTTGGACAGCAAAGTAGCTGAACAGAAACGGGATTGTTAAAAATATCAAACGACATCTAAAAATTATAAAATTTTACAGGGAATTAGTTTAAGTCGTTCCGAAGAAGTTTCGTTTAGAAAGTTTTTCCATTTGAGACTCGGATCATAGCCAAAATAGTCCAACAAGACAGAAGGTACTGAAAAAGGTTTCTGTCCCGTTTTGGCTACTACGGAGTCATACTTTTGAATTAGAAAACAATCCAATTATGGTTGGAAAGGAAATTCGACGAACTACGTCTTGGAAATTGAGTTTGCTCAGTTTAGATTAATTATGGTCAAGTTACGCTCAGTTAAATTCAGCACAGTTTCTGTCCAAAATCAATGGTTGCACTTAAGTGGTCCGTTTAGGGTTTTAAGATTACCGAACGCGCAAATAAAAATTAGACGAATGTTATTATGTTATTATAATACATAATATAATCATATTAGGTTAGCCAAAACGTCCCGTGTCACCGGTCTAGCCATGATATTCACAGAAGTGTTTTGGAGAATCACAGAATGCAATCGGCATAGCCGACACGAGCAAGCGGATTCTATATTTAATTAGCGTGTGAGTTCATATAAGTGATAATATAGAATAAATAACATGTTTTAAGTTAGAAAGAACATACTAAAGCATCGGCAGAGCCACTTTTGCAATAGTTGTCTTGAGGATTCGCAGAATGCGACGGCATAGCCGCCATTGCAAACGGGATCCTTTGTTTGTTAGTTGGTGATGTTAGCTTGATTTATTAGTTTGATTAAGATTATTAGAGGGTTTTTAGGGCTGAGGTTTCACATGATCAAGTGATCATGGATAGAAAATAGAAAAAGATTGAGGGGATGAAGAAAGAATAAAATAAAAAGACGGTATTCAACTTCGGAGGGTTACTTAGTTGTTTGATCTTCAAACTCTTGGAATCCTCTAAGGGATTTTCGAAATCTTCAAGGTTGGGAAGGGATTTCACAAATTAGGAGGGGTTGGGAGTGTTTGAGGGAGAATTAGCAAAGAAAACAAGATCCTAAGCCTCCTATTTATACTAATGGTTGAAGGGGTGTAAATATGGAATGTCTTGGAAAGCAATTTAGGGTTTTAGGGCCCTCAAATCTGCGAAATTTTCCTCAATGGGGCTAGGTTTTTGTGATTTCTTGCTTGGGCTAGGTCCAAGAGTAGGTGGGTTGGGTCCTAGTTTGATCCAGTTGAGTGCGCGCATTCGAAAATTGCGATTTTAAGCATTTCTAAGCGAAATTGGCAAATGTTTTCAACATTAAAGTTGATTGTCATAAAAAAAGAGTATGTTTAGCTAAAAACATTTAAGTTAAAGTTACGTTATTCGCGTATAGTAGTTGGCGATCGGTGGGCGAGAAAACGGACTTTTTGATCGTTTTTCGAATTTCAGGATTTATTTAAGGAAAGTTTTGCAAACAAACTTTGTTTTAATTAAAGAAATGAATATTTTAAACATTTAAAACATAAATTAATGTCATGTTAAACGATTTGTCGGTCGTGGACGGTACGTAGTTAACGACGGTTTAAAAGGCGAACGATCGCACGAAAGTACTAACTAGTACTTTTAAGCATCAATTCACATTGAATGGGTTGTAAGAACATGTTTGAGATGTATGGGGGTGGTTCATGTGTATTTAATGTGTCATAAAGATCAATTAAGTCTACGTGCGATCCATGAATCAATCACAGATAAGTATAAGTCTTTGAAATCAAGCATAAACGTAATGTTTCACATGTGAACTAGTATTGTAACAACGTCTGAATAGGATTTCAAGTAAAATGAAATGTCATGCGGATTTTCATTGATAAGTCTAGAATGAGTACAAGTAGTGAAAATCAGAAGTGTCACAACCACTGTCTATTATTTCTGATAGAGATAGTCGATTCACATCTAGATTCTAGACTAGTTTCCAGAAAAAATTGGGAACACGACTTACTATGAGTACTGCATATCATTACCAGACTGGCGGACAGAGTGAACGTACGATTCAAACTCTTGAGGATATGCTAAGAGCTTGTGTTATCGATTTCGAAGTTAATTGGGATAATCACCTACCGTTAATCGAATTCTCCTACAAAAACAGTTAACATTCATGTATTAAAGTCGCACCATTTGAAGCACTATACGGAAGGAAGTGCAGAACTCCGGTCTATTGGACTGAAATAGGAGGCAGTCAATTATATGGACCTGAAGTTATACAAGAAACTACAGATAAGATAGTCCATATCAAACAACGATTAAAAGTTGCTCAAGATCGACAAAAGAGTTATGCTGACAGACGGCGACGGCCGTTAGAATTCCAAGTCGGAGATTATGTTATGCTAAATGTTTCACTGATCCAAGTGTTTAGCTGATCCAACCCAGGCTATTACACTAGACAATGTGCACGTGGACGAAAAGCTTCATTTTACTGAACAAAACATCAAGATTCTGGATACATAAGAACGGAAATTAAGAAAGAAAGTTATACCAATGGTATTGATGCAATGGCAAGGTCGGATCAGAGCTGACAAGACTTGGGAATTGAAGGAACATATGAGAGCCAAATATCCTCATTTATTCACGTCCTAATTTCGAGGACAAAATTCTTAAAGGAGGGGAGATTTGTAACACCCCAAAAATTCCCAGATAAAATAAAGGACTAAACTTGTAAAGCCAAAGGACCAAATGCCACAGGATTGAAAAAACAAGGACCAAACATGAAAAATTGGGAAAACCAGCCTGTAACGGACCGTCACCAACCCATAACGGTCCGTTACATGTCATGACGAACCGTCACCCATCATGACGGTTCGTGCCGCAAAACCCAGAAGCGGTTTAGAGTTTCTGACACGTGTACGCTGACTCACCACTCATGACGGACCGTCACGAACCATAACGGTCCGTTACATGGTTAGGAAGTGCGTAGCCGCCAAGGAATGGCCACGGACCGTCACGCCTGGTAACGGTCCGTCACAGACTAAAAATTTGCCCTATAAATAGCTCGAGCATTCCAGCTTGTTTCTCACAACATTCACACCTAAAAACACACACATTCTCTGGTGTTCCGACCCCGAGCCCCGGTTCGCGTGCGAGAGTTCGGTTTCAAGCGTTTCGACTCCAAATTGCCGTAGATAGTACTAAGGTAAGGTTCCGACCGACCTTTTAGCTTTGGATATAAACCATTAAGCTAGGATTATGTAATTTAGTAATGCCGTGTTATATCTAGGAGCTCTGCCCGAGGTGTTTGCCATATTACTGATTTGATAAGCCAAAATACTGCTGAGGTGAGTTTTTAAACTGCGATGCAACTGAACTAACCATGACTCTGTTATGGTTGATTTTATGAAAACATTTTGAGTATCTTGAAACGATTGCACCGGTTGTATATATATAACGCATTCTAAGCGTTTATTGTGTTTCACTTGACTCGTGGAAAGGCATGATAGACAGGACCCGTGGAACGGTCTTTGGTTATATATATACTGACTGATTGTTCATAGTTGTCTATGAATTTGGGGGTGGAACCCCATGAATGTGTTCAAGATATTTTGGCGGATCATTTTAATAAACTATTTTAGTTTATGAATTCACCAGCTTTGTGCTGACCCATGTTTTATCAAATGTTTTTTAATACATCACAGGTAGTTAATATATGAGGCATTTCCAGGACTAGAATAAACGATGAATGATCCAGATGAGGGGCATGCCCGAAACTATAAGTCTCAAATGACTTGTTCATTGTTAGGAACAGATGATGAAACGATGTAACCTTTATGATTTCATGATGTAAACAATATTTTAATATTAAAATAAAGGTTGATGACTTTAGTTTCCGCAGTGTGATTGTGATATCAACGTCAGGGTAGCTAGAAGGCAGCCTTCTGACCGATATGTAGTTATCTGACAAACGGAATGTTCTGTCTAAAAAAAGAGCGGTGTATAAATCCATCATGTACCCGTCGCTCTTTCCTGTGAACATATCTGTTGGAGGTACTACTCTGATTAAATAACTGTCATGTGTTACGGGTGTGACAATAGATATGGTGAAAATGAAATAAAAAAAGTGTAAAACCACATTTATACCATATCCATAATATGAAATCCAAAAAAGTAACATATTAACCTGGTAATTACGTAAGATTGATTTGTAGGTGAAACTTCAGTGAAATTAATGAGATAAAAAAAGTTTGAGCGAGTAAAATGAAACAGATGAAAAACTTGGTTGTTATTCTATGAAGTTTTTTCCTATATTTTAACCACTCAGTGAAGTCCTTATTTATAAAAATTGGTAATGATCTAAATAAAGTACATTTTTAATTAAACCCTTTGATGATTTTTTTTTATTGTGGTGAGCCTTGAGCACAACCGTGATACAACTAATTTCCTTGATTGTCTTGCTCACACAAAAGTAAGTTCCCCTTACTTATCAAAAACTCCTTCCCCCCCCCCCCCCCACTCCCTTTAAAAGGTTAAAAGGGTAGCAAAAATCACCTTCTCCAAACACTTTTTTTAACTTATAAAAGTTAATAAGTAGTTTCAATAAGTAATCCCAAACACCCCTAAGACTAAACGCATTTAATCAAAGTTGATTTTGTCATTAATTAAGACCTAATAATATGCAGAAAATCAATTTTGGACATATTACAATGGGTTTATTCATTCCTCTATGAAAAAGTGGACAAGTAGACGGATGATGGGGTAGTGTTCAACTTTTTCACCTTCTCTCTTCTTGGTTATTTAAGCAATCCTCCTACATTTTTTAAATAACCTCTTGTGCGCTTAAAATGAGAAAAAATATTTTTCTTTCAAGTGATCTTTAAATCTAAATTTAAAGAAGATGAGCAAAAGAAAATGAAGACAAAAGCCAAGAGGTTTAACAACATTAGTTGGTGTGAGCTTTGATTATAAACATCTATTACCAACTCTATGTATCTAAACTGAGAGAAGTGGTCACCATTACCTAAGAAATGAGATTTACAATGGGTGATCACTACTCACTTAGTGAAATGGGGTGATTACTACTCAATTAGTGAGACTTTAAATTTCTTAGTGAGATGTTGTAACGATGAACTCTATCGGCTTAGAGAAAAGATTTATTGGTGAAGACAAACTCTTGATTGAAGATCGAGGAATGAATGGACAGTAGATTTGTTAACATTAACCGTAACCACTACAAATCTGGCATTATCTCTCTTTCATCATCTCTTTACAAATCATCTCTTTACAAGTTGCAAATTATAAACTATTTTCAAATTTTTTATTATAAAGAATTAAATATATGATGATCTATTCTTGTTCACTTGGGCAAAAAGTTTGGTGATGTGCCATAACCTTAAAAGAAAGTGAGGTGTTCTCTAAACCCTTCTATCTTAATATTTATGAACCTCATAAAATTCATGGTAAAAATATCACTATGAACGGATTTTGTAATCTTTATTTATAGTCAAGATGAAAATGAATTTTTTGAAGTTAAGTATAATTTCAAAATCAAAGAATTTTTTTTCTTGTTAGAAAGTGTACCGTCGATACACGGTCAGACCGTGCACCGACCGTAATGATAAAATCAAAATGTGACCCTCTAATTACTTGTATGTGTCTATTTTCAAATCGTATATAATCTTATACATGGTATTGGGTTTTTAGGGCCAAAAATAAAATCCAAGCATATTTCTACTAGCTATTTGGAGGAGATTCGAAAAAAAAATGATCAGGCAGGTGGGACTCGAAAAACAGAGATCTAGTAGCTATCCGAAGGGGATTCGAAAAAGAACGATCATGATTTTGACCAACGATTTGAGTAGTGTGTTTATGCAACCATCTAAACAACGATTCGAGCAGGAGATGGCCAGCAAATGCAACAGTTTGAGTAAACGTAAATGAAGAGTATAAGCCCCCTCTCCCCACCCCGCAATTTTTGTTCGTTTTTCCTCCTATTTATACTTTTAAAATTTAGAAACTATTTTATAACAAAAAAAAAATCTTAAATGTATTTTTAATTTAAAAGAAAGTTTGAGTTTAATAAATACTATCTCCTTCAAAAATAAATAAAAAATCTAGTTCTAATTTACTTGAGGGTCCAAGCAAACACTTTTTTCTGGAGAAAGAAACCTAGGAAAGGAATTATACCATGCTTGGTCATTTTCACCAAGTATTCTGTCTGCAACATCCATCACCAAGAAGAAACCCAAATTCTCCTGCTTTTCACAAATTAAATACTATAAATCCAAATCAAAATATATAAATTTAATAAAATCAAACTCAATAAATCATTATTATCATCCTCATCACCTGCAAATTATAATGTCACTTTCCGTTTTTCAGACCTTTAACAATCTACAACCGAAACTTCATAACCACCATGAAAAATCGCCATTGAAGAAGCTCCATCCAAGATTCACCATAACAAATTCCCAGAAACCCGAATGCCAATTTTCACCATTTTCGCCAGCAAACCAGGTCGTTTTTATCTGCATTATATTCGATGATCATAAGAATTTTGTTTTTGTTATAAAATAGTTTCTAACATGTAAATAAAATTAAATTCAAATAAATGGTGTATTCTCAGAGTGTTGCTGCTGTGGTGTTTGGAGACGCGTCACAGCAGTCAAGATTATATCCTTTGACGAAAAGAAGATCAGAAGGTGCAATCCCAGTGGCGGGAAACTATAGGCTCATTGATGCAGTTATAAGCAATTGCATCAATAGTAATATAACAAAAGTATATGCACTTACACAGTTTAATTCCACTTCTTTAAACTCGCATCTCTCAAGAGCATACTCTGGTGGATTATTAGCAAACCATGAATTTCTTGAAGTTATTGCAGCTTATCAGAGTCCAGAAGACGCAAACTGGTTCCAGGTTCTTCATTAATCACATTTTAACTATAGGAATACATACTATAGGCAATTAGGCAGCAAGATAGGCGGGTCGGGTGAGTTTAGTGGCAGGTCAAAACAGATTGTCCATTTATCTTTTTTAATTTTTTCAAAAATAACTAATTCATTACTTTATGATTAGAAGAATATTACTGCAGCAATAATCTAGATGTTTTAACAAACAGTTCGTGTGAAATAAGTATAAAAAATAAAGAGGTAACTTTACATAATAGTAACCAAGTTTTTCATCAGTTCCATTTTAGTCACTCAAACGTTTTTTTGTATCGTTAAAGTCATTAAAGTTTCACATGTTGTTCCAATCTTGCGCAATTGTCAGGTTACATGTTACTTTTTTTTGGATTTCATTATATAGATATGGTGAAAATGAAATTTAAAAAGAGTAAACCAACATTTGCACCATATCCATAAATGAAATCCAAAAAAGGTAACATGTTAACCTGGTAACTACACAAGATTTGAACAGTAGGTGAAACTTAAGTGACTTTAATGAGACAAAAGAAGTTTGATTGACCAAAATGGAACAAATGACAAACTTTGTTAATATTCTGTGAAATTTTCCCAAAAAATAGTAACTTTCAACTCCTTTAACTAATTTTTTTTGTTGACTCATTTGACCCGTATGGGGTAAAACGCAACCCAAAGCAACTCATTCATAAGTAAATGGGTATTGTCACATCTAGTACCATAAAAGATGCTTTTCAGTAGAAACACTAAAATAACATTTTTTTTTCTTTTATCTTTACACTTGAAAACACACCATCTAAGCTTGAAAAAAAAAACTGTTTTTGGGTATGTAGGGAACTGCAGATGCTATGAGAAGATGTTTATGGGTATTGGAACAGCATCCAGCAGTTGAATTTTTGGTACTTCCAGGTCACCATCTTTACAAGATGGATTATCAGAAACTTCTAGTAGCACACAGGAACAATAAAGCGGATGTAACGGTATCAGTTTTGGATAGCATGAGAGATTACAACACGGGTTTTGGTAGTTTCAATGTAGGTTCTGGGAATCGAGTTATCGGGTTCGAGGTTCAAGGCTCAAAGTTTGATGATGGTTTTAATGAAAAGTTCTCTAGCATGGGGATTTATGTCATGAACAGACATGTTATGATAAAGCTTTTAAAAGAATCTTTCCCTAAAGCAAATGATTTGAAGAATGAAGTAATACCAGGTGCAATATCCTTGGGGTTGAAGGTCAGTCTTTCTTATCATTTTAAATAAACAACAGAAATATAAATTTTAATGAAATGTTATGTGTGATGTAATAACAGATTCATGCTTACCGGTATGATGGATACTGGGAGGACATGAGAAGTATTGAAGCGTATTACAAAGTGAATATGGAAAGCACAAAGAAAACAAATATGAAATATAAGTAGGTAACTCTGAAAACCTGAAAAGAATGTATAGCCCGAAACCTAGAGGTGGCAATTTCAACCTATTTACTTATGAATGGGTTAGGACAAATCTTTAACTGTTAAACGGGTAAAATTTAGACAGTTACACCCTCCATCCAAAAGTTATTGTCCATGTTTCTATGTTAATGTGTCTCAAAATTGTCTATATCAAACATGGATAACTTACTAATTTTTCCATATTACCCTTAAATACCCTTGTCACTAAATGTTGGCACTGAGGGAAAAATTGGCATTCTTCTACCTAAAACCAGCATAAATTGTACATATCTTACATTATGCTTTCTTTTGTGTGGACAATAATTTTGGGATGGCAGGAGCGGTTTAAAGGAAAATGGGTCTATCGGGTTGAAATTCGTCCAAAGAGTATTTATAATAGATGAAGCCTCCTAAATCATATTATTAAGAAAATTGGATTATTTTTAAATAATATAACTTCTGTAAGCATATTTGGCATACTAATTATTTATAAAAATTCTATTTTTTTTTCGGACAAAAAGTGTTTCCTGACAACCCGACACCCGAACTGTAAATAAAATAACCTGTTTTGAACAATTACTGAACCAGCTCGACCCGCGCTTTTTGCCACCTCTACCGAGAGCCAAAACTAATTACATACTTCATCTCTTGGTAACAGCTTCCACGATAGGGATTTTCCATTGTACACCCTGCCACGACATCTGCCTCCATCTCTAGTAACTGATGCTGCCATCACAGATAGCACCATTGGTGATGGTTGCATTTTAAATGTGCGACATTTTCATCGATTAATAGAAAATGTATATATATTAGTACATAATCTTCTTCTTATTTATGAAATCTTTCTTGGTTCTGAAAAAAGTAGAGATGTAGCATTAGAAGTTCAGTCATTGGTCCAAGAACTAGAGTTGGAGATGGAGCTGTTATAGAAGATTCAGTAATCATGGGATCTGATATCTATCAGGTAAATGTACTAAGCAATAAGAAATGTACTAAAAGTCTAAACTAATAATAACAACATTTTACTTCAGAAACAATTCTTGACTTACAGAAATAATAAAAGACAAGGATTTTCTTTGAGAAACTTACAGTCGGTCCTATTGTCCTCATGCCAACAGAGTGTACCGGAGCAGAGTATTGGTGTCGGGGAAGGTTCTTTTATAAAGAAAGCTATAATAGACAAGAATGTAAAGATTGGCAAAAATGTTAAGGTATTGCTCATTAACAATACAATTTGTATATTGTCCTAGGCATAGTATTCAAAGGCGCTTAGGCAAGGCAAGGCAAGGCGCAGCCATATCGCCTTGTGTCCATCAACGCGCTCAGACTAGGATTCCGGCCGAGACTGGACTGAAACATCCGAAATTTGTCTAAAACATCTAAAATGGTCTAAAACATCTAAAAATGGCCTAGAACATGTCTAAACTAGCTTAAACCAGCTTAAAACATGTCTAAAACCTATAAAAATGGCCTGTTTATACTTTGCGCCTTGCTTAAAAAAACCCTCGTTTTTAAGCGTGGAAGCGCCTAGGCTCAAGGCTCAGCCTTTGTGCCTTTGATTACTAAGGTCGTATGTTATATACTTGAACACGCAAAGAGGTTTTTGGGGCCCGGGATCTCACTAGGAGCAGCCTCTCTATCCCCCGGGGTAGACGAAAGGTTTGCCCTCATCCCACCCTCCCCAGACCCTGCCAATACCACTGCTAGCGGGATTTACTGTGTATGTCATGTTATGATCCTAGATTGGTTTACTAAGATTAATATTCTATTCTTAATACAAAAAAATCATCTATGCTTTGTTGTAATGTAGATCATAAACAGGGATAATGTACTAGAAGGGAACAATGAAACTGATGGCTACATCATCACATCAGGCATAATCGTTGTTTTGCGAGGGGCGGTGTTCCCAGATGACAGCATCTTATGAGATCAACTAAAAGACATCATTCATAGAGGACTTCATTATGGTCATTGATATTGATCTCCATCAAAAACTACCTCATGTGATGCACACACAGACACAGCTGGGAATTTGTTGAATAAAGGAGAATTTTGCGGAAATTTCAGGGATCTCTACAGCAATTGCTTTCGGATACCATAAAGTGTACAAATGGAATGAAATTATCCAATTGTGATGTAACAGAAAGCACAAATGTGATTTAATGTTACAAGAGTTAAACTCAAATTGACTTGATAATTAACCTAAATCAAAATTGAAAGCACCAGTCATAATGAATACATCAAAATCAAGCCAAAATTGAATTAACCTTTCGATGATTAACAATTACTCAACATTGCAAGTAGATTTGTATAATCAATTTACACACGTTACCTTACAAAATCGCCGGACAAAGGGGCGGTGGCCGTGGGGAAGAAGGGGAGAGGAGTTCTGGTATAAACAAGAGACGGCTTTCAGATGGACCCGGTCAACCATTTAATACATATTTTAGTCAAAAGGGGCATTTTAATTTTAGTTAAAAAAAAAATTTTTGAAAGGCATTTTAATTTTAGTTTTTTTTAACGGCAAATTTCTTTAGAAGGACTTGAATTCATAAGTGATTTAAGAGGTTTTGTCTCTGTCACTATGTCACCAACCCTAATAGTATTTTAATTTTAGTTAATTACACAAATAATCTCTCAAGAAGATACTTTTGTTATTTTACACAAACTTACAAAATATTTAATGAAAGTTGGTGTCGGACCCAAACTTGTTATAAAATCAAAACTATAGAATCTAAACATGTAACTTTTAAAACTTAGACCCATAGGTATTGTTGGTGCATACATGCTCAAATATCAATTGCATATTTTAATGATGATAAACATTAGAACATATGAGTTAAATGTCACCTAAAGATACTTATATGATAATATGTTTCCTTGAATCAACAAAAGATATCATAAGACATTTACAAAACGTGAACAGAAGCTCCACGGTTGATGGCACGCTCGGACCATGCATCAGTCACCAATATTCTAGTCAAGATCGAAAAGTGCAAAATTATCAAAAGCTCCACAATCACACATACGGTCGAAGCATGGATCGCTCGAAATACTCCTGGACAAATTTCAGTAAGATCGTGGGGGTATAGAACGATGACTAATCATCTACATCAACATACTCAAAGCAAGCAATTGAGAATGAAACGACGTCAATATACCATGAGTCAAAATGGATATAACTTTTCATTTCAAGTGTATAATTATTTGAAAACGCTCATATGTTTTATAAAATCGTAAAAAATTTATAAAGGAGTTTATATAAAACATTTGACTCAAAAAAATATAGGGGAATCTTACATAAGAGAAGAAGTTTCAAATCAAGACTATGTCAAAGAGAGTGTGGTTTACACAAATCGAGTATTAAGCATCTAAAGTAGGAAGAGACAAATGGCTAACTATGTATGTAAGAAAAAATGTTTGCTATACAAAGCATTGATCCCACTCTCTTATGTTCAAGACAAAAACCAAATCAAAGCCCTTTGTTTTTTAGTGACTAAGACAAAGAAGGTCAAACTTAGCTTGATATTACCTCTGATCTTGATTCCAACTCTGTTTTAATAGAAATGTGTAGAGATGGGTGGTTGTGAGCCAAACAAACAAAAAAGCAATCAAAAGCCAGATTATAAGCCCCATAAGAACATAAAGCTACGTTTTCATTGATTTTAGACAAGAAATACATAACTTTCGTCCACCCCGGGTGAGCTCCCCTAGGGTGGTGGCTCACAGAAAAACCAACAATAACAAATGAGACCTAATGCTCTATTTATAACCCCTGAGCCTTGTTCTTCAAGTCACTGCCTCTGCTGAAGAACCACTTAGTGTCTCCGACGACACTAATTAGTGCCGTTCAGGTAGTGTCGCCCAGAAACATGGCGACACTACTAGTGTCGTCTAACACTAAAAACATCATTTTCATTTGGATCTTTCGATTGATAAGATTATTATAGTATTTATACCCAACATGGCTTTTAGTGTTGGGGTTTCGTGAATACGGTTTCAAAACAATTTTGATCAGAATAAATAAATAAACGCGGCTGAAAGTACGCACGAACCAGTCTAGGCTATTACCCTAGACTGCCCACCAGGAGTCCAGATGCAAACCAGTAAGAAAACAAATACAACCATAGGGGGTTTAGAACCTCTATACCTTTCGTGTAACCGACTGACTGACTAAGCTCAACACATTGAGACAACGATTCCAGTCTCTAGGTCTGGTTTACACGAATATCCTCTCGGATTTGAACTCCTTCAAATCCTAACTCCAATAGCCCGCAGAACACTCGTTAAATCTGGAACTTAACTGTAACCGAGTACTCTAACCCGAAACTGACAAAACCAGATTAACCAAAAACAGTGGTTAGCGGTGCACGGTGACGGTGCAGACGACGGTGGCGCAAGCCAGTGGTGCAACGGCGACAGTACGGCGAAGGAAAGCCGGACGGTGGTGGCTAGGGGTGGGGCTAGGTGGCGGCGCAAGGGAGGAGAAAGGGGGAGAGTTTATGGTTTTCCAACGTTTGTAAAACCTGATTAACCCTCTGCATTTCTCTAGTAATTTTTCCTTCATCTTAATCTCTTTTAAGCCTCCTAACTTATTCTCCAGGTTAGGGCTTTTAGGATTTCTAATTATAATTAAGTCCTTGTAATTATCCTATAATTACATATAATGAACTTATATTATTTAATTGTTTAACTAACTAACAATTAGTTAATTAAATATAATTATATCCAATATAATTATATTCACAATTAAATATCGTAATTAATTAATATGTTCCAAACATATTTCCACCAACTTATAATTAATCCAATTAATAATAATGATTATTTCATAAATAACCATCGTGTCCAACTGTATCCGTTCGTTCTGATAGTTACTTTATAAATAACTATCTCGCCTTTCGTTATATTTGTATAATGGACTATATTAACATTTAATATATCCAATGATCATTACTGTTGCCCAAAGTGTAGCCCTTTGGATCTTACATCGTTAGTAGTATTGTCAAAAGTCGTTACCTGGGCATACTAGTCCAACAGACTCCCACTTGCACGAGTCTCGACCATTTCTCAATACAGACAGTGGTGGACGTCTAGCTACATCTCACTGCCCCTATCAAGGTATGGCATTTTATCCATCAGTTGGCTATTCCCGATTGGTCTAAGTACTCTTACTTAACTGTTCGTAATAGTCATGCCATTTTTTAATCAATTATCATATCTGTTCCAGATATCCCATTTGAACATGAGATATGGATCTCATTCATTCTCATATAATGTTCAAACATTCTCTTTACTCGATCGAGATTCAAAGTGGTTCCTTTAGACACACGGTCCGAGCACGACCGTGCAATTATACCAGTTTGGATCAACGAGGGGCCCGTATATATCTTTCACCTACAATAGTAAGTGGACAGAATTCCATCTTGACTATATACAACTCTCACTAAGTTTTAAATTAGTTTCCAACAATTGCCCTTATTGTTGCCTTGTCAAAGAACAGCGTAAGACAATGTCAAAAAGCAACCTTCCATGAAATCAAGTTCTAGTATATATCTCAGGTCTGAGGATACACTGAAAATACCATTTTCAAAAACTACTTATGACAACGATCCATGAAGTAGTTTTGAAACGGGCTACGTTCAATACTCATTCTCTAATGAATATCTGTGAACTTGGCCTTTAACTCCTTGAACTTTCATATTATGAATGATTCATAACTATGAACAAGCCAACGATTCCCAATAGTCTTACCTTAGATTTATTCCCATAAATCTAAACGACTACAGACATTTAGAATAACTTTTATTCAGGAATTAATCATACTAAAACATTGAACTAAGCAACCATTAATGATCATGAATTAACTGTTAATTACAAAACCATATAGAATGTTGCTGTACCATTCAATATCACCCAAATACCAAGGCATAGATCAAGATTTCTTCTAGCTAGGTTGAACATTTAGAATGATATTCTTATCCAATAAGAATCTAATGTTCAAGCTTTCTTGGGTAATCTAGACTTAGTCTATGTTCCACTTTGTTTTAGATAATTTCAACAAACTCTTGATGTCCAACATCATTTTTTGACTTTGCAATGAACTCTTTCATTCAATATTATCTTCTTTTCAATTTTACCCAAAGTGATTTTAAAAGAACTCCTTTTTTATTCACTTATGTCTTTCAAATTCAAACAATCGTTCTGTAAAGTAATCATTACTACCTTGAACTTTTTCAAGTAGTATGTCACTACCTTGGACTCTTTCAGGTAGCACGTAACTGTTTGTACTTGAACTATTCAAGCGGATACATTTATAATACACCATGTATTACTTAATTATTTTTACGCTTCTTATGTCAAAACTCTTTTGACCAAATGAAGCCTGTATAGTGTTACTCTTAACATTTATGCTCTTTTCTCTATCATAATGTATGGTTTCCATAAGTATGTTTCTGAAGTGTATGAGATGGCTCAGAACTTAATTTCCAGATCAAGGCTTCACGATTTGACTGAAAAATCCATATGTGACCGTCACCCTGGATAACAGTCCATGTCAGCCATGACGGACCGTCTCCCAGGCATAATGGTCTGCGCCGCAAAAACCACTGACAGTTTAGGGTTTGCCAAGAAGCTAACGCGTGGCTAGTGACTCAGGCTTGTGACATATTGTAACGGTCCGTTAGTTCGTTACGTGGTCAGCAAGTGCTTAGCTACCAAGGAATTGGGTGACGGACTGTCACCACCCTGTAAATGTCCACCACAGATCGAAAAATTGCCTATAAAAGAATGATCCACAGGCTCTCATTCTACACAACACAAACACATTCCACACACACATGTTTTGAGATTCAACCTTGGGCTCCGATTCGCGTTCGAAAGTCTGGCTTCTCTCATTTCGTCTACAACTTCCAGTGGATGGTTTCGAGATAAGATTTCGACTAGCTCTTTAAGACTTGGTTATTACCACTAAGGTATGTATACTTAAGTAAGAAATGTTAATATGATTTAGGTAGCTCTTTAAGACTTGGTTATTACCACTAAGGTAGGTGTGCATTTCTAGGGGCGAAAACCTACTGTTCTAACCCAAATTTCTGTAAATATAAGCGTACCAAGTAGTGTAGTAGCCTAATAAATTATATTCAAGGATCAAGAAGCATTTTGTACTCACTTTCACTTGGCATTAGTCTGATTCTTGAACCATTCCATGATTATATCACCAAGTGTTAGTGTTGCCATTTGTATGGCCATTTTTGGCTAGTCTTCATGTATCCTTTGGTTTTGATGAACCTTGGTTTAATTTGATTTCTAATTATGAAAGTGGTTTGTTTATGTTTTTACTATTCTTGATTTAGATTATCTTTATGTCATATGAGTGTTTGATATATTTCTACTTAGGTTGGGTGTTCATGCAAAGCATTCGAGTTTTAGGTGGTGAACATTGTGTTCTGTAGCGGTATTTCTTATATCCTCTTGTTTTTAGCTCGTAGAGGACTCTTAGCTGGAGCAATGAAGTGCAAGGCTTGAGGTGGAAGATGTATTTTTTAAAAGGTTGTTGTAGTCAAGATGTCTTTATTACAGCCTTGTGGTGGTTATTGTGTCTAGCAACATTGTAGCTTTCCAACAGGTTGAGGGTCATGGTAACCCTAACTGGGAGCCCTTCTATATTTTATTACTAAAAACATAAATCAGTCAATTTTGGTCTTCAGTGCATGATTTTAGGTGGTTAGCGTGTCATATCATTCTAACTTTTGGAAGAGTCATATGATTTGGTGAACTAACTGGGAGCCATTTCTACATCAACATATTAGGTCTTCACATAGTGGTTTCGAGGTGGTTGTGCATTCCAGCTTTCTAACAAGTCATACGATTTGGTAGTCGTACCCGGAGCCACGCCAACTGGACATTTAAGGTCCAAATTAACGACCAAGGAACGCTAGCACTTGCGGGAGCCTGTTAGCTTTCGACGGGTCATTAAGAACGGTAACCGTGCCTGGAGCCGTTCCCCATTTTACTATTTGACCACACCAATTATCATGATTACCTATCATTTTTACTCCGAGCGAATTCAAACGTAAATGTTACCCTGTTTAAATGAATAATTTTCTGCACTACTATTTATCATTTATGTTATGTAGTTTTATTACCATCTATCCACCTTTTTATTTGGTCAGACAATAGCAAGAGTGGATTATTGGGAGCTACTGTGTTCATTGGTTCGATACTTGGTTCTTACCATGACTATATTACGTTACGATAGGAGCACTTGCCTATTATGTGTAATTGGTTAAAGTAATAACCATTTTATAAGTATTAAAACCTAAGAATTATATGCAAAGTAACCTTATAAATGTGTATACACACACACACTAACACAACACACGCTATCAGGAGACAAACTCTCAGTTGAAGATTCCAGGAGTGGACGTACTGTGGATTCGATTTATTATAGTATTTAAATTTATTATAGTATTTAAATTTTATATAATATGTAAATCTTTTAAATCATTCAAAACTAATTACGTCATCATACAACTTTATACCGGTTCACAGATACAACTGATAATTTAATAATCGATCCGGCTTTAACAATATTGGTTTTTATTTCACCTAACCCTTTTTGGAGTGATGAAAACGATTACTCCTTTAAGTCCAATCACCATCGAATTTTGAAATTTGAACACATTAAAAAAATGAAATAAATAATGTTTAGGGGACCGATTTCATAATATTTATAAAAAAAATACCAAATTAAAAAATAATAATAAGGTATTAAAAATATTCAAAATCAAAGGTGTCCATCACATGTTCATTGAAGCCAAAACCTGACCGTTGCTGGCTTGCTGCCCAAAGACCTTAAAAAGTCATATATTCCTGATATGTTTATATCTATAATCCAACGGCAATATTTTACTAGCCGTTGATTTCAAATATAATTACCCCCTTCCGACCCCATCATTTGGTCACTCTCTGTCTTCATCTTCTTCCCAGTTAATGCACCCCAACAGCGTGTAGATTCAAGGGTGTCTTAAATTAAATGCTCTTAATCTACATTCTAGGGTTCTTTGATTTGTGGGTTTCTTGATAGATTGATTTCTCAAGATCTTGTGATTTGGGTTTCGACAGGTTCTTCTTATTCTTCTAATCAATGGAGATCTCAGCCGATAACAATGAACCCGCAAATCGGCAAGGTAGATCAAGATTTTCTTGAATCTTGAAAATAAAAACCCTAATTTTGAATTTTGAATTTTGAAAAACCCTTAAACAGATCTAAGAATGGTTTGTTTTATGAATTGGGGATATTTTTTATGTGGGTTTTGTATGTATTTGCAAGTCAAAAGTCAAATCTAGAGTTTTGTTGCAGATTACAAATCTAAATTTTAAAACCCTAAATCTTGATTCTAAAAGTACTTATTTTGACTTTAATTTTGGCCAAGTCAAAAGTCAAATCTAGAGTTTCTTGCAGCTTACAAATCTGAATTTGAAAACCCTAAACTTTGATTCTAAAAAAATTAATTTTGACTTTAATTTGTGTTTTTGTATGTAAAGTTGTAGGAAAGATGATTACCAGGAAATTTGGGGTGGAGATCAGCAATAACAGAAGAGCTTTGGGTGCAAGCAATCAGAAAGGAGGAGCTCAGATTTACCCTTGTGTTGTCAACAAGAGAGCTTTATCACAGTATGTGTCCAATAATATTTATTTAAAAAAAGTTTATTTTTTTTTAATACAAGTCCCTTTATATAGATTATTTTATCTGATCTTTAATATCATTTGATCTTTAGAGCAAATGGAAACAATGAGAACAATGTTGTGAGTCAAGTTCATAGACCAATGACTAGGTAATGTGACTTTGAACATTATAAGTTTTGAATCTTTTTGGGTCAAATTATTGATTTGGTTAATTCTTTCTAATAAAGGAAACTTGCTGCTCAAATTGCCAACAAGAAACAGTGTTTCCCAGAGGTACAATTTGAAATATTACATACCCATGAAGGGTTTTCTTTTTCGGCTTAATTTACTGTATATTTTGTTAATAACCGAAACATGTTTATTGAAATCAGGATGTTTTGAAGCCGAAAGAATCGAGGGAGAGTTTTAAGGTCTTTCAAGATGATGAGGATGAACATGTGCCCATGGCATTGGAAACAACAGAACCTCAAAAAGACCATATGGTATTGATCTTTCTGCTTGTTTTTGTCCATAATACCAAATTAATTTAGATTATATTAGTTTGGATTTGATAAAACTTTTATAGCAGGAGGTTGAAATGGAGGACATATTTGAAGAACCAGTTGTGGATATTGATATTTCTGACACCAAAAATCCACTTGCAGTTGTTGAATATGTTGAAGATCTCTATGCTCATTATAGAAAGATGGAGGTACCAGCAATTTTGATTTTAAATTGGAAATTTTTATACATTTTTGGTATAATTTATAGGGACCCACATGATAAAGATTGTAAATTATGCTGTGAATTGCAGAGTTATGGTATGGTTTCACCAAACTATATGATAACACAACAATCTGATATCAATGAGAGGATGAGAGCCATACTAATTGACTGGCTGATTGAGGTAAACTTTTTGCTGTTTCAAGTTTCAAAATTTGAAATTTCAATCATACCCTTTAAATATTTTTGATTTTATTTAAATTAATTACTAACAAAAGATGGTTTTCAAAATCAAATCAGGTGCATCACAAGTTTGACCTTCAACATGAGACACTGTTCTTGACAGTTAATCTCATAGACAGGTTTTTAGCTAAGCAAAATGTGGTTAGAAAGAAGCTGCAATTGGTTGGTTTGGTTGCCATGCTTTTGGCTTGTAAATATGAGGAGGTTTCAGTCCCTGTTGTTGATGATTTGATTTTCATCTCTGACAAAGCTTACTCAAGAAGTGAAATTCTTGAAATGGTACTAAAAAGTTTGAAACTTTTCACTGATTTTGATCTTGTTTATGCATCTGGTGTGAAATTAGTGAAACAATACTTCAAATTGAACAATTTTTTTTTTTATGTTTTTTTAAGGAAAAGTTAATGTTGAACACATTGGAGTTCAACATGTCAGTGCCAACCCCATATGTGTTCTTGAAAAGATATCTCAAGGCGGCTCAATCCGATTCAAAACTTGAGCAAATGTCGTCTTTCTTGATCGAGCTATGTCTTGTGGAGTATGAAATGATCAAATTCGCCCCATCGTTCTTGGCTGCAGTTGCGGTCTACACTGCTCAGTTCAGCCTTTACGGGTTCAAACAATGGTCAAAGACTTGTGAATTGCATACAAACTATTCTGAACATCAGCTTCTGTAAGCCATAGTTAATCTTGGTTGACTTTCTTAAGCTAAATTTCTGGTTTTGTTGACTTTTGTTGACTTTGTTATAGGGAATGTTCAAGGATGATTGTGGGATACCACCAAAAGGCAGGAACAGGGAGATTAACTGGGGTTTACAGGAAGTACAATACTTCAAAGTTTGGGTATGCAGCAAAGTGTGATCCAGCCAAGTTTATTGTAGAGGAGACCCAACAATAATGAGAGCATTTGTAGTTTATGCTAACATAAACTTTGGGGTTGGTATTAGTAACTGAGGCATTCTGTAGGGGGTGGTTTAGAAAATAATTTAGTAACAGTGGTGGTTCAAATTGTGTGAACAACCAAGTAATGTTCATGTTCAACATGTTCTACCAATTGAACTTGTTCTTTATTTCCCAATTTACAATAATGAATAACTTACTTTTTTTATACAATAAATTAACTTGTTATTGTTATTACTATTTTTATAGTATTTAATTAAGTAATTTTTATTACTTCTTAAACTCAAAGGCTATATTTATTACGGTTACATTGCATGTACATGTCATGTAGGAGCATACAATGTTACTTATTATAATTTTTTGTATATAAATATCATAGACCTAGGTTTTTAATAAGTTGGTGTAACTTGATATCAACTCACATTAGTTCACAATATGCTTTTTAGGTAGAGGAAGTTGGCATATGTTTTAATATACTAACACAATAGACAACTTGAGGAATAGAAAGTGGTGTTATATCATGTACCCATGTCATATAGGAACACGCAACGTTACTTATCATAAATTTATGAAATAAATGGAAGTAAGCGGTGTTATATCATGTACCCATGTCATATAGGAACACGCAACGTTACTTATCATAAATTTATGAAATAAATGGAAGTAAGCGGTGTTATATCATAGACCTAGGTAAATAAGTTGGTGGGACTTGATATAAATGTCACATTGGTTTATTGTGTGTTATTTAAGTAGAGGAAGTTGGCATGCCTTATGTACTTCCGACTCACACAGTCGTCAACTTATATCAGCTTTTAATAAGTTGGTGTGACTATAATTATATAAATGTCGGTTTAGTTTATAATAGGTAGAGGAAATTGATACGCCGTATGCAATTTCGACTTGCACAATGGGCACTTGAGGAATAAATGTGTTTTTAATACTTTGTACGAATAATAATGTGAAAATGACACCTTCTTTAGTACCATAAAAGAACTTAACTTACAAAAAAAAAAACAAGATAAATAGCAGGAAGCGGAAGGTTATATATTGAAGGGTTTTTTTAATTTGTTATTCACATTTTAGGACTTCTTACGACTTACAAGAGCCACATCAGTTTTCACTAATTTTTCACACATTTGAATAAAAAATTAAAAAAAACCTTCAATATATAATCTTCCACGCCCATGGAGATCTCCACAAATTTTTTCCACTTTCGTGGACCATGCCATAGGGATGTGGTGTACCACATTTCCACTTCACCTCCACGGGCACTTTCCACAGGGTATACCCCATGACCTAAGGGGAGAAAGGGGTGAGGTGGATAAGAGGGAGATGGCAATGGAGTTCATGGCCAAGAATGTCGGGTTTTGGGGTATGTGAGAGGGAGGGAGGAGAGATGAGAGAGAAGTTGGTTTTAGCGAAAGAGAAGGATTTGTGAGAGGGGCAAGAGAAAGAGGGTAGAGGCAGGTGTCACGTGGGCATCGTTTTTGCAGGCCCTTATTTGACATGCTCTTAACATGTACTAACAAGTTAACACCTAAACATCTAAAGAATATAAAAGATATAAGCATAATTTAATAATATAAAAAGCACAAACTACTATCTAAGAATTTTTATCATTATCTAACGCACCGACTATTTCATAATATAAATAGAAAAAAAATATCATAGAAAGTTAATTTATGTATAATCTCTTTCTCTCTCTTACCTCTGTCAACTCTAGCTCATAGAAATTGTTCAAAGAATAAAAATAAACAGAAATTTTACATATTACTAAAAAACTGAATAATATAACTAAAGCGAGAAGATATAAAAAAACAAAATAATCTAAAGAAGTGAAAGACATATGTAGAAATACTTACCTAACATTTTAATCTATAGATGAAGCCACCTTAGACGATTTAAATTCTATGATGGAAAGTTTTAGCTTTAAGTCACGGGAAGATGAATAGAGGTGGAAAGGAGACATATCGAGTCAATATTCGGTGTAATCATAAGGAAAGGTATGTCTTTTAATTCGGCTATAGTTGATTCGATAAAAGATTTCAACTGGTTAAAATGGGTTCATATTAAAGTGGTGTGTTTCACTTAGAGACTTTTACATAGAATCCTGACATCGCCTAATCTCATGTAAGGGGTGTCCGACATAACTCTTTTGTTGCGTGTCCATTCTGTTTCAAAGAGTTAGAAGAGATTGGATATCTATTTTTGTCATGCTCATTTTCTGAAGGGGGTATGGAACTTGATTCAAAACTGGTGCGGAGCTGCGATTGTGAAGGGCTGGATTTACATCAGATTAGGTTTAACATTACATCGAGCTTGGTTCCAAAAGTTAAGAAAGATTCAGATTGTTAATTTTCTATACTTCATTATGGTTTATCTAGAAAGCTCGAAATGATTTGATCTTCAACGATATTATACACGCACAAGCAAAGATTGTGGAGGATTTAAAGTTGGAGGTTAAGTACATATCAAAATTTAGTTCCATCATGTGGGAAGGTGGTGCTGTTCTCCGGAGGATTCTCTATTCAAATATGTTCCTTAGTGAGTCGGGTTTTAATAATCGAGTGTCATAGCTTGAGGTATTTTAGTTCCTTTGCTATATTTTGTTTTATAGTGTTGAAACTTTGTCTTATCTAGTTTCCCGCTGATTTTTATTTTTATAACATCCTTAGCCATTAAAAGGTAAAAAAATTATAAAATAAAATAAAAAAGAAACCGCGCTATCTCTTATCTGCTTTACGAGATCGCACTACTTTATATGCCTTGAAGCGATTTCCAGTTTACAAACCAAATGCAGCATCAATTTTGTCCTTAATTTATTTACCAACTATCAATGAAGATATGAGAATGAGATAAATTTATTTTTGAAAGGCTAACATACCCATTTACACTACTCTTAAATTACATCTTACCCAGATTTAAACCGGGGTCTTCTCCAAAGAGGCATTGACTCTTACCGCTGGGCTACAACCCAAGTGGCGAGAATGAGATACTTAACAAGCAATTTTGGTCTTTTAATATGAAAAAAATAGTTGGCATCCATATTTGCAAAATTAGAAACAAATAATAACATCATAAAGAGAGTTTTTTAACTTAAAAGAGAAACCCTATACAACAAAAAGTTATTTCCCCGATAGTTTGGATTATTTAAGCCTACTAAGGCCATGGCCCATGTGTAGTGGGTCTGGGAGGGAGGGGCGTGGGTGCCACTTCAGCCGCCACAAGCGTGGCACGCCGAGCAACAAGTTGTGAGTTTGGGCGTTACCCTTCTGGCATGAACAGTGCCACGGAGAGGGAGGGCTTGAGGGATTAATTTGATTTTTCTTTAGGCCAATCATAATGTTACACCTCAACATTTGATTTTTTTTATTAATATGAGTTTTCTCAAATAACTCACTCGTTAGCTTTACAAAACGAACTATACTGGCTTACTTATTTTTTTTTTTCTGAACATTACATTATTATAAATTTTAATGAAAATGAAGTTGTTTTAAAAAAAATTATTTTTGGTCTCGTAAGTGGTTTTGACATGTGTTTGGATTGACAATTCGGATAATAAGTAAATGTATTAAAAAATTAATATTAATTCTTTAAAAATAATTAATAAAATGTATTAGAAAAAAAAAACTTTTCACACTCACTAACAACTACACCACCTTAGTGATCACCACCACTGTCTACGTGACATAACTTTTTTGTTTACACTCACTAACCACTACACATGGCCGAAGTGAAAACAAAAATCATGAAAGAAAATACTGTGGTGAGAAGTATTGGAGTAGTTGGTATTAGCATGTAGTTATCATGTAATTATTTTTAGTTATTTTTCTATTCATATACTACTAACATGACCCCTGAAATACTCGCATTTTATTAGAACGTTGTGCGATTATTATTAAAAAAATACAGCAATGTGTTGGATAAATAGATTTCTCATTCGACGATATTCTAATAAATTAATTTATAAAATTTTAAAATGTTTGAATTTTAAATTTTAAATATTTCCTAATTATATAATATTTAAATATATTTTTATTTTAATTATTTATAATCTATTTCTATTAACTACCTATATAAATATTACCTTGCACATCACCTTACCACTAGCATCCCTTAACGTAATTTATTAAAGTAAATACTTGAGAACTCGCGAGAACTCGTTAAAAAACCAATTAAAACTATTTTTTTTTTGTTTCACTACTTTTATTATTAAAATACAACATAAAAAATGATTTATCTCTTAAATTAATTTATCTCTTCTTTCTAAATTATTCTTAAAAATATTTATACACATGTGTAAATAGTAAACACTTACGCATGTTATGCGTAAGTGGTAAACTTACACATGTGTAGATTTTTTAATAATAAAGATAGTAAAAACAAAAAAAATGTTTTGATTGGTTTTTTTGACGAGTTATCATGAGTTCTCAAAATATTTAGGAGTTATCAAATAATACATTCCCTTTATTATATTCCGTTACTAGGTTAGAATCCCGTGTATTACACGAGATTGTATATTAAAAAAGATAAAATTTATAAATTTTAGAAACGTCATCAAGTGAAAATGTGTGTGTATATAACAAATTAGTATTTTTGTTTAATTAGTTATATTTTGATTTCCTATTATATATTTTTATTTAATATAATTAGTATTTTTTCTTTAATAATATATTTATAATATCATTACTATTTAATAAGATAGATGCGCATTTATTAGGAGAGAGAGACGGGAAAATTATTGTGAGAAGGCATGAGAAAGTGACAAGTGTCCCCAACAAACCTTTATTTATTAGTATAGATTTATAATACTTGATGAGACGTGACGAACTTCAGAATCCGTACAAAATTCCGAAATATAAGCAGATTTCTGTTAACAAGCGGGCGGTTTTCTACATTCATGTTTATTATTCCGCTCGACTTCTCCACTCTCCCCCTTTTCCATTTTCAAAACCATTTCTTCTACGAAATTCAAATTCCTATTCGATCCAATCGAGATCGAAGATACTTATATGATGGAAAAGACAGATCGCACCGGGAATCTCTATTCCCGTATGAGATTATGGGAGTTACCTGATCAATACGTTGCAGAACCCCTTGACGGTTCATCTGGTTCTTGTTTGGCGGTTAATTGTGATGGCTCCATGACTCTTCTTGGTTTGTACTTTTTTTCCGATTCAGAATTCATCATCTTATTTTGTCAAATCTCAGCTGATAAATTTCTGACCGAATTAACTTGTACATTGATGTGCTTTTATAATGGGATTGAAATCAAGCAAAATGACTAATTTTGGGGGGAGGGGGTCGTCAATAGTCAAAATTGGGGCTCTAAGTATGAGAGTTGGACAAACCGCCTATGGTGTTTTTCACAGCGTTCGACCTGTTACGCCTTTTTCGTCCATATACTAGATGGAAAAGTAATGCCCGTTTTAAGTTAGGACTTTTCTAGCCCACTTGCTCTTTTTATCCGGTTGCTCCAAACAACGGCGAATATAGGAATTTTTGGTAGAGGCAAAATATGGGTTAGGATCAAAACAAAAAATGATGATAAAATGGTTTAAAGAAAGACAAACAGTGAAAAAAAAAACCTCACAAAATCTTGGTTTAAAGCTTTGAATTAGGGGGCTTTTAATATTTTTAATCCTAAAAAGTTATAAAGAGGTTTTTGTTTTATTTATATTTTCCTCACTTCTTTTTGGAGTGTGGACACCCATTGAATGACTATTATGCTCATAGCTCGCCAAATTTTGGGTTAAAAGTTCAATTTTTTTAATGGCTTATGGGCCTCCCCCCTCCCTCCATTTATTCGTACACTGGATCCCAGTGGCTCCAAATACGAATCTGCAAACTCTTGGATCAGCTCTGTATCAAGCATGCTCATAGAACTTTTGTTTATGCAGATGAAGTCCCACATTGTACCACTGTTCGTGTTCCGAAAATCCAGACAATTTATGGTGTGCTGGGATTTTAAAGCTTTTGGCAGGTGAGATGATATTATAAGCATTGTAATATGTTCTTTCTGCAGTGAGGTTTTCATCATAGAACTCTCTTGAAACTGTTTCTGTATGATGGCAGGATCATATTTATTAGTTATAACCAAACGAAAATGTGTTGGATCATTCTTAGGCCATCCCATCTACAAAGTTTTGTCACTAGAAGTGTTTTCTTGTGATCGTTCATCGAAAGTCTCTCATGATGAAAAGGTGAAATAATTGTAGGTTACTATTTGGATTTCTTTTTCTTTTAATTTTGTTTTATGGGTGATTAGCTTATGAAAAATGTGTAATCTTTCCAATTTCATGTAGAAAAGGATGGAGTCAGAGTTTTATAGTCTATTAAAAGTTGCAGAAAAGACACCTGGACTTTATTTCTCATATGATGTCAATACAACTCCAAGGTTCGTTTTTTCTCCATATTTATGAAATAATAATGATTTTTTTGGAGTGTAAATGATGAACTTCTTTTTGCAGTGCCCAACGGTTGAATGAGTTGGGTGAAGAATCAACCAGGCTTCCTCTCTGGAGGCAGGTAAGCATTGCATACACCAATAGAAATCATGGCTGAAACTAGAGTTGGCAGGCGGGTTGGGTAACCGAGTCAATAAAATTATATGTACTGGTCAAAGGGTCGGGTCAGGTTAAGCCCATCAATACTTTTTTGTGTCGATTTTGTATATACTTTAGGCGACTATTGACATGCTAAATGCATCTGGCCTGTCTGACCCGTTATCAGTGAAACACAACTTGAATAAACTGGTTTCCATAAAGTGGATCAAAATTGCCACTGAATTAACCGTTATCAGTAAAACACATCCGGCCCGTCTGACCCGTTAGGATTTCCTTGACACAGGCAGAGCCTCGGTTCCTGTGGAATAACTATATGTTGGAGCTTCTTATAGATAATAAGGTTTGTTTTTTTCTATCTTTTTAGAACATTTTTTGTGCAATTGCTTGAAAATGTTTCATATTCTTGATTAGTTGACATTGACAACATTTGCTGCTGGATCCATACATTCTTCCTATTATTCAAGGAAGTATCCTTTTTTCCATCAGTATTAATTGCCTTTTAATATTAAAGATCGTTTATTTCATTTCCTTAACTTAGTAACAGCTTTTCAGAGCTTTCAAGCAGCAATAGGCAAAGATATTATAGATGTCACCCTGATAGCAAGGAGGTGTATGAGGAGAAACGGTATGGTTTGAATAGCTACTAGCAAAATCAAAGTTCAAATCTTTTTCATATATTTGTATGATGAAATTAGCACAGCTTACCAAAATGTTCTTTTACTGTTATTCTAATCAAGGAGGTGTCTGGATTTTTGTTTCGAATGTGATTATATATTATTAAATAATCAACAGTAATAAAACATGTTATAGAAAATAGTGTTTAGATGTGTTTTTGTTGTTTGAGGTTGTAATAATCACATAATCGGATCCTAGAGTGATGGGAAGATTTTGATTACTTACGAAATTGGTGGACAGAAATGACCAAAAATAACGTTGTTTGTGAAAAAGTAGCTAAAGACAGTTTGTGAAATGGAAATAAAAGACTCTAAAATCACTTTAAAAGAAGGGGTAAATAAAGGTCCGAACAATACAAAACCAATATTATGTACAGAACTGCGAGAACCGCATAAGCACCTATACCTACTGCTTTAAATGTGATACATAAGGTGGTTGTGTAACCGCATAATCCACCGTCTTCCTGTCTCCCATTATATCTAGCCCTCACTAACTTAAAATTCGTTATGTATTGAACGCGGTCTGGGATAATAAATTTTATATAAAAGTTTTGTTGCACCTTGTATGAGACTGATGAATTGACCTTTCATAATAAGATAAGCAAAAGCATAATCTGTTTATCCAAATATTAAAAATTGATTATGAACAGGGACTCGAATGTGGAGAAGAGGAGCTGATGCAGATGGGTATGTAGCAAATTTTGTGGAAAGTGAACAGATTATACAACTTAAAGGGTACACAGCATCATTTGTGCAGGTATACTTCTATATAGTTTTATATATGTTATCTTTAATATTAAAATCTAGCATATTCTTTTCTTTTTCTATTTATTTAATCAGTATAGATACCAGTTCTTAGATCGTCTGTTTGTAGGTCTGAGGGTCTATCCCTTTTCTATGGGATCAAATTGTTGATTTGTCATATAAGCCAAAGTTTGAGATTCTAAAACCCGAGACAGCTGTGAGTGTAAAATGCTTAATTAATTGTTAACTATTATTTTCACATGTATATTTCCTAATTAGTCCATGCTTTCATACAATTATTTCTGCAGCCTAGGGTGGCTGAGAGGCACTTTTTCGATTTAAGGAAGAAGTATGGAAATGTTTTAGCCATTGATCTTATTAATACGGTATAAATATATAGATATAGTGTCTCTCTTCTCTTGTTTAGAGATGGACTGGTTGTGCACGTTGGGTAATGGGTCAAAACTGGTCCTTTTTTACGGGTTGAAACATGTCATTTTTGGTATGAGTTGAGTTGGGTTGGGTTGACCCGAAACTTTTTTTCCTCAATTCTTTTTATACACGATTAGAGTATCGAATATCATAACAAAAGTTACATTATTTCTCTAGTAATCTTATTTTTCGCATAAAACGAATAAGATAATACATTTAAAATACACTTTGGACGGCCTTCAACTCATTTGGCCCGTTCGGCTCTTTTGACCCGTTTCCTTTTAGCTAATTCTTTAAATTTTACCTAAAGGATAACCCAAACCGACTCATGTAAATGGGTCAAAATTGCCACTTTTATTCTTGTTGCTTCTATGTGATTTTGTTGCACATGTTATTTTTTTATAGCATGGTGATGAAGGCCGCTTGACTGAAAAATTTGCCACTTCAGTGCAAAATATTCTTAATGATGATTTAAGGTAGATTTCTATCTAATATTCCCAATTTTCTCATATGCAACTTACTATATTTTCTCTAATATATACTAAATTTGATGAGTTGTGCAGATACTTTCACTTTGACTTCCATAAGATTTGCGGGCATGTTCATTTTGAGCGGTTAAATATCCTTTATGATCAAATTGAGGATTTTCTCATTAAAAATAGGTAAGAATTTCTTCTTAAGAAGATTAAATATTGCTGTGGTCAATTCTAATTTGAGATGCTCTAAATTCAGATAAATTAAGAAACTTAAAATGTATTTGACTCTTTGGTTACTTTATTTTCAATTGGTAGGTACTATTTGTTAAATGACAAGGGCGAAAAAGTTGAAACGCAAATTGGAATCGTGCGGACTAATTGTGTAGATTGTTTAGATCGTACAAACGTCACACATGTATATTACTCTTAGAGGTGGCAAAATTGGCGGGTCGTGTAACGGGTCAAATCTGGGTTCGGGTCGAAAAGGGTAGTTATTTACTAAACCACTTTTTGACCATTTGTTAAAAACCATCATACATAACTAGTTTATATATTGTTATTACAGTAATATAGTATTTTTTTTTAATTTAAAACAATTTCACACTTGGGTGATTTTCGACCAAAATTCCTTTTTTTATTTTTATTTTTTTTGCTAGATTTATTTTATTTGACCCATTTCAGATATAATCACTATGAAATTTTTGTACTTTATTATTTTTACGTCTCTTCAAATGTAAATTGTACTTTTGTGTTTGTACAGAGTATGATTGGGAAAAAAATGACGGAATTCCAACTTCAAAGGCTTGGTATTTTTGATGCAGAAGAAACCATTAGCACACATCCCAATTTTGATGACAGCTTCAAAATATGTATGTCATATTGTTAGTTTTTAGCTTTTTTTTACTAAATTTTATAAATTATAAAGTCTAAACTATATTAATGGCATATATTTCCAACAGTATGGGCTAATCATGGAGATGATATAAGCATCCAGTATTCTGGGACCCCTGCTCTAAAAGGAGATTTTGTCAGGTACATCAACATGAATTCACACTTTGATTTTGATATGACCAAAATGATCTTTATTTGAAAATAATTAAAATACAATATATATATATATATATATATATATATATATATATATATATATATATATATATATATATATATATATATCAAAATCATGCGGGTTGGGTGACGGGTCAAAACTTGTCAACTTTGAATTAATACGCGTTTTGCTGGTATTTTTTTTAGAGTTGGTCGAAGAACGACCAGGGGAGTTCTTAAAGACGGTTGGAATGCTCTAATGTGCTATTACCTCAATAATTTTGTTGATGGTACAAAACAGGTGAGCCCATTAATATTCAGTTTTTATAGTAAGTAAAGGTGTTTTGTTTTGATATATATATATTTGTATTAATTATTTATGTATTTATTTTAATTCATGTAGGATTCAGTCGATTTAGTGCAAGGACAATACATTGTTTCTCTTTCTCGAGACATGGCTCCTACGCTGAAGAAAGTAAGGATAGAAGCCATAACAGTGAGTATAATTTGATGAACTACATATTCATTGTGGATACAGAAGTGTGTATTTATAAATACATGTATATTATATATGCAAGTCAAAAGTAAAATGAATAAAAGATGTAATTATTTCATAATTCATAAAATTAATATAAATTAACCGCATAACTATTGATTAAAAATCGTTTGTTGACGTATTTCCCTTTGTTAATAAACAAAAATGAAGAAATTTTAACCAGCATCATTAATCATTTAATCTATTACAAAATGTTATTGTTTTGCAGCCTTTTCCTCTTGTTTTAGGACTGATATTGATGGGGATCATTTTCGCCTTCTTGTCACTCATGCGAGGTGAGTTTGTCTTGTTTTTCCTTAAAATTTCAAAATTTATAAAAAACCGCTCATTTTTTTTATAAAAACAATCATTTTCAACAAAAAAAGAAAAACTATTTGTACAAGTTTAAAAAAAAACTCACAGATCCTACATGTTATGCAGTTCGGAATGATTATTGGCAATTGCCCCTTTCTATTTTCTGGGCAACAATGAGTATAGTGATAATAAGATATGTGAGAGCTAATGGTCGGGCTTTCTGCAACAGACCCCGGCTGCAAAAACCGACCTGCTGATTCTGTGCTCGGGTGTTTGGGTCTGCATCAGATTCTTTTTGTTTGTTGCTATTCCTGCAAAGCTATTTTTTTGGGACATTTTTATAGTTTATATAGCTCACATTGTTCATTGGTCATCTTACAAGTTCATGTAACCATATATTCTTTTTCTTGTTATTTAAAATTTTAAATCATTTTGTATCTTAAGGAAGACTTGTTTTGTTACTTTTTTTTAATTTGACTTTTGATAGTTGTTGTTTGACCACAAGAAGTCAATGGAAAGTTATATCTTTTTTCCCTCTCGATAATGTTCCCATTTCCGTTTACACTCGATTCCTAAAGCAATATGCAGATATAGAGGTGAAAATTTCGGCTTATTTACTTATGAATCAAACATGGTGAAAGTTGTAGAAACTCAATTAGTAATTCCTCAAAGGATAACTTCACACAATGGAACATATATGAATCCTTGATTTTTTTTTCACTTTTGTGAATTTTTTTATATATATTAATTTTTTTTAAAACTAATTAGTGACCTAAATGGAATATATAAGAATCCTTGATTTTTTTTGCTGGTTTGATTTAAATGTTGATCAATTCTTTCAACATGATAATGGAAAAAAGATGATAAACGTGTACCTGGTAATCCAGTAACATTGGAAAGGGAAGTCGTCATGATCCTGATGATGATTGGGTTCCCGTTTATGATGTATCGTAAGGATGGTTTAGGTGAGATTGAAACTCACGAATTAGAGAGAGGGGCGAGATTATGGTGTTGGTAGACAATTAATCATTAGTTGTAACTCTCTAATAATCTCTTTATTTATATACACCCAAGGGGAAACTCTATTTAGGAGCCTTGACAAACGTTCTCGTGAAATGTGGCCTAGACGTTGATGCCACAACATAGATGAAGTTTCTAAGTCTGGTTTTCGTTTAGCCTTTGTTAATTTCTCATTAATATTATATGATAAAAAAGACTTGGAAAATCATCTAGTTCTAACTTATAGAGACCACCATCCAGAAAACCACATCCAAACACTTGAGAATTTAAAGTAAGGGTAAGTTTGCCATGACCACGAGAAACATCAAAACCGTCTACGTCTAACTTTGGTCCTGATACTAAATTCCGAGTAATCTCAGGAATATATAAGGTATCATAAAGTTTAATACATAAACCAGTTTTCATAAGTAATTGTAAGGTTTCCACGGCTTCGGCATTTAGTTCCTTTCCATTCCCCAGTTTAAGTGTTCTTCGGTTTCTTTCCAGCTTCTGGATTGTAAGGAATCCCTGAGTTGAGTTGGTTACATGAACCATAGAACCAGAGTCAAACCACCATGTGTTAGTTGGAACATTTAAGTTAAAGGACTCAAGTATCATATAAAGATGATTACCTCTCTTAGTCAGCCACTCCTTAAATTCTGGGCAGTCTTTATATCTATGTCCAACCTTGCGACAAAACCTACAGTGAAACTTACCTTTGGAGTTCTTAGAGCTGGAAGCAGCACTTGAATCTTGCTTTTGGACCTTTGAAAATTCCTTTTTACAAAAATTTCCCTTCCTCTTCTTAGAATCAGTAGTCATGAGGTAAGCCACATCGGGTTTCTCTAGCTTCAGTCACTCTTCTTCTTGCACGCACATAGCAATCAACTCACTCATCTTCCATTTATCTTTCTGGGTGTTGTAGTTGATCTTGAATGCTTCGAAAGATGCAGGTAGAGAAGTCATAATAAAGTGCACCAGAAAACCTTCACTAATCTCAATTTCTAGTCTCTTAAGCTTATGGGCCATGATGTGCTCACGAATGCCGTTGATCCTGTCATACTTTGTAGTCAACATCTTCAGAATAAGGGTGCTAGCATGCCCCTTAGAAGTTCCTTTGAATTGTTCCTCCACGGAATCCAGATAAGTCTTAGCATTAGTAGAATCTGGAATTGCTCCCCTGATGACAATACTGATGGAGTTTTTTTATGAACATAAGAGATATTCGGTTGCACCTATTCAATTTCTCATGGAATATCTTATCGTCAGTAGTACTCTTATCAGTGAGAGCAGGGGGCATCCACTCTCAGTGCATAATCAAAGTCCAACATACCAAGATTCAACATTAGAGAATCTTTCCAAGAGTGAAAGTTAGAACCATTTAGAGTTTCAATTCCCATATTGGGAGCTGCAGTGGAGTTATATGAGAATAATAAGATACATAGCTAATAGAAGAACTTAGAGTGAACTGTGGGGTAATTTAGACTAAGGAAGACAGAAAATAAGTGTAGGTCCCTCGAGTGTGGCGGATCGTCACATGGAAGTATGTTCCTTAGTCGGACCGGGTGCGGAATACCCGTGACTAGGTGGAGAGTCTTACAACACAAAGTAAACCGATAAGAGAATCACTTTAAACTTTCGTCTATTATAAACACTTGAAGGTTACAGAGAGAAATACCGAGTATACAATGTCTGCGTATATGACTGCGTACTTGTCTACTGTCAACCTATCCTATTTATACATGGCCTGAACTCTTGCGCAGGGCAAATTGCTCATGCGTACTTAGCAAGTACGCAAGGTATTCTTGCGTACTTGCTAAGTACGCAGGAACTAATTCCTACGCACATACAAGTGCGCAAAACACTTAGAGATTTCAGCAACTATCAACATGCATTAGTAAATACAACTCGATAACTAATACGTATAGACACTTACAAACAAAGACAAATACATACAATTAAAGTACAAAAATAAGACTCTATCCAGAGTGTTTGTCACACAAAAATGCTTCAACAAACTCCCCCTTGACAACAGCTCTGGATCATCTTCAGTCTTTAGTCTTCAGTCTTCGGTCTTCACAGCTCTGCATCTTTATCTTCCATCTTCTTCTTGTAGTCAAGGAAAAACTTGATCACCTTGTCATATTTAGAGGCAAGGAACTTCGTCCATTCGTCCGTATGCATGCAATACCTGTCTGCTAGTGCCTCCAGATCTTTCACAGAGAAATTAATGAAGCAGACTTCATCAAATACTCTGATTAGTTCCCTCGGCACTAAGCATACACTTTCTGACCGTACATTTCCTATCACCACAGCCTCGCCCGTTTTAGGATCTACGTATCAGTACCACATGTCACCGAGGATATCCTGAGATAACTTGCTCATGGGAATCTTGGTTTCACATAGCACTGGCTTGTATACCAGTTTCTTTAAGCGTTTCTTAGTCACAGGATGTCTGGCATTCTTATCCTTGACTCGCTTGGGCACTTGAGGCTTGAACACTTCAAACTTCCCAGATCTTGCTTCCCGCTATAGAACCTCCCACTAACCCATCGCCACTGCGAGATTTGAGTGACCCAGCAGCTCTCGGTTTGCTAGGTTCACGAGGTCGTATCTAGGTAAGGAGTTGAACGCTTCACTGGTTGGTTTCAAGTATTGAACCCCCCCAGATCGTTTGATTACGAACAACTGCTTATCTTCCTCGAACCTTACAGCTAAGATCATCCCTGTTGCTCCTTGTTTGTCTATGATAGACGTCTTTTGTCAAATAGGAGCCGGATCCTTTGATGAATTAGCAGGCATATATTTATCTTTCTGTGCCTCTGGATCCACAGGTGTAGGGTCGTCCGGGGAGGCTTCAGTCGATGCTTCAACATTACTAGCAGACTCGACTGAACCTGTGTTGAGCTGAGATTCAAAGGATGGAACTTCGAAGATCTCTCCATCTTCGAACTCATACTCTCCTTCCCCGTTACCCTTGGGAACTTCAATAACGACATCATCATCATATTCATCCCAATCATCACCAGAGTCGATCTCTCATTCTTCAAGATTGTAGAGAGCATCGATCTGTGCTTCCTTGGAATAGTAGGCTCTAAGTATAAGATCTCATCGTCAGATAGATCCTTTGACTTTCCTTTATCACCACCAGAAGTATCACCACCTTCCTGATGAGTAGACTCCCCCTCAGCCATTGGAATAGCAGAAATGGGCATGATTGCCAAAGCTTGTTGTCTTTGTCATCATCCTTTGTCAAATCAACAGGATGACAAGGCTCATCACCAGTAGGTTTGGATGTCTTCTCCTTCTCTTTCTCTTTCTCTTTCTCCCCCTGAGCATCTAGCTTCTTGGTCAGATCCGCAATTAATTTGACCATCATGTCATGCTCTTTTCAATGTAGATCAAACCGAAGCTCAAGAGATGACCTGTGTCCCAGAATCATGTTGTTTGTCTTGATCAGTAGCTTGTTCTGGGCCATCACATTTGCAAGTCTCTCCTGCGTCCCAGCCCTTTGGCTTCTCAGAATGGTAACCTCGTCCACCAACAAATTTATCTGAGCCTGTTGAGCCTCAGACTCCTCCTTTGATTTCCGAACGGTTTCAAGTAGAGCAGCGACTTGGGTTTCCAGAGTTTCTATCCTTGCATGGTTTGGATCAGGATGTCCAGATGTAGATGCTTCAGCATTATGAAGTGGGGATGAGAAGATAGTATCGAATTCAAAACCCTGAGTAAAATCGCCATAGTTGTAGGGTTGACTGATCAGTTCAATGGTGGTAGTAGGGATTGTGGATGTGATGATGGTTGTAGGAGTGATGGAGACTGACTCTGTAAGAATCGGAGTAGTCACCGTCACAAGGGCATATGATACAGGGAGGGTCATTATCACAGGAACCTCCTCTGTGATAGAAGTGGCCGCCACATCAGGTTGTACATGTGGCCTTCTCCGCTGTTGCCGGTATAGTTGCTGTGAAGGTGGGGTAGATGCTGAATCAGTACTTCCAGCCAAAACTTGTACTTGCTGCTAAGTACTGACCTCTACCTCACTGGGAATAGCTTGTTACTGCCTATCCCCCTTACGTTTGTTTACACTTTCACGTCTTTGTCTTTGAATAGCAGCGTCAGAGTCAGAATCTGGCTCGTATTCACTGCTTGTTGACTGTCGCTTTATCTTCAAAGACGACTCAGGAAGGGTCACCTTCGTCGTTCTTCTCGGGTGTGCCTGTGATGGTGCATCATCAGAATCAGAGGAATCAGACTCTGTAGCTTCGGAGTCGGATCCTTCAGCACCATCATGAACTGCTTCTTCGTCTCCACTTTCAGACGATTCATCCACACTTTCAACTTCCTCCTCTTCTTGTTGTTCATCCGAATGTTCATTTAGTTCTGGCTCCGAGTCGTGGCTAAACCATCTCCAGTCAGCCGGTGCCACATACGCTTCGTTTTTCAGGTGGCCAAAGAGTGCTGTGTGCTCAGGGGTAGGTTCTACACTGCCTGGCTTTAAGAATTGTGCAAACACCCTCTTGTCCACCCGCTTGACTTGCAATCTCTCCCCAGTAGCAGGTAGGTTTGGCAGCGCATCATTTATCAGTAGTTGCACAAACCTTGGGTATAACAGGAACCTAAACCTCTCAGCCGTATTAATCTGATCATTTATGGCTTTGAAGATGTATCTTGAGAAGTTGTAGCCCCTGTTGAGAGATAAGCCAACCATGGCTGCAGCAAGATCATGACCCATTGCATCCTTCCCTGCCTTTCTTAAAGAGATGCACATGATCATCACGTGGGCAAAATATCTCCATTGATCGAGCACCCACATTTTCTTGTATGAAGCATAATCTCTTGCACCGACGTATCCCATACACTGCCTCCAACATCCATCCACTAAGTAGTCAGGATAAGCTGTTGGGTCGGTGGAGAGATCTCAGAATTGCAAGACCCGTCAATTGGTGTCCTCAGAAAAGGCGATGTCATGACCCGCCACGGTAGCCCGTATAACATTAGGGTTTACCGTGCAGTCATGTTCCGCGGTCTCCTAGAACTGCTCTAGATACGGTCTTGATACTATCGGGTCTGCTGAAATAGCATAGCTAATTCTTGAACGGTTCAAGAAGTCAACTATCTCTCGGTATTGTAGCGCAACACCTTCCATTCCGGTTCAGTATGTGCTAGGAGATTGAACTCACTTGTAAACGCACGAGCCATAACTGCAAAACACATAGAAAACATAATAAGAATAAGAAGATTCATTGGAATTGAATATACGTGACTAAGTATAGCAGTTACTCATTGAACTGAATTTTCAGACTTAGAAAATTTTCACAAGTGTTGATCCTGCGTACTTAGCAAGTACGCAGGAATTTGTTCTTGCGTACTTAACAAGTACGCATAAATTACTTCTTGCGTACTTGTTAAGTGCGCGAGAATTGCACTTGTTCAAATTTTCAGAAATCCAAATTTTCAACTGATGATGAACATTGATGCGGATTAGGTCACCACAAGGTCGAAATCAGTGATCAAGACCCATGGAACCAATATCAACACCAAATAGCCGCTACATTAGTCACATTTTGACCTAAATGACTACCCAGACGAACGATGGTCAATCGAGGGGTCAAGGTCAAAATCAAGAATCAATAAGGACGATTAAGTACTGATTAAGGTTCGATTGATGATTTTAAACATGTTTTAATCTTAATGTGTTACCAAATCGACTAATAAACGTCCAAAATGAAGATTCAAACCCTTAGAAATTTCAAAATCTATAATGGTCCTTAATTCTCGATTTAGCGGATGGAATGCCTTTAGATTCTCACCAAGTGATTGTAATACGATGATGGAACTAGAAACGGGACGAAACACCGGTTAGGAACACACGAAATTTTAGAGTAAAAGGAGCAGAGGGAATTCAACAGGCGTTTGAAATTTGAATGAGATAAACTTCTAATTTTTTTTCTAAGTCCTGTATATATACCCAATACAAAATGGTCTTGAGTACTTGCTAAGTGCGCAGGACTTAACTCCCGCGTACTTACTAAGTACGCATGACTTAAGTCTTGCGTACTTGTTAAGTACGCAGGGTTTATCTCATGCGCACTTATCAAGTACGCAGAGACCCTTGTGTGCTCAAACTTTCAACTCAAATTATGAAGATTTCGAGTCAAATAACAAACAAGATAAAAACATTCAATCAAGAGGATTCAAAATCAATTCAGGAAGGTTAAACACAAATATTTTTGGCTTTTCTGATTAAACATGAACTGTACACAAACTTAAAATCTTTTTGATCATTTCTAGATAGAAATATACACATAATCACACAAACTATTTTTGATCAAAGACACGAGCAGAGGATCATATAAGGCTAACATATAGCAAAAACGATATAATATAAACATCAAAGAATATGGGATCATGTCATGGATTACTATTTATTCATACGTAATAAGCACATAAACAAGTAATTCAAGTTGACAATATTATAAGATTTGAAACTATAAGCATCTTTGTATCACGTTCTTGTGTGTTAAGGTATGAATTATAAGATATACAACGTGTACCACACTGATATGCTACAGTAATGTAAGTTGCACTATCTCAAGGCATCTAAGATTTTCCCAATTATTTCCTAAATTTTCAGAATGAAGCTACATCAATTAGAACATGAAAAATTAAGCAGAATCCATAAGGATTATCAGGAATCATAAGATTCAGAATCGAGTGATTCATTTGTCTTGGTTTCATTTGATTTCTTCAATGAATATCGGTATGATGATTCAGGATAATGAATATGGTGTTTGAGTATTAGGGTAGGGGAATCCAACTTTTATCTGGATTTAATTTCAATGAATCAGGAGTGATTCAAGGGTGAATACACGCTCCACGGTTTATGTAGAGACATGTCTTAATTCAATCTCTCATTGCATACTTGTGAGTATGGGCAGTGAGATGAACCGCATTAATTGTTCTAAAGACATAACCCGAAACTGATCTCAGAAGAAAATTATTGCCAAAATCTAACATCCTTTATCTGATAATGATCTTTTGCATTCTTTTACGCACACACACTAGCATACATGGGTTCAAATCACAGTTGTAGTCTAGATTTAGTTTCCACACTACTAGTGATTCAAAAATGCCTATAGCCTACTGACAATTCAAATTACTTGTAAATAAGCAGATTAAAAACATAACAATTTAAACAATTAAGTAAGCATGACGCAATCATTTCCCATATGAGCAATCTATGACGTTTAGATCATTTCTGATGTACTATCATTTCCTCTTTTCTCAAGGTTACTTTGAAAATTTTCTCCATTTTCTATTTTGTTTGAAGTTTTGTAAAATATTTGAAAATTAAAAGAACTATACAGAAATTTTAAGAGAAATAAACTTTAACTTTCATGAACTGAATTGAATTGATTTAAGAAAAACAAGTTTTCACTCTGGATTGAACATTCCTATCAAGTTAACAAGATGCTCAAAACGGGATCGGTCAAACGCCTTAGTAAAAAGGTCAGCAAGATTGTCATCCGTGTGAACCTTTACAAGTTCAATGAGATGCTTTTCAGCATAATCACGGATGAAATGATGGCGAATTTCAATATGTTTAGTTTTGGAATGTTTCACCGGGTTATTTGTGATGGAGATTGTGGCATTGTTGTCAATGAACAGAGGAGTTCCAGTGAAGTTCAAGCCGTAGTCTCTCAATTGCTGCTGAATCCATAATATTTGAGAACAATCGCTAGCTGCAGCAATGTATTCTGCTTCACATGTTGAGATAGAAACCGTTGACTGCTTCTTACACTGCCAGGAAACCAGTCTGTCTCCTAAGAACTGACATCCACCAGAAGTTGACTTTCTATCAAGGTTACAACCGCCATAATCTGAATCAGTGTAGGCTTTGAAGTCAAAAGACTGCTGCTTAGAGTACCAAATACCCAATCGGGGTTTCCCTTTCAAGTATCTGAAAATCCTCTTTACAGCTATCATCTAGGACTCCTTCGGTTGTGACTGAAACCTTGAGCACAAGCATACAACAAACATTATATCTGGCTTTGAAGCTGTGAGATACATAAGAGATCCGATCACCCCACGGTACAATTTGCAATCCACATCCTTTCCATCTCTATCAGGATGCAGACCATGATTGACTGGGATAGGTGTGTCATAAGTACTGCTATCATTCATCTTGTATTTTGACAAGATGTCCTACACATACTTTGTTTGATGCAGATAAATGTCATTCTCTCTTTGACTGACTTGCAGACCCAGGAAGAAAGACAGTTCACCCATGTTACTCATTTCAAACTTGGACTTCATCACCTGTTCGAATTCCCTACACATCTATTCATTTGTAGACCCAAAGATAATGTCGTCGACATACACTTGTACAAGAAGAATGTCACCTCCTGCTTTCCTAATGAAGAGGGTCGAGTCAATCTGTCCACGGTCGAAACCATTTGACAGTAGACGTTTAGGTAATGTCTCATACATGCCCGTGGCGCTTGATGAAGACCATAAAGTGCTTTTTCGAGCTTGTACACTTTATTGATATTATGCGGATCTTCAAAGCCGGAAGGTTGAGTGACATAGACCTCTTCATGTACTTTTCCATACAGGAAAGCACTCTTCACATCAAGTTGATAGACCTTGAAGCCAACATATGAGGCATAAGCCAGAAACAGTCGAATGGCTTCAAGTCTAGCAACTAGGGCATATACTTCTGTGTAATCCAAGCCCTCTTGTTGATAAAAACCCTGAACAACCAACCTTGCTTTGTTCTTCACCACAACATGACGATCATCCGTCTTGCATTTGAACACCCATCTGGTGCCAATTGGTTGTACGCCCCTTGGCAAGTCAACCAAATCCCACACATGCAACTTTTGGAATTGAGACAATTCATCTTTCATCGCCTTAATCCAGCAGTTGTCAGCGAGAGCCTCTTTCACATTCTTCGGCTCTAACTGGGATACAAATGCAGCATGCAGACATGTTTCCATGACACCAGTGTCAAGTATCTCAGAGTAGAGACTAGTGTTCTCAGTAATGGTTCGATGACGAGTTTGAACACCGGCATGAGGATCACCAATAATGTTGTCAATTGGATAATTCTTATGCACTCTCGCCTCTGGTACATTCGGTTCCTGAATTTCTGAATCAAGGTTCGTGCTTAACTCCCCCATATCCAGTGTTCCAGAAGAATAAGATTCAATGTTAATTGGATCAGCTGGAGCTTCATTTCCTACACTAGTGTTAGGATTAGCTTGAGCATCATTTCCTTCAACATGAACATCTTCACTGTTATCACCATTAAGAGTTCCAGATGTAGATGCAGCATTGGAATCAGGAGTTACAATCGGTACAGTAGCACGTGTTGAGAAACTGGATTCATCACCGCCACCAAATAATTCATATACATTTGCGGCATCAACTGCAGACAAATCAGGAAGATTGAATGACTTGAATAGCGCATCATAATCAAAACCCCAAGCTGGACCAGTTGGTTCTGGTGGAATGTTGTGCTTACTACAATCCACTTCAAACCACTCCTCGACAGTAAGAGTTTCGATATTGTACTCTCTCTTGCAAGGCGAGTTGGCAACTTATCCTAAGAAGATGCCTTCCACCGTTTTTTCATGAAACTTAGACTTGCGGTCTTTGTACTGTAGCAACAAGGAACAAGGACTACCAAAAGGAACTAGGTAATCAAGATTGGGAGTTCAATTGTTCATCATCTCGTAACAAGTCTTGTTGTGCCTCTTCACAACCATAACTCTATTCAAGACGTGACAAGCTGTATTAACTGCTTCTGCCCAGAAAGTGACAGGAAGCTTTGCATCCGACATCATCGTCCTTGCATTCTCAATCAATGTTCTGTTCTTCGGTTCTGCGACTCCATTCTGCAAAGGTGTGTACGGGGCACTAAATTCGTGACAGATACCCTTCTTGAGACAGAAAAGTTCCATCAAATTATTCTTGAACTCAGTTCCGTTGTCACTCCTTATTCTTCTAACCTTCAGCTTGCATAGAGATTCCAAGCTCAGGATCAGGTATTGAAGAATGTTAGCAGTTTCGTCCTTCATACCTAAAAAATGCACCCAAGAAAAACGTGAGAAATCATCGGTTACAACCAGACAGAATGACTTACCTCCAATACTCCTGATACTTATGGGGCCAAACAGATCCATATGTAATAGCTCCAAAGGGGTATCGATGGAGTTTTGGAGCTTGGGCTTGTGAGACTTCCGTTGCTGTTTGCCCTTTTTACAAGGCATACAGTCATCTGCAACGGTAAATCTCAGCTTAGGAACACCGGTTACCAAACCGTTTCGGACAAGATGATTCATTTTACGATAAGAAATATGTCCGAGTTTCCTATGCCACAAGATAGAGTCAAGTTCTGTCGCTTTGGTAAGCAGACATGTAGCAACTGATGAGGTGGTTGTTGCCACACTCATATCAATCTGATAGGTGTCGTTTGTCCTTGGCGCTCTCATCAGAATCCAATCTTCAGGAACCTCAAAACCAGGTTTGAGTATCAAGCATTCATTCTTGTCAAACATCACCGAGTACTCCTTGTCGCACATTTGGGAGACACTCAACAGGTTATGCTTCAGCTGCTCGCAAAAGTTGACATTGTCAAAGCTGACACAACCATTTGACACCACGCCTTGACACGTGATACTACCGCCTTTCTCTCCAGCAAAGGCCATATAGCCGCCTCTGAATGGTTTCACGTCTTGAAGCAAGTCCATGTTTCCTGTCATGTGCCGGGAGCATCCACTATCTACATACCAACGGTTAGAGATAGTACCCTTCAGATGTCCCTTCACGAGTCACAAAAATAATTAGTTAGATTTGGAGACCTAAGCCATAGTGGTCTTGGGTCATCCGTCTTTTTCAAAATAAACAACCTCTTTTAACTCACAGTCGTGACTGTTCAAAATGGATGAATCTTTAGAAGAATTAGGACTAGGAGATTGAGAACTTTTAGATTTGGAAGTACAGGACCTCTTCTGTTTCTTAACTGGAACAGTAGACTTAGGTTCAACAACATCCGGTGAACTAATGGAAGCTTCACCTGATTGAACTCCAGTCAGCTGTTCTAGCTTTCTCAACCTCTTATTCCTTCTCCTCCTCTGTTGCTTAGAGAGTTTCACCACAGATTTCTCACCAGTAGGTGTACTACCAGAGGTAGATACACAAGGTGTAGCAGGTTGCTTTCCCTTTCTTGAGACAAATGGTTTAGCCTCAGAGGTTATCTTTGGCTTTGCCATCGGTTTAATTGGTGGTTTCACCACATTTTGTTTTGGACATTTGGGAGGTTTCACTGATGGCGACTTAGGGATGACAGCCGGTTGTGAAACAATAGGCCGTTTCCCTTGGTTCTTTGAAGGACAGTTCACAAAAATGTGACCAACTAAGCCACAGTGAAAGCAAGTCCTCTTGTCTGTGTAAGTCCTCCTATAAGGCTCATTAGATCTGGCATTAGATAACTTAGCATGATGAGCAGGAGGAGTTGGTTTGTGAACAGGAGTTTGACCCGATATAAATTAGATTTTAGGAGTATAGTATTTTTGTAAATTTTATTTATAACCAAGCCCATAGTGAGCTGAAAAAGCTTCTTTCTTAACTTGATTAAGATTTTTATACCCCCCATAAAGCATTACTTTTAATTTATCATTTGATTCAATGATATCGGGTTCAGTCAAAATACAATTGTCACTATTAGTGATAATGTTTTTCTTGACTTTCTGTTCAGATAACAACTCCTCAGATACTACTCCTTCAGGGCAGGTGTTAACCGAACCATCATCAGAAGCAGTAAAGAACTCCTCATCAGATGCAGAGTTGACCTTACTTGAGGAATCATCCTTGTTAGAGAAATCATCCTTACCTGAGGACTCATCAAGGCAAGTTAGATCAATTTCTACTAAGCCGTTGACAAATTTCCAGCTAACTGGTGGAGGAATGACATTAGTACCCAACCCTAAGCCATTCATTTGTCTCACTACAGATTCATAGTGTTCCACCACAAAACGAGAATTTTTCAACTTCTCATTAGTACATTTCAACTGCAAGATCTTATTTTGCAGCTTGTTGATCTCATTGTTCCTTTTCTCTAAGCCCTTATATGCAATATCCAAGTGAAGTTGTTGATCGCTCATTTTAAGTGAATAATCATGTTTTTCTTTCTTCAACGTTTCAATTGAATCTTTAAATCGTTTTTCATTTTCTTTGTAGCTTAAAGCTGCAATACGAAGGGGTTCGACCTTTTCTTGAAGCTTAGAGTTTTCAATTTTTAAGCCTAGACATTTGAAACAAGAAATGACAGTAAAAGGATTAGAATCTACCTCATTCGATGAATGTGATGCCTCTCCGATAGCCATGAGGGCAACTGTCACACCCCAATCGACGGCGAAAACATCGGGACGGGACATGTAGACTGTTCATAAGCTCATGGTTTGCTAAAGATGTAATAATTAAGTAATAAATTTCATTTCATAACTCAAGTAAGCAATTACATCATTTACAAGAATTAAAGAATACATAAATCTCCATATTAAAATTTAAGACTAGGTCCTCAACCCTAAGTGAAGTAGCTTGAATTTTAACTCAAACATCTGTACCTGAAACATGATAAAATGTGAGGGTCAACTATAAATAGTTGGTGAGCATACATAGGTTTTGACACCACGAGTAAAGTTCAAATGTTTTGTGTACAATTCATATGATGCATAGTTTATAAAGCATTTATAGAGAATCTAAGTTAAGCTAAATACACAAAAGAGACCTTGTAATTGAAGGGCATAACAACACATGTTATCCTAATGTAGGGCATAACAACGCATGTTATCCTGATGTAAATGTAGGGCATAACAACACATGTTATCCTAATGTAGGGCATAATAACACATGTTAGCCTGAAGTTATGTATTTGTATTTGCACGTGTACATCATGTATATGTAGCCTTAACAATTAGCATTCAAGCATAAAGCACAAATAAACACATATGATCATATTGTAGAATTGTATGTGTATAATTGCAAATAGTGTTGGAATGTAATCATGTTTCACCCCAAATGTGTAAATAAGAAAAAGGGGCTATGTAAACTCACTTGAATTAAGGGTGTAGCTGGCACGCGAGATTAGGTAGCAAAATGATTCTTGTAACTCACCACGTTAACCTAGTGTGTAATATATATTAAATTAATAAGGTGTACAATAGTCTATATCTAAGTCTAGGATTGAATTGGGTGTGTGTACCAAGGGTTGGAGTTGTAGGTGGTAGTGGGTTGTACTTGAAAATGGTGTTTTATAAAATGAGAAATTGAAATTAATAGTCTTATGATAATTAATTTAGGGTTTAGGTTTGAATAACTAAATAAATTAAACAATTATTATTTATTCATTTAGTTAGAAAAATAGCGTGAAACTTACATTTATAATTTAAATAAATAATTTTTACTTTATTTATTTATTTATAAAGAGGTGTAATTATGTGTTCAAATTAATAATCTTAAATATAAATCAAACTCTAAGTGTATTTATAAAACTAATTTATATAGATAATAAATAAATTTGTTTATTTATTTATTATTTGAAATGGGTAGGTTAAAATAACCAAACTTAATTAAAATTTACATGTATTCTTTATGTATATAAAACTATATAGTTTTTATTGGTTTTAAATATATATCTTAAATTTTATAAAACTTTGCAAGGGTGCTTATAAAATTTTGTCACCAAATTTATGCATTAAATGAATTAATTACACAAAAAGAATAGTATAATTCAAATTGCGTAATTGAGAATTAAATCTATAAAAATAGAGATTTTATGCAAAACTTGTAAACCTGGTTGAATTCTGTTCTAATAAATGTAGGATTTATAAAAATATTTTTTATAAAATTTTTGGAGCTTTTAAAACAGTTTTAAAAATAAAGTTTACACCACCCGGCTCGAACCCGGGTGGGTTCTGTAGAGGCTTAGGGTCTTAACCGCTGTAGCAAAAGGCTAATCCATGTTGTAGACCCGGGTCGTTTGGTATTAACCAGAAGGTAACAGGGGGCCGGGTCTGGTCAAAAGGAACACGCAAAAAGGACCTTGGTTGTGGGTTTCGAACCCACACCATCTAGTTCAGTCGCACATGCACCTAACCGGCTGAACTAGATGGTTCGCTGGTATAACATGAATTCGAAAAATTAAAATACAACAACTAAAAACAGACTGAAATCCTCATTTCATCTTCTTAAGAACAGGTACACGAAATTGATAGAAATCGAATTCTATACATCCGATTTCCGTAAATTTACATGGGGCTTCTGATGAACTATAAGCGGCGAATCAAATGGTGTAAATCTCACCTGGTTCGGTTGGGTATCGAAGGCCGACGACCACAAGTTCCGACTTGATTTTCTTGGCTCTTGATCGGAAGGTAGAGGTGTAATGAAGTTTGTAAGAGTGTTTAGAGGATTTGTAATATGGTATGCGAAGGTGTGTGTACGTAATTTCATTCAATTTTTCTTTAACTGCTGGTTTCGATCCGGATTTTACTGAGATAGCTGTCGACAATGATTCACGCATTAAATCGGTGATTGATAATGAATGGAGCCGCATATATGGTCTGGATACATGTGAGAAGTAATGGTGCGTGGTTTGCGGCTTTAAACGCGTCTAAATCTCAAGATTTGAAACTGAATTCTGGTCAGTTTGACCTTGGATAGTCAAACTTGACGAGTAGAGTTCGAATTTGGTTTTGGGCTTCGCTTTCAGTTGAATTAGCTCTTCATATGCATTGAATTTTTGGTCACGAAACTTTCCCGCATGATTTGTAGGCATTTGCAGCCAATATTTGGTCGAATTTGAGATGCACTTGACGAGATTTGTTGACTCAGAAAGTCAACTGATGGGAATGGGGGTCAATGTCAAGATTGAGTTCAATTTGGAAGGTAAGGGTTCAAATTTAGGGTTCATAACATTTGAGATAAATTAATTTGATTTAAATTCTTTTAACTTTGTTTATAACAACTTTTATATATATATATATATATAAACTTACATAATATTTGTTTAATCACAATTTATTTATAAGGGAATAAAGCCTATTTTTATAAAATTTCCATGCGTGAAATTTGCTTATTCCGAGATGTCGTATACTTGTATAATTATATGGAAAGGTGTGACGTATTTATGAGCAATTATATATATATATATATATATATATATATTAAATTTATACTGTATAACATAGCATATATATTTAATTATGTATATCGATCTATACTATATAAATATCTTAGAAAATAATATTTTAATTGCAAGATCAAAATTTTTGTATTGCTACATGTTAAAATAATGTTTAGGGTGACTCATTATGTTGAATAAGAACGGAATTAAAAGTAAGGTATCATTACATAACAAAATGGTTAAACAAGATTTATGGTATGAAAATCTTGAATGTTACAGCAACAGCAGTTGTAGACTCTTCTCGGTCAGCCACAGAAGCTTCCCGTTCCTCAGCTTCCATCATCTCCATAATCTCAGCCATGAGACCAACCTGAGTTTGTGCAATAATGGCATCCTCCAGATGAAAACCCCAATCAAAGCTTTCATCCTGTTGAGCTACCAATGCATTGGACGATCCACCTTGGCTTTGATTGTGGTTGTTTGAGTTGTTGTAGCCTTGGTTGTTTCCTTGGCTAGGTCTGGTGAAACCCAAAGCCGGTGCTCTGTCTTTTTGACATTCACGAGCAAAGTGTCCATAGTTCAGACACTTGTAGCACTTGGCCTTGGATTTGTCAAAACCAACCTTGGCATTAGAATGGCCACCAATGAACTTTCGACCAGTTCTGTTTAGGAAATGCTTTGCCCTCCTCAAGGTCATGGCCATATTCCATTGAATATCCATATCCTCCATATCATCCGGATCCACCTGATTAAAGTCTTCTTCGATAGTTTCAAGATCAGTTAGCTTACCTACAATGAAGTTCTCATAAGCAACCATGCAGGATGAGAATAAAGCCACATGATCTTCAGCTATCTTGGCTATTGCTGATTGGTTAGCTGAAGACGTGGGAGAAGGATTTCTTGAGGGATTCTGGTGATGAGATCCAGAACCAGATGCTGCATAGCATGCATGACCACCACAAGCCTTTACAGTTTCTTCCTCATGAGAGTTTCCAGAGAAAAGGGCAATTCCAGAGCCCGATGACTTGGTTGTAGAAGACGTCCCATGATACATTGAAGGGTCTTGTATCTGAGGTCTTCCTGAGATCTCCTTCCTTTTTAGGTTCATGTCATGAGCTTGAACCTTTCCAATTGCCTCATCAATTGTCATCTCATAGAACTTAGAATTCTCTTTCATCAGGGTTGTATACATCTCAAACTTGGGAGGCAAAGCATCCAGAAACTTTTCAACTAATTCTTCATCAGAATACTTTAGCTCAAAAGCTTTCAACTCGGTCTGCAGATGATAGAATCTAGTTCTCCAGAAATTTGAAGCACTCATACTGCTTCCTGAGGAGATCCCGTTTACTTTTCTTGATGTCACTATTGCCCTCGAATCTTTTCGGTAACGCCTTCCAAAGATATTTGGAGTTATCATATCCTCTGAAACTGTGGAATAACTCCCTAGTCAAGGCCATAGTGATAGAACTGTGACTTCTTCTCTCGATCATAAACTTTCTTTTCTTCTTCATCGAGTTTAGAGATAGGCTTGGGCATTACTTCATCAAGATAAATGTGTGTGGGATGCTTATATCCCTCTAGAATTGGTATCCATAACGAAGAATCGGTATAAGAGATGTAATGCTCAAAGCGTGCTTTCCAGTTAGAATAATCATTTACATTTAGCAACTTTGGCGGTTTCTGAGGTGTTCCGATCTCGTTGTCATAGTTCAGAATGTTACCGAGGTTCTGAAGATTCGACATGGTGAACACTTAGTCAAATTTCAGAAAGGTCAAAGACACTTGCGCACTTGATACTTGCCTTGCGCACTTAGAGAAATGGTCTTGCGCACTTATGATTTGCTCTTGCGTACTTGATAAGTATGCAGGAGTAGAAGATAAGTACGCAGGAGTTAACTTAAGTACCCAGAAAGATTAGTCTTGCGTACTTGATAAGTATGCAGCAAGACTGAACTTTTTGCCAGATATGGTAAGTACGCAGATAACCTTTTACCAACTCTCACCAAACTATTCAGGTCACTGGAATCTCACCAGAGATGGCAAAAATCGGACAGATGAACAAACAAAATGAGCCAAATGGTCAGAAACTTGTTTCTAACCAGCCTTTGTTGCTCAAAACACTCAAATACACAACAAAAGTCAGTTTTTGAGTGATTTTTGCTTCTAAAATAGTGCTCAAGAGCTACCCCTATTTTATCACAAAAATCAACAAAAATACCCACTTTTGCTTGTAAAATCTCTGTAGAACACTCTCCAAACACACTCACAACACTCGAAATCAAGAGCAATGCTCTGATACCACTTGTAGGCCCCTCGGGTGTGGCAGATCGTCACATGCAAGTATGTTCCTTAGTCGAACCGGGTGCGGAATACCCGTGACTAGGTGGAGAGTCTTACAACACAAAGTAAACCGACAAGAGAATCACTTTAAACTTCCGTCTATTATAAACATTTGAAGGTTACAGAGAGAAATACTGAGTATACAATGTCTGCGTATATGACTGCGTACTTGTCTACTGTCAACCTATCCTATTTATACACGACCTGAACTCTACGCACTTAGCAAGTGCGCAGGGCAAATTGCTCATGCGTACTTAGCAAGTACGCAAGGTATTCTTGCGTACTTGCTAAGTACGCAGGAACTAATTCCTGCGCACATACAAGTCGCAAAACACTTAGAGATTTCAGCAACTATCAACATGCATTAGTAAATACAACTTGATAACTAATACATATAGAAACTTACAAACAAAGACAAGTACATACAATGAAAGTACAAAACTAATACTCTATCCAGAGTGTTTGTCACACAAAAGTGCTTCAACAAACTCCCCCTTGACAACAACTCTGGATCATCTTCGGTCTTCAATCTTCAGTCTTCACAGCTCTGCATCTTTAGCTTCCATCTTCTTCTTGTAGTCAAGGCAAAACTTGATCACCTTGTCATTTTTAGAACCAAGGAACTTTGTCCATTCGTCCGTATGCATGCAATACATGTCCGCTAGTGCCTCCAGATATTTAACAGAGAAGTTAATGAAGCAAACTTCATCAAATACTCTGATTAGTTCCCTCGGTACTAAGCATCCACTTTCTGACCGTACCTTTCCTATCACCACAGCCTCGCCCGTTTTAGGATCTACGTACCAGTACCACATGTCACCGAGGATATCCTGAGATAACTTGCTCAGTGGGAATCTTGGTTTCACATAGCACTGGCTTGTCTACCAGTTTCTTTAAGCGTTTCTTAGTCACAGGATGTCTGGCATTCTTATCATTGACTCGCTTGGGTACTTGAGGCTTGAACACTTCAAACTTCCCACCCATCGCCACTGCGTGATTTGAGTGACCCAGGAGCTCTCGGTTTGCTAGGTTCACGAGGTCGTATCTAGGTAAGGAGTTGAACGCTTCTCTGGTTGGTTTCAAGTATTGAACTGCCCCAGATCGTTTGATTGCGAACAACTGCTTATCTTCCTTGAACCTTACAGCTAAGAGCATCCCTGCTGCTCCTTGTTTGTCTATGATAGACGTCTTTTGCCAAACAGGAGCCGGATCCTTTGATGAACTAGCAGGCATATCTTTATCTTTCTGTGCCTCTGGATCCACAGGTGTAGGGTCGTCCGGGGAGGCTTCAGTCGATGCTTCAACATTACTAGCAGAATCGACTGAACCTGTGTCGAGCTGAGATTCAAAGGATGGAACTTAAAAGATCTTTCCATCTTCGAACTCATACTCTCCTTCCCCGTCACCCTTGGGAACTTCAATAACTACATCATCATCATCTTCATCACAATCATCACCAGAGTCGATCTTTCCTTCAAGATTGTAGAGAGCATCGATCTGTGCTTCCTTGGAATAGTCAGGCTCTAAGTATAAGTTCTCATTGTCAGATAGATCCTTTAGAACATGAGCCGCTGACTTTCCTTTATCACCACCAAAAGTATCACCACCTTGCTGATGAGTAGACTCCCCCTCAGTCATTGGAATAACAGAAATGGGCACGATTGTCAAAGCTTGATGCTCACTTCCACTAGGACCGACTTCGGGATCCTTGTCTTTGTCATCATCCTTCGTCAAATCAACAGGATGAAAAAGCTCATCACCAGTAGGTTTGGATGTCTTCTCCTTCTCTTTCTCTTTCTCCTTATCTTTTGGTATCATAGTACTTGTAGGTCCCTCGGGTGTGGCAGATCGTCACATGCAACTATGTTCCTTAGTCGGACCGGGTGCGGAATACCCATGACTAGGTGTAGAGTCTTACAACACAAAGTAAACTGACAAGAGAATCACTTTAAACTTTCGTCAATTATAAACACTTGAAGGTTACAGAGAGAAATTCTGAGTATACAATGTCTGCGTATATGACTGCGTATATGACTGCGTACTTGTCTACTGTCAACCTATCCTATTTATACATGACCTGAACTCTGCGCACTTAGCAAGTGCGCAGGGCAAATTGCTCATGCGTATATGGCAAGTACGCACGGTATTCTTGCGTACTTGCTAAGTACGCAGGAACTAATTCCTGCGTATATACAAGTGCGCAAAACACTTAGAGATTTCAGCAACTATCAACATGCATTAGTAAATACAACTCGATAACTAATACGTATAGACACTTACAAACAAAGACAAATACATACAATGAAAGTACAAAACTAAGACTATATCCAGAGTGTTTATCACACAAAAGTGCTTCAACAATAAGGACCATTATTCTAATGAAGTTGTGATAAAGTCTATTATAACACCAAAATAATAGACTAATTAAGGTTCTACTTAAACAATGGCTTTCGCTTTGGCTGTGACCATTATTTAAGCATTATGAACAAATAAGGTATGCAAGTTGAATGTAACACATCACATTTGGGTAAAAGTGAGACATTTAATTTGCACATATTACGTTTGCAGGACACAAATGTAACATATCATATTTGGACAGAGGTGAAACATTTATGCATTTAAGGTGGGTGTCATGTGAATATCTTATAGTTTAAGGATACACACTAAGTAACAATGCTTAATTAGACTCGAATAAATTTATAAATGTATCACATCACCTTTGGGCAGAAGTGAAACTTTTAAGTGTTATTTAAGTAAGTTTAAGGTTTTGTAAAACATGATATTTAAGGTTTAACACCCTTCTCCTAATTTACCCATCATTTCCACGTGGTGTTCCCTCGTTACTTCCTACACTTTTTCCTCTTTCTAGCATAACCCTCCCATATATATATATATATATATATATATATATATATATATATACACACATACTATATATAATATACATATTAGAGGGGCAAATAGGTAATTTTCACCAAAAGTCTTAAATTTAAGACCTTTACAATTTTTAAAGCCTTATGTACAACTTTTGAAGCAAGATGCTTTGTGCTGGTAGCCCTAGCAAAACCCCTTGTTAGTACGAAAATTTAATGGACCCGAATACTTTGATGGACCCGAGTACTTTAATGGACCTGAAAACTTGAGGAATCCGAATACTTTGATGAAACCGAGTACTTAAGAAATCCTAGTACTCGAGATCCGAGTACTTAAGGGATCCGAATACTTTAGGTGAACCCGAGTACTCTATGAGTCCGAATACTTATGGATCTGAGAACTCATATGGATCCGAGAACTTATGGATCCGAGTACTTTATGGAATTCGAGAACTTAGGAAACCCTGAACTTAAAGAATCCGAGTACTAATGGAATCCGGGAACTTTAGGGAATCCGAGTACTCTTAAGGAATCCGAAAACTTAGGAATATGATTTTAAGGGATATCTCTGATTTCGAAATTTAAGTGTTTAATTATATCCAAGATTTATAAGTTCGTAAATAATTTAAAAATTAAATATTTTTTATGCGAAACTTGCAGATAAAGATACAAAATTTTAGGAAACAAATTAATCCAAATCTCCTACAAATTAAGTGATTTTCACCGAAATTAAGGATGAACACTTAAGAACAGTTATGATGAACATTAGAAATGTTGTTGATTAATATCAGATTAAGGCCTGAAATCAAAATCATAAAACATGATATTTAAGGATTTCGAAAATTTATATCTCGGTTTTATGGATCAAAACAGTTTAGTTCGAACCGAAAACTTTAAAAGTCAGATCCGAAAACTTTAATCCAGATCCGAGAACTTAAGATCAGAACCGAAAACTTTTATAAAAGACGATTTTTCTAAGAAAACCTTATTTTTTTGATTTAATTCCAGTTTAGGGAATGAAAAAAAGAAGAATTGATTAATCAACATACACTCTGATACCACATGTTGATCAATTCTTTTAACATGATAATGGAAAACAAGATGATAAACATGTACATGGTAATCCAGTAACATTGGAGAGGGAAGTCATCATGATCATGATGATTTTCGGATTCCCGTTTAGGATGTATCGTAAGAATGGTTTATGTGAGATTGGAACTCACGAAATAAAGAGAGAGGGACGGGATTATGGTGTTGGTAGACAATTAATCATTAGTTGTAATTCTCTAATAATTTCTCTATTTATATACACCTAAGGGGAAATCCTATTTAGGATTGTAAGGGTAATTACGTTCATTGAATACTTTGTAGGTCCAGATTTCAATAGGAAATCACTCAATAGATCGATTACACACACACAGGCGGAATCTGTGTGTATGGTGGTGAAATAGAGGGTAGAAACATAATTGGTGAAGATAACAGCTAATCACACACAGAATCAACACAAATAATATGTGAAAATGTAAGAACAAAGCATCAAACAAATGCAAATTGTATTGATTTTTCAAGAACAGTGAAATCGAAAATCCAGGGTTACAGCCGCTACTCACACCCTAGAAATTCCCAAACTAGGCTATTTATAGTAAGCTGACAGGCATCGAAACTATGCTTACCGAAACTACTAGTTTCGGTGAAGCATTTACAAGAGTGAAACAAGCATGTCGAAACTAAACTATCTATCGAAACTACTAGTTTCGAGTGAACAAATCTCAATCGAAACTAGATAGTTTCAATGGCCCAGACTTAGAAATAAAACAAGAAATTACATTAAAATGAAATTACAAGAAAATAAACTAACTAAACATTGATCAAAAGAAATACATTGATGACAATAGTTTATACAATAATAAGACTCTACAATCTCCCCCTAAGCTGCTGCATCAATGTCTTCAACTCTTCTCTAAGCAGTTGGCCCTTGACTTGGTTTCTGGAAAAATGGCTTGACGTTCACCGACACCACTCTTTGAAATGCCTTAGCATCAGCTTCATCATCTCCATGAAAGAGCTTGATAGGGTTTTTGAACAAAACTTCAAGATCTTCAGGTTGAAATTTTAAAGGCTCTATGGGTTCAAAGATCACAATGTCTTCCTTGCCTTCACACTCGATCACAGCACTTCCGATGGTTGAGTTGTAAAACCATTTTCTGAAATTTTGAAGCTGTACCGGTACTGATCGTGGCAGAATTATGGATTTGACAGTTTCAACAGGCTTGTACCGAAGGCTTACCCATGGCTTTTATGTTCTTGGATGAATCCTGGTTTTTGACATAATTCTCTTTGGAAGAGTGGTCTTCATTGACCTGAAGTCATGGAGGGCTTGTTGTTTAAGAAACTGTTTAAAGTTACGTGCCTGGTGTGTTGCTAATTGCCTATGATTAATCGCGTGTTATTTCCCGGATTTTATATTATTCTATATGATTTTTATACTTTTTTATTTATTTTAGATAATTATGTTTTTATTTATTTTCGTTTTAGTTTTGTAGATGTTTAGTTATTTCTTATTTATTTTCATTTACCTTATTTTTATTTTATTTTAGTTTAGAATTTAATTACGTTTATTAATTTTTCGTATTTATATTTGTTTCGTAGATGATCGTTAGAGAATTAAAGGGGTTGCAACAGCTTTGAGCCAACAAATTAATTAATAGGCTTATATAGATCAAGCTTGGAATTTAACTGGGTCACATAAATTAGTGGATGATTAATTGATTGTTTGGGCTCATATTAATTCTATTAGGGTATTAAGTGGGCTAGGTCATAATAATAAAAAGAATAAAAAAAAGGAAGAAATAAATATACATTGGCGATGGGAGAGCCGTGGAATGGAAATTAGCAATGTTTTCAGAACCGGACCGGACGTCGAACCGGTCTCCTTACCGGTCCACTGGTCGGACCGGATTTAAGAACCGGACGACGTCATAAATATTATAAAAATATATCAGTCTAAATAGCTTTTAATCTTTTCAAAAACCACCAACAAGTCAATTCAAATAATTTTAAACTAACAATTACCTACGAAATAAGAAGCCAAGAGACTTAAAAAAGATTAAAAAAAAAAAAAATAGTCAAGCGGTTCAACCGGTCCGACCACCCGGTTTCCGGTCCGACCGCCGGTTCAACCGGTCCGACCACCGGTTCGCTGCAGAAACGGTTCAACATATGTAACCGGACCGGCCAGACCACCGGTTCCCGGTCCGACCGGTCTGACCGGCCGGTCCGGTCCGGGTTTCAAAACATTGGAAATTAGACGAAGGAGGTGACGACTGAATTAGACGAAAAATTGGAAGCAGGTATTGGACGCGAGAAAGAGGTGACGACTGAATTAGACGAAAAAATGGAAGGTTAGAGCAATTTTAGTTGGCACGCTTATCGAGGCTGGAAAGAAGAATTTGAGTTTACGGCTAATTGGTTTTGGTTTTGGTTTTCTTTGGATTTGCCGTGAAAAGGAAAAAATAAAATCAAACAAAAAGTGAATGTGAATTGAAAAAAAAAGTAAAGCAAGCACGTCATCATTTATTGAAGTTATAAGGTGAATTAATTAATTAGCAGCTTAATTATTTTCTATTTACGATGAACGTTTATATTATCTTTTTGGATGCTGCTTGTCTCATGATTGGCTAAACTTGTTATAGCTATCTAGGTTTGATGATTGTTTGATTGAATTGTTGGATTTCTTTCGATTTATGTTGATTATTGATGGATTCATGATAAAGTAAAGAACTTGATTTCAGTTGGTATGATGTTTATGCATATTTAGCTCTGATTTGCAATTGGTTTGTATTTCACATGCGTTTTGTTGAATGTCTTTCAAATAATAGATGCATGTTAGGTTGCTTACTTTGTGTTTGTAACTAGTTTATGGATAATTGATATCATCATCCATAGAAACGAAGATTGAGAGTATTTTAGGGTTCGATGTTCTTCCTACTTCAATAGCTGAAAGGTGCGAAGTTGTGGGGTATTCCTTGGTGTTAGGGTTTTTAGGTCAATTGCTCTGAAAGAAGGGTTTCCTAAAGTTTCTTAGCATCATTGATATTTCGTGTCATACCGAGAGTTGTCTGGTTACCCCGTATGTCTTAGGGCATATTGAGATATTGAGACTGAGAAGTGATTTATCTTTAGGGTACTTTAGCATTGTCGGAAATAGCTGAAAGGTGATCCGAACAACCGGTGAGTTTACACGTTCCTTAGGGTTTCCAATTAGGTCACACCCGAAGATGATCTGGGATCCTTAGGTTGTCTTAGGGTTTCGTATTCAAAGATCCCGGTTCCATCATAACTGTCATAGCCGAGAGAAGTTCACGTTTAGCAGACAGGATTCATAACCTAGATAGTGCTTTCTCCATTCTTGATCTCATCCATTTTATCTGTCTAATAGTTGGTGTAGTTAGTTAGAAGTCCTATTAATTTGTCAGTTTTAGAATCTCAGTTACACAAACCCCCCCATTTAAATTAGTTCAGTTAGTTGAGTCAGAGTCTAGGTCGTTGTCACTAGTGTCTCGTGGGTTCGATATCCGGACTTACATTAGACTTTACCACATTGATCGGTACACTTGCCGATTGTGTGGTCTAGTATTAGGTTAAGTCAAGGTTTATAAATTTAAAGCTAGAGTATCTAGGTTAGGTTTTTATATTTGTTTTTATAGACCGTCCAACATACATCAGTGCCTCATTTACTTTTCCAGGGTTCTGTAGGGGTAATTTGGCAAGTGCCCTAAGATCATATCTAGGGAGAGAGCTGAACTCATGAGAAGTTTTGAAATGTTCTACTCCTCCCTTGTATCTCCTGACTATTTATAATCTCCTTTCACTGTCATATTTCCATCCCACGGGGGGTCTTTTCAGCTCTTGGTACTCCGCGAACCATTCATAGTACTTGGGAGGCTCCTCTACAGGCAGTCTCCTCATCCAAGGCCTTTTTGAGTCGGGATAGTCTGGATTTGGTTTAGGAGGTTGAATAGGTTCAGTAGGGGTGAATTCAGTGTAAGTTGTTTGAGTTGGTTCAGTGGGGGTTGGTTCAGTGTGTACCAGATCAACTTTGACACTATTATCATCATCAGAGAGTGCCTGAATCTCTTCTCCTTCCTCTGTGAAGTATCACACATTTTCTTCGTGCAGATCTTCTATAGCCATAATTTATGGATAATCTTCATTAAATCCATAATTATCAATCTCTTCCAGAAGAGCATTCAGCTCGTGATCTGACCCAATTTCTTGTTGATCAAGAATAACCACATCAGCACTTGATTCTTTTCCATTTCCCTTTTCTCTAGCAGCTCTCCGTTCACTAACTGATGGAAGATCATAACTGGTTTCTTCTATCTTGACTTCCACAACATCCTTTGTCTTGGCAGCTTTCCAAGTGAAGACTGTTAGTGTAGACTGAGGATTTGAGACAAGGCCAGGGGAAGAGGGTCCACCAGCAGAAGTGGTCTCCCCCTGAGCTGCGGAAGGGGTTCCTTGTTGAGAAGATTTAATCAAAGAGGCCTTGATTTGTTCAACAATATCAGATAAGGCTTTAAACTCTTGTTGTTGCTGAGAGATTATCTTTTGTTGGGTTTCCAGTTGGGTTTGCTGAACATCAAGTTGGGTATGTAAGCCTCCAACTTCCAGCCTTAGATCTTTTATTTCTTCTTTGCACTCACTCAGTTCTGTCTTTAAGCTTTCTATTACTTCATCTCTTTTTAAAACTTTGTCTTGTAGCTTTTTCACCTCTAGGCTTAAGGTTTTAATTCTTGGGACAGATGGTGATGGATTAGGGACAGGGGATGCAAGTGGTGTAGTAACAGGTGTATGTGGTGGAGATGGTTGAGGTGAAGGCGGTGGAATATGAGTAGGTGAGTTAGAGGGGGTTAAGTGTTCTGGAACATCAAATAATGATTCTGAAGAAGAGCTTAAGGATTCCAGTCCTGTCTTTATTTTCTTGGCCAAAGGTTCTTCCTTTTCATAATCTGAACTTGAATCATCTTGCTTTTTAGAGGAGGATGCAGGAGGTTCAGTCTGCTCCTCATCTTCAGACTCATAGTCAGATTGATTATACTTAGTACCGTAGATGCCTTCGTCCAAGTTGTCACTAGACTCAGTTTCATCATGTACTTCTGCTTCTAGGTTTACAGCAGGTTGCTCTTCAATTATAGGTTCAAGATTCTCTAACAACTGATCCACGAAAGGAGCCTCTAAGACAAGATGTTCATTATCTTGCTCTATCTGTTGGTCAGCATCAACATATGGCTCTTGGTTCCCTAGATCTTGTTCTACCTCTTCTTCTTCAGATGATGATTCAACTAGTAGTTGTGGATCTATATCAGGAACATTCTCTTCTTCACCCAAGATATGACCAAACAGAGGAATGTCAACAATCACTCTGTTGGTTCTTTTGCTCGAACTCTTAATGTAGCTTAGGGTCTTGGCAGTCATATGATCAAAGACAAATATATGGCCATCTTGTTGCAAGTTAGGATGGAGATGATTAATAATAATCTGAAGAAACCTAGGGTAGAACAAGAACTTTTCCTTCACTCCACCAGTCAGGTTTTCCTTTAACTGCCCAAATACTAGCCTAGGAAAATTGTAATCCCTCCCTTTAATCAATCCTAAGACTGCTGATGCCACCATGGAATTTGCTGAATCAAATCCACCATTTCTGATAGACAGACAGTGAATGAAGACATGTACAATGTATATCCATAGAGGTGGAAGGGCATTCTTGATGATCTGTCCGCCCTTGAATTCATCTGGATGCCCCAATCTTCTGAAACATTCTTTAACATAAAAACTTGGAAAATCCACCGGTGCTTCATGATTATCATTAAAGTGCAACACCTCTCTGATAGTTGTCTCAGAAAAAAGAACTTCTTGATTATAAACTGTAGTCCTGATATGGTCCACATAGTCTATAATTGTTGTAGTTGCAGTACTCCAGAATTGCCTTATACTAGTTTCGAACACCGGTAGATTGTGGCTTATAGCAAAGCTGATGTTGGAGTTGGCTAGGAAATCAAGCACAGGTATTAATTCTGCATTTTTGGGATCGGTAGTATTCAACACAGCACACACATTGTGCCTTTTGACAAATAAGAGATCCATATCTGCACAGAAACAACACAAGAGAAATTTTCAAACATTAGCCCAACACTTAGAAAAATTTCAGAAAGGCCTGATCGAAACTACTAGTTTCGGGTGAAGAAATCATATCGAAACTACATAGTTTCGGGCACCAAAGAGTATCGAAACAACTAGTTTCGATGGGAAACATGTTCAAATTCTGAGATTTCATTTTAAAAACATAACACCCTTTAATCGAAACAACTAGTTTCGATGCCTGAATTCTGAACAAAAACACAATCAATCAAAAGGAGAAAGAAACTAAACTGAAAACTATAGACAGATTAACACAATATAAACAGAAATAAAAAGAAAGGTAAAGGTCGCCTGAGGTGTCGAAACTCCATCTTACCGAGATTTTTGAGGAAATCTGCAAAATTAAACAATAGAAGAGTGACATATTAGCAATGATGAGTTCAAAAACAGGATCTAAGCATAAAACAACCCAAAACACGTGATTTCAGTCATAACAAGGGTAAAAATGTAACCCTAGCCATCGCCAAATAAAACAGTAGCAAACATTTTGAGTAATCAAACCTGATGAAGACGACGACGGAGGAATCATATAAGAAATACTTATTTCGCAAACTTAGACCGATGACTCTGAGCTTTTGTGTGTGAAAATGAAGGTGAAAATGGTTTCGGGTGAGTGAGAGTGAACGAAGCATCAAGAATAACCTGATTATGAAGACATTAAATTTGAGCTTGACAAAAGACTAAAGTGCCCCTGTCGAAACTATTAGTTTCAATAGAGCAAAGTAGTTTCGGGTGGGAGGTAGTTTCGGGCGGTTTGAGTAGTTTCGATGATAATGTTGTTTCGGGTGAACAGGAGATCTACTTGATCAAAAACAAAGGAAAACAGTCATATGTACAAAATTTAAACAAGTTAATAAGGAAGATTAAGAAATTTATATAGAAAAATAAAAGTAAAAAAAAAACAGTAAAAGATATAAACACTTAACCTTGGAAAAGATCCAACGTGAGATCATGTCTGGTCAAACCCTTGAAACACTTCATTTTGCACTCAGCTACTGTGAATCCCTGAAGATAGCCGATATTTGTGCAAGATAAACCCGAACATTTTCTTGTATAATGTTTTCATGTGATTAAGAGGTATCATTTGAGCACGAAACACGGCGTACCCCACATTTTGAAATAAAATGGTTTTGAAAGCCTATCAATCCTCAAGAAATACTCGCATTCATCTGATTATCTTTTACAGGTTAACCAGGGTACCATCTTGGTAAGTCAAAATCACCACCAAAAGTAAAATAAAATCCAACTGGATATAAGAAGTTGTAAAAAGAAAAATATCCAAGTGGATATTAAAAGGTACGAACATTCTAGATCTTTGCGTAAGAAAAACAGAAGAAGTCGTAAAATTATCCAGGCGGATAGGAAAAGGTTGAAAACCCGAGTTCTTTGCGTAAGCAAAACAGACGGGGTCAAATCATCCAAGTGGATGGGAAAAAATGAACTCCTGAGATCTTTGCGTAAGCAAAACAGACGAGGTCATCAGCGGTAACTCTCGTTACTTTGACGGTCACCTGGCGCATGAATCAGAATCCAACACGTAAGCCTATATCTGATTGAATCGGTTTCTTAGCTTAGAATGGGTTAGAAGTTTCAAAAATGGGTTCAAACACACGTGTACGATAGAGAATTAGGTTTTCACACTACAAAAGAGTTATAACCGTATGTCGGGCCTACCAGCTATAAGTCAGCAAGCACCATCGCTTATGGTCCATTCCATGTTCAAGAAGTGAGATCAGAATCTATCATTTCTCACAAGGTCGGATCCGAATACATGATACTTGCAGTGAGTTTTTCTTAAACAAAAATTTTCTTTTCTTTTTGACTAAACAAAGCAAATCATTTTCTTACTAACTGAAAATTCCAATTTCCCCCTTAAAAGTTTTGCTTTCACAAACTGAAAAAGAAAACAACTATACAGAAAAATAAAATATTTTTGGAAATCTTCCCGATTAACAAGTTTAAATTGTCACACCCCAACCGACGGCGGAAACGTCGGGGGGACATGTAGACTGTTCATGAGCACAAGGTTGACTAAATTGAAATATATTAATCATTCAAATTCATTGCATAGGTTCAAAATAAACCAAAATCAAATCAAGTACATAAAATGAAATACATCAATCCTTTATTAAAATTAACTAGGTCCAAACTTAAGCGTAGCATGTCTTGATCAAACTCACACATTAGCACCTGAAACATGAATAAAATAAGGTCAACTAAAAAGTTGGTGAGCATACACAGGTTTGTACATAGGTAGTATATATAGATGTGAATAAACAAATCCTTACATAACATGATAAAATAAGGCATTTATGGGGAGCAACTGTTGTGTAACCAAAGTACAATCAAACCTTTGTAACTAGCATGCAAATTGTGTTGTCGGTAACAATCACCCCAATCTGGGTGGGTTTGTCAGACTCAATAGATCTATCATTGTTAACCGTCGGCTTGAATAGTTAATGATTGCACATAAATTGCACACAAACAGTTAACACACCTAGCACTCAAACATAAAGCTCAAATTTTGCATACATGAATGTAAAGAGGATTTGTGTTTGTGTAGTTTGTGTAAATGTAAGCAATTGTGTGTATAGAGTTCATGTTTCACCCCAAAAAGTATAAAAGAGTAAAAGGGGCTATGTAATACTCACATTGTAGTAAGTGGCTTGAAACTCACACGAACAAGTTGTTGTCGCACAAATGTCTAGCTAACCACAAGGTCAACCTATGTTTGATGGTGTAAGTGTATCAATAGTGTGTTCAAATGATTAAAGGAAATCCTAGTGTAAAGGGATGGATGTGGGGGTCCTTGATTATGTAAGAAAATGTTTGTTTGAGTTTCGAAAGATACTTATGAAAATCCTTGTAAAAATTATAAGTGTATGAATAAATGGTTTCATTTGTTTTGTAAACATGTAGGTAAATGTGTATATGAATAACTAATTAGTGCTCTTTGTTTATAAATAAACAAGTAATTGCATAATTAATGTACTCTTGTTTGTAAATTAATAAATAAATAAATAAGTGAATGAATAATAATTAACTAAATAAATAAATAAAATCTCTTATTTATTTAGTTATAATTTTTATGAAAAACACGTATATGAGTCTTGATCAAATTAATAAATAATCGAGTCATAATTAATTATTTAAAAATATGATTTTGTTTTAACAACTGTATATATATAGGAAAGTAGAAACAATTTAAATAAATGAACATATCCTTTCGATTATTTTAGCTTGGGATTCCAAAAATATGAGTTTAAATAATAATCTAATTAGTCAATAATTAATTTAAAGTATAAAATTATTTTGTTAAAATAATTATATAAATTAATTAGAGTTTTATTAGGTTTTTACTCTAATAATAATAATAAAAATGGTTTTCTTGAAAATCTATCAAAATAAGTTCATAAAATTGATTAGAGTGATAAGAGGTTTATAAAAAGAATTTTTTTTATAAGAGAATAAAATGTTCAAAAATTATTTTAAAAATAAAATCGGTTCATGGGACTCGAATCCGGGTGGGTTCGGTATGGGTCAAAGGCACAAACCACTGGGCCAGTGGTCCAGTAGTTGACATACGGCTGATTAAAAGGATGTTAAACAAGTACAAGCATCGAAACGGGTTTCGGGGCACGCCAGACGCAAAAAAGGAAAAGGTGCGGTCATAACATTATAAAACTATTTTATGAAAACTTTATAAGTTCTAATTTATAAAACTTATACTTAATTTAATCAACAACGTATTAAATTTATATCATATTATAACTGATCTAATATTACATTTAGTTAGGTATAATATTCATTTTTTTTTATATTCAAAAGCTTAAACACAAACCTAATTAATATTTTAAACCAAAAATAAAGTGGAATAAATCTAGTAGTGTTTCCATATTTTTGTCGAAAAACAGGGACCAAACAAAACGAAAAGAAGCCGGAGCCCAGATCATGAAATTCCAATTTTGTTTTCAAAAACCATTCGTCCTCGACAACCAGAATTGGCATTCAAGACCTTAGGGCTTTGAATCGAAATGTAAAAACGAGTAGGATGATGTGTTTAACTTACCTCACTTTGTTCGATTGACGATCGGTGGCTGTGGTAAAAGGAGTTCGACACTCTCTTGGTCGTGGTCGAAGAGTCCCAAGCAGACGATAAGGTTACGAAATAGAGCAGTATGTATGTATTGTGAGTTCCAATCATTCGAATTTATAGACGACAGATTCTAAACCGAAATGGGCATTAAGATAGGGGCAATCATTCGATGAAACAGTGCGATTATGATTCGTAATTGTGAAGAAAACGTTGGAAGATGGTGATGATGGAGTCGACTATTACATGCGCAAAAGAAGGAAGAGTTGCGGGTAAATGAAGAAGAAACATTCAATTTTGACCTTCTTGGTCAACGCCTCATTAATTAAATAAATAAAATTATTAAATTAACCCCTTTTTTTTAACTCACGGCAAAATGCAAGATTTCAAATTTATATGTATTTATCATTATTATTATTATTTATTATCATATTTTACAAAATAAAACTTTATCTTATAAAATTTAAAGTTTTTAAACATAATATATATATATATATATATATATACAAGATATAAAATACATATATATAAAATTGAAAGTTAACAAAATTAAAAAAACCCTAAACTGCTATGGCGTGATGTTATAACACGTTTGAAATAATCTGATATGTCACAATTTTATTAAAGCACAAAATATTACACATATGAAAATCACGGATGTTACGGTATCCCCAAGTTGAGGGAATTTCGTCCCGAAATTCAACTAGTGTAGGCTACTGAACTAGGAAAGAGATGCGGGTACTTGAGCTTCATTTGATCCTCATGTTCCCAAGTAAACTCCGGGCCATGTTTAGATTCCCAACGAGCTTTGACTGTCGGTTTGAGGAGTACAATCGATAACAAGATTCAGGTCTGATACTCAAAGTCAGACATGAATGATGATAGTGGATTTAGTTTGAAGATAATTAAGGAGGAAACTATCGAAGAATGTTTTAAACTCCAAAGATGGAATGCATCACCTGAAGTAAGAACGATGAGAATTTGATGGTCAAAACTTGTTTAGGATGTACTCTAATATGTTCAAGAAACGTTACTGGACAAGAGATTTCGCAAACATTGGTCAATGTCAAAATAACATAAAGATTCACGTGACACGAACAACGCTACTTCTTGATAAGTGGCCAAAGTTTCATGTATTAAAAGGTGTAATATGTTATATTTATGCAATTTGATATGTGGAATACAAAGGTTTTGTGTAGTCATTCATGTGCAGGTGTTGGAAGCTTAAAATGTGATCTTTGAAGATATTACGAGAGAGTCGGAAGAGACACGGAGAAAACGGGGCAAAACTGCAGGCACACGTAAGCCTACGCCATCTGGCGTAAGCCTACGCCACCAGCGTAAGGCTACGCCATATCAGCGTAGGCCTACACCTAAGTAATTTCTTCACAGCAGCTTCCGGTGGACCGGCGTAGGCCTACGCCCTCCCAGCGTAAGCCTACGCTGTGTGCGTTTCAGACGCGGGTTTTGGGCGAAACAGCCGATTTTCAATGGTTAATTAGGTTTTTCTTCCCAAAATTCGAATCCATCTTTTACACCACAGTTCTTGGGGCGATTTTGGAGTTCTTGGAGGATAAAGAACACGATTCTAACATCCGATTGAAAGATTGAAGATGATTTCCACCACCATGGGCGGCTAATCCACCGGTAATCATTCCCGGGTGGATTGTTTGTAAGTTTTTAGGGTTTTATCATGTGCTAGCTTTGAGAAACAATTCTTGTAATCGTTTGGTTTGAAACACTTGAATCTTTGTGTTTAGTATGGTTATGAACTCACGGGAGTCGATAAATTCTTGCACCATTGACCCCGTTAGATGATAATTGCTATGAACTTTGATTTATGTTGAATCTATTGATTAATCTAATTCTATATTGCATACATTTGTCTCGATTTCATTCGTGAATATTGTTTTACACTATTTGCCGATGATGTATGAATGTTGATGTTCTTGGTTAGATTTGGTTAATTAGATTTGAATAACCATTCGATTGTTTGAACTCAAATGTTGGTGTGATAATTCCTAATTATTTGTGAACTTGAAACCCGGGTGTGATACCCTTTTAATTATTGTTTACAACTTAAACCGTTTTGTTTGGTACTTGATTTGTTCGTTGAGTTTATAAAGTTTTCACTTAAATCATTGATTGTGTTTGGTCAGAAAGACCCGTTGTAACTTCATAATTTGCATTGTCAATTGAAGTTGAGCACCGACCACAAACTCTTCGTGGTTCGACACCCTTCTTACCCTAACTAGTTTAAGGTGATTAGGACACTCTATTTCTTTATCTTTGACCGGTCCCTTCGACACCGATCAAATTTTGGCGCCGCTGCCGGGGAGTGTGTGCGCTTGGTGTTTTATTTTAGTTGACTCTTGTGACTATTTGTTACTTGTTTTGTTTAGTCAATCTTCTTCTATTTTTGTGTTACGCGTGGTGTTTGTTTGTGTGTGCAGGTGACAGATTAGTACATGCGTACCCGTTCATCTGGGAGAACTTCACCACTTGTGTTTGAACCGGAAATTGAGAGGATAGCAAGGCAAAACCGAATCCAACAACAAAATTTACAACCTATTTCATCGGAACCATCATCCATGGATGGTCGAAGCAGTCATTCTGGAACTAGCATAAGAAACCGTTGCCCAACTCCAAACAGAGGCCCTATCCCTAACCGCCCACCAACTCCACCTCACCGAACCTCAACCCAAACGCCACCTATACCCATTAATAACAACCAACCCCGTGGGTCGGGTCCAGTTCAACAAAACCGACCCGGTAACATCCGTACCAATCCCACGTACCAAGGAAGAAGGGGACCACAACAAAATCAAACCCCTCACTAAAACAACGAGAACGAGGGTTGGGAGGATGAAGATGGTGAATATTTTGGGTATGACGATAATGAAGATGTTGGGAATGGTGAAGGGTTTGGCGATTACGAGTATGAGGATGGTGAGAGGAGCCAATATGGAGAGTATAACGAGGGGCAAGGCTTTGGAGAGGAAGAAGAGGTGAATTATGTTCACCAAAGGGCGAGACAACCAATGGGTCGAACAGGTCGACCAGAGAGATTTGGGTATCCTCCTAGACAGGAAGGGAGGAGATTTAATGGGGGCTACAATAATGAAAACCGAAGACAACCGGTAGCCCCTATGGGTGGAGTTAATGGTCGTTTTCGACCGGCTATTTCGGAGAATGCTTCTCCAATTGTTCCACCAATTCCAGGAATGAGGAGGTTCAAGTCAAGACCGAATTACATCAATGTCCTTCCCCATTTTCATGGTATGGTCACCGAAGAACCATACACCCATTTATCCAAGTTTGCCGCCATCTGTAGCACAATTGGAGATGAGAATTTTGATCAAAGCGAAGTCAAACTTAGACTTTTCCAGTTTTCTCTAAAAGATCGAGCAAAGCAATGGTTCATTACATTGCCAGCCAATAGCATCCACACATGGGATGAAATGCAACAAGTCTTTTTGGATGAGTACTATTCGGTTGCGAAGACAGATGACTCCCGAATTGAGATTCGGACCTTTCAACAACAAACGGGTGAGCCTTTACATGAAGCTTTTACACGCTTCAAGGAGTTGTTGAGGAAATGCCCCCACCATCAAATTGAGTTGTGGGAATTGGTAAAATGTTTTGTGGATGGTTTGACTCAAGAGGTGAGGAAGTACTTGAAGTGCACAAGTAATTGGACATTGTTATCTAATCCCGAAGAAGATGATTGGGATTTCTTAGAAAGAATGAGCCAAAGTTCTAAAGTCGAGGCATCGGCTAGCCGAAGAGCCAAACACGCAATTTCTAAGTCCGTCCCGGATTATGATACAAAAGAGAGGTTAGCATCTATGGAGAGAGAACTGACATTGTTGAGGAAAGGCGAAAAGAAAGAAGTAGCGGGAGTAAAAGCTCGATTCGACGTTTGTGAAGATTGTGGAGATATAGGCCACAAAACAATGGAGTGCCCATTTCAAGAAGGGAGGCAAGAAGAGGTGAATCAAGTATATGGTGAGAGGAAACAATATGACATGAACTCAAACACCTATCATCCGGGGTTGAGAAACCATCCTAACTTCAAGTATGGGAACGCCGCAAACCAAATGAACCCCAACTTTCAAGGTGCGAATCAAAACACCTCATCAACCTCATATCAACCGCGTCAACAAGGGAACTACAATTCGGGTGGTTATCAAAGGAGTTCTTATAACAATAACCGGAACACAAATTACCCCCCAAGGAATTACAATCAAGATCACCAACAACAAAATGGGTCATCAGGGGGAGATGATGCGGTTAACTCAAAGTTGGATGCACTATTAGAGATGATGAAAGAATCAAAGAAGGAGAATGAAGTGAGGGACAAGTCGTTTGTGGCATTGGAAAGACAAGTGGGTCAAATGGCCGAAGAAATATCTTTGCTAAAGCAAGGTGGAGGGAGGCTACCGAGTAACACTACATTAAACCCGCAACATCAAGGATCGAGTTCAACCAATGCAAATGTAAGTAAAGTTAAGGTTCTTCGTAATGGTAAGGTTATCGATAATAAAGTTGATTCTCCACCACAATTGGTTGAAGGAGTGGTGGAGGATGTTATTGAGGGTGAGGAAAGTGAAGGTGAAGTGGAATTTGTTAATAATAAAAAACCAATTAATCAAAATCTTGAAAAAATTAAACCGGTTTTTAGAGATGAGTCACCTATTGCTAAAGGAAAGGATATGACGGGTGGTTCTGTTCCTTACCCGGAGGCATTAGTTGAACCATCTAAAGAAAAAATGGTAAATAAAAGAGGACCACAACAAGAAGAAATGTGGGAGATGTTTAGACAGGTCAAAATTAACATACCCCTTTTGGATGCCATTAAACAAATTCCAGCTTACGCGAAGTACTTGAAAGAATTGTGTACACAAAAGCGGAATCATAAATTCCCAAAGAAACTTGATGTAACCGCTAATGTGAATGCTATTCTATCGGGTGCTCTTCCACCTAAACTACAAGATCCGGGGGCGCCTATTATATCTATTCAAGTAGGTGATTTCAAAATAAAAAGGGCACTCCTAGATCTTGGAGCTAGTGTTAGTATTCTTCCGGGGAGCCTTTATAACCAATATGATTTTGGCCCTCTTAGGAAGGCCGATACTACCGTGGTCTTGGCCGACTTAACCCCTAAGCTCCCCCGAGGAATATTGACTGATGTTATTGTAAAGGTGGAAGATTTTTATTTTCCCGTGGACTTTCTAGTGTTGGATTATGTCTCTTCCGACAGAATAAAACAACCTACGGTTATCCTTGGTCGGCCATTTCTGGCAACTGCAAATACCCAAATTAATTGCCGAAAGGGAACGGTTGACATGACATTTGGGAACCGAAAGTTGAGATTAAATGTTTTTTCACATATATCTAACTCTCTGGTCAACGATGAATGCTTTATGGCGGACATTGTTGACGGGTACATTCCTCTTTGCGATGTTATTGTAAACGAGGATAGCACCACAGAGACATGCTTTTCATGTGACAGGTTACAGGTTGAGACAAGCAAGGAACTAGAAGAAGAAGAAAAACAGCTTGAAGCAATGGCAATTAAAGATGGGAGACCACCGTGGACTCACCAAGTGGAAAGTTTGCCGGAACACATTGACAAAAAGCTGAAGCCATCTTTGGAGCAACCCCCAGAGGTCGAGTTGAAGGAGTTGCCAAAGAACCTCAAGTACGCTTTTGTAGGAGAAAACGACACCCTCCCGGTGATCATTGCATCAAATTTGACAAAGGAACAAGAGGAGGCTTTGATGAAGGTGTTAGCCACCCATAAGGCGGCAATTGGGTGGAGTATTGCGGATTTGAAGGGTATTAGTCCCTCGATTGTTATGCACAGAATTGTCACGGATCAAGTTATTACACCATCCCACGATGCACAAAGGCGGTTAAATCCAAATATGCGGGAAGTCGTAAAGAAGGAAGTTCTCAAATGGTTGGACGCCGGTATTGTTTACCCAATTTCTGATAGTACATGGGTGAGTCCAACACAAACCGTGCCCAAAAAGGCGGGCATTCAAGTCGTCAAGAACGACTCAGGTGAGGAAGTAGCCACTCGGCCGGTAACCGGGTGGCGGATTTGTATTGATTACAGGAAATTAAATGCAGCTACTTCAAAAGATCATTTCCCATTACCGTTCATTAATCAAATTGTGGAAAAACTAGCAGGTCAGAAATATTACTGTTTTCTTGATGGTTATTCGGGTTACAACCAAATTGCTATACATCCCGAGGATCAACATAAGACAACATTTACTTGTCCATATGGTACTTTCGCATTTAGGCGAATGCCATTTGGACTATGTAATGCCCCCGCCACCTTTCAAAGGTGTATGATGAGTATCTTTTCAGATATGGTGGGCGAGCCTTTGGAGATTTTTATGGATGATTTTTCCATTTTTGGTACATCTTTTGAATCATGTTTAAACCAATTGGAAAAAGTTTTAAAAAGGTGTGTTGAAACCAATTTGGTCTTGAGTTGGGAAAAGAGTCATTTTATGGTCCAAGAAGGAATAGTTTTGGGTCATGTGATTTCGAGTCGTGGGATTGAGGTAGACCATGCGAAAGTTCAAGTTATATCTACTTTACCTCATCCCACGAATGTTAAAGGCATTAGATCATTTTTGGGGCATGTGGGGTTTTATAGGAGGTTTATTAAGGGTTTTAGCTCAATAACGAAACCATTATGTAACTTACTTTTAAAAGATGCACCGTTTGTTTTTGATGATGAATGTATCCATGCTTTTAACATTTTGAAACAAAAATTGGTGGAGGCCCCAATCTTACAATCGCCAAATTGGTCACTTCCTTTTGAAATCATGTGTGATGCTAGTGACTATGCGGTTGGGGCCGTGTTGGGACAACGGGTTGAGAAGAAACCCGTTGCCATATATTATGCAAGTAAAACTCTTTCGGATGCTCAATTGAATTATACCACAACCGAAAAAGAATTACTTGCAGTAGTATATGCGTTAGACAAGTTTAGGTCCTATATATGGGGAAGCAAAATTATTATCTATTCTGATCACAGTGCTGTCAGGTACCTCATGGAGAAAAAGAATGCTAAACCAAGACTCATAAGGTGGATCTTGTTGTTGCAAGAATTTAACGTGGAGATCCGTGATAAAAAAAGGGAGTGAGAATGTAGTAGCCGATCACTTATCAAGGATCATGGTTGATGATGAAGAGTCCACGACAGTGATAAATGAATCATTCCCTGATGAGCATATAATTTCTGTTTCATCTGTACCTTGGTTTGCTAATATTGTAAATTTTTTTGCAACAGGTGCAATCCCGAGTCATTGGGTAAAGAAGAAGAAAGCCCACTTTCTATCCCAAGTAAAGCAATACATTTGGGAAGAACCGGAGTTATTTAAAGTGGGAGCGGATCAAATGATCAGACGATGTGTGCCAAATGAAGAAATTCCAAGTGTGCTAGCACATGTGCACTCTTATGCATGTGGAGGCCATTTCAGTGGCCAAAAGACAGGACACAAAATTCTTGCATGTGGTCTTTTCTGGCCAACTTTGTTTAAGGATGCGTTTGAGTTTGCGAAACATTGCGTCAAATGTCAACAGTTAGGGAGCATCTCCAAAAGAGACGAAATGCCCATGAAACCGATTCTCGTACTTGACATCTTTGATGTTTGGGGAATTGATTTCATGGGACCCTTCCCAAACTCGTTTGGCAATTTGTATATCTTGGTGGCGGTCGACTATGTATCTAAATGGGTCGAGGCGATAGCCACTAAGACGAACGATCATACCGTTGTGTGTAACTTTGTCCAAGCAAATATTTTCTCAAGATTTGGTATCCCCCGTGTCATTATAAGTGATGGGGGATCTCATTTCAAAAACTTTAAATTTGGCAAATTACTAAAACGGTATGGCGTGGATCATAGAATAGCAACTCCTTACCACCCCCAAACAAGCGGACAAGTGGAAGTGTCTAATAGGCAAATAAAAGATATTTTACAAAAAACCGTCCGGGCGGACCAAAAAGATTGGTCAACCAAATTGACTGATGCTTTATGGGCTTACCGAACGGCTTATAAAACCCCTATTGGCACGACCCCATACCGGTTGGTTTATGGAAAAGATTGTCATTTACCGGTAGAGTTAGCTCACCGGGCGTTTTGGGATATCAAAGAAGTTAATGTGGATTATGATGTTGTAGGAAAAGAAAGGAAGTTGAGTCTAAATGAACTGGAAGAATTGAGAAGTGAGGCATATGATTGTGCATCCGCTTACAAGGACAAAATGAAGGCGGTTCATGATGCCAAGCTTCGGAAGAAGGAGTTTGAAGTGGGCCAAAGAGTTTGGCTTTATAATTCAAGGTTGAAGTTCTTTCCAGGAAAATTGAAAAGCAAGTGGACGGGACCATTTGTGATCACACGAGTTGACAACTATGGAGATATAGAGATTGAAGATTGTGAGGATCACTTGAGGCAAGTTGTGAATGGTCACCGATTGAAGCCATATCTCGAACTCAACGAGATTAATGGGCCAACAAACCAAGCAGAAGCATTCTTATTGAGCTTCGTGACGAACGAGCATGAGTAATACCATGAAGAAGTGTCGGGCTGAGGACAATAAACTTAGCGCTAACCGGGAGGCAACCCGGCTTATGTGATGTTTTTAATTAAATTATGTTTTATTATTTTTCTTCGTTTAGCTAATTTTTGTTGAAATTTTGTGCAAGAATCAAAGGAGGGCGTGAAGTATGAGGTTACAGCGGATGTCGGTATTTCAGGGACGAAACACATTCAAGTTGGGAGCTGAAAAAAGACCAAAAGCAGGTCAGCGTAAGGCTACGCTATATCAGCGTAAGCCTACGCAGAAGGCAAAGTTCAAACAGAAGCATCAGACATGCAGCGTAAGGCTACGCTGTCTCAGCGTAAGGCTACGCCAAACAACACAGCGTAAGGCTACGCTGTCTCAGCGTAATCCTACGCTGGACCATTTTTTAAACAGAAGCGTCAGAAGCTCAGCGTAAGGCTACGCCCCTTCAGCGTAAGATTACGCTGGATCGAGATTTCAAAAAAAAAAAAAAAAAAAAACCTCGCAGGTGAGTCCGAAAAAAAAAAAAAAACGTTTTCCTCTTCATTTTTTCCTCTTTATCACCTACTTCTTATCTCTCTACCTCATCTTCTTCTCTAAAAATCCCCACCCATCTTCATCTTCTTCCACTCCTTAATCTACCATCATATTGATAAAAAATCAAAATTGGTTAAGGGTTTTTGCATAACTTTGCAAGAGGAGTAAACCCTACCAAGCGGAATTCAACGAATCAACCATACCCGAGAGACCCGAAATTCTAGGGTTTTGAAATTTTTGGGGCTTTTGTGTGAAGTGGAAGGAATAATCATCACTCTTTGATAGTTAAGCGTCTAAACCCAAAAGGTACGTTTGTATTACAATTCTTGGTTGTTTGAAGGTATATTTTCGAATAAGAATTGATGTTACCTTGTAGTTGTGTTGTTGGGTACTTTGGGAAGGATGGTTTAAGTTAGAATTAGAAGATTGAATGATGACATTGATGAAGCATTTGGAAATAATTGTGTTAGTGATAAATTGAATAGAACTTGATTAAAATTTTGGGAGAAATTTTGAAATTTTAAAACAACATGTAAACTTGTTTTGATGAAAATAACAGAAATTTTGTTTTCACATGATAAAAAGTTAATATGGAGTGAATTCAATTAGCATTATTAATGAAGAATTGTTACAAGTTTGATTCTTGGTGAATTCTTTGATTTATGTGTGCTTGTTGAAATTGTAGGAACAATGGTCAGAACGAAAGAGTCTTACAAGGGTAAAGAAAAAGCGGGTGAGTCCTCATCACGGAGTAGATCAAAGAGGGCACGAAACACTATTGTTCTGCGCGAAAGAAGTGAAGAAGAGAGTGCCCATGAATCTGAAGAGGAACTTGGACCCACAATTTGGAAGAAACCAGTGAGATTGTCATCTTTCCCATATCCACAGCAGAAAGATTTATACATGGACAAGGTGAAAAGCCCGGCTGGTGGATTTGAATCGTTATTTACTTGTGAAAAGCAGATCCACGAGCCGGATTTCGAGCGGTATGGAGTGGTTAACTGTTTTCGACGGCTTGGTTGGGAAGAGAGCCTTGCTTTCCACTATGATGGAATTGATTATGTGTATGGTGAAGCAATTCTTGAGTGGATGGCGACCCTTCAATGAATTGAAGGAGATAACCCGCCCCAAACGACAATTTTGAGGGGTACAGTGAATGGGAAACAAGCAGACTTGTCATTTCAAACTATTGACAAGATTGCCCACTTTGACTCAGGAGCAGAAAATAATGAACCTTATGAATATGTATCTGATGATAAGTTGAAGGCTCACGTGATCCAGGAAACAATGTGGGAAAACATGATCAGAGCCCTCTTTGTGGTGGATGAAGGTTGTGATGTGTTCCGATTGATATTGAGAAGAGATATGCTGAAGCCACTTCCCAAATTGCTGTTGGTATTTGTGACATTGAACGTGGTCCCAAGAACGGGGGATAAGACAAAGGTGCGCTTTTATGAAGTTATGGTTTTACATGCACTATTGACGGGTTCCCCAGTTATGTCATCTAAACACTTGATCATGTGGAATATTTGGGAGTCACGGGAGGAAAGAGAGAGGATGGTCATCCCTCATTGTCGGTTGTTGTCAAAGTTCCTCAAATGGGCAAAGGTTTTGCCACGAAGACCGGCGGTATTAAAAATAAAACATAAACCTTATACCTTAAGGTCCTTGCAGCAGGGAAGTTAGAGATATGAGTTGACAGCAAGACCTCATGTGTTGACTGATACCACCACTGCGAGGTTCTTGGAGGAATTAAGAAGTGATGTGTCGGAAGAAGAAGAAATGAACCTGGAAGATGAAGAAGTTGGTCCCACAGGACCAACTATGGGGACAAGTGGTGCAGGTTATGGGTTTGAGCACGGGTTTGGGTATAGTGCTGATTACAGTCAATCTTTCACGGAACTAATAGAGCAGGCTCGCCGGCAAGTTATCCTAATTGGGAGGAGGCCTCGCGTTTAATGTTTGATAGGCAAACGCAGAATCTGGAGGAAGATAGGAGGTATAGAAGGGGGATGATGTGGAGACAAGAGGAGGAAATTAACAGAAATTTTAGGGACAATGAAGAAGTGCGCCACTACAATGATTACCATCAGGGCGTACCTTATTCTTCACATCCAGCCCCTACTGAATGGGAGTCTTTGAATCCGTACGACATGGGTGACACATACCAGCGCTACCCACAAAGTCATCATTCTGAGTGGGTGGCGCCATACCCGACACCGGATACAAGTGGGCAAGGCTCGAGTGGAACGGCTCAAGGAGGTCTGAATAACATGAGAGATATGACTCAATCTTTATATGAGTCAGTTTTTGGTCAACCTTTACAGCAGGAGCCATATGATGCTAGGCCGGAGGCATACTGGCCTTACAAGCCAGGCAATGATGATGCAGACGATGATGAGGAGGAAGATGATGATGAGGATGAGGAACAAAACAGTGAGGACAGCTTTGCCTGATGTTGTTGGGCATTTCGAACAGGTCCACATACCTTTACCTTTTTCTTGCATATATAAAAAAAAATAAAAAAAATAATAATTTTTTGTTTTGGTGTGCTTTGTGTGTTTTAGGTTATTTTGATATTTTGTTTTGTTTTTGTTTTGGCAAGAACTTGGGTGATGCTTGGGTTGGTGCTTATGGTTATGGGAATCTTTGAGTTGGATATTGGGAGTTTTTGGGTATTGGTTATTTTTGCACCCACTAACCGCACTTTTACATTTCATAACTATTTACATTGGGACAATGTAAGGTTCAAGTGTGGGGATGTGGAAAATCTTCGAAACCATACAAATTTTTTAAAAATTGTTTTACAAAATGTTTGGTAGAGGTCTTTGGTCATGGTTAATTCATTAAGTTACTCGATTAAGTTTTTCCAACAAATGTTAAATATATATATATATATATATATATAATAAATTGGAAATGTTGGAACTGGGAGTAACAAAGTAGAAGGTGACGGTTTGCATGCACATGTCGGTAACCTATTTTCCACCGTTTCTGTGAGAATTTGAGCCAAATTGATTTATATTCTCTTATTTGAGTGTTTAGCCACTTTGTTTCATATTTTAGAACTTGCATATTGTTAATACATGTTGAAACCTTGAACCAATTGATTGTGCAAAAATGATAAAGGCATTAGGAGAAACCTTTTTATTTTTAGCCATTTTTATGCCTTTACCCGTTAATATCCACTAGATACTCATTCTGAGCCTATACCTTTTCTTTTGACAAAACCCACAACATTCACCCATTCACCTTTTAGCCTTTTCTTTTTAAACCCGTGAGTTGGAATTCAATTAACTTAGATTGGTGTAGTTGAATTGAATACAAAAAAAAAAAAGAAATACAAAAATAGTATTGGGTCAACATGTGCCCAAAGGTTTTGAATATTAGTTGAGCTAAAATAAAAGATGTTATTGGGTCAGTTTAACTCAAGTTTCATTTGATAGTGTGAAGAAATAAGAAATTTAGTGTTGATGGGTCATTTATACCCATGGTAGAATTTTGAAGGTTTAAGAGTTGATTTGTAACTTTATTAGTTGAATTCCACTCACCTTTAGCCACCTTAAAAATCCTTATCCATACCCGTAACCCTAGCCTACATTACAACCCTTAAAAGACCTTTTGATTTGTGCGTTTTAGTTGTGTTAGTAGGTGGAGATGTGATCAATTTGCAAGCCTATAATAATGTGATTCATTGTTTGGTTTCGAGTGAAAAATACTAGCACATCATCGCTAGTCCATATATGAAGCCGAGTGGAGTGACTGATTGTGAGGGGTGTGTACATGCAAAACCATAGCTAGATATGAGTTAAGCGCGTTCCAATATTTTCTTTTGTTTAAAAATTCATTGTTGGTTTGTTGGACTGTAAAGCTGTTGAGAGTATAATTTTTTTGAATTTTGCATGACCTTGGACCTTAACTTATGTTTAGTGAAAACAATTATTTAAGAATTTGTAATGTGAATTTAAAAGCAAATGACTTTGCTTGAGGGCAAGCAAAACTCAAGTGTGGGGATATGATAAGTGGCCAAAGTTTCATGTATTAAAAGGTGTAATATGTTATATTTATGCAATTTGATATGTGGAATACAAAGGTTTTGTGTAGTCATGCATGTGCAGGTGTTGGAAGCTTAAAATGTGATCTTTGAAGATATTACGAGAGATTCGGAAGAGACACGGAGAAAACGGGGCAAAACTGCAGGCACACGTAAGCCTACGCCATCTGGCGTAAGCCTACGCCACCAGCGTAAGGCTACGCCATATCAGCGTAGGCATACGCCTAAGTAATTTCTTCACAGCAGCTTCCGGTGGACCGGCGTAGGCCTACGTCCTCCCAGCGTAAGCCTACGCTGTGTGCGTTTCAGACGCGGGTTTTGGGCGAAACAGCCGATTTTCAATGGTTAATTAGGTTTTTCTTCCCAAAATTCGAATCCATCTTTTACACCACAGTTCTTGGGGCGATTTTGGAGTTCTTGGAGGATAAAGAACACGATTCTAACATCCGATTGAAAGATTGAAGATGATTTCCACCACCATGAGCGGCTAATCCACCGGTAATCATTCCCGGGTGGATTGTTTGTAAGTTTTTAGGGTTTTATCATGTGCTAGCTTTGAGAAACAATTCTTGTAATCGTTTGGTTTGAAACACTTGAATCTTTGTGTTTAGTATGGTTATGAACTCACGGGAGTCGATAAATTCTTGCACCATTGACCCCGTTAGATGATAATTGCTATGAACTTTGATTTATGTTGAATCTATTGATTAATCTAATTCTATATTGCATACATTTGTCTCGATTTCATTCGTGAATATTGTTTTACACTATTTGCCGATGATGTATGAATGTTGATGTTCTTGGTTAGATTTGGTTAATTAGATTTGAATAACCATTCGATTGTTTGAACTCAAATGTTGGTGTGATAATTCCTAATTACTTGTGAACTTGAAACCCGGGTGTGATACCCTTTTAATTATTGTTTACAACTTAAACCGTTTTGTTTGGTACTTGATTTGTTTGTTGAGTTTATAAAGTTTTCACTTAAATCATTGATTGTGTTTGGTCAGAAAGACCCGTTGTAACTTCATAATTTGCATTGTCAATTGAAGTTGAGCACCGACCACAAACTCTTCGTGGTTCGACACCCTTCTTACCCTAACTAGTTTAAGGTGATTAGGACACTCTATTTCTTTATCTTTGACCGGTCCCTTCGACACCGATCACTTCTTATAATATGATAGGGCACTTATATATAGGAAGTACCATCGGCGTATCCACCATGCCCTTGTCATATCACATCAGTTTCGCTGTTACATATCATGATAAGTTTTAGGTCACAACACATGACAAAATTCACTATGTTTTCCATGCGCTGATTTTTATAATCCCGTGTGCACCCGTAATTATTCAAATCATCGCATGGTCCGTATAGATCATCCCGTTGTGTGCCCGAGTTTAAACTATAGTGGTTCTCCATAATTGTCTTATTAAACCATGTATCATATGAATTGTACACAAACTCTTGATATTATTTGTGGTGTCAAAACCTATGTATGGGTTAATTTCACTCCGTTCATGTCTATTGTTTTCACATAAAAGCTGCTAAAAGTAACTATGTCCTTAAGCAGGTCAGTTAGCAACTAAAGAGAAATCAGGTAGTATAACTTAAAGTTCCTTAGCTTACTCGTGTTTGAACAAGAATACGTCAAACCCCGAGTTGTTTCAATGTGTTATGGTCTTCAACTTTGGTGAACAAAAGTGTATGACCATGCCTTGTGTATAATGAAATCAATCAAATGCAACAATTGTAAGCAATTTAGTTTCGTGTATAATGTAGCACTCAAATTTCATGCATGATCTAGCGTCATGTAACTTGTAATCAAATAGGTTTCATGTATAACGTGAACAATTTAGTATCATGGTAAGAAATGAATTTCATGTATGATGTTAACAACTTAGTATCATGCATTTTGTAAACCAATAAGCTTTTATGTTTAATGTAAACAATTTAGTATCATGTATATTGTATAATATGCACAATTTAGTATCATGTACTTTGTAACCAATTAAGTTTCATGTTTAATATGGTCAATCTAGTATTATGTACCAACAACAATTGTTATGTATCATGTGATCAGTTTAGTATCATGTATATTGCAAACAACTAAGTTTCATGTATTATGTGATTAAGCTGTGTATTTTTGTGAACGTGCATACATAGATTATTGAATTTCGTGTGTGACGTATACTAACGAGTTTTGTATGTGATCAAGTGTTGCGGAGAAGCGTGTTGTTTGGCGTTCATGTAAAATGTGGTAGTTAGGTTCTATCTCTTTAAATCTCGCTGAGGTTTGTGGGGATGGTTAACGTCTACGCGAAATGGATCGTCTCTTGAAATGGCAAGTGAAGGTGACGAGCAGGTTCTGAGAACACTCTGGGAAATGTGTTTATGAATAACTTATCTTTGTTTGTAATTTGTTCTTGGTTGTAGATATATAAGGTAGTAAAACTAATGAGTCGAATAATCTAAATAAATGGCCAATTTATAGGAAAAACCTTTTTATTAAAATTTTCAATTATTATATTTAAGAGAAATTAATGGCTAAACAAGTAGTTGTATATTAATTTAGCCAAGGTTTAGAAATAATTACTGTAACGAGAAAAGTCATAATTATTTATTAATTTGAAATAATGCTTTTATAAAACAGGTTATATTAAGTTTTCTCACAAGATGAAAGTGTTTATAGAGAATTTACATTTCTGATACTGTCTACATGTTTGATAAACGTTTTGTTTGAACAAAATAGCGAAGTTGTTTAAATCAGATAATAGGATAATTTGTTTACGAAGGAGATTGTCGACAGTGTATTAAGTTATGGTGAGTGGGGAAGATAAGACTTGAGAAAGTTTTTGAATATGACGGGTGTAGTTTGTACTCACGGTGTCAAGTCAAGAATTAATAACATTAGAGTGGTAATATAAAACTCATTATTCATTGCTGAAATGTTGAACATTATTCAAAACATAGGGAAATGGTTCTTAAACTGAAAATTTAAAGACAATAGATAGAAATTTCTCCTAACATCTCTGGTTGCTTTCCACTAGGAAGAAGATAACCACCAAGACGAGCACCGCTATGGTCACTCGAGTAGTCGATCTGGCTTCAGCTCTAGCTTTTTCCGTGCGATTCTCAAACATTTCTTTTTCAAGGATGGAAATTAACTCCTTTTGGTACCCTAATTGGTTTGTTAGGCTATCCATTCTTTGTCCTTGCAAGTGGTGCCTTATCACGTGCTCCATCCTTTGCCTCTCAAACTCTGAGGTCCTCACATATTGGTGAACGTCGCCGATTGGAATTCCCATAGTACTAGTGGGTGCCATGGTACGCCTTACCCATAGGTTAGAATGATACGGGTCGGGCACCAGATACGGGTCTCTTAGTGGGGGTGATCCAGATGTTCAAAGTCTTGGGCCAGTGTTCCTTATGTTAAACCTTGGCCTGGCAGCTGGGGGTGTTTGTGACCGATACACGGGTGACCCAATGTCTTCTTCCCAATCAGACTCTGCTCCGGGACGGTATACCGGGGAGGAAGGAGAGTAGGAGTCCATGTCTAATATAAAAACAATGAAAGGTTGTAAGTGATAATGAAATACTAAGTGTTAAATATAGGAGTTCTCATAGTTTTAGAGTTTGACTAGTCATAATACCGAGTCTTCACAATAGTAGTTTAGGAGTACACTTGACCTATAAGTAGTGTATCCCTGAGGAGAATTCCCAGGAAAGAGGGGTGGGTCACTAGGACACACTTAAGTACCCTGTCTTTCCTGGGACAGAATTTCTCATGGGCCTACACACTCTTCCAACCATCATGTACTAATAACACTATTGTTGGACTCATGGTTATGATGAGAATTGTTGTGGACTGGGCTTTGAGGCCCGGAAGTGATGTGTATACATTTCAGTAGGCTTCTTCTCTTGGAGGATAAGTGGGCTTCTTAGTTTATTATTAATGGATATTAGACCCAATTTGGCCCAATAGTCTAGATTTTGATCACAAGATATGGTGATGTTTTGTGGGTGAGATTAAGGGTGCATGAAGAACTAAGTGTGTATGAGTGTGTGTGTGTGGAAACGTAGGATAGCACTTTAAATAAATCAAATAGGTAGCAATGAATCGGAGACAAAAGTTGGCAGGTAATGTGACACATAGACAATTAAGTATTGTATCATATGATGTAATTATTTAGTATAACATGTAAAAATATTTACATAAGAAGTAATCATATAGCATGTAGTAGCATAGCATAGTATGGGTGTCCTAAGGTTATAGTCTAAGTCAAGAGTGTCTAATAACCTAATTTCCTATAACCAAGGCTCTGATACCAATCTGTCACACACCAACCGACGGCGGAAACGTCGGGGCGGGACATGTAGATTGTTCATGAGCACAAGGTTGACTAAATTGAAATATATTAATCATTCAAATTCATTTCATAGGTTCAAAACCAACCAAAATCAAACCAAGTACATAAAATGAAATACATCAATCCTTTACTAAAATTAACTAGGTACAAACTTAAGCGTAGCATGTCTTGATCAAACTCACACATTAGCACCTGAAACATGAATAAAATAAGGTCAACTAAAAAGTTAGTGAGCATACACAGGTTTGTACATAGGTAGTATATATAGATGTGAATAAACAAATCCTTACATAACATGATAAAATAAGGCATTTATGGGGAGCAACTATTGTGTAACCAAAGTACAATCAAACCTTTGTAACTAGCATGCAAATTGTGTTGTCGGTAACAATCACCCCAATCTGGGTGGGTTTGTCAGACTCAATAGATCTATCATTGTTAACCGTCGGCTTGAATAGTTAATGATTGCACATAAATTGCACACAAACAGTTAACACACCTAGCACTCAAACATAAAGCTCAAATTTTGCATACATGAATGTAAAGAGGATTTGTGTTTGTGTAGTTTGTGTAAATGTAAGCAATTGTGTGTATAGAGTTCATGTTTCACCCCAAAAAGTATAAAAGAGTAAAAGGGGCTATGTAATACTCACATTGTAGTAAGTGGCTTGAAACTCACACGAACAAGTTGTTGTCGCACAAATGTCTAGCTAACCACAAGGTCAACCTATGTTTGATGGTGTAAGTGTATCAATAGTGTGTTCAAATGATTAAAGGAAATCCTAGTGTAAAGGGATGGATGCGGGGGGTCCTTGATTATGTAAGAAAATGTTTGTTTGAGTTTCGAAAGATACTTATGAAAATCCTTGTAAAAAGTATAAGTGTATGAATAAATGGTTTCGTTTGTTTTGTAAACATGTAGGTAAATGTGTATATGAATAACTAATTAGTGCTCTTTGTTTATAAATAAACAAGTAATTGCATAATTAATGTACTCTTGTTTGTAAATTAATAAATAAATAAGTTAATGAATAATAATTAACTACATAAATAAATAAAATCTCTTATTTATTTAGTTATAATTTTTATGAAAAACACGTATATGAGTCTTGATCAAATTAATAAATAATCGAGTCATAATTAAATATTTAAAAATATGATTTTGTTTTCACAACTGTATATATATAGGAAAGTAGAAACAATTTAAATAAATAATCATATCCTTTTGATTATTTTAGCTTGGGATTCCAAAAATATGAGTTTAAATAATAATCTAATTAGTCAATAATTAAATTAAAGTATAAAATTATTTTGTTAAAATAATTATATAAATTAATTAGAGTTTTATTAGGTTTTTACTCTAATAATAATAATAAAAATGGTTTTCTTGAAAATCTATCAAAATAAGTTCATAAAATTGATTAGAGTGATAAGAGGTTTATAAAAAGAATTTTTTTTATAAGAGAATAAAATGTTCAAAAATTATTTTAAAAATAAAATCGGTTCATTGGACTCGAATCCGGGTGGGTTCGGTATGGGTCAAAGGCACAAACCACTGGGCCAGTGGTCCAGTAGTGGACATACGGCTGATTAAAAGGATGTTAAACAAGTACAAGCATCGAACCGGGTTTCGGGGCACGCCAGACGCAAAAAAGGAAAAGGTGCGGTCATAACATTATAAAACTATTTTATGAAAACTTTATAAGTTCTAATTTATAAAACTTATACTTAATTTAATCAACAACGTATTAAATTTATATCATATTATAACTGATCTAATATTACATTTAGTTAGGTATAATATTCATTTTTTTTATATTCAAAAGCTTAAACACAAACCTAATTAATATTTTAAACCAAAAATGAAGTGGAATAAATCTAGTAGTGTTTCCATATTTTTGTCGAAAAACAGGGACCAAACAAAACGAAAAGAAGCCGGAGCCCAGATCATGAAATTCCAATTTTGTTTTCAAAAACCATTCGTCCTCGACAACCAGAATTGGCATTCAAGACCTTAGGGCTTTGAATCGAAATGTAAAAACGAGTAGGATGATGTGTTTAACTTACCTCACTTTGTTCGATTGACGATCGGCGGCTGTGGTTAAAGGAGTTCGACAGTCTCTTGGTCGTGGTCGAAGAGTCGCAAGCAGACGATAAGGTTACGAAATAGAGCAGTATGTATTGTGAGTTCCAATCATTCGACTTTATAGACGACAGATTCTAAACCGAAATGGGCATTAAGATAGGGGCAATCATTCGATGAAATGGTGCGATTATGATTCGTAATTGTGAAGAAAACGTTGGAAGAAGGTGATGATGGAGTCGACTATCACATGCACAAAAGAAGGAAGAGTTGCGGGTAAATGAAGAAGAAACATTCAATTTTGACCTTCTTGGTCAACGCCTCATTAATTAAATAAATAAAATTATTAAATTAACCCCTTTTTTTGACTCACGGCAAAATGCAAGATTTCAAATTTATATGTATTTATCATTATTATTATTATTTATTATCATATTTTACAAAATAAAACTTTATCTTATAAAATTTAATGTTTATAAACATAATATATATATATATATATACAAGTTATAAAATACATATATATAAAATTGAAAGTTAACAAAATTAAAAAAAAAACCCTAAACTGCTATGGCGTGATGTTATAACACGTTTGAAATAATCCGATATGTCACAATTTTATTAAAGCACAAAATATTACACATATGAAAATCACGGATGTTACATAAATAAAAGACACAATATGCAAAAAGTTTAATGAAAGTTAATAATGCCGAGCATCTCCACCAGTTTCTCAAATCTGGCAGAATCAAATGCTTTTGTAAAGATGTCGGCAGTTTGCTTGTCGGTTTTGACTTCAACAATTTTGATATGTTTCTTTTCGACACAATTACGCATGAAGTGGTGTTTGATCTCAATGTGTTTGGTTTTAGAATGCTGAACTGGATTTTTAGTGATATAGGGAACAACGGTGTTATCACACAGGATGGGAGTTTCATGGAAGGTGATCCCGTAATCAAGCATTTGATGGTGGATCCACCTTACTTGGGAACAACAAAGGGCCGCGGCAATGTATTCGGCTTCGGTTGTGGATTGGGAAACGGTGGTGTGTTTCTTACATTGCTAGGAGACGAGGCGGTTGCCAAGGAACTGACAACCCCCAGAAGTGGACTTTCGGTCTAAGTTGCATCCCCCGTAGTCTGAATCTGAATAAGCCAAAAGATCAAAAAAGTTATTTTTGGGATACCAAAGCCCAAGCTTTGGCTTGTACTTCAAATATCTTAAAATACGTTTGATAGCAATTAAATGAGAGAGTTTAGGATTAGCCTAAAAGCGTGCACACAAGCACACTGCAAACATGATGTCTGGTCTGCTAGCAGTGAGATACAGAAGAGATCCTATCATCAAGCAGTAGAGGTGCTGGTCAACGCTTTCACCATCCAAATCAGGAGACAGACAGTGTCGAACTTCCACGGGAGTCTTGTAAGGATGAGACTCAGTCATGTTGAACTTAGTTAGGATTTCTTTGACATACTTCTCTTGATGGATAAGAATTCCCGACTCAGACTGATCTGCTTACAAACCAAGAAAGAACTTCATTTCTCCCATAGAACTCATTTCAAACTTAGAACGCATCAGTTCCTCGAACTCTTTACATAACCGAGGATTTGTGGATCCGAAAATGATATCATCAATGTAGATTTGCACCAAAATGGTATCCGCACCATACTTTCGTTTGAACAAAGTTTGGTCAATTGCCACTCGTGTGAAACCATTATCAAGCAGATGCGTAGATAACGTCTCACACCACACACGAGGTGCTTGATGAAGACCGTACAATGCCTTGTCAAGTATGTAAACTCTGTCAGGATAGCTTGGATCAATGAAACCCGGTGGCTGCTTGACATAAACTTCCTCTTGAACTTTTCCATACAGAAATGCGCTTTTGACATCCATCTGATGAGCTGTGAAGTCCATATAGGCTGCGTATGCGAGAAACATTCTGATGGCATCCAAGCGAGCCACTGGTGCAAAAACATCCTCAAAGTCAATTCCCTCTTCTTGATAAAACCCCTGAACCACCAAGCGGGCTTTGTTTCGAATCACGATTCCCCCTTCGTCCTTCTTTTTACGGAATACCCAACGAGTGCTGATTGGGACTTTGTTCTTTGGAAGGTCTACCAGATTCCACACATGTAACTTGTTGAACTGCTGTAATTCTTCTTGCATGGCCTCTACCTAACTGTTCTCAAGCAAAGCAGCTTTGATATTCTTAGGTTTAACTTGAGATATGAAGCAAGAGAAGAGACTGTCATTCATTGCTTCGGTGGCACTACGAGTTCGGACTCCCACATTGAGTGGACCAATGATGTTGTCTATAGGATGATACTTATGAATTCTCAACTGTGGAATCTCATCCTCTTCCAAGTGGTCATCTAGATTGGTAACGTTGTTGTCAGGAATAACAACTTCCTCATTGATAGGACCTTCATCAGATGATTGTGGAGCAACATCCACTATTTGAGGAGTTTCTTCCTCAAAAGTTTCACTTGTTGCCACAGAATCCGAAGAGTCCTGAGTGGATTCAACATTAGCTATAATAGGAGGATCATCTAAATGATGACTTGACGAAGAGGAGCTTGAAGCAATAGAGGTACCTAGAATATTCACATACATAAGAGGATTAGCTGAAATAGATATGTTAGTGAAATCAGGAAGATTAAATGATTTAAAAAAATAATCGACATCAAAAAGCCAATCAGGACCGTCCCCAACGTCCGTATGATTGCTTTCATGCTAGTTGATATCAATGGACTACAGCACAATCCTTCGTCTTTTGTTGTAAACACGGAAGGCTCTTTGGTTATGTAAGTCCGGATTCCTGAGGATCTTCAATCAACGGATTCAACGACGTGTTGAACCTGGCGGTAACAGACTCGACACGTGACTTGTAGGTACAAACAGTAATGACGAGACACCAATGATTGTCAAACGATTTGTATATTGCTTAATCACTGAAAAACAATACAAATGTCGCTCAACAACTCGTCTAACCGAATACATAATACAAAATAACTATTTATACTATTTGGTTGGGCTGGGCCGGGGCCGCATACTGTAAATATGCGGTCGGGCACCGCATACTTCAAGTATACGGTTAGGCACTGAAGTATTCGGCCGCAAACTTCCAAAATGTCTTGATCTGAACACGTCGGTGATCTCTTGATGCGTTAGCCTATTAGGTTTGGTCCTTACTATCTCCCCCTAGGCTAATGCATTCAAGATACTTATAGTATATCAACATCAGCTAAGTGATCAACATCAGCTAAGTGATCACCACCTCCCGCATAGAGGCCTTTGACTATAGCAGTTGCCAGAACTTTCACAAAAGGCTTGGTTTCTTTTTCTTCTTCTTTAGACACGAATAGATGCTGCTTGGACAATCTTATGATATCTTCCTTCTCAAATTTCAAAAGATACATAGGATCAGCAATAGTAAATTCTTTATCTGCATACTAGATGTAAATGTAGCCTGTCATAGAGCTGTAATGCCAGTAATCCAATTGACTTAGAGAGTTGTCAGGCAGAGCTTGATGAACTAGAACACAATCCACAGTCTTGGGAGGAGGATAGATTTCCATAACAAGAGGCTTCTGGGTTATTCTGTCAATCATATACTTTAATTTTACTCTCTTGCATTCAGCAGGCTTTAGTATCTTGAATCCACTCTCACATTCCTTTTCAAGTAGTGAAACAAAACTTCTTGTTGTTCCAACATTACCTGGATTATAGAAAGGAGATTTGTTTAATGCCTACAAATCAAATCTGGGCAGTGACATAAGGTTATGTGATCGTGCAAAATATTCTATTCGCCCATTCTTTCTTTTGATCATGTAAAGATTCTTCTCATTATCAAACATTCAGCTTAAGATAGAAGAACGATCGTTCTTCTTTGAAAGCTCATTGGAGGATGTGACATAATGAACTTTACGTGGAGGAATAACTTTAAACATGCTTTTCTTATTCGAAGATGAAGATGCTTCATGATGCTCAGCAGATGTTTCCACGTGAGGAGGCGAATTACCTTCGGCGAATAAATCGTTGTCAATACCGGTAATCACCTTTCCTTGAGCACTCAAGTATGTAGAAGAAACAGACACATTTGTATCAAGGAAATCTTCATTCATGTCTTCTCCTATGAAGTTATCATCAAGTGTAGTCAGATCATCTTCAAATGAGAACATTGATCCAGACTTGAGTATTTCATCAAGATCATACTCAAAGTCAAATGATAAATCATTATCTGACTGTTGTGCTCCCTTATTTGCTGATTCAGGATCATAAATAACCACTGCTCTTGACATGTCTTCGTGAGAGCTGGTTCCTTCATGTAGATGTTCTTGATCCTTGTTTCTTTCATGATCATTACCCTTGCCATCATTATCATCACCATCACCATCATTATCATCACCCTTCCCATTACTCTTTCTACTACATCCATTCTTCCTTTTTCTTTTTCCTTTTATCTTTCTGAAGAATCTCTTCGCCTACATAGAGATCAGGATCCTTGGAAACAAATTCATTCTTTTCATTTCTGACCATAGGAACTCGAGGACCCTTTTCAATAGACTTCCAAATAGATGAATCCTTATATTTAGCAAAGTTCTCATATCTGAATTTCTAATTATCAAAATCATCTGCATTTGTAAGACGTGGAGGTCTATTTGTGGTACCAATCTCATTATCCATAGCATTAGTATCAGTCATAACTTAATCAGCAGAGAACACTGTACCGCACACTTGGAGATAACCGTGATCTTCAGAAAGCCGCAAACTTGGAAGTAACCGTGAACTCCAGAAAGCCGCAAACTTGGAAGTAACCGTGAACTTCAGAAAGCCGCAAACTTTAGAAGCCGTGAACTTGAGTAACGGTAAACTTCGATTACCGTGAACTTGAGTAACCGAGAACTTTGATTACCGTGAACTTCCAGATGATGATTATGATAAAAAAAAACTTTGATTTTCAAGCCGAAAATCAGCAGATCAACCGTAAACTTCAATAGAATTGACAGAGGCAAAATCCTGAACCTATCTATTCACAAACTTTTCTAACAAACAAGTCAGTTCAAATAAACTTCAAAACAGTAACTTTGATACCTCACGAGTCAAAGAAATCCGTTGCTAGCTTCACCGAATGAGCACATAGGCTCTGATACCAAATGTAAGGTCCGGATTCCTGAGGATCTTCAATCAACGGATTCAACGAAATGTTGAACCTGGCGGAAACAGACTCGACACATGACTTGTAGGTACAAACAGTAATGACGAGACGCCAATGATTGTCAAACGATTCGTATATTAATTAATCACTGAAAAACAATACAAATGTCGCTCAACAACTCGTCCAGCCGAATACATAATACTAAATAACTATTTATACTATTCGGTTGGGCTGGGCCGGGGCCGCATACTTCAAGTATGCGGTCGGGCACCGCATACTTCAAGCATGTGGTTAGGCACTGAAGTATTCGGCCGCAAACTTCCAAAATGTCTTGATCTGAACACCTCGGTGATCTCTTGATGCGTTAGCCTATTAGGTTTGGTCCTTACAGGTTAGAAGAATAGCCCACGAAATAGCACTCATCCGCTTTGGCATCAAACTTGTTCAGCTGATCAGAAGTATTCAACATTGTGCAAGCACACCCAAATTTCCTGAAGAAATCAATAACAGGCTTGCGCTTGTACATAATTTCATAAGGAGTCTTGTTGCAGCTTTTGGTGATGAGAACTCGATTTTGCATAAAACATGCGGTATTGACTGCCTCGGCCCAAAACGTGACAGGAAGCTTAGAATCAACAATCATAGTTCTTACTGCTTCTATCAACATACGATTTCTTCGTTTAGCTACACCGTTTTGTTGAGAAGTCCGAGGTGCACTGAATTGCCGAGAGATACCCTTACTTTCACAGAAAGAATCTAGAATGGCATTCTTGAACTCTGTACCATGATCACTACGAATAGTCTTCACACTTAGATTGAACAAATTCTCTATTTGTAGCAGATGAATCTTCAGAGTCTCTTGCGTCTCATCTTTCTTTGCAAGGAAGAATACCCAAGTAAACCATGAGAAGTCATCGGTTACCACCAAATAGTAGGATTTCTGTCCATGACTCATGACACTCACAGGACCGAAGAGATCCATGTGAAGCAATTGAAGGAGAGAGTCAATGGAATTATTGGTTTTGGGTTTGTGAGAAGATTTGTGCTGCTTGCCCTTGGAACAAGAGAGAAAATGTTTCATAGGTTAGAAATATTTCAAAGGCAAACCGGTGACAAGGTTTCCTCGAACAAGGCGGTTCATAGTCTTGAAATTCACGTGTCCTAATCTTTTGTGCCAAAGAAAGGACTCATCTTCTGAAGCTTTTGAAAGGAAGCAGGATTCGATTCCTAATGGGTTATTCATGTCCAGACTGTAAGTATTGAATCTTCGAGGAGCACGCATGAGGATTAGGTCTTCGGGAATAACCACTCAAGGCTTCAGAATCAAACATTCTCTGGAGTTGAAGAGGGCACAAAAGTCTTTATCACAAATCTAGGACACTCATCAGATTATACTTTAATTATGGGACAAAGTTGACATTTTTCAAGCTATTTACACCGTTAGACACAGTTCCTTGTCCTTCAATCTTTCCTCCTTTTGGATTGCCTGCAAAGGCAACAAAATCTCCGTCCATTGGATGATAATTTTGCAATAGAGAAAAATGAACAGTCACATGTCTTGAGCAACCACTGTCGACATGGTAGATATTGTCTCCGGTACTCCTCAATTGTCCCTACACAAAATGAATCATTTAGACATTGGTACCCAAGCCATTGCTAACTTGGAACTTAATTTTATAAGATGCATTTCGGAAAGAATTTTCTGATCCATACCCATGTGTTCAACTTGAAAATTTGCCTTTTCAGCCTTTTGAAGTCTTTTAGTTAAAATTTGATTATTATTCTTTTGTGTAGTAAGTTGTACAATTAAAGATCGGTTTTCTCCAGAAATATCATGAATTTTCTTTAAGTAAGTTTCTCATTTTTAGCCACAGAATCATACATCACCTTTATATGATCTCGTTCATCGACTAAAGCCTGGTTGATGAATCTATATTTCTGAATCTCATTTAAACAGGATTTAGCACTGCAAAGTCTAAACATTACCTCAGCTGGTACGGCGGTGAGATCCTTAGCTGGTTCAATCATGACACATTTCTCCTTTTCTTCAATATCTGTCATCACTGTCTTGTCAGCTGCTTCCCCTTCTTGATCTCACCAATGATAGTGTCCATCAGCTTGACAGACCAGAGCTGTTGAGTTGGAAGTTGTAGTGGATTTGGGAGATATGGCAGCTTGCTTTCCAGATGAATTCTTCTTCTCGTGATGCTCCTTTGATGATGGCTCCTTGAAGTTCCTTGCAAAATGACCTAGCTGGTCACAGTTGTAGCATCTCACTTTTTTGATATCAAACCCTAGAGTCTTTCCTTGCTTGAATCTATCCATCCCAGTCCTTTTGATGAATCTTTTGGCTCTTATAGTCAGCATAGCTATACACCAATCAATATCCATCTTTTCCAAATCATCCAGGTTGATCTGCTCCAAGTCATCAGGTTGAAAGCCGACCGGTGTCAGGTTTCCAGAAATCAGTGTGACATGAAGGCAGTCATGATAGGCAGATACTCATCAGGAATCATAGTGGTTGGCTTCTGAGAGTTGGATGAAGTAGTAGGCTGAACTCCAGAAATCAAAGGTGGGACATCAGTTTGAAAATAAGCCATTGTAGTTTTGTTGGATGAAGTGGAGGAACCTTGACCCGCAAGAAGAGCTGTGTTTCTAGACTGATTAGTTGGAGTGACTGCGCCCTTCTTTATATCCAACTCATAAGACTCTAGAATGCTGAAGAGTTCTTGCTGTGACAAGTCACTTAGTTTTTCAGTTTTCTTGATCATAATTCGGTACATATTCCATTCCTTGGGCAGTGAATCAAACAGCTTCTTGTTTAACTCAACAGTGGGATACTCAGTTCCTAAAACCTTCAACTTAGAGACAATGCTTGAGAATCGGTTGATTAGCTCAGACATGGGTTCTCCAGGGAAACTGCTAAACATTTCATATTGCTTCTTGATCAAATCCCTCTTGCTTTCTCTAACCTCAACACTACCTTCATACCTAGTACATAAAGCAACCCAAAGTTCTTTGGCAGTTGTATACTCAGCAAATATGTTGAACACATCCATAGGAAGAGCCATAGCAATAGATCCATAAGCCATGTTATCTCTAGCAATTAAGGCAATATCCTTTTCATCATATTTAGACACAAGCTTGGACGTTGAACATCTGCAGTGGTAGTAACTGGCTTGTATGGACCATCAGTGATTGACTGCAACAGAGTATGGTCATGGAACTGAAAGAAAGGCTTCATCTTCTTGGTCCAATCATCAAATTCTCTAGTGGACACCAAGACATATGGTTTGTTTCCTTCAACATATTCACTGTTGCATGAAGATGCCATAACTCAGATAAGTTAAAAACAAACAATAGCTAGTTTCGGGTGAACAGGGATAATCAAAACAACTAGTTTCGATAGAGAAAAAGCTGATCGAAACTTCTAGTTTCGATAGAACAAGGCTTGCCCGAAACTTCTAGTTTCGATATAAGAAACAGAATCCTGAAACAACAAGTTTTGATGAAGAAGACTTAGCAGAAAATCCAGCAAACTCAGTAAAAACTACAAGTTTCGATTGAAACTAGTTTCGATAGCGCAGTAGTTTCGGGTGATCAATCTGCAAAGGTTAGTTTCGATATAACAGGACAAATAACTAGTTTCGATGCAGACAACATTACAGACAAGAAGTTTCGATGACCAACTAAGAGCAGAAATTGTCTCCCAGTAGTTTAGATACCTCCTTCTTCAAGATTCAGCAGACTCCATTGATGAAAAGCTTCAAAAATTAAAGATGATAAACTCCCAGTCTGATCCAGCGAAAAGCTTCCAAATAAGCTTCTGAACACAAATCAATCTTCAAATCCGAAAAACTCGAAAAAACTGTGCCAAAACAGTGCAAACCCAGAAAACCTTCAAATTCCAACTAAAAGTCACCTAAAATCGATCAAAACAACCTGAAAATACTCAGAAATCAAGAGCATAATGCTTTGATACCAATTGTAGGTCCAGATTTCAATAGGAAATCACTCAATAGATCGATTACACACACAGGCAGAATATGTGTGTATGGTGGTGAAACAGAGGTGCACTGAATTGCCGAGAGATACGATTTCTTACTGCTTCTATCAACATACGATTTCTTCGTTTAGCTACACCGTTTTGTTGAGAAGTCCGAGGTGCACTGAATTGCCGAGAGATACCCTTACTTTCACAGAAAGAATCTAGAATGGCATTCTTGAACTCTGTACCATGATCACTACGAATAGTCTTCACACTTAGATTGAACAAATTCTCTATTTGTAGCAGATGAATCTTCAGAGTCTCTTGCGTCTCATCTTTCTTTGCAAGGAAGAATACCCAAGTAAACCATGAGAAGTCATCGGTTACCACCAAATAGTAGGATTTCTGTCCATGACTCATGACACTCACAGGACCGAAGAGATCCATGTGAAGCAATTGAAGGAGAGAGTCAATGGAATTATTGGTTTTGGGTTTGTGAGAAGATTTGTGCTGCTTGCCCTTGGAACAAGAGAGAAAATGTTTCATAGGTTAGAAATATTTCAAAGGCAAACCGGTGACAAGGTTTCCTCGAACAAGGCGGTTCATAGTCTTGAAATTCACGTGTCCTAATCTTTTGTGCCAAAGAAAGGACTCATCTTCTGAAGCTTTTGAAAGGAAGCAGGATTCGATTCCTAATGGGTTATTCATGTCCAGACTGTAAGTATTGAATCTTCGAGGAGCACGCATGAGGATTAGGTCTTCGGGAATAACCACTCAAGGCTTCAGAATCAAACATTCTCTGGAGTTGAAGAGGGCACAAAAGTCTTTATCACAAATCTAGGACACTCATCAGATTATACTTTAATTATGGGACAAAGTTGACATTTTTCAAGCTATTTACACCGTTAGACACAGTTCCTTGTCCTTCAATCTTTCCTCCTTTTGGATTGCCTGCAAAGGCAACAAAATCTCCGTCCATTGGATGATAATTTTGCAATAGAGAAAAATGAACAGTCACATGTCTTGAGCAACCACTGTCGACATGGTAGATATTGTCTCCGGTACTCCTCAATTGTCCCTACACAAAATGAATCATTTAGACATTGGTACCCAAGCCATTGCTAACTTGGAACTTAATTTTATAAGATGCATTTCGGAAAGAATTTTCTGATCCATACCCATGTGTTCAACTTGAAAATTTGCCTTTTCAGCCTTTTGAAGTCTTTTAGTTAAAATTTGATTATTATTCTTTTGTGTAGTAAGTTGTACAATTAAAGATCGGTTTTCTCCAGAAATATCATGAATTTTCTTTAAGTAAGTTTCTCATTTTTAGCCACAGAATCATACATCACCTTTATATGATCTCGTTCATCGACTAAAGCCTGGTTGATGAATCTATATTTCTGAATCTCATTTAAACAGGATTTAGCACTGCAAAGTCTAAACATTACCTCAGCTGGTACGGCGGTGAGATCCTTAGCTGGTTCAATCATGACACATTTCTCCTTTTCTTCAATATCTGTCATCACTGTCTTGTCAGCTGCTTCCCCTTCTTGATCTCACCAATGATAGTGTCCATCAGCTTGACAGACCAGAGCTGTTGAGTTGGAAGTTGTAGTGGATTTGGGAGATATGGCAGCTTGCTTTCCAGATGAATTCTTCTTCTCGTGATGCTCCTTTGATGATGGCTCCTTGAAGTTCCTTGCAAAATGACCTAGCTGGTCACAGTTGTAGCATCTCACTTTTTTGATATCAAACCCTAGAGTCTTTCCTTGCTTGAATCTATCCATCCCAGTCCTTTTGATGAATCTTTTGGCTCTTATAGTCAGCATAGCTATACACCAATCAATATCCATCTTTTCCAAATCATCCAGGTTGATCTGCTCCAAGTCATCAGGTTGAAAGCCGACCGGTGTCAGGTTTCCAGAAATCAGTGTGACATGAAGGCAGTCATGATAGGCAGATACTCATCAGGAATCATAGTGGTTGGCTTCTGAGAGTTGGATGAAGTAGTAGGCTGAACTCCAGAAATCAAAGGTGGGACATCAGTTTGAAAATAAGCCATTGTAGTTTTGTTGGATGAAGTGGAGGAACCTTGACCCGCAAGAAGAGCTGTGTTTCTAGACTGATTAGTTGGAGTGACTGCGCCCTTCTTTATATCCAACTCATAAGACTCTAGAATGCTGAAGAGTTCTTGCTGTGACAAGTCACTTAGTTTTTCAGTTTTCTTGATCATAATTCGGTACATATTCCATTCCTTGGGCAGTGAATCAAACAGCTTCTTGTTTAACTCAACAGTGGGATACTCAGTTCCTAAAACCTTCAACTTAGAGACAATGCTTGAGAATCGGTTGATTAGCTCAGACATGGGTTCTCCAGGGAAACTGCTAAACATTTCATATTGCTTCTTGATCAAATCCCTCTTGCTTTCTCTAACCTCAACACTACCTTCATACCTAGTACATAAAGCAACCCAAAGTTCTTTGGCAGTTGTATACTCAGCAAATATGTTGAACACATCCATAGGAAGAGCCATAGCAATAGATCCATAAGCCATGTTATCTCTAGCAATTAAGGCAATATCCTTTTCATCATATTTAGACACAAGCTTGGACGTTGAACATCTGCAGTGGTAGTAACTGGCTTGTATGGACCATCAGTGATTGACTGCAACAGAGTATGGTCATGGAACTGAAAGAAAGGCTTCATCTTCTTGGTCCAATCATCAAATTCTCTAGTGGACACCAAGACATATGGTTTGTTTCCTTCAACATATTCACTGTTGCATGAAGATGCCATAACTCAGATAAGTTAAAAACAAACAATAGCTAGTTTCGGGTGAACAGGGATAATCAAAACAACTAGTTTCGATAGAGAAAAAGCTGATCGAAACTTCTAGTTTCGATAGAACAAGGCTTGCCCGAAACTTCTAGTTTCGATATAAGAAACAGAATCCTGAAACAACAAGTTTTGATGAAGAAGACTTAGCAGAAAATCCAGCAAACTCAGTAAAAACTACAAGTTTCGATTGAAACTAGTTTCGATAGCGCAGTAGTTTCGGGTGATCAATCTGCAAAGGTTAGTTTCGATATAACAGGACAAATAACTAGTTTCGATGCAGACAACATTACAGACAAGAAGTTTCGATGACCAACTAAGAGCAGAAATTGTCTCCCAGTAGTTTAGATACCTCCTTCTTCAAGATTCAGCAGACTCCATTGATGAAAAGCTTCAAAAATTAAAGATGATAAACTCCCAGTCTGATCCAGCGAAAAGCTTCCAAATAAGCTTCTGAACACAAATCAATCTTCAAATCCGAAAAACTCGAAAAAACTGTGCCAAAACAGTGCAAACCCAGAAAACCTTCAAATTCCAACTAAAAGTCACCTAAAATCGATCAAAACAACCTGAAAATACTCAGAAATCAAGAGCATAATGCTTTGATACCAATTGTAGGTCCAGATTTCAATAGGAAATCACTCAATAGATCGATTACACACACAGGCAGAATATGTGTGTATGGTGGTGAAACAGAGGTGCACTGAATTGCCGAGAGATACGATTTCTTACTGCTTCTATCAACATACGATTTCTTCGTTTAGCTACACCGTTTTGTTGAGAAGTCCGAGGTGCACTGAATTGCCGAGAGATACCCTTACTTTCACAGAAAGAATCTAGAATGGCATTCTTGAACTCTGTACCATGATCACTACGAATAGTCTTCACACTTAGATTGAACAAATTCTCTATTTGTAGCAGATGAATCTTCAGAGTCTCTTGCGTCTCATCTTTCTTTGCAAGGAAGAATACCCAAGTAAACCATGAGAAGTCATCGGTTACCACCAAATAGTAGGATTTCTGTCCATGACTCATGACACTCACAGGACCGAAGAGATCCATGTGAAGCAATTGAAGGAGAGAGTCAATGGAATTATTGGTTTTGGGTTTGTGAGAAGATTTGTGCTGCTTGCCCTTGGAACAAGAGAGAAAATGTTTCATAGGTTAGAAATATTTCAAAGGCAAACCGGTGACAAGGTTTCCTCGAACAAGGCGGTTCATAGTCTTGAAATTCACGTGTCCTAATCTTTTGTGCCAAAGAAAGGACTCATCTTCTGAAGCTTTTGAAAGGAAGCAGGATTCGATTCCTAATGGGTTATTCATGTCCAGACTGTAAGTATTGAATCTTCGAGGAGCACGCATGAGGATTAGGTCTTCGGGAATAACCACTCAAGGCTTCAGAATCAAACATTCTCTGGAGTTGAAGAGGGCACAAAAGTCTTTATCACAAATCTAGGACACTCATCAGATTATACTTTAATTATGGGACAAAGTTGACATTTTTCAAGCTATTTACACCGTTAGACACAGTTCCTTGTCCTTCAATCTTTCCTCCTTTTGGATTGCCTGCAAAGGCAACAAAATCTCCGTCCATTGGATGATAATTTTGCAATAGAGAAAAATGAACAGTCACATGTCTTGAGCAACCACTGTCGACATGGTAGATATTGTCTCCGGTACTCCTCAATTGTCCCTACACAAAATGAATCATTTAGACATTGGTACCCAAGCCATTGCTAACTTGGAACTTAATTTTATAAGATGCATTTCGGAAAGAATTTTCTGATCCATACCCATGTGTTCAACTTGAAAATTTGCCTTTTCAGCCTTTTGAAGTCTTTTAGTTAAAATTTGATTATTATTCTTTTGTGTAGTAAGTTGTACAATTAAAGATCGGTTTTCTCCAGAAATATCATGAATTTTCTTTAAGTAAGTTTCTCATTTTTAGCCATAGAATCATACATCACCTTTATATGATCTCGTTCATCGACTAAAGCCTGGTTGATGAATCTATATTTCTGAATCTCATTTAAACAGGATTTAGCACTGCAAAGTCTAAACATTACCTCAGCTGGTACGGCGGTGAGATCCTTAGCTGGTTCAATCATGACACATTTCTCCTTTTCTTCAATATCTGTCATCACTGTCTTGTCAGCTGCTTCCCCTTCTTGATCTCACCAATGATAGTGTCCATCAGCTTGACAGACCAGAGCTGTTGAGTTGGAAGTTGTAGTGGATTTGGGAGATATGGCAGCTTGCTTTCCAGATGAATTCTTCTTCTCGTGATGCTCCTTTGATGATGGCTCCTTGAAGTTCCTTGCAAAATGACCTAGCTGGTCACAGTTGTAGCATCTCACTTTTTTGATATCAAACCCTAGAGTCTTTCCTTGCTTGAATCTATCCATCCCAGTCCTTTTGATGAATCTTTTGGCTCTTATAGTCAGCATAGCTATACACCAATCAATATCCATCTTTTCCAAATCATCCAGGTTGATCTGCTCCAAGTCATCAGGTTGAAAGCCGACCGGTGTCAGGTTTCCAGAAATCAGTGTGACATGAAGGCAGTCATGATAGGCAGATACTCATCAGGAATCATAGTGGTTGGCTTCTGAGAGTTGGATGAAGTAGTAGGCTGAACTCCAGAAATCAAAGGTGGGACATCAGTTTGAAAATAAGCCATTGTAGTTTTGTTGGATGAAGTGGAGGAACCTTGACCCGCAAGAAGAGCTGTGTTTCTAGACTGATTAGTTGGAGTGACTGCGCCCTTCTTTATATCCAACTCATAAGACTCTAGAATGCTGAAGAGTTCTTGCTGTGACAAGTCACTTAGTTTTTCAGTTTTCTTGATCATAATTCGGTACATATTCCATTCCTTGGGCAGTGAATCAAACAGCTTCTTGTTTAACTCAACAGTGGGATACTCAGTTCCTAAAACCTTCAACTTAGAGACAATGCTTGAGAATCGGTTGATTAGCTCAGACATGGGTTCTCCAGGGAAACTGCTAAACATTTCATATTGCTTCTTGATCAAATCCCTCTTGCTTTCTCTAACCTCAACACTACCTTCATACCTAGTACATAAAGCAACCCAAAGTTCTTTGGCAGTTGTATACTCAGCAAATATGTTGAACACATCCATAGGAAGAGCCATAGCAATAGATCCATAAGCCATGTTATCTCTAGCAATTAAGGCAATATCCTTTTCATCATATTTAGACACAAGCTTGGACGTTGAACATCTGCAGTGGTAGTAACTGGCTTGTATGGACCATCAGTGATTGACTGCAACAGAGTATGGTCATGGAACTGAAAGAAAGGCTTCATCTTCTTGGTCCAATCATCAAATTCTCTAGTGGACACCAAGACATATGGTTTGTTTCCTTCAACATATTCACTGTTGCATGAAGATGCCATAACTCAGATAAGTTAAAAACAAACAATAGCTAGTTTCGGGTGAACAGGGATAATCAAAACAACTAGTTTCGATAGAGAAAAAGCTGATCGAAACTTCTAGTTTCGATAGAACAAGGCTTGCCCGAAACTTCTAGTTTCGATATAAGAAACAGAATCCTGAAACAACAAGTTTTGATGAAGAAGACTTAGCAGAAAATCCAGCAAACTCAGTAAAAACTACAAGTTTCGATTGAAACTAGTTTCGATAGCGCAGTAGTTTCGGGTGATCAATCTGCAAAGGTTAGTTTCGATATAACAGGACAAATAACTAGTTTCGATGCAGACAACATTACAGACAAGAAGTTTCGATGACCAACTAAGAGCAGAAATTGTCTCCCAGTAGTTTAGATACCTCCTTCTTCAAGATTCAGCAGACTCCATTGATGAAAAGCTTCAAAAATTAAAGATGATAAACTCCCAGTCTGATCCAGCGAAAAGCTTCCAAATAAGCTTCTGAACACAAATCAATCTTCAAATCCGAAAAACTCGAAAAAACTGTGCCAAAACAGTGCAAACCCAGAAAACCTTCAAATTCCAACTAAAAGTCACCTAAAATCGATCAAAACAACCTGAAAATACTCAGAAATCAAGAGCATAATGCTTTGATACCAATTGTAGGTCCAGATTTCAATAGGAAATCACTCAATAGATCGATTACACACACAGGCAGAATATGTGTGTATGGTGGTGAAACAGAGGGTAGAAACAGAATTGGTGAAGATAACAGCTAACCACACACATAATCAACACAAATAATATGTGAAAATGTAAGAACAAAGCATCAAACAAATGTAAATTGTATTGATTCTTCAAGAACAGTGAAAGCGAAAATTCAGGGTTACAGCCGCTACTCACACCCTAGAAATTCCCAAACTAGGCTATTTTAAGCTGACAGGCATCGAAACTATGCTTACCGAAACTATTAATTTCAGTGAAGCATTTACAAGAGTGAAACAAGCCTGTCAAAACTAAACTATCTATCGAAACTACTAGTTTCGAGTGAACAAATCTCAATCAAAACTAGATAGTTTCGATGGCTCAGACTTAGAAATAAAACAGGTAATTACATTAAAATGAAATTACAAGAAAATAAACTAACTAAACATTGTTCAAAAGAAATAAATTGATGACAACAGCTTATAATAAGACTCTACATAATTATCAATTAAATCATAGAGGTAAATAAGTCAATGATCAATTAATAAATAAATGATAATAAAAGTCACACAATTAATAGTGAGTCTTACATTAAATTCAACAATTATAAAACTTGGTTATTTTTTGATGAATTTTTTTTTCTTTAATATCATGTCCTTCAATTTAATTGAAAGAAAATAATCACTGGATAGTAACCAAGTTCGTATATGTTCCTTTGAGATCATTTACTTAAAAAAACTAATATTTCTAAAGAAAATTTACAAGATTAGAACATTTATTAAAAGTTGAGTGACTTTATAGTAAAATACAAAATTTGAGTGACATTTGTAGAATACTTGAAAACTTGGTTACTAGTATGAAGTTTTCCCTTAAAGAAATTATTATATGATATGATTTTATGACCTAACGAAATAGTTGGTGGATTTAGTTGCTTAGAATAGTTTTCCCTTAAAGAAATTATTATACAAAACATCCAAACATGTCACATCATTCACATCGTGTTGCACAATATTGTTGCCCATATTATATAAAAAAAGGCACAATACGGCCGTATTGTGTAAAAAAAGAAGGGTATACAAATAGCATACGGGGTGTACGAATAAATGTTTCATATCACAATATAATTTTGGTATTAAGATATATTTATATATTTAAATTTAATTAGTTTCTTATCCATTCAAAACAAACAGGTGTGCGTTTTTTAATTATATTATTATTATTTTTTATTATCATTTAAAATATTAAACCATATCACAACATTTTGTTTCAATCTTAACTAGAAAATATGATCCGCGCGTTGCGGCGAGACCGTACGATGATACAAACGTGTTTAAGTACATATTTAAGCTCACGTGATGCGGCAAGTTTGCCAACCTCGTTACACGCATTGCGGCGACAACAATTATGTAACTAAGTACATAAAAGAAACGTATGAAGTTACCACGACTCGGTCATGGGGATCAAAAAATAGATAAATTGCGGCGCGAATAGGAGTTAACATTGAAACGACAAATTCGCAAAAGAAGTTAGTAATAAAGTAAAAACAAAACAAAAAAAGAATTTTTTTTTACAAACGAATATAAAAAAAAGAGTAAACTTCGTTTTTGGCCTCTGTAGTTTGGTCAAAATAACAACTTTTGTCCATTAGTTTTAATTTGACTTTTTTGCTCTCTGTGGTTACCTAATTGTCTCAATCAGACCCTTGGCATTAACTCCGTTAGTTTTTTGTTAAATTGAAGGGTATTTTTGTAATTTACCCACCCCTAACCCTACCCTCACTTATTCCCCTTCATCTCGCCAGACCACCACCACCAACAACAAAAACCGGCAGCCACACCACATTACCACCGTCGACAACCATCTCCAGCAACTACCACATTAAAAATTTCAAGGAATTAATCAAGAATTTTGAGAACAATGGTTAAAAAACACACTCCTTTTCAAGTAAATTCAAGAACAATTGAAGCAAAATCAAAAGGGTTTTCAAATCTGTGAATCTTTAACAAACCCTGAAATCAAATCAGAATAGAAATCTCAGTTGGTGAAGTATAAAGATCTAAGCAAACCCTAGTATAAGAAAACTTGGATTCAAAGACAAGTTTGGTGGCAGACTACCATCTCCAGCAACCACCACCATTGCAGCCCTGCAAAAATCCCTAAATTAGAAGACCACATCAATCAAAGCCCTAGAACCACCTTCCGCCTCGAACCGTCATCGAAGTCGTAGATTCACACACGCTCACAGATTTGTCCCTAATCAAACCTGTAAAAACCACATCATTGACAGAAACCGTAGATTATGCGGTGGTGATGGTGCTGGTGGATGGAGGTATGTTTGGAGATGATGAAGATGACGATGGTGGTAGTGGTGGTGGGGGTCTTTGATTTTACGGTGGTAGATGGCCAGTGGGTTTTCGTTGATGGTGTAGGGGTGGCGATCTCATTTCCGTCGATGGTGTGTGGGTGGCAGTGATGTTGTGGTGGTGTCAGAATTGAAGGTGGTGGGCTGGTGGACGGAAGGGAAGGATATGGTGTGGTGGTGGTGAGGGATGAAGATGGTGGTGGTGAGAAGAATATGCGGTGGTGGTGGCCGGTGAGGGATGAAGATGACGATAGGGAGGGCTTGGGTTGGGTTGGGTTTTAATTATTTTAGTAATTTACATAAATGGTCCCTGTATTACTTTAAGAAAATACCACAATTATTTCTTATCAGTAAAAAAAGACTAAAATACCCTTCAATTTAACAGAAAAAACTAATGAAGTTAGTATCATAGGTCTGATTGAGACAATTAGGTAACTACAGGGAGCAAAAAAGTCAAATTGAAACTAATGGGTGAAAACCGTTATTTTGACCAAACCACAAAGGGCTAAAAACGAAGTTTACTCTAAAAAAATTAAAGAAAAGAAATTTGAGGGATATACTTGAGATTTTAGAAATTTAAGGGGTAGACTTTAGAATTATATGTAGGGGTAAACTTGAAACTTTAGAAATTTGAGTGGTATATTTAAAAATTTATAAAATTGAAGGAGCCAATAAGAAAATTGAGAAAGTGATGGGACCATTAATAGACATGTGTCGGTGGCTTGGTGTGACATTTCGGATTTTCATTCGCGCACTTATAATATAATTATCGTGTAATCATTCTCAAATTAAATAAAATACGAGTGTTTTATTTAGTTTTATACAAATGGGTACTTTCATTTTACGGATTTAAATTAATTAAAATTTTATAAGTTTTAAAACTTATATACAATTTTTATATAAAAATCTAAATTTAAAAGTTCCATATTTAATAAAATAACCTATTTAAAATAAGATAACTAACTTTTATAAATATTATTTATAACAATAATAATAATATAAGTTTATAAAATATATTTAAAAATTTAAAAGAAATTAAATTAATTATTTTTATAAAAGATAAGGGGTTGTTTTGAAACTTTTCAAACTAAAAGGGTTTAAGCTAAAATCAGTTGAGGGACTATTTCTGTACAAATAAAACTACAAGGACTCATCCGTAATTATCTCAGGGGCCGAATTAAATCAAAACCAAACTACAAGGACCAAATCTGCCAAACCCCAATTCGCATTTCCGGTCGTCTCCTACATTGTCCGGCGGTCCGAGTTAGTTTCCGGCGAACACCCCGACAGGGCTGTCCCCTGCACCTCGACAGCCGCTAAAGGCTTTCTCTGGCTTCGTCTCTCCCACGCGAACAAGACCCCCCGACCAATTGGTCTCCCCAACATAAGGATCGTCTGATCCTGTTGGTGGCCGAGAAACCCACGTTCGAATTCGCGCCCGACAGACCACTTCCACGCGTGTTGAATGTCTGGTTAGTTTCGTCTCGTCCAGACTAGTTTCGGAACGTGCCCAATTGCACGTTTTAACAAAGAAATCAAGCTCGGCTATAAATAGCCATAGTCGGACCTGCTCGAGCTCGCAACCCCTCTTTCACCCAATCTCACTCCAAATTGAAGGCACCATTACAATCGCCATCTCTGTGTGAAGCTGTGACCAGGATTTCAGGAGCTAATTCCACACAGAAATCGATTCCCGCTTGTGACTTTTTCAAGTTCAAAGGCTGTGCCGACCAAACCCCTTCACGACCACGTAAGAATCCTCAACTTCGTTTCTTTACCTTCTGTTATCATAAGACAAACTGAACCAATCGAAGTCACGACTCCAAACCATCGATTACCGGACAAACTAATGTTACTGTTTTATTTTCTAAAGTCTGGGCCATCGAAACTACTTAGTTTCGATTGAGTAAATGGTCAATCGAAACTAATAGTTTCGATAGATGGTAGTTTCGACAGCCTGTGTATCACTTATAAATGATCAATCGAAACTAGTAGTTTCGATAGATGGTAGTTTCGACAGCCTGTGTATCACTTATAAATGATCAATCGAAACTAGTAGTTTCGATAGATGGTAGTTTCGACAGCCTGTGTATCACTTATAAATGGTCAATCGAAACTAGTAGTTTCGATTGAACACAGTTTCGATACGTGTCACAACTATAAAACAGTTTAAATCAAATCAGTAATTTCAAGTAAATCTGGACCAACTTTTATGCAAATAACGCTGAGAAATACTATTATAAAACTATACACAATTAAATACTAATACGCACATGTAAATATACAATAATACCCATTTATCTACATAGGGTATCAACGTGCTTAGGCTTCCGCAAACTTATCACCTACACGCGTGGAAAAATAACCGCTTGCAAGGTGAGTTACATAGCCCCTATTTTACATTTTTATACGTTTTGGGGTGAAACATTATACATGCTACTCACATTGTTTATACGTGTTATACATGAGACTATATGCTTATTCTTTGGATGTACATACATTTAAACACAAGACAACCAACTGTAATATTGATAGATCTATTGTGCCTGACCAGCCCACCCGGTTAGGGTGTTTATTACTGCATACTCGGATATAACCGCGTGTTATATTCAAACATATCGGATATAGTGGGTAACTATATTCAAACATACCGGACTTAGCTGTTGTGCTCTGTTCAAGCGCGTCAAACTCGGTTTGAATTGTGATTAAATAAATGGTACATCCTAAATACTATGTTTAACAAGATAAACAATGAGTTGCAAAACGATTTACAACTACTATTTACGGAATTACTAAACCTATGTACTCACCAACTTTTTAGTTGACACTTGATTTAAATAATGTTTCAGGTTTGGATATGTGACTACTTGCCGAAGATTTCTCCACTTAAGGACTATGGACCTAGTTAAATAAATCAATGTTTTGAACTAGACTAGGTTATTTGAAATGTATCGTATTTGGATCTTGTTGTCTTTAAATTTAATTAATGAATTATGCAACCTTTTAGCTATCATGTGCTTTTGAACAATCATTCTATTGTCCGCCTCGATGATTCCGCCATCGGTCGAGGTGTGACAGATTGGTATCAGAGCCATGGTTATAGGGAATTAGGTTATTAGACACAATGACCTAGACCATAACCCTAGGACTCCCTTTTATGTGTTATGTGCTAAATGATTAATTGCTACGTGAATAATTTGTAGTTAGGTATTATTTGAATTTTCCCGAGTTGGGTATATGAGACTTATACACATACATACAAGACTTTGATACATGATACATACTTTACATACATATTTGACAAACAAACTTATGCAAACGAATACACTACCCATCCTTATCCATACTCTTTCCTAATCCGTATTGATTGCAACAATTCCTACACATTTTATACTCATAGACTCTCAAGTCTATTAAAATCTTGAAAATCTCGTCAACGACTTAATTTCTCGAAACCAGTAAAGGACACATGCAATCTAGAAGGGTGACACCTGTACATCGGGTTTTCTGTTTAGGAAAGCATTTCGTATAAATCCAAATAAACGGACCCGTATGCTTTCCTGGGAATTCCTGAAGTGAGTGTTTACCTATAGGCTAAAGCATGTCTCCCTGAAAGTTTTGAGGTGTTACTTAACGTTGATAAGTCATTGTATTCGCAAGAATACGATCCGAACCTAAACCCAAAATTTGGGGACATTATAGCAAGATAGGAAGAACTAGACAAACATGCAAAACAAATCATTATTACGGGTGCACACGTAATAACAATTTGTATTGCATGCGAATCCCGGCCATTCCTATCGCTCGAATAATGATCTATGTTATCATATCCTCCCAGGAATAGATTTCATGGCTTATTTCCCCTATCCTTTAGTGTTATAAATTTTGGATAAATTATGTGATCAGTTTTAGTCAGAACTTACATACATTATCATGCGACATGATGAGTGTCATCTCGCGTTCCTGCTTGCATTATTGTGAACAGTCTACCAACTGTAGCACATGCATGCTTATTTTATCCGAAGTCTCATAAAATTTTGTCTTTTCTCGTGATATTTTATAGAATGCCTCCTCGTCGCGCAGCTAATGCCAACTCCAGCAATCCCAACACTGACCTTGTTGCACTACTGACTCAACTAGTAGGCCAAATGATCCAAGCTAACAACAGCAGTGATGGGTCTAATACGCAAGGGAATGGTGCAAACCCACCGTACTGCACATTCAAGTATTTCAATTCTTGCAACCCCACCAAATTCTTCGGGACGGAAGGTGCTACTGGCCTTCTTCAATGGTTTGAAAGTATGGAGAGTACTTTCCTAAACAGCAATTGTCCCGACAACCTCAAAGTCCGTTATGCTGCCAGCGTCTTCCAAAAACGAGCACTCACCTGGTGGAACGGTGAGAAACGTACTCGAGGCAATGAATCTGCTATGTCCTTGTCTTGGGACGAAATGAAACGACTTATGACCGACGAGTTCTGTCCTCGCAACGAAATGAGGAAGCTCGAAGCTGAATTTTGGGATCTCACCCAAGATAGCGGAGAAAATTTGGCATACACCACTCGTTTTCAAGAACTAAGTCTGCTCGTGTCCCACATGGTTACTTCCTTAGCACGGGGAATTGAGAAATACGTAGGTGGACTGCCTATGCCGCTCCAAGACACCGTATTAGGAAGTAATCCCTCCACACTCGAAGACGCTATCCGTTTGTCTGCTGTGTTGACTGACAACCACGTCAAAGCGAGTACCTTATCTAGGAAGGGTACCAAGAAAGTGGTCGACAAAGCTGCTACTTCCGTGTCCGACAAGGATGAAGAACCCAAATCTTCCCATCATGATAGGAAGCGTAAGGCCCAAAACTTTGCGGCCATCATTCCTGCCGTACCTGTGACCCAAGTTACTCCTGCGGGTCAAATTCTGAGAAATTATGTAGGTTCATTTCCCCAATGCCCTACTTGCAAGTATCACCATGCCCCGCATGCTGCATGCCGTCTATGCTCAAAATATGGACGCTATGGACACGTTGTTACTACTTGTCGTGTTCGCACTATCGTTAATCAAGCCACTCAAGGCAATCATCCAGTGCCTCTCACTGTCACCTATGGACGGGCCTGTTACGAATGTGGAGACCCAAACCACTTTCGAAACCAATGTCTAAGACTTCAAAATCAAGGTGGTCCTCGTGGACGAGCATTTAATATAAATGCTAACGAGGCTCCGGCCAATGACGACACTGTCAACGGTACGTTCCTTTGTTCACTATCTTTATACATCCGTTTTATTTAATATCCATGCCAATAGAAAAAAAAATTGTCTCTTTCTTTTAACCAACTATTTTCTAAACAACCAACCAATCTTGATAACTCGTATATCATGGAAATAGCGGATGGGAAATCCATTGCTATGAGTTCTATAACCCGTGATTGCATATAACAGCTATGCTATCACCATTCATCTCATTCCTATACTTTTGTGAAACAAACCTATTATGTTTAAATCCAGTCATACAACTTGCTAGCTCTGTTAAAGTTTACTTAAATTGTTGAGGTTCTAAATACTAGTAATTATGCACGGGGAATCCCCGGTATATCAAAGGGGTGGTGGGTTAGCCGCTGGTACACCCTATACATAAACCCACTTGATATAACGAGTATAAACCATGCATAAGTACTAGGAAGAGGATCGGTTCTTGAATTGTTAGACATATTTGTGCTATAAAACCACTCATAGACGTGATAACGTTTACAAATTGTATGCATTTCATTGTACAATTTTCAATTGAGAAAGGTGATGTGACAACCCGACTTTTCAAGTTAACTCAGTTAACAAGGTCGTTAAAAACCCTATAGAAAACTTAACCCCGTTAATCTAATCTTGAACCCCAAGGACTATTCTGTAAAATTCATAAACTTAAATGCTTGAAAATAGAGGGATTAAACTTGTAATTACGTCAATTTCTATTTAGGTTGACTTTAGAAGTCAAAATTTAGAGATTTGGAACCCTGTTGACTTTTTAAAAGTCAAACTCATAATCAATGGACTCAAATTCGAATCCACGATCGTTTTCGTTGAAATCTGTAACCGATACGGACGTTATAGTTACCATCGATCATCATTGGGACATTAAACCTCGGCATTAATTTGAATTAATCCCAATAATGGGAATTATGTTCGTAACCGTCGAACACATCAAGCATTCATCAAAATCCGACGGATTTTTGTATCGCTTTCACAAATTGATCCTCTGCACACCACAAACGAGTTCATCTGAAGCTTTTGCATACTCGAATTCAGGCGGAGAAGCAGTGGTATTGGCCGGAGATCAAACCCGACGCTGTCGGAACTTATTTTGGTCGACCACCACCAATCCACCACCTATTCTGGTAATTATCAATACCCATAGCTTCGTTTTCATTACTAGAGTAAAAGCCCTATGATTAATTGGGCTTATATCATAGATTGGATCAAAATCCAATAACTAGGGTTCATACACTTCCAGTTTAATCGAGTCCTAGCAATTCGATAACGAATAATGAAATTGAGCACATTCTCAGACTCTTTTCTCTTCCTAGAGTGAAAGCCCTATAAAATCAGGGGCATATATTATCGAATTGACCTCGATCTGGTATCTAGGGTTCATCATATGTCGGGTTTAAACGAACACCATCCTAGACACAACCAAAATCCAATTAAACTATATGGATAGTTTCGCAATCCTTCAATAAGTGAAAGCCCCATGAATTTATCAATTTCTATTACAAGATTTTGTCAATTCGATCCGGTGTTCTTGAATTAAGGTTTCGGCCCACTTTTTCTTAATTAAACGATTTTAAACTTGATGCTTTTCAAATTAAACACACCCACTGAATCGCCAATACTCGATTATCATAACCCTTAATCAATCTTGCTCATTCGTTGTCGAAATCATGGGTATTGGGACGGGTTTCGATCGCGAATGGATTGGGGAAGAAAACCACTTGGACCTGGGTGTTAAAAGCAATGGGTCTCGGGTTTGTTCGCGATAGCCTAGCGGCCGAGATGGTTAAGTCAGTGTGTGCGTGTGGGAGAGACCCGGGTTCGAGACCGGGCTCCCACATCCATTTTTAAAAACATTTTTCTGGAATATTTAATTAATAAAAATCAAACCTTTTAGTATTATATTATTATATAAATGGGTTTTAACCCGGAAAACAACCCGTAGGCTCGGGTTTGAATTATTAACATATTTTTATAAATTAGACCCACTTTTATAATTAATATATTGTTATTATTATCAAGTAAAAATAATATGTTTATATTATTTTTAAACCGTAAATTCATATAAAATAATATGTTTATATTATTTTCAAACCGTGACCCGTATTATTAAATAATATATATTTATATTATTTCAAATCATTTTATAACATCGTGTGTCGATTGAGACTAAATAATAATATAATTGGTTATACTATTTACTCGTATACATATATTATTATTTTCTTAATTTTTGTGAATGACAAAACACCCGGTTATAATTATTATTATTCGTGTCATTCGTCGCGTAAAGTAATTCCTAACTCCGTGGACACTTTCGTCCACTCTTGAATATTAGAGCGTTTCTTTAGAACGCTTCTCAATCCGTGTCATTGTCACATTTCCCATTTTTCTTTTATCCCTAATTTATGTGTTTATAATTTTAGGGCATTCGTAAGTCTTTTGAGACTTACACACGTGATTACAACTTATCCTTTGTGTGATACTACCTTCAACGCCAAGCAGGTGAGTATTCACGGCCCCCTTTTACTGCTTTTAAACTGGGGGAGAAAACATGATGCAAACTCTTTTTGATTTTTGTACTTCATATTATATCACTTGTTATGACTATGCGTAAACTCTATCATGAAAGTCCTCACATCGAACCGTTTAAATATGAGAATAGCGAGGTATGTTGGGTAGTACTACTGGGTTTGACAAACCTCACCCGCGTTAGTCGCGCTAACTCGATTGGATATCGAACGGGTGCAATATTTACCTAAACGTGCACCGTGGTTGATAGTCCTGGTGGGAGGCAATACAAACAGTCAGTTTACGGTTGCGAGCGTAATAGCAAACATGATCATGGGTTAGCTACTCATTGGTATATATATATGTTGATTGTACATTAATCTGGTAAACGCTTTATTACTATACTGAAACCTGTGAACTCACCAACCTTGTGTTGACACTTTTCTTACATGTTTTCTCAGGACGCTAAGCTATGGCACATGTTGCACAATTAGGACATGCATGGAGTCCTACTGTCATTTCATTCATTTCAAACATGATAAACAGTTTACTTAATTATATTGATTGACGCTTGTTGCGTGTAACTACTTTAAATTTTATATCAACGTATACGCTTCCGCATTAACTCTGAACTTTTATGTTATGACATTTCATGTCCCATATAGTGTCGTTTGATGTAACTAATGACTGAGATCCTGGTGTGTCACCTTCCAAACGGTAAAACTCCGTTAGTTGAAATTGGGGGTGTGACAGGTGATTTAATTAAAATGATCTAAATCCTAGTAATTATGCACGGGGAATCCCCGGTATATCAAAGGGGTGGTGGGTTAGCCGCTGGTACACCTTATACATAAACCCACTTAATATAACGAGTATAAACCATGCATAAGTACTAGGAGGAGGACCGGTTTTAGAAAATGTTTTTTGCAAAATTTGAAAATATGAACACCCATGGGGTGGAGTTTTAAAGGAAAATACCATGTCACAAGGTGATTGGCACCAATATTGTTAAATCTGGTTTCTAGTAGTTTACATTCACGCATTTTATGAACAATTGTATGCATAAATCTCATTATACTATTAGATCAACTAATTGACGACTCGACTCGAATTTACGTCATCCGTATCATACGTTACTTCCCACTAAGTCTTTCTCTGGTGAATAATTCCATTCTAAGTCTATTGGCATCCCTTTTCTCGTTTCCATAACCTTCGCTAATCGAATTTCGGGACGAAATTCCTTTAACTTGGGGAGACTGTGACATTTCGGATTTTCATTCGCGCACTTATAATATAATTATCGTGTAATCATTCTCAAATTAAATAAAATACGAGTGTTTTATTTAGTTTTATACAAATGGGTACTTTCATTTTACGGATTTAAATTAATTAAAATTTTATAAGTTTTAAAACTTATATACAATTTTTATATAAAAATCTAAATTTAAAAGTTCCATATTTAATAAAATAACCTATTTAAAATAAGATAACTAACTTTTATAAATAATATTTATAACAATAATAATAATATAAGTTTATAAAATATATTTAAAAATTTAAAAGAAATTAAATTAATTATTTTTATAAAAGATAATGGGTTGTTTTGAAACTTTTCAAACTAAAAGGGTTTAAGCTAAAATCAGTTGAGGGACTATTTCTGTACAAATAAAACTACAAGGACTCATCCGTAATTATCTCAGGGGCCGAATTAAATCAAAACCAAACTACAAGGACCAAATCTGCCAAACCCCAATTCGCATTTCCGGTCGTCCCCTACATTGTCCGGCGGTCCGAGTTAGTTTCCGGCGAACACCCCGACAGGGCTGTCCCCTGCACCTCGACAGCCGCTAAAGGCTTTCTCTGGCTTCGTCTCTCCCACGCGAACAAGACCCCCCGACCAATTGGTCTCCCCAACATAAGGATCGTCTGATCCTGTTGGTGGCCGAGAAACCCACGTTCGAATTCGCGCCCGACAGACCACCTCCACGCGTGTTGAATGTCTGGTTAGTTTCGTCTCGTCCAGACTAGTGTCGGAACGTGCCCAATTGCACGTTTTAACAAAGAAATCAAGCCCGGCTATAAATAGCCATAGTCGGACCTGCTCGAGCTCGCGACCCCTCTTTCACCCAATCTCACTCCAAATTGAAGGCACCATTACAATCGCCATCTCTGTGTGAAGCTGTGACTAGGATTTCAGGAGCTAATTCCACACAGAAATCGATTCCCGCTTGTGACTTTTTCAAGTTCAAAGGCTGTGCCGACCAAACCCTTTCACGACCACGTAAGAATCCTCAACTTCGTTTCTTTACCTTCTGTTATCATAAGACAAACTGAACCAATCGAAGTCACGACTCCAAACCATCGATTACCGGACAAACTAATGTTACTGTTTTATTTGCTAAAGTCTGGGCCATCGAAACTACTTAGTTTCGATTGAGTAAATGGTCAATCGAAACTAATAGTTTCGATAGATGGTAGTTTCGACAGCCTGTGTATCACTTATAAATGATCAATCGAAATTAGTAGTTTCGATAGATGGTAGTTTCGACAGCCTGTGTATCACTTATAAATGATCAATCGAAACTAGTAGTTTCGATAGATGGTAGTTTCGACAGCCTGTGTGTCACTTATAAATGGTCAATCGAAACTAGTAGTTTCGATTGAACACAGTTTCGATACCTGTCACAACTATAAAACAGTTTCGATCAAATCAGTAATTTCAAGTAAATCTGGACCAACTTTTATGCAAATAACGCTGAGAAATACTATTATAAAACTATACACAATTAAATACTAATACGCACATTTAAACATACAATAATACCCATTTATCTATATAGGGTATCAACGTGCTTAGGCTTCCACAAACTTATCACCTACACGCGTGGAAAAATACCCGCTTGCAAGGTGAGTTACATAGCCCCTATTTTACATTTTTATACGTTTTGGGGTGAAACATTATACATGCTACTCACATTGTTTTATACGTGTTATACATGAGAGTATATGCTTATTCTTTGGATGTACATACATTTAAACACAAGACAACCAACTGTAATATTGATAGATCTATTGTGTCTGACCAGCCCACCCGGTTAGGGTGTTTATTACTGCATACTCGGATATAACCGCGTGTTATATTCAAACATATCAGATATAGTGGGTAACTATATTCAAACATACCGGACTTAGCTGTTGTGCTCTGTTCAAGCGCGTCAAACTCGGTTTGAATTGTGATTAAATAAATGGTACATCCTACATACTATGTTTAACAAGATAAACAATGAGTTGCAAAACGATTTACAACTACTATTTACCGGAATTACTAAACCTATGTACTCACCAACTTTTTAGTTGACACTTGATTTAAATAATGTTTCAGGTTTGGATATGTGACTACTTGCCGAAGATTTCTCCACTTAAGGACTATGGACCTAGTTAAATAAATCAATGTTTTGAACTAGACTATGTTATTTGAAATGTATCGTATTTGGATCTTGTTGTCTTTAAATGTAATTAATGAATTATGCAACCTTTTAGCTATCATGTGCTTTTGAACAATCATTCTATTGTCCGCCTCGATGATTCCGTCATCGGTCGGGGTGTGACACTTGGGAATGGCCACCGACGTTAGGTTTTAAGGTTATTAGAATTTTGCTTATTAAATCTTTAACTCTTTACCGATACATGTCATTATTTAAATTTCTTAAGATTTATTTAAAATTATTATGTTTGTAAAAATAAATTATTTATCAGATTTGTTAAATCATAAATATGTTAAAAAAATCCGAGTTATTACATTTGTAACTGAAATGGACTGGCTATGAAAATATAAAGACCGAAATATCGATTATAGATTTGGTTTTACACAATAACCGAATCAAACTGATGACGTTAAAAATAAACCAAAGCAACCTAAGAGTTTGAATTTTTTTTGGCTTTATTATTATTATTATTATTTTTCCGGCTTTCCTAATTAGAAAGATTACTAAATTAAAAAAAGTAAAAGCCCTTAGTATCTTTCATGGTTAATAGAAAGACAGATTCGACACTTACTTTCATAACAATCTACATAGCTACCGTCGATTTAAAAGACATGCCGAGGACTTTATCTTTTGGTTACATAGCACGGACATCTTTTATTGTAATTAAACATAATTTAGTAATACTGTTATAAAGAAATTTTTTTATTTTATAATTCATGTTTCATCGCACGGCTTATAACAACTAGTCGTGTACAAAACAGATTTCATTTTGGACACCACTGAAAAACTTGAACCATGATAGGGGACTATGTAAGCATTGTAGCAATGCTGAAAGTAGGACTCAATTAAGTAAATTTCATAAGTTGAAGTGACGAACGTATAAAACCACCAAAAATCGAAGAACATCCGTTATATATATATAAATATTATTATTTTTTACTTTTAAAATTTTATTTTCATCTTTTATACTATATATAACATACGCTTTTAACTCATTTAATTTTTTTACTAATTTGATTTTTTTTCTAATAACCTGCGTTCATTAGCTTTTTTTTTAGCAAAATAGAACACCAGTTGTGTTTAATTTTTTTTTCTTGACATTACGATATAAATTTTGTTGAAAACATAGTTGTGTTCAAAATAGGTTTTTGGGTATCGTAGACCATATTGAGCGCCGGTACCGTGACAAACAGAACAACATCGGCACCGGTATCAGTATTATCGGAACCGACGTCGGTATTACATTTTTATGGTTTTCGATCGACGTAAAACACGATTTTATTTTTGGGTTACATTAGACAACTTTTGCATAATGAGACCATTGTAAATAAACTTTTTTATCGTAAACTATACCGAGTACCGGTAACTTAATGAACCGAGTTGTGTTTGAATAATGTATTTTTCCTTGTGTCGTAAACTGTATCGATTGCCGGTACCGTAACAGTAAAGAAACAAACCAAACAACGTTGGTACCGATATCGTTACTTATAGAACCGGTACCGGTATTCGTTTTTATTGTTTTCGATCGACGTTCCATATTTTATTTATTTTCAAATATAATGTTTTATAAAATTTGGAAAATATCATCAACGCTTAGTATAAATTTTATTTCAGATTATTCTTGAGAGGTTCCCAAATCGCAGAAAATTCACAGATCTGGTTCTGGAATTTGATCCGAGCGAAGGGGGTACGCATGGAAGAAACCCTAGAACAGCACACTAACTCATTAATTGCTCCAATCATCTTCATTTTCGTCTTCACTCTCCAGTTATTTGACAAGTATTTAGCACATTTGAAGACGGTAAATTCCGAATGCGCTTTCATTGGAATCTCGTTTGCAATTTTTCAGTTTATTATCGAATTCAATTCCATCGTTTATTGTGCCTTACATATAATTTCGAATTGAAATCATATGAAACGTGATATTGATTCAGAATTGTTCAATTGTTAGGTATAAGTGGAATCGTCGCCATTTTTGAGTTTATGTGGAAGTATTCATGAGATTTTGTCGTTATCATCATTCATCTGGTTGAAATAAACTTTGGTGAAACCCTAGCTGTACAAATCCTAATGTACTGTCCTCATTTGTCTACATAGAATTCACAGTTTCACACTTTTTTGCATGAAATTGCATATGATAATCTGAAGTTATAGAAACTCAATTCGCAGTGTTAAATTGAGATGAATAAGGGGGAACTGTAGAGAAACAAAGATGTTGATTGTTGATCATGTAGATAATGTTGTCATCCTCTGCTAGCCGATGGTGATGATACTATGTTATGTGTGAGGTCTCTGATACAACATGGTCTACGCTGCTGGAATACTAATTGAAACATCTTTTTGAGCCAAAAGGAACTACTGCAAGTAAATAGATTCTTGGGATGGAAAGAATAAACAAATCAATAATTCGGTTATGCCATTTTCGGGTTTCGTTAGCTTAAGTTATAGCTTGATATGTCTTATGTTTCATTCTAAAAGGTTGTATGCTAGCCAGTTAGTCAACATCTATAAATTACGAAAGCGAAGTAAAACACTTGAGCACTGAAGTTAGTAGCTAATGACATTGACACTATGGTAGATATTAGAATGGCTTTGAGATGGTCTAGGCCGGCCATTTTTGATGGAGAATTTGATGTTTTTATCACATTCACATGCCAAATTTCTTGCCTATTTGTTATATTTTTGAAACTCTGGAATCATCCTCATGAACAATGGTTCATGTTATAATGTGCAAGTGCAACATATCTATTGTGGATACCATTGTCTAAAAAGATTTACACTAACTATCTACTTCTATCCCAAGATAATGTTATTGTTAAATGTTAATTATCATTTCTTGTGTCAGAATGTGTCTGTGAGTGAGAAGGATGTCCAATTACGTGCTGAAATTAAGCAACTGTTGAACGAGGCAGCTGCTTTGTCAGAGTGAGTACCATCTTCAGTTTCACTCAATTCTTATGAAAAATTTGTTATATTCCAGTTTTAATAGTTTATTCTACAGAATTGGATTTGGGTGTATTCCTCACAATTTTATTAAAATTCCACAATATCTAACTTTGAAAAGGATTTTCACATCTTGCAGGCCTTCAACATTTGCTCAATCTGCAAAGCTTAGGAGAATGGCAGCATCTAAGGAGAGAGAGCTTGCAAAAAGTATGATATATACTTTTTTTTGTTCTCTCTTGGATAAACATTTCCTATTATATTTTTCATTGCCTTAATTATTTCTTTCACAACGGTATCACTTTTTCCATGATAAGATTGTCCTACATGCTTTCTAAAATAAGTTTAACCTTATTGGGATCATCTTTGAGCATTCGCATATATTGTTAAGTTATACTTCCATTCTTGATTTATTTGTTACTCTTGGTTTTAGTTCTTCATTTCAGTGTCCAATATCCAATTAGCAGCAATTTAAGATCAATAATCATTTCTTATTTAACTCATCTTCTAGGTTATATCATAACAACTTTACATGACATGCAGGTCAAGAGTCAGCCAGCAAGGAGATAAAAAAATCAGTCATCCTGTTTGAGAAGATATTGATGATTTCAAAGGTGATTTTGTTAATATTTTGATTTTATTGACTACAACTTACCAGATTGAATTTGATAGAAAATTATTTTCATCTTTTGCCAGATTCTTACTTATCTTATATTCATCGTTTGCTTTTGGCGGGTTCCTGTGGCTGCCATATCCAAAGAACTTGTACAGCCCTTTGGTAAATCTTCTTTCCATTTTTACCCTTTCTTTGATGAGTTTTACGACCTCCATACCAACAATATAGGGAGTCCACATAACAATCTAGAATTAATTTAAAGATGATATTTCTACCAACTAACCCTCAGTTGAATACAAGTTAACAAACTCTGTCTACCCAATACTCCCTTCTAAAAAACCTAAACATATTATACTTTTACTGTGAACTGTATTAAAGACTGCACATGTTTTTTCTTTTATCATTGATTATGGTCTTGCATACAACTGTATACAAATGATGTCACACACAGATATAGGGGTGAGTTCAAATAACTATTAATAATTAGGAACCAGAAGAACGGTTTTTGGCCTCTGATCTTGGAGAGGACAAAAGAAGACAAGGGTCGCGATTCATGGAGCGGAATACGACATAAGGGTGGAGGGAATACTCCCCAACTTCCTCAAACTCCACATCAGCTTTTCCCCCAAACTCCTAAAGTTGGTGGGATTTGGGAATACACTCCCCCAAACTCCCTAAAACCTTTTCCCAATTAATGAATTAAATTAAATCCACAATTATATTTAAATTTAACATTTATTTTTAAAAATATAAAAAACTATTTATATAGAAATATAATTCAAGATAGCATTATTAATTTAAAAAAAAATACTAGTCGTCTAAATGAGAAAGTAAGTGTTTGCGATATGCTCCACAAGATCTGATCGAAACGTAAATGGAGTATAGCCGTTAAAAATGTAGCCGTTTAAATATAGCCGTTGAAATCATTTAACAAAGTTGCTTACGAGCCAAAAAAATACTTTATTTTGAATACAACTCGTTTTTCATTAAAATTTGTATCGGAATATTGACAAAAAAATAACAAAACTGTGTATTTAGATTTTTTAAAAGGTTAACGACCACAAGTTGTTAGAGAAAAATCAAATTAAATGTTAAATGAAATAATAGTAAAATGATTATAATATATTAAAAATAATATTATTAAGCAATTTTCATGCGGGGCATGGTTCGGTGACTACTAGCCAAGAAGGGCTCAAAATCACAGGGCCGAAGGGGAGGGGACGGTGTTCCCGATTGGGGCTGACGGGGCTGAACCCTCCCTGGTGTACAGATCCACCCTAACAGAGAGGGATCTCAATCATCCATTGAAATATGATCCAAGGGCAAAAAAGTGGTTCATTTAGTTCCTACTTATTTAATGTTCTCTTGTGAACCTATATATGTGTGTGTGTGTGTATGTAGTGTCATGTTGAAATGAGAACCATTAAAGTTTTACGCGGTGGCAAGCTTGTAATTAACACGAAAACATGTTGTATTCACGGATGAGTACAAGAAACACCTATGCATTCACATGCGAGCGCACTATACAAAAGTTGTGGCATTTTCGTGATCAACATAAAACAAGTAGTATACTATACTGCATTCACTGATAAATACTAGTGAATTCGTTATTGGAAACTATAGTGTATGCTATTCACTGGTGAATAAACTGTGTATACAGTTATAAACATAGTGTACTCACTGGTGAATCAAATTCTAATCTGATGTGTTTTCACGTTAATTACAAAAACGCCACCGCGTAACAAAATTTTCATCAAACAAATCTGATGACTAAAAGGTGGTTCAATTGGTTCTCAAACTTTTCAGTGGTTATCATTTGAATTTGAACCCAACCCTGTGTATAGTAACATGTTTGCGCGTATCACACTCCCGATCACAATTTAATGCAGGGAGGTTTTTATCCTGGAAAACTGGAGGTCTTGTCAACGGGAGCGTAATGGTAAGTTACCAATAACTCGGATACATCTTTTTCGTGGTTCTTTTATTATATAAAGCTTGAGTTATCGGATAATAATTTTTATTGCAACATCGATTGCAGGTTGGTGTTATACCTTGGTTGATAATATCCAATAGGGTTGGCAAATATTTTTGCAATAAAGTCATCAAGTAGGACTGCATGGGAAAAGATTATGATGATATCTTCAATTCTAGTTAAATCGATACAAAGCGATCAGAAACTCTAATGGAGCTCAGGTGAATTTTTAACTGTTGCCTAAAGGATACTAGAAAAAAGAATGTTTTGTGTTATCGTTAGAGCCCTAAGCGATATCTTTGATGTTATGTTTTTTTCCTTGTATACTCGTCGTGACAGTTTGATATGCTTATTGGCTTGTGTTTTTATACGATTTTATACATATTGTGTGTTAAGAACTGTATTTCCGCGTGTTTGGTCAGAGTGACAGGACACTGGTAAATTGATGTTGTATATGTATCTAACGTTCGAATGACTTCATATATTTTTTTTACTATGACAAAAAAAAACATAAAGGGATGATTTTGGAGTTTTAGATTTTTAGCATGAGTGTGTATTTATATTAGAAATTAATCATAAAAGGGGTGTTATGTCATTATCCTATTGTTATGTCTAGTATTTAACTTAAGTCAAAAGAACATGGGTCAAAGTGTTCATTATGTATTTTACTAGTTTACCGTGCAAATTAGGTTTACGGTGTAAGCGGTTTATCAAACGCCGTTTCTGAAGTGAAACGTCGCAACGTTTCACTAATGGCGTCTCAATATATATGTATAGGGGCATAACAGTTTGACCAGATTGATAGAATGCTTTAGTGCGAGTCGAGACTTTCCAGCTTATAGCAGATTCCTATAGGTGAGTTCCATAATCCCCTTTTACCTACTTTTAGGGTGATGTGTATATTTGATAAAGTGTTTTAATTTGATAAATGAATGAAAGTGTTTGATGAGTAATTGTCATATTGAACGAATTCCAAATGTGTAAAGTGATAAAGTAAAGTATGTGATAAAGTAAAGGGTTGGGCTATACATACCCCTCTCTTTATTTGTCGTACCCCTCTTGAAAAAATAACTTTTAAACTTAATATTTTATTTCATTCGAAAAATCATTATTTCTAAAACCGTTCTTTTAAGTTTAAAAACACTTTCTATAAAATAAAACGTATACCCCTCACCCCTCCTACTTGTTGTACTCTCCTCCCATTTTACCCTTTTTGAATAATTATTATTTATAAAATCGTTTTTTAGTTTAAAAGCATTTTCTATAAAATAAAAACAGGTTAGGCTATACATATCCCTCCTCCTACTTGTTACACCCCTCCTGAAAAAAATAACTTTTAAACTTGTCATTTTACCTCATTTGAAAAATCATTATTTCTAAAACCGTTCTTTTAAGTTTAAAAACACTTTCTATAAAATAAAACGTATACCCCTCCTCCTCCTACTTCTTGTACCCCTCCCCCATTTTACCCCATTCGAATCATTATTTATAAAATCGTTTTTTTAAGTTTAAAAACACTTTATATAAAATAAAAACGGGTTAGGCTATACATATAACAATGACTAATTAACAAAAAGACAAAAGTAAAAAAAAAACAAAAAGTTTTGAATTGTATTTATTTGAAAACTTAGGGGAGGTGTAACAAGTAAAAATCAGTGAAAATGGGGTACGTATAGCACGACCCTAAAGTAAAGTATGTGATAGCATGTGCGATAAAATAAAAATGGCTAAAGGAGTCTTGCAAGCAAATGATAAAGCAGTTTCGCATACGTTGCAAGCAGATAAAGGAGTCATGCCTATGTGCAAGTAGATAAAGGAGTCTTGCCTATGTACAAGCGGTTAAAGGAGTTTTGTATTTGTTACAAGCATTATTATGTGATAAAGTTACAATAAAGATGTAATGGTACTTTTATACGTAAAGTAATATAGTTAGAAATGATAATTTTTATAACTATATCATGTTAAAGTTTATTATCTTAATATGCAAACTCACTCAACGAAGCTGATTTTTAGTATGCACATCGGGTTAAAGCATAGACATGTTATGGAAGCCTAGAAGGCAGGAAGGGAGTGGATGGAAAGGCTATTCCTCCCTAAGATTGGCATCCCGTCGTTTATGTTGTCTTTAGACCTTTATATATTTTCTGGATCACCTTTTTTTAGTTATAAGACATTGAATGTTATGTTTGAAAAAAAATCGACGCTTTTTGTATGTATATTTGATGGTTTGTACGGTTCACAAAAGAACCTCCTCGGGTGGTGGTATCTGATGTACCTTCTAAGTTGAGTGTCATGGGTTCGAGTTTTACTACTGTCGTTTTTTACGCAAAAAATTCCTTTAATTGTTTTTCTCTTTATGTTAACGCTACTTTTTACGCGTGTTTTACCTTGACGCGGGTACTGGCCACGCGTATCTGTCTCCCCTCTCTTTCTCTCTCTCTCTTTGTTTTACCAAATTATGTCTTGTGTTTCATCCTTTTTGTGTTCTTCACCTGCTTCTTCTTCGATGCTCTGCCCTGTCTTCTGGTCTTTTTTGTTTTCTTAGTGTATGTTTTGCTTACTTTGGTCTTTTTTGCAGGTGGGTTTTGCTGTTGTTCGTACTTATGTTTTATGTATGATGTGGTTGTGTTACTTATATTTTTATATGAGATTTTTAACACGATTATCAGGTGTTCATATTTATAAAATGATTAATACTTTAACTAACTACACACAATAGGCAACTACACCTATCGCAACGCAATATAGTTTAGGTTAGAACTAAGTATCGAACCAATGTACATGGTGGCTTTTTTGGTACTCAATCGTTGTTATTGTTTAGTCTAATAATAAGGATAAGAGTTTTTAAAAGTAAAAACAAGTGAGACAACAAAACGAGGCAGAGGGTTGAGAGATAACCAGATCAAATGCGTATCACTTGGGTTTCGAATCCACTTGGTATTAAATCAATATATTTAGAAATAGATTAATGATGTTAATGTAGGGAGTGAACAACACCTTGGCCGGGCTATTGTTCTAACGGCCGTCTAGAAGACTAAAGGGATCTTGCAAGTGTTAACGCTTTCTCGGGTCATTATTCGGTCTAAGATTATCCATTTGACTTGACTCTTATCTGAGGCTACCAAGTCGAATGGCTCTTTGGACAGTCGGATGCACAAACAACTACCTCAAAACCACACATGAAGACCGAAAAATTAACCGATTTATGTTCTTTAATGATAAAATGGAAGGGCTCCCAGCCAGGGCCACCACAACCCTCAATCTATTGGAAAGCTATAATGACGAGACACGCTAACCACCGCAAGATTGGAATAAAGATATTTTGACTACAACATACTTTAAAGAAATATTTCTCCCACCTCAAACCTTAAACATTGTGGCTCCAGCTAAGTGTCCACTACAAGCCAAGACGAAAGGATAGTATAAATATCGACACAAAACACAAGGTCCAGCTAAGACTCAAAATGCATTGCTTGAATGCTCAATTCCAACCAACCCAAAGTTTAAATGTTTTACCAACTAGGCCTAGTATAGTATCAAAGACTTGTATAAAGACGTACAACTTTGAATGAATGCTCAAACAAGATGTCACACCCCCGCTGATGACGGATTATACACCGGAGCGCGACGAAATTGAATCATTACACATTATTAAAAGAAATTTCTATTAAATTAACCGAATAGTTGATTACATTGAATTTCAAAACAAATAAACCAAACAAACAAGTAGTCTCATTATTGAATTAAAAGTCTAAACTAGGTCCACTAAAGCATAGTCCTCGATCCTAGCATGAACTTATCATCATCCTAGTTAGTTTTACCTGAAAAACATGCTAAAATACGTCAACTAAAAGTTTGGTGAGAACATAGGTGTGAATAGATAGATAGGTAGTAAGAGATAACAAAGTGCAAGTCATAAACAAATTTCACATTAAAAGTAAACACACTTTTATACATGAGTCACAAACAAGCCTAGTAATCGAATTCTCTCCCGTCCAACTCCTTGACACAAGGATGTTAGACCAAAAGTATGAATGTCTAGAATGCAGTTTCTGAACACCCAACTACTTCAAAGTTGAAAAGAATACGTCAACTTGAAGTACGCTCGGAATTGATTGACATGCATCAACCCAAGAACTGGATGGGCTAGTCAGGCTAATAGATCTATTTACTTACTCACGTGGCTTCCCCGAAGTTAATGGTCGTGTAGATTTTAGAAAATAAGAGACTTTGTAGTATAAAGTGTCATAGAATAGCAACATGTATAAACCAGTTTAGTTTTACTAGAATTAGAAAGTTTGTTATTGATTTTGCAAAAGAATATATTTGACTCTAGAGTTTGATTTCCATTTTGATATAAGAGCTTGTTTTCCACCCTAAAGTACAAAAGTAAAAGAGGGTCTATGAACTCACCTTGCAAAGTTGGTGGGTTGATCTTGCACTTGCAGTAACTTGGATTAAGAGATGCCTTAAGGATTACCCTAAGTAAGTTTGTTAAGTTAGAATCAAGTTTAGAATAGTTGAGGGGTTGTTATTGTAATTAGTTGAAAGTAGTTGTTGTATACTAGAAGTGGTTATTAATCCAGAGTAGTACCTACAATAGAAAAGTTCTCAGGAAAGAGTTGGTTGAATCAGAACCCCGTCTTTCCTAGCCAGAACTTTTTGTTCGTCAGATAGATACATACCGGTTTGAAGTTACTCTATTTGTATACAAAACCAAGTTAAGGGTGTGTTTGGTAAGGTTGGAGAAGATAAGGGTTGAAAGTGAAAATATGAGTTTAGTTGAGATTGAAATGAATAAGTTTAGTACTAGAGGGGTTCAATTTGAAAATTGAAATTAAAGGGTTTTACTAGAAACATGATTCTAGATATTGATGTGAAACTAGAAAGATCAAAACCAAGTTTTTATATAAAAAGTTTGAGCAAGTTTGAAAGGTTTATAAAGTTAATTAAATTATGGGAGTTTAACATGTTAAACATGATCACATTAAACATTTATTATAAAAAATCGTTGCTTTATATAAAAATATTAAGTAGATGAAAAGATTTCAAAAATACAAACTTTGATAGATTATTAACAGCATTGTGCACTGATTTTGTTTGATAAGTTTGGAGGTCTAAATCTTTGAGTTAGAATGAGTTCTTTGTATGGTTGGAAAGCTAAGACTTTTAAATTGAGTTAAAAAAAAGAATCATGGAAAAAGGTTTCGTCTTGAGGGAGATATGGCCTCCCGAAGTTAGGTCAGTGAATCTGTCAAAATACGAATTTTGATGTTCTTAATGAAAGTTTGATCAATAATTGTTTGATTTGGATTTTGATCTTGACTTGGATCTATGATTATAAGATAAACATGCTGGGGAATCATAGATCCAAGCTAGTTATGAAAGATTTTAAAGAAAACTAAATAGGAAAGGTATGAACCATGAAGAACAAAATGCGGAACTTACTTAAAACGGAAACCGGACTAGGATCTTCAAAGGGAGGAAGGGGAAGATTTTTCCAGTAGCCCTTGGAGCTAATTACGAAATTTAGGAGTGAAGAAAAACCAATAGGTAGGGTCCGTGTTTATAGTGTATAGTTAAGAGGATTTTGTGGAGGAAATTAGTTGAGATAAGCATGAAACCAGTTATAGTTTATCTAGGACTTGAATTTTTTGAAAAGTAGGAGAGGATGAGGGGATGGATACGGTTGGAATAGATAGGAATTAAGGGTTTATGGTTATCATCTAACTGGTAAATTTTTAGGATAAACACTAATAAAAATCAATAGATTTACAAAAGAAAAGGATAGTTAGATTTTTTTAATATATATAATTACCTACTAGATAATTTTGAAATTCTTATAATTAATAATATAATTAGATAATTTAATCAATAATTATCCATGATTTAAAAAATGTTACATATGAAAACCTTAAATTTACATATATGTAAATTTGGTCCTTTAAGTTTTATAACAGTTCAATAAAGTCACTAACTTTGATTGTTTTGATTAAGAATGAATCTAGGGCATCCAATGTTACTATAAGTAGCAAGATCTTAGTATGTATTCATGAATTAAACATATAATCAATAGAATTCAAACAAGTATAATAGCATGGAAATTCAGGGATGTTATACAAGAGGTCTTGCTTAAGACATTCACAAGATTTAAAACTTTAAATAACCAAAAATCAAGTACTCACATCCATAAAAGAAGATCATAGTCAAAATTAACCAAGAATTATAAGCATACCATTCATTAATTTAAAATATAAATTATACACCAAGTTTCATCTCCACCCACGTGATACAATAAGACTAGCCAATAATGTAGTTATGAATGCACAAACACTAGGTGATATAATCATGGGATGAAAACAAGTAATCAAACCAAAGCCAAGTGCTGTGCATATGAAATGCTTCTTGATCTTTGATGTAGTACGAAGCACACATCTTTATTCCTATTGTATTCATGCGTTTTTGGATAGTTTCGTGTTCGTTTTTATTCGTTTAAGTGTACATTTGAGTCTTTGCTCATGATGATTACAAGTCAAATCGTAAAGAAACCGAGCACGAGAGTGAAGCCGGAAGAAAAAGAGAAAAAAGTTGGAAAATAAGTCCATGCGGTACGCGAGGGAGGAGCTTCAAAGCCTCACGGTACGCGAGGAAAAGGAAATCTGGTCACGACTATATTATCCTTCGCGGTACGCGAAGGACCAGGACTAATCTCTCGCGGTACGCGAGAGGCTTATAATTCCGCAAAAAGCCCTAATTTCAATATTTAATGTTTTGGACGACCATTCTTTAAGGTGTTTGATTGTTTGCCGTCAGGGGGGGTTCTTGGGGCGATTTCTGGAGCCAGAGGTTGAAGCTTTGGATCCGGGTTCGTTTGATTTACGTTTTTGATTTCAAGTTTGAATCTTTCTTCTTGAATTCTATGTTTGAACTTATGTTTTGCTTAAATACTTCTGTTATGTTTGTTTTGAGTATGATTATAGGCTAAAACATTGGTACTGCCTGGGTCATTAGATGAATACTTCATAAAGTTATGATTTTTATCGGTTTTGGATTTTACTTGATGGTTTATTGATTCTGTAAAAGATCTTATGTTGATGATTATGATGAATCTATATGCTTAATTCTGATTTGTGTTTGATTTCAATTCCATAAGTTGATTGTGGATGTCTTCCAGTTTGATTAGCATATCTAGGTGTGACAACCCGACATTTCAGGTCAATATCCGTACACATTATATACAAGTTTACGTTATAATTATTTTTGTGATTTATTTAATTTCACAAATAAAGACATTAAGGTCTAACAAAGACCGTACATGGTCTCAATTCACAATTGGTAATTCTAGGAGTTACCGGTTCACATACACTTATAACCCGACTAAATTCGAACACTAGTGGTTAAAATAAATAACCAGAAAAATATATATATACATATATATATTATTTTACACAAACTTTACGAGGAGCAGTAAATTATTTTGGAATAAATTTATAATACCGTGGAGGACCTCAACCGAATTTATTTACCATTTGAAACTCTAAGTAATATTAATACACTTAAAACTAATTGTTTGAAAATTAACCCAACCCACATATTTAATCGGCCGAAATCAGAGAAGAAACCCCCCCTCTCTAATCCTTGACTTTCTCAACCAATCTTCAGAGAAGGACCATACCACATACCTTCGAAATTCAAACAAAACCATACCCCCCTCAATCATTTTTCTCACAATTCCCATTTATCTCTCATTTTCATACGGCAAACATTCCAATTCTCTTCAATTCGAAGTCCAGTTTCAAGGCGAAATTCACCATAATTTGCTGTTTTAAGAAGAATTTCAAGTGTTTCTGCAGAAGATTCAAGACTTTTCTCTGTTTTCTCTCATCAATTTCATTCCTGTTTTTAAGGTAAAAACTCGATATTTTTCATATTATGTTCTTCAAAACCGTAGCTAAACGTACAAAATGTTTAAACGCAAGAAAGATAACAAGAAGAGTGTGTCGAATTCAAGTTTAAAACATAAAAATATGCAGGACTGATTCTGTCAAACAGAAGTCCAGTAATCGAAACTAGGAGTTTCGATACCAGTTAACTCAATCGAAACTAGGAGTTTCGATACCTGTTGATCCATCGAAACTAGGAGTTTTGATCGAAACTAGGTAGTTTCGATAGCAAATACTCAATCGAAACTAGGTAGTTTCGATACCTTTTCTCAATCGAAACTAGGTTGTTTCGACTCCTGACCACTCCATCGAAACTAAGTAGTTTCGACACACATATACTCCATCGAAACTAAGTAGTTTCGACACACATATGCCCAATCGAAACTAAGAAGTTTCGACACCTGTACATCAGTCCCATTTGGGCAGTAACTCAAAACCATTTTATAACAAAACATGTGTTGAACAACTAAGGAGATATTCAAACAAAAACGACCAGATTTACAAGGTCGATGAACAATTTACAATTAAGACGTTGGTCTTAACAACAATTTACCCTTGGTATCTAGGGTACGAATAGGCAAGGTTGACTACAACAAGTTTTATCACAAGTATATACACAAACTCAAGGTGAGTTTCACGGCCTCTTTTTACTGTTTTCAATATTTGGGGGAAAAACATACTTACAATTATTTTATGGGATAACAAGAGAATAAGACACGACTTGTATGTTTACATGAGATGAGAACAACAATTTGAGGCCGGAAAAGTCCCCTGGAACAACGTAGTAACCATTAACTGTAGCCTAGGGTCCTATGAATAGTACTATGGAGAGTGACGTCTCCCGGTCATGGTTAGTCGCGCTAACCACAATCTGGAGGATTTATGGCCGCATAGAACCGGATAACGAAATTAGGGGCGTGTACAATTGTCATGGTTTGGTTACGCCTCATGTAGGAACATATTATTTGTATTCCTAGCTAGTTTACAAATGGGTCAACAATTCTTATTCTGTTTATCACATACAACTGAAACTATTTACGAACAATGAAATTTTGCAAAGAACTATTTGATTAAACCTGTGAACTCACCAACCTCGTGTTGACGATTTTAAGTATGTTTTTCAGGTAACTGAACGTGATTTCAAGGTTAGCAATGTAGATTATATGCATGCACGATGGATACTACTCAAGGAGGATTTCCCTTGTATAACTCATTGAATTGAGTCATATTTGTGAAATCTTAATGTTTTGTAAACTCATTTTACATTTTGTAATGTAAAACTTTAAACTCATTTATGTATCCATTTATCATGTAAGTGTTTGCGGTAATCATATGCTTTGGAAACCAGTGAACGTCGTGCCTCGCGTTTCCGCCTTGGCGGGGTGTGACAGAACTTGGTATCAGAGCCATTGATTATAGCGAACTAGGAATCTAAATTGGAACCTAGTCTATAATCTAAATGACTCACTAAAACGTTTTCATTGCATAAGCATTGTATAACTAGTCATTTTGTCATATGGATATTGTAGTCATAAGCATGTCGTCACATTCACATTCTGATCCCGTCTCTGACACTGAATCAAACGAGGAACGTTCCGCCTCACATCCCAAAAATCGAGTACAAACCCGTAGCTCCACACCACCTAAAGTCGCCTTGGGAAAACCGCCTATCGTCTACCGAAAGAAAAGCGAAGGACCAGTTAAGGTGCAAAGTGCTAAGAAGAAGTTTCGACTTCCACACAAAAGGAATCTAGCAGCCCGTGACCCAGAAGACTTGGAGGCTGGTGAAGAACCACCTAGGCAAAGACCCTGCTACCACCCGACTGTGGGAACTATCCGTTGGATGCCACGTACTCTGGCCCGATGGAGGGAGATGGAGAGCATCCCATCTACCTTTGAGATTTGAGAGTCTTCTAACTCCCCAACACCCCTACCCCACACTGGGGAAGCCATAGAGCTCACAGTGCCTACACTAGTAGCACGCGTTCGTACGCATGAGGAGCGTCTTGATGATCTCCTAGATGACATCCGGGCACAGGGGGATGCAGCCACGCGACTTCGTCAAGGACTCGGATCTCGAGTTCAGACTCTAGATGACCGCACCCGAAACATACAGGATGCCACTAACTATCTGGAGTTGAGAGCCGACATGGACTTGCAGTTCACTGTCACTGTCCGAGACATGGTGGAAGCACTGGAGGAAAGGACTTTGGCTGCAGAATTTGTGGCTAGAGCAATCTTTGTTATGGCAGGACTTGCCATGATGATTGGATTGTACTCTCACTTCTTCTTCTAAACCTATTATGGGCGGGTTGTGCCCATAGTACATTATGTAGTTTAAAACTTTAGTACTGATGAGGTCATGAGAACCCATCACTTTTGTATCCGTTTCTTTTGGGAACAATGTACTATGAATGTTTTAACTATGTATATAATGGTTTATGTTTTGATGTTGTCGTATCCTTATGCCATGTGCTATCATTATTGTCATATAATGTTGTTTCTTTTTAATTGATGTGTTACAAAGAACGTCATGGCACCAAAGCGTAGCACACCTCGTAACACTACTGGAGACAACAACGAGACAATTTCTCCAAATGTGGAACAACTTATAGCACAGCGAGTAGCTGCTGCCATGCAACAGTATGAGGCGAATCGAAATAGTGGATGAGGAAACGGCAGTGGTACCGGTGCAGGAGGTGCAGGAGGAAGCGGTACAGCTGGAGGTTCCGGAGGTTTCGGAGGTAATAGAATAAATAAGCCGTAACACATGGTCATGATCCGAATTATTGACGTTATGACTTGTAATTCTACAGATGCTCCAAATAGAAAGTGCTCCTACAAGGCCTTTCTATCTTGCAAACCCCGTAACTTCAATGGCACCGAGGGTGCAGTTGGACTAATGAGATGGATAGAGAAGATGGAATCGGTGATTGATATTAGTGAATGCACAGCTGACTGCATGGTGAAGTATTCTACATGCTCACTCACTGATAAAGCTTTAACTTGGTGGAATTCACAAGTAAAGACTTTGGGAAGGCAGACAGCATATGAGTTGTCATGGGAAGACCTAAAAGCCATGATGATCGAGGAATATTGTCCTCGAAATGAGTTACAAAAGATCGAATCTGAAATGTGGAATTTGCAAATGACAGGAGATGATGTTGCTGGCTACACTGACCGATTCAATGAGTTAGCAATCTTGGTTCCACACATGGTTACCCCAGAATACAAGAAGGTTGAAAGATACTTGTGGGGTCTCGCACCTCAAATCCGAAGTCTGGTGACTTCATCGAACCCTATGGATGCCAAGAGCGCCATAACTCTAGCTTTCAAGCTGAGGGATAATGCTGTACGTGATGGTTTGTTTGAGAAGAAGGAGACCGAAGAAGGAAGGTCGGGGGAAAAGAGGAAATGGTTTGGAAAACCAAGTAATCAAAACAGGAATCAAAGTTACAAGAGACCTGAAACTATGAAAGCCTTTGTCGCCAACACTGTGGAACAAAATGGATACCTTGGAGCACTACCAAGGTGTGACAAGTGTGGATATCATCACAGTGGAAGGTGTACTCAATGTGGAAAATGTAAAAAGTATGGGCACCTAGCCCATAACTGTTGGAGCAATGCAAACTCTAATAAGACAAATCAAGTAACAGGAAAGGGCAACCCAGGAACAGGGAGGATGAATCAGGGATGCTTTGAGTGTGGAGATCCAAAGCACTTCAGAAAAGACTGTCCAAAGTTGAAGAACCGAAACGACAATCAGGCCCGTGGAAGAGCATTTGTGATGGGGGCTGGTGACGCACGACAAGATCCAAACATTGTCACTGGTACGTTCCCGATAAATAATCACTATGCCTCTATACTTTTCGATACGGGTGCTGATTTGATTTTTGTGTCAAATGACTTTAAGTCCCTACTCGGTATTAAGCCCAGTAAACTAGACCAAAAGTATACAATTGAATTAGCGAACGGAAAATTAATTAATACCGAAGAAGTCATTCAGGGTTGTACCTTATGTCTTAAAAACCACACATTTAGTATAGATCTGTTACCCGTTGATTTAGGAAGCTTTGACGTTGTTATTGGCATGGATTGGTTGTCAAAGAATCATGCCGAGATTGTTTGTTTTGAGAAGATTGTCCAAATCCCACTCTCAAATGGAGAAGTTCTTTCGATTCAAGGTGAGAAGAGTGGAGTAACGTTAAGGATGATAAACTGCATGAAAGCTCGTAAGTGTTTACGTAAAGGCTATTGCGTGTTTCTGGCTCACGTCGTCGAAAAGAAACCCAAGGAACGTCGACTTGAATATATTCCAATCGTTAGGGATTACCCCGAAGTTTTTCCTGAAGACTTACCTGGATTACCACCACCGAGGCAAGTCGAATTCCGAATCGATTTGGTACCAGGATCCGCACCGATTGCGCGATCGCCGTATCGATTAGCACCTTCTGAAATGCAAGAATTATCAAATCAACTACAAGAGTTGCTTGATAAAGGTTTCATAAGACCGAGTTTCTCACCTTGGGGAGCTCCGGTCCTATTTGTAAAGAAAAAGGATGGAACCTTTAGGATGTGTATTGATTACCGAGAATTAAACAAGCTTACAATCAAGAACCGATACCCACTTCCTCGAATAGACGATTTGTTCGATCAACTACAAGGTTCTAGCTTCTATTCAAAAATTGATCTACGTTCAGGGTATCATCAATTAAGAATCCAAGAAGAAGATGTACCAAAGACAGCATTTAGGACTCGTTACGGTCACTACAAGTTCCTAGTTATGCCATTTGGTTTGACGAACGCACCAGCTGTCTTCATGGATCTCATGAACCGCGTGTGCAAGCCATACTTGGATAAATTCGTGATTGTATTCATCGATGACATATTAATATATTCACGAACTAAGGAGGATCATGAACATCACCTGAAATTAATCTTAGAACTACTCAGAAACGAGAAACTTTACGCTAAATTCTCTAAGTGTGAGTTTTGGATCCGAGAAGTGCATTTCCTTGGTCATGTCATCAACAAGGAAGGAATTCACGTTGATCCATCTAAAATTGAAGCGATCAAAAACTGGGAAGCACCAAAGACTCCGACAGAAGTACGTCAATTTTTAGGTTTGGCCGGTTATTACAGACGATTCATCGAGAATTTTTCAAAAATAGCCTTGCCTTTAACCACATTAACCCAGAAAGAAAAGAAGTATGATTGGAGTGATAAGCAGGAGTCAGCTTTCCAATTACTGAAACAGAAGCTGTGTAGTGCACCAATCCTATCCCTTCCGGAGGGAATCGAAAATTTTGTCGTATACTGCGATGCATCACACCAAGGACTTGGTTGTGTGTTAATGCAAAGAGACAAAGTCATCGCATATGCCTCACGACAACTAAAAGTGCACGAAAAGAATTATACGACCCACGACTTGGAATTGGGTGCAGTTGTGTTTGCGCTCAAAATTTGGAGACATTACCTTTACGGTACAAGATGTACTATCTTTACTGATCACAAGAGTCTCCAACATATCTTTGATCAAAAGGAACTTAACATGAGACAACGTCGTTGGGTAGAACTACTAAACGATTATGATTGTGATATCAAGTACCATCCCGGGAAAGCCAATGTCGTAGCGGACGCTTTAAGTCACAAAGAACGAGTTAAAACTCTTCATGTTCGTGCCTTAGGATTGACAATTCATACGAATCTTACTACTCAAATTCGGATGGCACAACATGAGGCAATCAAAGAAGAAAACATTCAGAATGAAGCTTTACGAGGAATGATAAAGCAATTGGAGCCAAGGTCAGATGACACTTTATACTTCATGAATAGAATTTGGGTGACACGTTTTGGTAACTTACGGGAGTTAGTTATGGACGAAGCCCACAAGTCTAGGTACTCCATTCACCCAGGTTCAGATAAAATGTATAAGGATCTAAAAGAATTATATTGGTGGCCAAATATGAAAGGAGATATTGCCACATATGTCAGTAAGTGCTTAACATGTTCAAAAGTAAAAGCCGAACATCAGAAACCGTCTGGTTTGTTACAACAACCTGAAATTCCCCAATGGAAATGGGAACAAATTTCTATGGATTTTATCACAAAATTACCCAGGACTTCCAGTGGTTATGATACCATATGGGTTATTGTCGACCGATTAACAAAATCTGCTCACTTTCTGCCAATGAAAGAAACTGATAAAACCGAGAAACTTGCAAAGCTTTATATCAAGGAAATTGTGGCTAGGCATGGAGTGCCAATTTCTATTATATCGGATAGAGATAGCAGATTTGTATCTAGAATCTGGAAATCATTACAAGAAGCCATGGGCACACGTCTTGACATGAGCACGGCATATCACCTACAAACAGATGGTCAAAGCGAAAGGACCATTCAAACATTAGAAGATATGCTCCGTGCATGTGTAATGGATTTCGGAGGAAATTGGGATACTCATTTACCATTAGCTGAGTTTTCCTACAATAACAGCTACCATACGAGCATTAAGGCAGCTCCGTTTGAAGCTTTATATGGTCGTAAATGCCGCTCACCGTTATGTTGGGCGGAAGTTGGTGAAAAACATTTGACAGGCCCTGAGATTGTCCAGGAAACCACTGATAAGATTTTCAAAATTAAGGACCGTTTGAAAGCGGCCCGAGATAGACAAAAGAGCTATGCTGACAACAGACGTAAACCATTAGAATTTCAAATTGGTGACCGAGTAATGTTAAAAGTCTCACCATGGAAAGGCGTTGCAAGGTTTGGTAACCGTGGTAAGCTCAACCCTAGATACGTTGGTCCGTTCGAAATACTGGCTAGGGTTGGCCCTGTAGCTTACAAACTCAAGCTACCACAAGAACTAAACAATGTACATGATACGTTTCATGTGTCAAATCTCAAAAAGTGTTTATCAGACGAGACTTTGATCATACCGCCTGATGAAATTCACATTGACGATAAACTTCATTTCATCGAGCAACCAATTGAGATATCAGATTGGAAGGTTCAAAAGCTGAGACGTAGTCGGATCAAACTGGTTAAAGTACGTTGGAACTCAAAGCGTGGTCCTAAGTATACATGGGAACGAGAGGACCAAATGAAAACAAAATACCCATCCTTGTTTGAGGATGCACCAGTTCAAGAGGACACAAATTGAATTTCGGGACGAAATTCTGTTAACATGGGGAGAAAGTGACAACCCGACATTTCAGGTCAATATCCGTACACATTATAAACAAGTTTACGTTATAATTATTTTTGTGATTTATTTAATTTCACAAATAAAGACATTAAGGTCTAACAAAGACCGTACATGGTCTCAATTCACAATTGGTAATTCTAGGAGTTACCGGTTCACATACACTTATAACCCGACTAAATTCGAACACTAGTGGTTAAAATAAATAACCAGAAAAATATATATATACATATATATATTATTTTACACAAACTTTACGAGGAGCAGTAAATTATTTTGGAATAAATTTATAATACCGTGGAGGACCTCAACCGAATTTATTTACCATTTGAAACTCTAAGTAATATTAATACACTTAAAACTAATTGTTTGAAAATTAACCCAACCCACATATTTAATCGGCCGAAATCAGAGAAGAAACCCCCCCTCTCTAATCCTTGACTTTCTCAACCAATCTTCAGAGAAGGACCATACCACATACCTTCGAAATTCAAACAAAACCATACCCCCCTCAATCATTTTTCTCACAATTCCCATTTATCTCTCATTTTCATACGGCAAACATTCCAATTCTCTTCAATTCGAAGTCCAGTTTCAAGGCGAAATTCACCATAATTTGCTGTTTTAAGAAGAATTTCAAGTGTTTCTGCAGAAGATTCAAGACTTTTCTCTGTTTTCTCTCATCAATTTCATTCCTGTTTTTAAGGTAAAAACTCGATATTTTTCATATTATGTTCTTCAAAACCGTAGCTAAACGTACAAAATGTTTAAACGCAAGAAAGATAACAAGAAGAGTGTGTCGAATTCAAGTTTAAAACATAAAAATATGCAGGACTGATTCTGTCAAACAGAAGTCCAGTAATCGAAACTAGGAGTTTCGATACCAGTTAACTCAATCGAAACTAGGAGTTTCGATACCTGTTGATCCATCGAAACTAGGAGTTTTGATCGAAACTAGGTAGTTTCGATAGCAAATACTCAATCGAAACTAGGTAGTTTCGATACCTTTTCTCAATCGAAACTAGGTTGTTTCGACTCCTGACCACTCCATCAAAACTAAGTAGTTTCGACACACATATACTCCATCGAAACTAAGTAGTTTCGACACACATATGCCCAATCGAAACTAAGAAGTTTCGACACCTGTACATCAGTCCCATTTGGGCAGTAACTCAAAACCATTTTATAACAAAACATGTGTTGAACAACTAAGGAGATATTCAAACAAAAACGACCAGATTTACAAGGTCGATGAACAATTTACAATTAAGACGTTGGTCTTAACAACAATTTACCCTTGGTATCTAGGGTACGAATAGGCAAGGTTGACTACAACAAGTTTTATCACAAGTATATACACAAACTCAAGGTGAGTTTCACGGCCCCTTTTTACTGTTTTCAATATTTGGGGGAAAAACATACTTACAATTATTTTATGGGATAACAAGAGAATAAGACACGACTTGTATGTTTACATGAGATGAGAACAACAATTTGAGGCCGGAAAAGTCCCCTGGAACAACGTAGTAACCATTAACTGTAGCCTAGGGTCCTATGAATAGTACTATGGAGAGTGACGTCTCCCGGTCATGGTTAGTCGCGCTAACCACAATCTGGAGGATTTATGGCCGCATAGAACCGGATAACGAAATTAGGGGCGTGTACAATTGTCATGGTTTGGTTACGCCTCATGTAGGAACATATTATTTGTATTCCTAGCTAGTTTACAAATGGGTCAACAATTCTTATTCTGTTTATCACATACAACTGAAACTATTTACGAACAATGAAATTTTGCAAAGAACTATTTGATTAAACCTGTGAACTCACCAACCTCGTGTTGACGATTTTAAGTATGTTTTTCAGGTAACTGAACGTGATTTCAAGGTTAGCAATGTAGATTATATGCATGCACGATGGATACTACTCAAGGAGGATTTCCCTTGTATAACTCATTGAATTGAGTCATATTTGTGAAATCTTAATGTTTTGTAAACTCATTTTACATTTTGTAATGTAAAACTTTAAACTCATTTATGTATCCATTTATCATGTAAGTGTTTGCGGTAATCATATGCTTTGGAAACCAGTGAACGTCGTGCCTCGCGTTTCCGCCTTGGCGGGGTGTGACACTAGATCATAGATCTTAGGATTTGTGATTGTTTGTGTGGTTTGCTAGACATAGTGATCCATAGGAGTTGTGATTGAGTATAGATTAGATCTGAGTGTGTATCCTGTCGCAATACCCGAGAAGTGAGAGATAGTCGTTTAGTATTCGTCATTAGTAATCCGAGTGTCAATTGTCTGAGAGGAAGTTGGTTTAGGTGTTTAGTGATTGTTATTATTCTGAATCATCGTTGTTATCTTGAGATTACCCTGTGCATTCTTCGAATGTATTATGGACAGTGAGTCTGAAAGGTGATCTGTCTTTTGGGTACTTTATCATTGTTGGAGAGACCGAAAGGTAATCCGACCATCTGGTGAGTTATTACATATGTAGGTTCCTTAGTTGGTGACACCCTGAGAGGGATTAGGGATCCACTAGGTAGTATAGAGTTGTTTCTTTAGAAACCCAGATCCATCATAGTTTCCAGAACCGATAGAAGTTGTGCTTTGTACGTAGGATTCCGACCTAGGTTGTATTCTTTCCATCTCTGATGTTACCTTAGTTCTTCATCTTGATAGCTAGAGCCGACCTTGTTTGCTACATTAGTAGTTAATCTTTAGTGTAGTCAACCCCCCATCAATCAATCTTTAGTCCGAGTCAGAGTCTAGTATAGTTATAGTAGTGTCTCTAGGGTTCGATAACTCGGTTTACCATTAAGCTGTGCTACACTCGATAGGTCCACTTGCCTCTCAGTGCGGTTTAGTCGAAGGTACTCCATTTATTACTTAGGAGTCTAGGTTAGGTTTTGTTAGTTTTTATATGGACCGTATGGGCGACATCAAGTTTTTGGTGCCGTTGCCGGGGACACTTGGCAATAGCAATATTAACTCTGATTAGTTCTTTGTTTGAATTTTTTTGGTTTATTTGTCTTCTTTTCTTTTGAGTCTTGTTTGTGTGCTTGTCCTACGTTATATTTGTGTGTCTAATTTAGAATCGAGTCTTTCTGTCTTTGAGTCTTTGTCTCTTTTCTTCTTGTGTCTTTCTGTTTATGCACAATACTCGTTCGCAGGGATCACCACCTTATTCAGCTTTTCCAGAGCCCGAACGAGAGCTACACGAGCGCAGCCGCGACTTCCGGGAGCGTTTGAAAGAGCTATGGAAATCCCATGTACGTTCTACTAGCCCAATTCCATTTCCTTTCATGGGAGACGCTGACCCACCAGCGAGGCGTATCGTACACCAGAGGGGCAGGGACGGGGTCACCGGGGTGAGATCTTCGATCACACGCCCCGCTATTCCAAACATAAATGCATACCAGATCCCGTCACATATCATGAGCACGATCACTCATGCCACTCAGTTTCATGGCCTTGAGGATGAGGATGCACTCGGACACCTGTCTCGATTCACGCGCATATGTGATAGCTTCAATATCACGGGTATGTCTAAGGACGCTATCTATTTGCGTCTCTTCCCATTCTCGCTCTCTGGGCGTGCATCTACTTGGCAGGACACCCTCCTAGACAAATCTATCACCACATGTGAGGATCTTCAAGCCAAGTTCTTCAAGAAATACTATCCACCTTCCAGGGCCGCTCGCCTTAGGGACCAGATCCACTCCTTCCGGATGGACCTCTACGAGCCTTATCATATGGCCTGAGAGAGGTTCAACGTTGTTGAGCAGATGCCCCAAGCATGGTCTTTCTGACTGGGAAATTGTGGAAAATTTCTATAATGGCCTCACCTTCGAGAAGCAACAGATGTTCAACACAGCTGCGGGAGGCCATATCATGGACAAACTCGAGCCTGCTGAGTGTGAGGAGATGTTCGAGAGATTCGCTCTCGCTGAACAGTAGCGGCCATCTACTAGGACTTCCATTCCTAGGAGATCAAAGAGCTAAAGCTCAGTGCTCAACGGTGTGAGGTGTGCAGGGGAGTACACGACATGAGAGATTGCCCCGTCAATCATCAGGAGTAGGTGAGTTTTGCTGGCAACCAGAACCAGAACCGAGGGTACAACAACTACAATAATTCTTATGCCTCGGGATGGAGATCTGGAAACAACCCACCTGGGTTTAATGGTCGCCAGAATCAGCAAGGAGGAGGAGAAGCGGGAGCAAGTTCAGGAAGCAGTGTCAGCACGAGAAGGATCGAAGAGATGATTGAGAATCAGACACAGATGCTTGCCCATTTAGTCCAGTAGGACAGGGACACTAGGCAGAGACTGGTTGCCCATGACACGTTATTGAAGAGTCAGAAGTCAGCATTCCAGGATCTGCAACGCACGGTAGGAGACATCGCTAAGAGCCTGAAGGATAGACAGGGAGGTCCATCTTTAGGCCCCAATGCTTCAGTAATGGCCGTGTCGATCAGGAGTCATAGAGAGGAGGATGAAGCAGAGAAGGAAATCTCCCATAACGCTGACTATGGCATCCCTTCGCCTGAAGAGGTGAAGAAGATAGATTGGAGAACTCGCTTTGCTGAGATAGATGCTAAAATGATAGAAGAGCATATGGTAGAGGAGCCTCCGGTGGAAGAGGAAGAGCCGATGGAAGAGGAAGAGCCGGTGGATGAGGAGATTGTAGTGGAGAAGCCTGCCGAGAAGGCAGAGGAGAAGAAGATTGGGGGTGAGATGAAGTCGCTCGAGATTGACCTGAGCTGTGTTCCCTACCCAGCTCGCTTGTTGCCTCATAAGTATGCTAGGGAATACGGTCACTTCCTTGATATGTTCAAACAACTCAAGGTTAATCTCACGTTCATAGTGGTCCTCCAGCACATGCCAAAGTATGGAAAGTTCTTAAAAGATCTTCTTTCCAACAAGAAGAAGCTAGAGGAGGTCTCTAAATTCTCACTTAGTGAGCAATGTTCTACGATAGTTCAGAACAAACCGCCAGAGAAACTGGGAGATTCGGGTCGTTTCACGATCCCGTGTCTGTTTGGCGGTTCGCCCTTAAACCACGCGTTGGCTGACCTGGGTGCTAGCATCAATCTGATGCCATATTCTATCTATAAGCACCTAGACCTAGGTAAACCACAGCCGACGCACATGAGCATCTCCTTGGCTGACAGTTCAGTGAAGTATCCACGGGGAATTGTGGAGAATCTTTTAGTGAAAGTAGACAAATTTTATTCCCCGTGTATTTTGTCATCTTGGACATGGATGTGGATGATAGAGTCCCGCTCATCCTATTACGCCTGTTCCTACGTACCGCCAAGGCATTGATCGATATCTTTAACGGGAAACTCACACTTCGTGTGGGGGATGAGTCGATCACATTCGATTCTACGAAGTCTGTGAAGGATGTTGGTGAGCAGAGCCACTCCGTGTGCATGATTGATGCCTTCATGGACTATCATCAGGACTCTGATCTAGAGATAGGAGTTGATAAACCCGCCCCTGACTTAGGAGAGTTATCTGTGTGGGCAGTAGAGTTAGAAGAGTTGTTAGATGAGCCGGATGAATACGGCGATGAGATACCCAGTGATCTGCAGGAGATGATGGCAGACTGGAGGAGATGATATGGCAAGCCCCAAGTGTGGGGAAGTTAGAGAAGGAAGAGGATTCTGATGATCCTGGGGAAGGCTTAGAGGTCATACCATTAGAAACACTTGTGCCCGAGCCTTTAACCATCATGAGTACCCATTTTGAGGGGATTATTACTGAGACAGCCCCTAGTTCCAGTTGCCCTAGGTCTAGGCCACCTTGTAAGAGAACCCGTACTTTAACAGATTCATCTGATTTTAGGGTAGTGCTAACCCCAAGTGTGGGGAAGTTTAAGGGTGATGAACTGCTTGGTTATTTGAACAATGTCATTTTCGGACCTAGTTGGTATAAGTTGTGGTGGAAGGACCTGTGTATTAGTTACAAGAGATATGTGGTGTTTGTTTGGTTGTTAGTGTGATACCCGGCAAATTCAGGTTAATATCCATACCCGACTATTACTTGGATTCACATGATTGCACTTGAATCATACTTAATTATAGAGTAATTAAGTACACATTTCATATAGCAAGTCCATTCGTTTCATTTCATTACATTCATCGGTAATCAGGCGGATTACCAGGTCACACACGCGTCCTGTCACACGAACGTTGGTGAATTTTATAAATAATATTTAGACATATAATTAGTATGCATAAATTATATGTAATACTGTGATTTAATATTTCATGCTTATATGAATTTTTCCTGAATTTTTAGAGCAACTTTTATTTTAACGCTTTTTAAGCGGATACGTGATATGTGCCAACAACTCTAAATAGGATTTTTATAAAAATGATTTTGTAGTATTTGGACTTAAGTAATTCAGCTACTTAACAAGTATTAATCCATTAGGAGCCCATTTGTTAGAAAAAGCCTTAAAAGAATGCAAGGCCCAACACCCACTTCACTGAAACACCCCCCTTAATCACTCCCATCCTCATTTTACCCTAAACCTAAGTTGCAAAACCCTTCCCCTTCTCTCTAAACTCAGCCGCCACCACCACCCTCTAGCCACCACCATTTCAAACTTCATTCATCTCTTTCAAGCTTTCTAAGGTGTTTCCAAGTGATTCAAATTAATACAACACTCCATCTACCCTCATACTCGGATTTGTAAGCATTTCATCGATAATTTTCTATTTATTTTTGGCCCTATGAAGTACCCTACTCATCCAAACGAATTTCTATGTTTCAAGGTCCTTAATCCATGTTTTAATCAAAGAGTTTTCATATTAAGAAGTTGTAGATACATATTTGCACTTTTTGTGGTTTGAAATGTTTGTTTATGTTGTTATTTGCTCGTTTCTATTTATAGAAACTTTGATGGTTATGATTTTGCAAAAATGTGTAAATAATATGTTTGATGGTTTGTATGTTTCTAGTAATGTTAGAAAAGATTAGAAATATGATTTTTTTGTTGAAATGTTTGGTTTACACCACTTTATGGTCGTTTCTATAAATAGAAACTTAGTTGTTTTGCATTTTGAGTTATTGGGTTATAATGGACAATAGCATGCTAAAATGGTTTTATAACATCTATTAACATGATATTTATGGTTATTTTGAGTTACAAATGTGTAGGAGGTCGTTTGGACCACTTTCCTAAAAAGGAAACTTTAATTGAACATATTTTGTATGTGTATGCTATAAATGTTCTAAATAGGTTAAATAATATTGTTATCATATGTTTAGATGATTATTGAAAGAATATGTGATTTAAAGTATTGATATGACCCGTTTGGGAAGACCTTGTTAATAAATGAAACTTTATTGGTTTGAAACCTTCATTTTTGCTTTCAATGGAAAGTGTATGTGTATAACCATGTTAATAGCATATTATTAGTATAATTTCATACATAGTTTGTTTGTTTGAGCTATGACACCTAAAGGGTACCAAAACCCTTATTATCCAAAAAGGGAAACTTTGTCATGTTACGAATGTATAGTACCAAAATGTCATGATATGTTGTTTGATTAAATGGGTTGAAATGGTATTATTAGATGACTAGTACAATAGCATGATTTATGTGGATTATTTGTTAACATGTATGGGATATGTTCTAAGGATGTACAAATGCTATGTTACTTATGCAATTACTTAAGACTATGTGTTACCATCCATGTTTTGAATATATGTAACTATGTTACTTAGTATGTGTTACTTACTTACGAAATTACCTAAGACTATGTGTTACCATCCATGTTATGAAGATATGCAACTATGTTACTTAGTATGTGTTACTTACTTATGAAATTACTTAAGACTATGTGTTACCACCTATGTTATGAACATATGTAACTATGTTACTTAGTATGAGTTACTTACTTATGAAATTACTTGAAACATGTGTGTTATGTCATAAGGTGTTACTTATGTGTTACTTGTACATGCTTTCACCAAATATCACCAACGGGTCATCGTGTCACATTGGTCAACATTAGTCAAACTTGGTCAACATTAGTCAAAATTGGTCAAACCTTGGTCAAAGTTGGTCAAACCTCGGTCAACTTTGGTCAAACCTTTTCAAAACGTCAATGTAACCTTTCAACGTTGAGTCGTTTGGATGAAGGTGGTTACATAGACCATGTTTACTTTCATAGACCTTATAGCCTTAACATTCCTAGGGCTCGGTTAGGTCGGTTATCCAGAGTTGCAAGATTTCTCGTATTACTTTCATACCACATCACCTCATTCCCAGGTGAGTTTTCACGTCCTCATTTTACTTATTTTCCATTGGGGGAGATACATGCTCAAACTTACTTTCATAGTCTTATGACGTTACTTTGATTTCACGTTAATATATAAGTAGGTACATTTCCCGCTCGTAAAGTCCTCTCATAATCGAACCGTTAATTATTTCCCAAGCGAGGTTATCATGAATAGTACTACTGGGTTTAACAACCCCCACCCGGGTTAGTCGCGCTAACTTAGACTGGAGGTCTAACAGGTGCATCATTGATCTAATCCAATGCGTGTTGGGCACATAAGAGGCAACATGCAAGTTTTAGCATCCTTTTCGTTAGCTTCGGTTTCGGTGAATTGCTTATATTATTACCGCATATTGTTTGATCAAAAATCGAATCATGAGTAAAAATACGTACTGTTACACTGTTTTCTTTACTGTTTCTGTTACTTAAACCTGTGAACTCACCAACCCTGACACTTTTAAGCATGTTTATCTCAGATTGCTAAGCATTCACACATGGACTAGGATTGCATATCTGGAGTCACATTTCATGTTTTCATTTAGAAGCTAGATTTATGGGAACCTAATTTGTTATGCTTCTGTATTTTGTTACTTTACTTTTCCTTCCTCACTTTACATTCCTTATTTTCAAACTCTGTATTACTTATTTACTTTTGTATGATGTTCAAACGGAATGTCTCTTCGAAAACCATTTAGAGGTCGTTCGAAATGACCGGGACTGATAATCCTTGACGATCACAACCCGCGGGTAACCCGCTGTGGAATTTCAAGGTGTGACAGATTGGTATCAGAACCCCCGGATTATAGAGAACTAAGTTGCATTTAGTGTACTTAGACTATAACTACAGGCTCACATAGTTAACATCACATCATTCACATTGCATATACATTTACATGATTTAGATTACCTAATACTTAGACAGTGTTACTGTCACGATTATGTCTTCCGCATCTCACCCGATTGTCATCTTCGACTCTAAGGAGAAGTATGAGTACACACCGTCGGCATCGTCATCAACTAAATCGTCACTTCCCACACCATCCGCACCACTAATCCAGCGCGCATCCGGTGACAATAGTAATCCAATGACTGACGACGACGAGAACCCGAGCGAGTATTCGGGGAAGCACATGGCTGACAACCACAGGGATGATGAGGAGGAGTCCGAAGAGGTTCCTAAGACTGTATTCGGCGAGGAATCTGAGACTCTTGTGGACACAAGGACCGGGGAGGAGACCCCGAGGAAGGGGGTCACACAACCTCGTTATGCTGCAACACCATCTACACCGTCACATCACCCGGACCACAAGGAGTTCGAGGTGGAGATTCACGCAGAGAGACAGAGTCTGTCCGAGGAGGACCAGAAGGACTTAGAGAAATCAAGGTCTGTTACTTCAGGTTGTGAACTGAACCTTACTCATATGTCCCAACTCAAGGAAGTTCATAACTGAAATTCCTACTTGCGAATTTATCCAGTATGACTCTAAACCCGACAGCCTTAGTACAGTGGCTAAATCCTACCATGTCCTTAGACACGGTAACATTCTATACCCGATGATACAATCTAATGAACATTACAACTCTTTTAATCCGGAAACTTGGGATAAGGGAAACATTAGTGGGACCATTAAATGCAAAGTATTATTACGGGTGCACATGTAATCATAAATTGTAGTGCATGAAAACTCTGGTGAATCCTATAATCTAAGGTTGACTTTCTGTACGACTAGTACTCCTATTTTTGATTCTCAGATGTCCAATTTTCGATCTCGTAGGATACTGCGAATGGATCGAGTCAAAGGATATCAACTGATACCACACGCCACCTTTGATGGCATAGAATTATCCAACATCTTTTCTCACCTACGTAATTGAATCAAATTTAGCCGAAGCGAAGAACCTCCAGAAGGGCGGTTCACATGAGGCTGTTTTTGCATACAGACCCCGAAGTTACCAAGGTAATGGAGGAGTCGGGGGTAGTACCAAATGGATTGATAAGATAGAATATGTCCTCAGCATGAACAATCGTACCATGAATTAAAAAGTCAAATTCGCCACTTACACATACGAAGGGCAAGTCCTAACATGTTGAAACTCACATGACAACACTCTAAGTCTAGGAACTGCTAACGTAATCCTATGAGAAGAATTGAAGGAAATTATGAAAGAAGAATTTTCCCCGAACTGAACTGCAAAAGTTAGAGCAAGGAATCTGAAACTTGTCAATAGAGGGTGTGAAAATGGAAGGATACTCCATGAAATTCCACAACTTGACCCGATTATGCTCACATGTGGTCACACCGGAATCCAAGAGGATCGAAAGGTACATTTGGGGCTTAACGCCTCAGATCCAAAGTATAGTGACATCTGCTGAATCTATCACCATCCAAAACGTAGCGAGACTTGTGCTCAATCTGTCAGGCCAAGCAGTTCGTCAAGGGGTACTATTCAGATATGGGTCTATTGTGAAGTCATTTAAACATAAAAGGAGATGAGATGATGCTCCCGATAAAACCCTTATTCCACCAGCCCCGAGAAGACATAAAACAGTTAAGGCCCTTGCCGCACGCCAACCAGATAAGAAACCAAAGGTGGATACACTGCGAACAACCGACATGTAACAAGTGAGGTTTTCACCACACGCTTTCATGTGAAGACTCCAAGTGCCAGAAATACAAGTGTTTCGGCCATACCACCCACAATTGCAGGACTGTTGATCAAACCACGAACACAGGAGAAAACCATGGATGCTTCGAGTATGGTAAACTCGGACATATCCAAAAGGATTGCCCAAAGTCTAGAAGACATGGTGATAACAATGCGCGTGACATAGTGTCCATTGTAGGAGCTGGAGGAGCTCGATAGAATCCAAGATTTGTCACCCGCATTTTCTTGTAAACAACCGTTAAGTTTCCATTCTATTTGATGCAAGTGCCGATAAAAGCTTTGTGTCTACTGAGTTTAGCTCACTACTTGGTATTACATCGACTGAATTAGATTACCAATACCCGGTAGAACTAGCTGATAGCGAATTGAATGAGGCAAAACAAATAATTCCAGGGTGTGTTCTGGAACCAGCTGACCACCCATTCACTATATACCTGTTACCAGTAACACTAGTAAGTTTTGATATAGTCATCGGTATTTTTTGGTTGTCCAAAAATCGAGCCAAGATTGTATGTCACGAGAAAATCGTTTGCATTCCACTACCGAACGAAGAAACATTGACCATTCAAGGAGAAAGGAGTGGTACAACACTAAGGACTATTACATGCATGAAATCCTAGAAGTATTTACGAAAGGGTTACCATGCGATCTTGGCACACGTGACGGAAAAGAAAGCAAAAAAGAGGAAGATTGAAGACATACCGATCGTCCGAGACTATCCAGAAGTATTTCCTGAAGATTTACCCGGACTACCACCGCAACGGCAAGTCGAGTCCCGCTGCTCCGATAGCAAAGTCACCTTACTGACTGGCACCATTGGAAATGCAGGAACCGTCTAACCAATTGCAGGAACAGTTGGACAAGTGTTTCATCAGACTGAGCTTCTCGCCTTGGGAAGCACCGATCTTATTTGTTAAGAAGAAAGACAGATCGTTCTGTTTGTGCATCGACTATCGAGAACTGAACAAAGTGACGATCAAAAACCGATATTCACTACTAAGGATCGATGACCTGTTCAACCAATTACAAGGGTCGAGCCATTACTCGAAGATCGATCTGCGGTCGGGATACCATCAACTAAAAATTCAGGAAGATAACATTCCAAAGACCGCTTTCCGAACTCGTTATGGCCACTACGAGTTCATGGTCATGCCATTTGGGTTAACCAATGCACTAGTAGTATTCATGGGCCTCATGAACCGAGTGTGCAAACTCTATTTGGAAAAGTTTGTGATCGTATTCATAGACGATATCCTAATATACCCACGGAGTAAAGAGGAGCATGGCGAACATTTGAAGCTAATCATGGAATTAGTAAAATATAAGAAATTGTATGCCAAGTTCTCAAAGTGCGACTTCTGGATTCGTGAAGTGCAATTCCTTGGACACGTGGTCAACAAGAAAGGCATACATGTTGACCCATCCAAAATCGAGGCGATTAAGAATTGGGAGGCACCTAAGACTCCGACCAAGGTGCGACAATTCTTAGGTCCTGCGGGCTACTATCGACGATTCATCGAAAATTTCTCTAAGATAGCCCAAATCCTCACTACTCTGACTCACAAGGACAAGAAGTACGAATGGAATAACAAAGCAGAAACCGCTTTTCAATTACTCAAACAGAAACTTTGTAGCGCACATATCCTATCACTTCCAGAAGGAACAGACGACTTCGTAGTGTACTGCGATGTGTTGCATCAAGGACTCAGATGCGTGTTGATGCAAATGGAAAAGGTCATTGCTTATGCTTCTCGACAACTGAAAGTGCATGAGAAAAACTACACTACCCACGACTTGGAATTGGGAGCTGTGGTATTCGCACTCAAAACGTGGAGACACTACTTGTATGGAACGAAATGTACAATTTTCACTGAAAACAAAAGCCTTCAACATATCTTCGATCAGAAGGAGCTTATCATGAGGCAGCGTCGATATGTCGAATTGCTAAACGACTACGACTGCGCCATCCGTTACCATCCTGGAAAGGCAAACGTCGTTTCTGATGCCTTGATCAGGAAAGAATAACCCAAGCCACGACGAGTACGAGCGTTACAATTGACCATCCACACGAATTTACCCATACAAATCCGTGACGCTCAACTCGAAGCAATCAAGGAGGCGAACCTATGCCATGAGTCCTTACGAGGTATGCACAAGCAGTTTGAGGTCAAATCTGATGACATTCATTACTTCATGGATCAGATTTAGGTACCGAACTTTGGGAACTTAAGGGATCTACTGATGGACGAAGCACACAAGTCCAGATACTCGATTCACCTCAGTGCCGAAAAAATGTATCGTGTCCTCAAGGAGCATTATTGGTGGCCTAAAATGAAAGCCGAAATTGCTACCTACGTCAATAAATGCTTGACGTGTGCTAAGGTCAAAGTGGAGTATCAGAAACCATCAGGGTTACTCCAACAACCAAAGATTCTGCAGTGGAAGTGGGAGCAAATATCAATGGATTTCATCATGAAATTGCCTAGGGCATCCAATGGTTGCGACACCATCTTGGTAATTGTCGACCGATTAACAAAATCTGCACACTTCCTTCCCATTAAAGAGACCGACAAATTGGAACGACTGAATCGGATTTACTAGAAAGAGGTAGTCCCGAGGCATGGAGTGCCAATCTCCATCATTTCAGATAGGGATAGTCGATTTACATCCCGATTCTAGCAATCCCTACAGGAAGCCTTGGGTACTCGATTGGACATAAGTACTGGATGCCATCCTCAAACGGATGGTCAGAGTGAAAGAACCATCCAGACCCTGGAGGACATACTTAGAGCTTCTATGGTTGACTTTGGAAACAGTTGGGATGCCCACCTACCGTTGGTCGAATTTTCATACAACAACAACTACCACACTAGCATCAAAGCCGCACCATTCGAAGCACTTTATGGACGAAAGTGTAGATCGCCAATTTGCTAGACATAAGTGGGAGATAGCCAACTCACAGGTCAAGAAATTATTCATGAGACTACAGAAAAGATCGTTCAGATACGCGAACGTATCAAAGCCACGCGTGATTGTCAGAAGAGTTACGCTGACGTGAGACGCAAACCATTAGAATTTCAAGTGGGAGACAAAGTGCTACTGAAAGTCTCGCCATGGAAAGGAGTGATACGTTTCGGCAAGCGTGGGAAACTGAACCCTCGTTACATTAGACCTTTCGAGATCCTGAAAAGGATTTTTCCCGTTGCTTACAAACTCAACCTACCGGAAACCCTCAGTGGCGTTCATGACGTGTTTCACGTGTCGAATCTGCAGAAGTGCTTATCAGATGAGCCACTGGTCATACCATTGGAGGAGATTCAAATAGACGATCAACTTCACTTTGTCGAGAAACCAGTCGAGATCATAGACCGTGAGGTCAAACAGCTGAAACAAAGCCGCATCCCTATAGTTAAGGTTCGTTGGAATTCTAGACGTGGACCAGAGTTCACTTGGGAGCGCGAAGATCAATTCAAGCATAAATACCCTCACTTATTCAAATCTATACTTTCTAACAGTGACGCGAACTGAATTTCGGGACGAAATTCCTTTTAACAAAGGGAGTATGTGATACCCGGCAAATTCAGGTTAATATTCATACCCGACTATTACTTGGATTAACAAAGGGAGTATGTGATACCCGGCAAATTCAGGTTAATATTCATGCACTTGAATCATACTTAATTATAGAGTAATTAAATAAACATTTCATATAGCAAGTCTATTCGTTTCATTTCATTACATTCATCGGTAATCGGCCGGATTACCGGGTCACGCACGCGTCCTGTCACACGAACGTTGGTGAATTTTATAAATAATATTTAGACATATAATTAGTGTGCACAAATTATATGTAATACTGTGATTTAATATTTCATGCTTATATGAATTTTTTCGGAATTTTTAGAGCAACTTTTATTTTAACGCTTTTTAAGCGGATATGTGATATGTGCCAACAACTCTAAATAGGATTTTTATAAAAATGATTTTGTAGTATTTGGACTTAATTAATTCAGCTACTTAACAAGTATTAATCCATTAGGAGCCCATTTGTTAGAAAAAGCCTTAAAAGAATGCAAGGCCCAACACCCACTTCACTAAAACACCCCCCTTAATCACTCCCACCCTCATTTTACCCTAAACCTAAGTTGCAAGACCCTTCCCCCTCTCTCTAAACTCAGCCGCCACCACCACCCTCTAGCCACCACCATTTCAAACTTCATTAATCTCTTTCAAGATTTCTAAGGTGCTTTCAAGGTGTTTCCAAGTGATTCAAGTTAATACAACACTCCATCTACCCTCATACTCGGATTTGTACGCATTTCATCCATAATTTTCTATTTATTTTGGCCCTATGAAGTACCCTACTCATCCAAACGAATTTCTATGTTTCAAGGTCCTTAATCCATGTTTTAATCAAAGAGTTTTCATATTAAGAAGTTGTAGACACATATTTTCACTTTTTGTGGTTTGAAATGTTTGTTTATGTTGTTATTTGCTCGTTTCTATTTATAGAAAATTTGTTGGTTATGATTTTTCCAAAATGCGTATATAATATGTTTGATGGTTTGTATGTTTCTAGTAATGTTAGAAAAGATTAGAAATATGATTTTTTTTTTTGTTGAAATGTTTGTTTTACACCACTTTATGGTCGTTTCTATAAATAGAAACTTTGTTGTTTTGCATTTTGAGTTATTGGGTTATAATGGGCAATAGCATGCTAAAATGGTTTTATAACATCTATTAACATGATATTTAGGGTTATTTGGAGTTACACATGTGTAGGAGGTCGTTTAGACCACTTTCCTAAAAAGGAAACTTTAATTGAACATATTTTGTATGTGTATGCTGTAAATGTTCTAAATAGGTTAAATAATATTGTTTTCATATGTTTAGATGAGTATTGAAAGAGTATGTGATTTAAAGTGTTGATATGACCCGTTTGGGAAGACCTTGCTAATAAAGGAAACTTTATTGGTTTGGAACCTTTATTTTTACTTTAAATGGAAAGTGTATGTGCAGAACCATGTTAATAGCATATTATTAGTATAATTTAATATATAGTTTGTTTGTTTGAGCTATGACACCTAAAGGGTACCAAAACCCTAATTATCCAAAAAGGGAAACTTTATCATGTTACGAATATATAGTACCAAAAAGTCATGATATGTTGTTTGCTCAAATGGGTTGAAATGCTATTATTAGATGACTAGTACAATAGCATGATTTATGTGGATTATTTGTTAACATGTATGGGATATGTTCTAAGGATGTACAACTTAGTATCTGTTACTTATGCAATTACTTAAGACTATGTGTTACCATCCATGTTATGAATATATGCAACTATGTTACTTAGTATGTGTTACTTACTTACGAAATTACTTAAGACTATGTGTTACCATCCATGTTAAGAATATAGGCAACTATGTTACTTAGTGTGTGTTACTTACTTATGAAATTACTTAAGACTATGTGTTACCACCTATGTTATGAACATATGTAACTATGTTACTTAGTATGAGTTACTTACTTATGAAATTACTTGAAACATGTGTGTTATGTCATAAGGTGTTACGTATGTGTTACTTGTACATGCTTTCACCATATGTCACCAACAGCTCGTCATGTCACATTGGTCAACATTAGTCAAACTTGGTCAACATTATTCAACATTGGTCAATATTAGTCAAACCTTGGTCAAAGTTGGTCAAACCTCGGTCAAACCATGGTCAAACCTCGGTCAACTTTGGTCAAGCCTTTTCAAAACGTCAATGTAACCTTTCAACGTTTAGTCGTTTTGATGAAAGTGGTTACATAAACCATGTTTACTTTCGTAGACCTTATAGCCTTACTATTCCTAGGGCTCGGTTTGGTCAGTTATCTAGAGTTGCTAGATTTCTCTTGTTGTTTTCATACCACATCACCTCATTCCCGGGTGATTTTTAACGTCCCCATTTTACTTATTTTCCATTAGGGTAGATACATGCTCAAACTTACTTTCATAGTCTTATGACGTTACTTTGATTTCACGTTAATATATAAGTGGGTGCATTTCCCGCATGTAAAGTCCTCTCATAATCGAACAGTTAATTATTTCCCAAGCGAGGTAATCATTTTCGTTAGCTTCGGTTTCAGTGAATTGCTTATATTATTACCGCATATTGTCTTATCAACAATCGAATTATGAGTAGAAATACGTATTGTTACACTGTTTTCTTTACTATTTATGTTACTTAAACCTGTGAATTCACCAACCCTGTGCTGACACTTTTAAGCATGTTTATCTCAGGTCACTAAGCATTCACACATGGACTAGGATTGCATATCTGGAGTCACATTTCATGTTTTCATTTAGAAGCTAGGTTTATGGGAACCTAATTTGTTATGCTTCTGTATTTTGTTACTTTACTTTTGCTTCCACACTTTACATTCCGCATTTTCAAACTCTGTATTACTTATTTACTTTTGTATGATGTTCAAACATAATGTCTTTTCGAAAACCATTTAGAGGTCGTTCGAAATGACCGGGACTGATAATCCTTGATAGTCACAACCCGCGGGTAACCCGTTGTGGAATTTCACGGTGTGACAGTTAGAATTGTGGAGGACCGGTAAACCACGTAGGATGAAGGTGGTTCCGATTAAGATCAAGGAGAAGCCTCCTGGTAGGCTTGTTTGAGTCTCGGGCAAGTGCCCGGGATGTAGAGTTTGTTTGCCTTCCTTGGTTTGAGTCCGTGCCATTTTTGTTTTTTTCGGTATGTGTGTCTTGTTTGTGTCAGTTTTTGCTGGGATTCGTGCTTGATTCGGTGAGGAAAATCATCAGGAATGAAGTTCCAGGTTTTTTTACATCTGTTTTTATGCTTGGAACATATTTTTATTGAATTTGGGTGAAAATAAGTTAAGGGGTGAAAATTTTTCTAAGTATAAAAACCCCCCCTTTACTTTCTGTCACCAGGGTTCCCCCGCGGTACACGAGGGTTTGTGTGTGATTTCTCTCAGTACGCGAGAGACAAAGGATAAGCCAATTTAAATGCCAATTCCTCGCGGTACGCGAGGAGTGGTCGCCTGTTTTTCGCGGTACGCGGGGCACTCCTGGATTTGACTTTCTTCTTTGTTTTCCCATGGTATCCCTAACCCGCATCTACCACCACTCCCACCACTATCATCACTGCATCACATACCCATCATCCATCATCCATTATCACCATCATCCATCACTTCCATTCATATCATTCAATCCATTACAATCGGACACTTGAAATCGTTCGTGACCGATGATCTACCTTGTTGTGGCTTTCATGTCTATGTGTTTGCCATGCATCGGGTTCATTTTACTGCCTTCTATCTAGAGTCGTAGTGAGTTAGTTGAGTCTTTTGTTTTTAATTTGAGTTAGTCTTTTGTGTCAGTTTGATGTTGCGGGTATTGTGTGAGTTTGTTTTGCAGGTATACATCATTCCGTCCGTACTCAATCTCCATTCGGACGGAGTTGATCCTGATATTATTAAGCAGCCCGACAGAGATGTGTAACCGCGACCGAAAAGCTATACGGTGCACACAAGGATGAACGAAGTTGGACATTCGAGAGCAAATACATTACGAGCTAAGTCGATTCCTGTTTTATTTTTGCAGTTTTATTCTTTAGTTGTGTCTTGTTTCACATTGAGGACACTGTGTCTTTCAAGTGTGGGGAAGTGAGTGTCTAGTTTGTCTTATTTATAAAAATTCAAAAATATAAAAAAAATTGAAAATATCATTGGAAGTAACTACATATACTTAATGATAGTACAACTAGATCTGCTTGTTGAGTTTAAATGAATAAATAATTAAAAACGTGTCTAATTAGGGATGTTTTGGTAGACCCGGCCAGCTTTAATAGCCTGTGAGTGTTACTTAGGATTAATCACGTAATTAAATCATGAAATCGTGTGGGTACTCATCTTAGAGTTTCGGTAATACTGAAACTGTCAACATAGGGTGATAGGTACCATGTTAAGATAATATCTATTTGTTTTTGAATTTTTTTGCACACCATTCTCTTTTTATGAGAATAAATCCGAGTTTGATGGCGCCCGCATCCATATGTCCATAATTCATGATCTTATTGATTAGAATTATAAGTTTGCTTATGTGTTACCCTCTGGGATGGCCACTTGGAGAAAACACCCCTAAGTGATTCTTATGTGCTTATTTAATATGACTTAGTCAATGTGTTACCTTCCGGGATAGTGACTTGGTTGAAACGCCTATAGACGAAAGTTCAATTGCTTGAAGTAATTCTATTCCATATTTCATCTAATTTCTTAAACAAATAAATCTTAGTTTAACTTGGTGGGTAAATCTATATGGTTTAATCCATGCCTAGACCTGATCGTCAGACGGGATTAGGTATAGCTGTAACTTTTAAGTGTGAGTCACATAGATTTATTGATATGCTAGGTAATATGGAATTAGAACACATAACGGGGGCTTGAAAGTTGATGCTTGGGTTTAATCGGACGAAAATATTGATTGTTGCTTTTTAACGCGTGAGTATGTTTGTGCTAATTGGTAATTGATTAATGTTAAGTCAGATCTTAGTTATGATTCCACTGCAGCTTTTTCGAGGACGAAAAAAGGTTAAGTGTGGGGATGCTTGATGTGGTGCGAAGCACACATATTTATTCCTATTGTATTCATGCGTTTTTAGATACTTTCGTGTTCGTTTTTAGTCGTTTAAGTGTACATTTGAGTCTTTGTTATATTTTCAGGTGCTCATGATGATTACAAGTCAAATCGTGAAGAAACCGAGCACCAGAGTGAAGCCGGAAGAAAAAGTGAAAAAAAGTTGGAAAATAGGTCCCTCGCGGTATGCGAGGGAGGAGCTTCAAAGCCTCGCGGTACGCGAGGAAAAGGAAATCCGGCCGCGACTATATTGTCCTTCGCGGTACGTGAAGGACCAGGACCAATCTCTCGCGGTACGCGAGAGTCTTATAATTCCGCAAAAAGCCATAATTTCAATATTTAATGTTTTGGACAGACATTCTTTGAGGAGTTCGATTGTTTTCCGTCAGAGGGGGTTCTTGGGGCCATTTCCGGAGCCAGAGAAGGAATTGGAGCTAAAGGTTGAAGCTTTGGATCCGGGTTTGTTTGATTTACGTTTTCGGTTTCAAGTTCGAATCTTTCTTCTTGAATTCTAAGTTTGAACTTATGTTTTGCTTAAATACTTCTGTTATGGTTGCTTTGAGTATGATTATAGGCTAAAACATTGGTACTGCCTGGGTCATTAGATGAATACTTCGTAAAGTTATGATTTTTATCGGTTTTGGATTTTAATTGATGGTTTATTGATTCTTTAAAAGATCTTATGTTGATGATTATGATGAATCTATATGCTTAATTCTGATTTGTGTTTGATTTCAATTCCGTGCGTTGATTGTAGATGTCTTCCAGTTTGATTAGCGTATCTAGGTCATAGATCTTAGGGTTTGTGATTATTTGTGTGGTTGGCTAGACATAGTGATCCATAGGAGTTGTGATTGAGTATAGATTAGATCTGAGTGTGTATCCTATCTCAATACCCGAGAAGTGAGAGGTAGTCGTTTAGTCTTCGTCATTAGGAATCCGAGTGTCAACTGTCTGAGAGGAAGTTGGTTTAGGTGTCTAGTGATTGTTGCTATTCTGAATCATAGTTGTTATCTTGAGATTACCCCGTGAATTCTTCAAATGTATTGTGGACAGTGAGACCGAAAGGTGATCTGTCTTTTGGGTACTTTATCATTTTTGGAGAGACTCAAAGGTAATCCGACCATCTGATGAGTTATTACATATGTAGGTTCCTTAGTTGGTGACACCCTAAGAGTGATTAAGGATCCACTAGGTAGTCTAGAATTGTTTCTTTAGAAACCCAGATCCATCATAGCTTCAAGAACCGGTAGAAGTTGTGCTTTGCAAGTAGGATTCCGACCTAGGTAGTATTCTTTCCATCTCTGATATTACCTTAGTTCTTCATCTTGATGGCTAGATTCGACCTTATTTGCTGCATTAGTAGTTAATCTTTAGTGTAGTCAACCCCCCATCAATCAATCTTTAGTCTGATTCAGAGTTATAGTAGTGTCTCTAGGGTTCGATAACTCGGTTTACCATTAAGCTATGCTACACTCGATAGGTCCACTTGCCTGCCAGTGCGGTTTAGTCGAAAGTACTCCATTAATTACTTAGAAGTCTAGGTTAGGTTTTGTTAGTTTTTATATAGACCGTCTGGGCGACATCAATCTTGGGTGAAATGAATAACTCTCGCTCTCCCAAGTTGTTGCTTTTAAAATGAGGTGGCAAGAGCCTCCATTTATAGGTTGAATCTGGTAGGTGGCACGACCGTGACTCCATAGGCACGGGCGTGCGTACGGTGGTCTGTGTGAATCTCTGTAGTACGATGATAAGTTTTTTTCTAGCAAACCTGGAAAAGTTCACGACCGTGCACACTTATGCACGCCCGTGCATGGTGTTGACAATGCGTTGATTGCTTATAGAAGCCTCTTTGAATGTTCTTTCTTGATCCCAAGGGGGCATGACCGGGCCTGACCATGCACGACCGTGCCTTCCTCTAATTTTCAAAAATTGCTGACTTTTTCTTTGACTTTTCGTTCCTTTCTGTATGAGAGGTCAAATAATCTGTAAAAATCTAAAGGGAAGCAATTTAGAATATTATCTAGTGTGATTGCTCAAAAGTTAATCAAATATGGAGATAATTATGTGTGTAAAACATGTATAATTTCAGCATATCAATGTCGTTTAGGTACGCTATCTCGCTTTCTCTGTTAAAACTGGATAGATTTATTGTTGTTTTTCTTACTTGTTTACTTTAAAGCCAAATAGATAAAAATTATTTGATAGAGCGAGATTATATACGAGATCGAATGTTAATATTGATGGAGAATCATGAAACTGAACATGTTGACTCTTTTTTTTTACCAAAATAAACTGAGTTTAAGCCCACCCATCAATGCCATATCAAAAACCAAACAATTGGTTCCAAAGAAAAAAATTCTTGAAATAAAAAAGGAGAAATAATAAAGATGATAAGTCGAGGTAACAATAACGCTAGAAAAGGAATCCCTTGAAGATACACTAGATATGATGTTTCAGATGAAACTCAGGTACCTGAAAACGAAGAGATCTCTATAAATTATATCATGTCTAGAAATGTATGGAACCGAAACAAAATCAACGTCGATGGCAATTTTTCATATTATGTAGCTTAATGACGAAGAAATTCTTGATCCACAAGTACCACATTTAAGTGTGATTGGTGCATTAATGTTTCTTGCTAGCCATACACGACTAGATATATCATCTTCTTTAATTTTGTTAGCAATATTTAGTTCATTCGTAACAAGGAGGCACTGGAATGGTGTAAAAAAAAGTTTTGATACCTTCAAGATACTAAAGATATGGGTTTGTATTTTACTAACCAATCTAAATCAAGTTTGGTTTGTTTTGAAGATGCAAGGTATATGTCTGATCCTTATACTGGTCGATCTCAAAATGGATATTTGTTCACACATGGAGGCACTTATATATCATGGCATTCTGTAAAGCAGACAATCACAACTACTTCATCTAACCATGCAGAAATACTAGCAATCCATGAAGTAGCCGAGAATGTGTTTGGTTGGGGAGTGTAATACAACACATTCGTGGATCGTGTGGAATTTTTTTCGAAGACGAGGGACCAACATTCTTACATGAAGACAACGTAACACGTATTGCATAACTTAAGGAATTATATATCAAAGGAGACATAACTAAGCATATTTTACCAAAGTTTTTTTTCACACATGATCTACAAAATAGTGGTGATATTGTCGTCCAACATATTCATTCTAGTGAAAATTTGGTAGACTTGTTTACCAAATCACTCCTGACCTCAACATTTAAGAAATTGGTTCAAGAGATGGTACACATAAACTCAATGAGCTTAACTAATAATCAGCATGGGGAGAAAATATGCACTGCACTCTTTTTCCCTTTGCTATGGTTTTATCCCACTTAGTTTTCCTGGAAAGGTTTTCAACGAGGCAACATCACGAAGCGTGTTTTATCGCATAGATAGTCAAAAGGAAGTGTTATGAATACATGTGACTATCTGTATAATATATGTGACTATCCACATTCAAAACTCTCATAACCACTTATGCTTGTATTAATGATATAGACATGTATATAGTGTCTCTTGTATTTTGTATTTGAATATCTCTAAAATAAGACTTCTACCCTTTTCTCCCATTCTCTTATATCTATTATTAGTAGTTGAGTAAATTATTATTTGAGTCCCTTACGTTTGTCCATTTTAACCAGTTGAGTCCTTATGTTTCAAAACCTCGATTTGCACTATGACTTTTCATTTTTGACTCCATTTGAGTCTAGAGGGCTCACGCCGTCTACCAGCACCGTTAAACGCCCCTCACCTTCTCTCTCCTCTGAGGGTATTTTGGTCCATCCACTGTTTAAGCCTCTAAAAAAACAAAAAAGCAAAACCTAATTATTACTTTCATCACCCAAAATTCACTTTATCTTCAAATTCAGTCACTCTCAAGGTCTTCACTATAACTCCAAGAATCAACGATCAACTGCTTAAACAACATCATATTGAACTATGTTGACTTTAAATTCCAACCATTGATGACGGTTCTAATTCTCTGTACTGCTCGTGACAAAGAGGATCCAGGGTTTGATCCCATGGAAGTTTACGGTATGTTTTCTCCCATACACTCTCAAAGTAATGTTTTTTTATGATTATAACTGTTTTTAACTTTATTGCACCTATTGCTTGTTTATTATAGCTAATGAACCTACCCTCTTTTCACTTGAAATCCACCATGGTGGAGAGTTGGTGAATTTCCCATGAAGGAAGTATAAGAAGGGTATAGTTTCATATGTAGACATGGTAGATCATGATGAGTTTTCAGTCCATGAGGTTGACTCCATGATGCAGTAGATAGGTTATCCAATGGATGAGGTAATGTACTATCATTTTAAGATTCCATGTTAGGACTTGGATATAGGTATAAGAGCTCTTGGTTATGATAAGGATGGCCTGAACATGTTACAATATGTGCACAAGTTAAAGATTATTGAACTTTATATTGGGCATAGGACTACAAGGCTGAACACCTATATCCATTCACCTGACCAGCGGTGCTAAAGTGGTAATTGAGGAGTTAGATGGGAGTGGCCCATCTAATCCTAGTAGAAGACAGTTACAATTTGAGTGGTATGAAGAACATCAAGATGTTAATTTGAACAAGAGGATAAAGGAAATGGAGAATTTAATGTGGAACAAGTTCTAGTGGAACAAGAGAATGAAGAAGTTATTATGGATCAAGGGAATGAAGAAGTTATTGTGGATCAAGGGAATGAAGAAGCTATTCTCGAACAAGTTGTAGTGGAACAAGAGAATGGAGTAGTTATTGTGGAACAAGAGAAAACGGTGGGATCGGCAAGGGCTGTTGCATGGCGTGCATGCGTGGGGACCCGACACGAGTTATATGTTCCGCATGGTTAGAGTTTATTTGTATGGTTCGCACGGGTGTATGGAAATCGGTCCTAGTATGTGTGTGCTCGTGGGGTTAGGGTTGCATGGTCACGTATGTGCATACATGGAAACCTAGGTCCAGGTAAACGAATTTCTAAGCGGGTCAAGGACGACCCGAATCACGTGTACTCGTAGATGGGTTTTTGAGAAGTGGTGATGACGAGCATTTGAGACCGAGCGTTGGAGTTTATTTATTTATACGTTTTTCGATGTACGTTTGGACGTATTCTGATCATGTGATCACGCGTTTGACATGTTTGGATTTCGAGTGTGAATAGAAGGATTTCAGAGCAAGATTTGGACTCAGCGTAACCGGTGAGTTTCTAATATCCTCTTTAAATGTTTTTACCGTTTTAGGGCTATCGTACATACTTGCAAGATTTGTTTTATAACTTAAATGAGTTATGGGTGTTGGTTAAACCTGGTGGGTTTTATGAGCTAAATAATATATAATGGAGCTAAGGGTCTGTGTGTTTATCATAGGATGTGTGGGCTAGATGTTAGTATGATATTAGTGCGTCGTATAATGACCTATTTGGGGTAAGTCCGGGGATGGGTTTACGTGTTGTGTGGGTATGACTAAGAGGTGTTATTATGGGTGCACGTACATGGTATGTGCTTAGGTAACGAGTCATAATAATTGCATGTGTGCTGCTATGTGTTACTTGCTTAATGTTGTGTGTGATTACGTCGTTGTCCTTGTGACTCGGCAAATGATGAGATCCTTCGGGGGGGGGGGGGGTCACCGTGGGTGACAATGCCCTTCCAAGGCAGCGATGAGATCCAGTGGGGAGCTCAGAATATGACGAATATCCCAACGGGGATAACCCTAACGAGGGTAGCTGTGACGAAACCGGTAAAATCCTTCAAAGGTAATTGTTGTGTGCCTTATGTTGATTTAAGCATGCATGTGTTAATTAATGTTCATTGTGTTGAGATGTTATTACTTTGGTGTGAGCTTTAATTTGGTCATTGTGTTAGATCGATAACGTGCTTACAACTGTTGTATCAGTTGACTTGGTGAGTATCTTGGTTAAGGTTTGTTAGGACGGTGTCTAGGGGTCGGTGGTGACAACCGTACTTCGTATTGATACGTGTTCTAGGTTACAAGTTAGGAGGGTAGTAAGTTCGATCCCTGTCGGTGAGACTTACTGGGTTATGGTTATGGGTTGAGTATGGGATTGTTGGATCCTTATGGGAAATGGTAGGTGACGTGGGTTATCGATATGTGAATAAATGACAAACTGTTTTTATAAAGGAATGGAATGTCCTGAGTCGGAAATAACTGATGATTGTTATAAGAAGGTTTTCTGTATATAATGAATTGTTAGAACTCACTCAGCGTAGTTGACTTTGTATATACGTTAGTTTGTTTTCCAGGTGAGTTTACATGATGATGTATCTTGGCTTGGGAGCGGTGTTACTCGGATCGGTGTGCATGCATTCGTAAGGTAAAGTTAAGAACGATAATGATTTTAAAAGAAAATTCTCATTTTGAGTAAGACTTCACCTGTTTTTTTATAAAGAATTAAGTGTTTTCAAAGAAAACCATGTGATGTGAACCAACTATAGGGTGCCCCATTTGAGGACATTACAAGTTGGCCATCGTCTTTGTCTCCCTCGTCGAGCACCATCATCCTGTCATCATCGTTCCCTTCGTCCATGCCACCTTGTACCGCTATCCGGCCACCACCATGCACCACCATCGTCTTCCTCGTCGGGCAAACCCTAGCTGAGCAACATTCCCTAGCCCTCCGTTTCACGCCGCTGTCGTGTGACCATAACCCACACCGTCCTCCGCCAGCCTTTCTCCGCACCATCACTGTCGTCCCAAGGCTGCCGTTGCATGTCTTCCCGCACATCGTTCTTCTGTCGACTACCATGATCTACCTCTCTTTCTCGGTCGTCTTTTACCACCCCACGGCCACCGTCGCACGCCATTACCACCTCACAAGTCTACTCCGGCGTTACCGCCTCCTGCTACATCCGTGACCACTGCCCTTCCGTCCACCATCACCCTCACCACCTTACCGTCCGCTAATAACGAACACCTCAAACCCTAACTAATAATTCGTGCAATTAGGTAGCGTTTGATATGCAGGAATGGGAGGTGGAATGGAATGGACGATTACGAGGGAATGAAAAAAATGGTGTTTGTCTTCAAGCATAATATGGGGATTATTATGCATGTAAAACATGTATAATTTAGGGCATAACATAATACCCCACACTTAAACTTTGTTTGTCTTCAAGCAAACTCATGCATGAACAGACCCATAACTAAAAACTTTACTATAAAAAAGGGAGCTCCAAGTGGTTGGAATCTCCGGGATATCTCATGAGTCGCTTATTCTATTTTTGTGATTTTCTATTTAGGGATGATGGAATTCATGAGAAGCCTACTAGAACTTCAATTATGCATAATCCTTCACCCCTCATAATGTTCACTCAACTCTAGGTTTATATATATATATTTATATGGATACTGTAAGTTAAGTGGAACACTCAAGTTCGAATCGAATTATGCAATGGTCATAAGCTTGTATGCAAATCAAGTCTCCATCAACTAACTAAGTAATATGCATGAATCAAGAGGCCTCTAACGTGGAACATAAAAGGGTTGTAATGTGGCTAAAAAGAAAATAAAGGGTGAAAATGAAAATCTTTTTGGGGTATTTAGGGATGTAAAGGGTTTTAAGGGCTGCAACTAACGTGGAACACACGGCTAAGACTTCATGGCTTAAGATGGAAAATACTAGTGGGTCCCTCTACAGTACTCAGATAACAAGGGTATATCTAATCTAAGGGCTCGTTTATGGTCAGATTGCTAAGACCGATACTTTTTATCATGTTCAACTCTTCCCTTACTGCGTAGTACACATTACTGCCTCTCCGTATGGTTCTTTCGGCGTGTATCCTAATAGAACCTAATTTGATCAGATGCGTATAGTGATATTGGTAATAAGTTTGATTCTTGCTGCATTTTCCATCGTGGCTCCACTTGCCACATTTCACACATTTGCCATATATTTTGGCTCTTCTTTTGGCAGCGCTTTTTGAAAAGCCGCAGAATGGTGGTAGTTGTTCTTGCTTGTGCCACCATTTTCTTACATCACTTGTTGCTTTGAAAACTTTCTCTCGGAGTTCGGGCGGTAATTCAGGCTTTGCGAAATGAATACAAGAAAGTAAATTGGAATCGAAAGAATGCATGTCCAGCTATTTTAGGTCTAACCTGTAAAATACCAACTTCTCTCTATTTTTTTAGACATCAAGACTGCTTTGTCAATAAATCATTTTCCTCAATAATTTTTCCATATCTTCCTTATAGATCGTTCGGTTGTTTCTTCCTAATACATCCACTTTCTTCTATATATTCCAATTACTTGAGTAAAGCAGATCATTTTCAAACTGTCTTAACAGTTGCATATTTGAAATAAAGACATAATATAAACTAATAATCCTCCATCTTGAAGACAGTTAGCCAATAACCGGTGTTTACAAAAGTTGGTTTGGTGATAAATGTGGGTAGTAGAAACGAAAAGGCTAAGGCTCAAAAGGCTATCTACACGGGTATTGTTTTTGGAATTTTGTTTAAGGATAATATATAAAGATAATAAATTCCTAGGTGCCTCAATCATTTACATACAACTACTAGTTCATGGTCTTGATATATATAAGTCACACAAGTTCTAATTATGCAAAAAAATTGATCGAAAAACACTCAGTATACCAAACGAAAGAGCATGCGAAAATAATGATGATAATAATGCTCATGAAAGGCTCAGATTGATCTCACATGAAAATGGATGGGATATGGTTTAGTGAATTGTTATGCATAATATCCATTTGTTTCTACTTGTCATGTTTTCATTTATTCCTTTTAGTTTATTTAAGTGCGAACTCAAAGAGGTTTAGATTTTTAGGGTTTAAAATTTTCAAAAATTTTTAGGGTTTTTAGAAAAATAAGTTTTTGGTTAAAGTAAGGTTTTAGTCAAATGGGTAAAAAATCACGAGTTTAGTTTTACTGCTTTGAGGAAACAAGTTTGTCCTGAATCTCTAATTCCCCACCCCATACTTAAAACTGTGCATTGCCCTCAATGTACAAATGCATGTAATGAAATGCTATGCAGGAATTTAAATGCATGAAGTTTTAAGGGAAAACAAACCGGTACTCCCCTGGTCAATTCGGTGTATAACCTATGGCCAAGGCTTGTTATTGTAGTCAATATTACGCCAAAAACTTCTATTAAATCTCTCACAAATTTGATGTGGTTTGCTGGAGTCCAAGCTTGTAGAGGTGGAGCGAAACTCCTCAAAGAAATAGAAAAACTACTTGGTGATGCTATGCTACTTGACACACAAAGAAAAAATTAAAAACAAAAACGAAAATAACAGGAAGTAGTTAAGCTACTAAGGTCCTAGTATCGAGAAGGCATACCTGGAGGATGAAGTACGAGAAACTTAAACTTGGAAAACCAAACCTGAGGTCCATGTGTTCTGCCGTATGCACCAACTTCTCAATTTATTAATGATCATCGGGTTACCTCCCGGAAGCGCCACGTTTATTTAAGGGTCGTTGGCTGGACCCGTACGTGCTTCATCAGTTGCTTTCATCTAGAGAAACCTCCTCCACTATTTGATCAATCGGCCCTTCGAAATAGCGTTTCACTCGATAACCATTGAATTTGAAGGTTGTTCCGTTTGTTTGTTCAAGTTCTAGTGCTCCATGGGGGAATATTTTCCTGATTGTGTATGGCCCCGTCTATTTAGATCGTAATTTTCTTGGAAATAGTTGTGGCCTTGAGTTGTATAGTAAGACTTTTTCTCCCTCTTGGAATTCTCCGTATCGCAGTTTCTTATCGTGAATCCTCTTTACCATATCCATGTAGATTTTTGATTTCATGTATGCTTGATTTCGAAGTTCTTCCAATTCATGAACTTGTAGGAGACGATGCTCCCCAACACTAGATATATCTAGATTCACGGCCTTAAGTGACTAATATGCTTTGTGCTCTATTTCTATGGGGAGATGACATGCTTTCTCATATACCATTCGGTACGGAGTGGTTCCAATATTTCACGGGCTTCTTTTCCGGCCACACATTGTCTTACTATCTAATCTGTACAGACATGGAACAGATATGGATCTTCCTAGAAGTAGTGTTTGATATCTGTAAAGAATTTCTTTCTTTCTTGAAACGTCATTCCCTTCACTAGCGCTCCACTTTCTAAAAAGTTCGCAATGTCCGCAAACCATGGGTGTTCATCTACGTCTTGTATGTGTAGTATGTCTTCATGGGGGAAGCTATCATTGATGGTAAGTTCTTGTGTCTCCTTAGTACTTTCAAGACGGGATAGGTGGTCTGCTGCGAAATTTTCTGCTCCTTTCTTGTCTTTTATTTCAATGTCAAACTCTTGTAACATGAGAATCCATCTGATTAATCTGGGCTTAGCATCTTGTTTGTTAAAAAGGTGTCTTAGGGTAGCATGGTCAGTGTAGACAATAGTTTTTGAGAGAACTAGGTAAGAACGGAATTTGTCAAAGGCAAAAGCCACATCAAGTAATTCTTTCTCAGTAGTGGTGTAATTTTCTTGAGCCTCGTTTAGGGTTTTACTTGCGTAGTAAATTGGATGGAAATGTTTTTCCTTTCGTTGACCTATAACTGCTCCTACTGCGTAGTCACTTGCATCACACATGAGTTCGAATGGTTTTGTCCAGTCAGGTTCCATCATGATAGGCACATCAACGAGTTTTCTTTTCAGGAAATCAAATGCTTTTAAGCAATCATCAGAGAATAAGAAGGGACGATCCTTCTCAAACAATTGTGTTAGCGGTCTTGCTATAGATGAGAAATCTTTTACGAATCTTGGGTTGAACCCTGCGTGACCAAGGAAACTTCTAATTCCTTTGACTGAATTTGGAGGTGGGAGCATAGATATAGTTTCCATTTTGGCCTTGTCGACTTCAATGCCGCTTTTTGAGATCTTGTGTCCTAATACTATTCCTTCCTGAACCATAAAGTGGCATTTCTCCCAATTTAGTGCTAGGTTTGATTCTTCACACCTTGCTAACATTTTTTCTAAGTTTTTCAGGCAATGATCGAAAGAGGTTCCAAAAACTGAAAAATCATCCATGAAGGCTTCCGTGGACTCCTCAATCATGTCATGGAATATGGCGATCATGCATCGTTGGAATGTAGCAGGTGCATTGCAAAGCCTAAATGGCATACGCCTATAGGCAAAGGTGCCATATGGGCAAGTAAACGTGGTTTTCTCTTGGTCTTCAGGAGTGATGGGATTTGAATGTATCCTGAGAATCCATCGAGAAAACAATAGAACATATTTCCCGATAGTCGTTCCAACATTTGATCTATGAAGGGTAGTGGAAAATGATCTTTTCGGGTGGCTTCATTTAACTTACGATAATCAATACATACCCGCCATCCAGTAACCATGTGGGTCGGTATTAATTCAATCTTCTCGTTTGTGATTACAGTCATGCCTCCCTTTTTTGGTACAACTTGAACGGGACTGACCCATGCAGAGTATGAAATAGGGTAGATTACTCATGCGTCCAGTAGTTTAATAACTTCGTTTTTCACCACTTCCTGCATTTTAGGGTTCAGCCATCTTTGGTGTTGTACAATTGGTTGTAGTTGTCCTCCATGAGTCTCTTATGAGTGCAGAACGAGGGGCTAATCCGTTGAAGGTCCATTAACTTCCATGCCATAGCCTTCTTATGACTTTTGAGCACTTCTAGTAGTTTATCCTTTTCTACTTCCTTTAGATTGGTCGAGATGATGACTGGAAGCTTAGACTCTTCATCTAAAAATGCATATGTCATTTTCAGCCCAAGTGTAGGTGGTTCTTCTATGGAGGGTTTTGTTTTCTCATTTTCAGCTCGATCCTCTAGCTCCTCAATGTGCCTTGTCTCATTGTCATGATTGGTGTGTTTTTATCATGAACCCCTCACATACTAGGTATTCATCTTGGTTTTCAGCTTGCCATCTTCTTTTTCTTTGCCCAAGACGTCATGTATGTAATATCCCACAATGTAATCGAAATCGTTGAAAAGAAAAACGAGGTCGTCATGACTGCTTGGCCTTTGCATAGCTCTCTTTAGGTCAAAGGTGATTCTTTCTTGATGGATGCTTAGTGCTAGTCTCCCTACCCAAACGTCAATAAAAGCGAGGGCAGTACTGAGAAATTGTCTTCCTAATATAAAAGGGATGCTTGTTTCTCCTTTAACATCAACCACCACAAAATCCACGGGAAAAATGAAATCGTTAATCTTTATCAGCACATCTTCAGCTATTCCCCTTGGATAACAAATTGTTCTATTGGTTAGGCATAGCTCTAGTTTGGTAGGTTAGAGTTTCTTGAGGTTCATTTGATCAAAGACAGCTCACGGCAGAATGTTTACACTGATATGTAGATCAGCGATATCATTCCCTTGGACCGACTCGCTGATAAGACATGCAATTATGAATTGGTTGGGAGGTTTTCTTCCTTTGATGATAGCCGAGCATTACTTTTTTAGAGAAATCTGAGGTTACTCTTTCATTTTTTTCTCTGTTTGTCAGCATGTTGATGTGTTGCAAAACACATGTCTTTTATCCTAGTGTATTTGTGCATTTTAGATAAGTTTTGTATTCATTTTGAGTCGTTTTTAGTTCGTATTGAGTCTATGTTATGTTTGCACATGCTCATGAGAAATAAGAAGCTTTATCATGAAGAAATCGAGCACGAGAAGAAGCCCAAGAGAAAGATGAAGAAAAGTTGGAAATTTAGGCATTCGCGGTACGCGAAGAGGAAGAGCTAGAGCCTCGCTGTACGCGACGGACTCCAGAATTGGACCCGGCTGTTTTGTCCTTCGCGGTATGCGAAGGACCTTGTTACTTGTCTCGCGGTACGCGAGGGGCATGAAATCCCTGAGAAAACCCTAAAATCAAAATTTAATGAATTTGATAGCCATTTTTGGAGGGAGTTCGATTACCGGCCGTCTAAGGAGAGTCTTAGGGCGATTTTTGGAGTAGAGAAGTGATTGGAAGCCAAATCTTGGAGCTTTAGACGTCGTATTAATTGGATACTAATCATTCGGTATTGGTTATTGATGATTTTTTGTTTGATTAATGTGATTGATACTATGTTTCTTAGTTTTGCTACTGATTTGATGAGTTTGACCATGGTTGTTGGCTAGACTTGTTAGCTACCTAGGTTTACGATGATTGTTTGATAAATTTTGAATTTTTATCGGTTTTTGGTTTCAATTGATGGATTAACTTTATAGTGAAGATATTGTTCAATTGATATGATGTATTTGCAAGCTTACTTCTGATTTAGTATTGATTATTATCCCGCATGTGTCTTGTTGAATGCCTTTCAGTTATAGACGCATGTTTAGGTTACTTGCTTTATGTTTGTGACTGTTTATGGTGTTGCTACACGTAGGGATCCATAGGGGTATTAGTTGGTATTTTATTAGATTGAGTGTTCTTCCTGTCTCGATAACTGAAAGGTGAAAGGTAGTCAGTTAGTCTTCTGTATTAGGTGTCTGGTTGTAAACGCTCTGAGAGGAGGTTTCCCCTAGGTTCTTAGTATTTGTTGCTAATCCGTGTCATATCATTTTTTTCTGAGATAACCCCTTGCATCTTTGATGTACTGTGACAGTGAGACTGGGAGGTGATCTGTCTGTAGGGTACTTTACTGTCGTTGGAGAGACTGAAAGGTAATCCAACATCTGGTGAGCGTTCTACATCCTTAGAGTTTTCTTCTGGTGACACCCTGAGATTGATTAGGGATCCCCTAGGTTGTCTAGGTTTTTTTATCCTTAGAACCCAAGTTCCATCATAGTTACCATAACCGAGAGAAATCTGAGTTTTACATGTAGGATTCGTAACCTAGGTAGTGCTTTTCTCATTCTTAATATCTTCCGAGTATTCTGTTTTGATAGTTAGTTTCGTAAGAGAGTTTAATTAGATAATCTTAGTTCGTAGAAATCCCCCAACCATTTATTTAAGTTCTAGTCAGAGTCTAGTTTAGTTATTCATAGTGTCTCTAGGGTTCGATATCCGATTTACCGTTAAGCTTAGCAACATTTGATAGGTACACTTGCCTGTCAGTGTGGTCTAGTTCATAGGTTTTCCAGAGTATTACTAGAGTGTCTAGGTTAGGTTTTCGTTTAGTTTTCGTAGACCGTCTCGACGACGTCACATGTCCTTGAGAAATTTGGAATGAGCTGGCATCTTGTAAAGTAGATTTAGTTGAATTTGGTGAAGCAGAGATTGAAACCTTTTGTATTGTTTTTCCAATCTTTGTGGTCCTAAGATTTCTTCAATGTCTCCTTGTGATATATCAGCAATAGTGACATTGTCCTCGTGGGTATCATTGGTGCTTTGTACGGGTATCATGGTTACTACCTAGAGATCACGCTCCCTTGATGCTTGATCGTTTTCGATGCTCTGTGGATGATCCAAGATTTCTAAGTGATCTTCATGTGGTTCAGTGGCGTAGAGTTTAATAATTTGGCTTTTATTTTCCTCAAAATTGCGGAACAACTTGTCTGGTTTCCAAGGATCTAGGTCTGAGAATGATAATCAGATTTTAACGATGGGGGTGGTTGTGGAGGAAGATTTTCAAACGGTGAAGGGTGAAGGTACACGTCATGATCCATGGACCGCCATACGGAATGGTAACACTCCTCAGTGTAGTGTGATCCCCCACAGAACTCACCATGAATCTGTGCAGTATCCTTCAGATTCAAAAAATTCTTCGTTGGTAAAATCGTAACTGTATGAATCCATGAGAATAATTTGCAAAATGTAAAGTTAAAAGGCTGATCCTATAACTCGATTTTTTCTTGAAATCACCGTGTCCCAGGCAGCGGCTCCAAAAACTTGATGTGCGTGTTTTAGTATATATAAAAATATATATTTGTTTTAGAAATGGTGTCACGAGATCGGGTTTTAAATTTATAAAATGATAAATACTCAAACTAAACACATACAATAGGCAAGTGTACCTATCGCAGCGTAATATAGTTTAGGCAACAACCAAGTATCAAACTAATGGACACAGTCGAGTTCCAATACTCAACTTTTGTTATCGTTTAGCCGGTTTGATTAGTGAGTGAGTTTTGTGTGCTTGTGAAACAGAAAAGTAAATAACAGAAAAGTAAATTACAGTAAAGTAATTGATAGAAAAGTAAAAATGTGCGTAAAATGTGTAATAGAAATGTAAATAGCAGAATAGTAAATTGCAAGAAAGTAAATATCTCAAAGATGATCAGGTCATGAAGAGTATTGTTTTGGGCTTCGAATCCGCTTGGTATATGATAATGTTAAGTTGACTAATCAAGTGGTATGACTAATACAAATGTGTGAATGGCACACCACTAGAGCCTCATTGTCACAACATTTGGTTCACGGATTATAATCTTTAATAACAAAATGGTAGTGATTCCCACTAGGGACAACGTTACCCTAACTCTTTGAATACTATCTCCAAGTTGGTTTAAGGCATCAAACTTAAATGCTTAAGTATTATTAGTAAAAGAGTGATTAGACTTTGTTCACCGGGAGGCGGTGCAACAATGGGACCATGTATAAAGACGTACCGTTCCCAACGTGAGTTCACCAATTATTGGTCTCATAACAAGTTCGTATAAAGAAGTACGACCTTATTAGTATTAACCAAGCCTTGGCTTATCAAAATCTTCTTGTATAAAGACGTACAAGTTTCAAGAGAAGTTTGATTAAAAAGGTTTTACGGTCTTACGCTTTAAAATCAAGAACACTCACAAGTGTAAAGACAAGTTTAGAAAATAATAAAAAGCCCACCTGGAAGATGGTTTTAAGGGAGAATAATTAAAGAAATAAACATACCACTAGATTAATACGTTAAACATTAACATACACCAAACTTCATCTTCACCCAAGCAATACAAAGAGTTTAGCCACGAATGGCCATACTAACTAGCGTAACGCTGAGTTTCATAGGTTCCCCTATTACGGACAATGAGGAGGAGCCTCTCTACTCTCTAATCTAAACTACATAAACGGACACTTCTTGAGATGTGATAATGTATCTTGAGGTGTGTAAAGATGTGTGGAATGAAGAACTCAAGCCATCTATTTATAGGCCTCAAAATGAAAAATGCACGGCCATGCATTGGTTTGCTCAGGCGTGCAAACACCTCGGGAATCAAACATGGTACACAGGACAGTGTACTAGAGCCTAGGGGAGCAAAGAGGCCTTTGCACGGCCATGCAATGGGATGCTCAGCCGTGCATCCCTCCTCGGCTTCTCAGTTTCGTCTTTTAGCTGCTGGTTGACTTGTTGTTGATCTTGGTTGACTTCTTGGGGGTCAAAGCTCGGGAATGATCTTCCAAAAGGCTTGATTTCTTGGTTTTTTGACTGGTTTTAGCTTTGATTATCTCGGGACACCGAATAACCCGCAATTATGAAATATTAACGTTTTAAGTATCAATTGCAAGGTTATTATTCAACTAGTACCATAATATGGGGATTATTATGCATGCAAAACATGTATAATTTAGGGCATATCACTAAACTTAAACCGAAAATGGGAAGAAAGTAAACGAATGCCACCACGAGTAACCGCGGGCCAAGAGGTACATTTTTTCGAGTAGGTTTAATCGTTAGAGTATTATGTGTGGGGTGTTACATTGCGTGAAGTTGTTTAGTGTGAGTATGTGGATTGGTGACTCCGTGTGTAATTATGTTTTGCAAGCACCCATTGTAGAATGGTATTACGTGTAACTGTGTGGTAGTTATTACATTGTGATTGTGTTGATTGTGTGGGATGCATGGGCATTCATTGTGTGGAAGGTAGAAAGCTAGTGTGAGTATGATTGGGAACGTTTAGAATTAAAGTAGCGACGTGGATAACCGATCACCGTGATTCGGCGGTCTATTGTTACTCTTATATTCTAAATTTGTTTCCTATAATGATCACATAAATGTTCTATATTGTGTAGGATTATATGGCTAAGATGAAGCATACGAGATCATTCAGACAGGGAGCTCTTGCTAGGAGGAATGCAGACCGACAGGTCAAGCCAATGGCTGCTGTAGATGGAACTGACAGTGAGATGTGGGTAGTGTTGGTGCTTCCCGCGCCGAGTGTGACTAGAGCTTCGGTTGGCGACATGTCACGTGGTGCTATGATTGAAAAGACTGGATCAAAAAGGAGGGCGGTGTCAGCAGTAGGTGACTTCCTTTTAGGATGTGGACCTGCATGGTTGAGAGATCAACCCCTTGCAGCAGCTAAGAGAGCTCTGTTTCAGGAACACCTAATGAATGAACCGGGAAGTGGTGGGGAGGAACCAGAGGAGGACACGCCAGATGCACCCTAATGTGATCTAGCGGTGATTTTGCTGGCATTGTTTGGGGCGCTCGATTGTTCGATGATTAGTTGTTGTGGCAATAGCCACGAGAGATTTTGGTGATTTGACGTTTTGACTGTTTAGACGATTATGTTATGAGATTCTTACTTCAGTTTTTGATTGTTTGATCATTGGATTGATTTTGAGTTTTACGACATGAGGATTTGAACATAATTAATGATAATTGTGTTTGTGGTGGTGTATAATTTTGTTTACAATTGTTGATTATGTGTGATAATGTGAGTTTATGTGATTACATTTTGAATGTCGTGAAATCATAAGGTGATCCCTAGTATAATATGAGAGCTTGGTTGAGTAGATCGTATAGGTAGACTCTTATAGACATGAATTTCAATTTGTCTGTGTCAACGGTCTTAAGATAGTGTCACCTATGTGCTAATGTCTAGGCAGTGGCGGATACATGATTTTTAATCAGCGGGTACCAAAAATAGGTCATGTTAGGACAAGTTAGATCACAACAGGTCGGGTAAATAAATTACATTAAATTGAAGTGATTTCAAGACCACCGATTTCAATGAATGTTTTAAAAACCGGACCGTTGAACCATACTTTAGAAACACTTGATGTTAATATTTAATTTAAAAATATTTTAAGTACAAAAAACATAAAAGGTATAACAATATTAATAAAATACCATTTGTAGAAATAAATATTTTATAGCAATAAGAAAAAAAATATATAGATATTAAAATAATTAAAGACTAAACAATAAATACTAAATAAAAAGTAAAAGTTTAGCCGTTCTAAAAATATATACTATATAATAAATAAAGGTTTTTCATGCCACGTGTCACCTCTACATTCATTCTTATCATTTTTTTTTCCGCCTCTCTCTTATTAAATACACTTCTATCTTTTAATAATAATATGTTTTTAAATAAATACTAATCTATATATTATATTAATAAAAAAATCTCCTGACATATTTTGACGAGTGTTTGTGTTAACAAATTATATTGTATTCTACGGGTTTGTTCAACCCGTGTATAACACGAGTTTTTAAAAAATAAAATATTTATTACTTAATATATAATATTATATTTATTCAAACCGTGTAATACACGATATTTTAACCTAGTAATTAAATAAAATCAACCCAACCATTTTAATTTTGTTTTATTTTCGTACATATAATAAAACATATATAAAGTTAATAAAATAAGTAAACTAAAAGCTTTACAAAATATATAGATTTACAAAATAAATAAATAATAATAATAACTTTACAAAATAAATAAGTTTATTTCATTTATTATAAAACAAGTAAACTAATTGAAAATAAAGTTGTCGTAACATAAAATAAAACATACAAAATTAATAAAAACACTTTAAGATAATAAAAAATAATATAATAATTAAACAATTTATTTAAATTTAATGGAATAAGGTGACACTTGCTTGTGTCAGTCACTTACTAATGTTATTGACATTCTTTTTTTATTATTTTAATTATTTTCAGACTTTTACTATCTATTTATTTAATAAATCATTTTTTTTATTTTCTTCTCAAGCAAATCTTCTTTTTTGCATGGGTAGCAGTAATCTAGAAAACCTTCATTTTTTGTTTCTTTCTTCTCCCTTCCCTCTTTCTTTTAAGGTGTCTGCTAATAAAATGTATGAATGTCTATACCTTTTTGGTTAAGTTTTTACAAAAAAAATACACCAATGGAGATTATTTTAGGGGATGCCTTCCCACCCCCAAGCCTCTATTGAATCCGCCCCTGTGTCTAGGTGATGTCCTAAGTGCAGCGGGTGTATTGCACTTTGTGTGAATATGCAGGACGGGGTCCTGCATGAGGAAATGGTTATACATCTTATCTACGTATGAATGTTTAAGATGATGCCTAGTGTGTGGCATCTGTGTTTTCAACCGTGGGACGGTGTTTTGTGTCAAGTCTGAGTACGTGGTGACGCGTGGCGGGAGCCACCGTTGTGAGGAGTAGGGATTGGGTTCAGAAGGTTGTGTATCTACTAATGACGTGGTCATGACGTATGTACGTAGATTTACTCAGGTCTAGCAAATTATGTGTGTACAGGGTGCGAGTCGGGAACTTGGGTTACTATATATCTATATATAAATTGAACATAGTAGGTTTTGTTATTATGAACTGACGTTAAGTGTCCTTTTGATACACGAATAGTCGTGAGTAGGACGCGTAGTGTGTGCTCGCGTAGAGTACTTATTTCTTGATGTTTTCTCGACGTTTGATGTAGTGGTTTGACGCTTTCTAGACGATCGACAAGGTTCTCTTATGAGATTCCTATACTTATATCTCGGAACTTCAGAGCGCGAATCCAATGGACGAAAATTTGGGAGTATGATGCAGAACGCGTTTTCATGAACGTTTGATCGGTAGATATTTGTGGTGTAACCAGATTTACGATGCTCGAGACTTCAGCGCAGAGTGATGATGTGATATGATAGCCTTGGAGTATGCATTACGTATGAAGGATTTGGTCAAAGTGTGTTGACAAAAGAGCGGTGACGTTCTTTCAGAACAAGACGATGGATAGCTGAGGCTTATGTTAGAATGGAATTTATGTTCGCACCTGATGAATGAGATGCGGGTGGGGATCTAGTGGTGATGATAGAGCAATGATAAGGAAAGTGAAATGAAGGGAGGACAAGTGCAGGATTTCACATGAGTCTTTGGAAAGGAAATGCCTACGCAGGTAAACATATGACTAGTTTGAGGCAGGCTCCTGTGGAGCATCGGTTAAAGCAAATGGTTGGCTGTTGAAACAACGTGACGATGGTAGGTGAAATTTTGAGAAACATCGGGAGCTGATGATAATAACTCTAGTCTTGAGTAATAGTTGCTTGGTTAAGGGCACGTTGGACGCAAGATATTGAAGTAAAGAGATACTTTGGTAGGGGAATTTTATAGAGATCAGTGCAGCTTGCACAAGCTCCTGGAGATCATCGGAGAAGGATAAGGGAGTGCCTTTATGAGTAAGGCAGTAGTGCCTAAGCTTTGGGAAATCATCGCAGGATGGCGATTAGGGTATAAGACGAATGATCCTATTCTAAAAGGCAAGAAGCCTTATCTAGGGAGATGACCGTCAGAGTGACGAGATCATCAAGACTATACAAGGAATGACGGAAAAGGTGGCCGTGAGCAAAATAGGAAAATGTGATAAGTGAGCAGGTAATTGACGGTGTTGTGCCGTCTGAGTAAAGGTGGGAAGGACGAGTAATGAGGAAATGTGTTGGTGAAACCTACAAGCCCCAAAGTTGAAAGCGGGCAACGAAGGAGACTTCTTTGAACACCAAGGATGGTGGACGAATTGCAAATCAAAGTAATAGAGTCGATAAGGGTGAAGGTGAATGCTTGACACCAAATGGTTTTGGAACACTGGTGAGAATAGAAAGATGAGTTGTGTTGGTCCGTTCCGACAAAGGATTCGAGGACGAATCCCTTTTTACGAGCGGTAGACTTGTAACATCCCGAAAATCCACTTATTAAGGGTTCGGGTTAACAGGTGACCCAAATACCTAGTAAACAACGGTTAACAACGATTTTCACGTAAAGTGTAGTTCAACGGAATTAGGGGACCCGGTTAGCCGTTTATTTCATAGTTCGAGATGGAAACGAGTTAGACGAAATAGGAAGGACAAGAAATGAAATATTGGAAGGTTTAAATACCAACTAAAAGGAACCCTAGGCCATTCGGCCTAGGTGTGTATCGCGACGGCCAAGAGAGCAAGCCGAGGAGGGGGGAAACCGGAGACGGAAAGGAAGAAGACAATGGCGGTGGAGCGGTCCGACGTACACGACTCCCACCACGCGTACGGTAACAACGTTTTACGTTTGTTTGCTAGTTTTAAATCGTTAATTGCACAAATTATTAGTTGGGGTTTGAGGTGTTCGTTATTGGCGGACGGTAAGGTGGTGAGGGTGATGGTGGATGGCAGGGCAGTGGTCACGGTGTTGGACATTAGATGTCCGATCATCATTAATAGCAATGTTGCTATCGAGGTAAGATCCAAAGAGTTACACTTTCGGCAGAGAACAAATTATATCGTTTAATTGTTAAACGTTATTACACGAAACAAGAATTTAGAATTCGGTGGATTAAATATCTTAAGAGATGTTTATTGGTTGTTGATGTATTTAATTATTGAGAATAATTAAATCAACGAAAGACGGAATGTGGTGTTATGTATATATTAGTGCAATATATATTAACAGGTTTTTATATTTAATAGTTAAATATAAAACCAGTTCGTTTTACGCAAGATAGTTTATTAATTAGAGTAATTATAAACTATAAGGACTAGAACTGATTAAACGTTAATCAGTTGGTAATTAAAGGTTAATTATTTAGGGTTTAAATGGTAATATGATTTACTATAAATATATCATTAAGATGAAACCCTAAAACTAGTTCTAGCCACCAAGGAGTTTGCGCAAGAAGGAGGAGCCCCCCCCCCCCCCCCCCCCGCGTCGTCCGTGACCAACCAGCCACTCCATCGCTGCCGTGACCAGCTATCACCGGCCACCACTCGTCGCCGCCATCCCTGCCGTACACCACCGCTGTGTTCCCTTGTTTTCTCGCGAGCCGAACCGGAAGGAAGGGAGAGAACCAAGTTCTCGTTTAAAGTGTTTTCGTGTGACGAGTTCAGTTAAAGTCATCTAGCGTGACGTTCTTTGTACCCGAGTGTTACAAACCGGTTATTCGTCAAAGGTATAAACCCTAAACATGTGTTTTATTTATTTAATATTATTGTCTAAACGTATGTAATCGGATCACTGTCGGACAAAAGATCGGATCTTTATTATCGTGTGCCATTGTTTACGCTTTCGCAATTGTAAATCTGTTTTTATAAAATATTGTTTTCAATGTTAAAACCGGTGCACGATATCCCAACAGTGGTATCAGAGCCACCTCTACGCGCGTTTAGACATAACTATTTATTTTTCGATCTCCGTTTTATTTGTTAACACTTTTGGTTAACAAAAGATCGAGTCTTTATCGTTTTGGGTCTGATTGTGTTTGATACATCGAGCTCTAGTGACCCATGGTTTTTGCTTGTCATGGTTGTTTTTATATTCTTTGTATTTGTATTTTTTATTTTTTGGTTATTTGGAACCCGGATGTAATAGTTAGGTTTCTTTTATTTATTTATTTTTAATGTAAAATTATAAAAGTTGTAAACCTAACGAGACGAAGAATTGAAGACAGAAGATTGACAAGGACAGGATTTGAAGATAAAGATCTTGGACTAAGTGGGAGGCGACAAGTTTATATTTTTTTGTTGTCCCTTAGACCGGTTCGGTTACTCGTTTGATGGCTCGAACGAAACCGAACAAACTTACTAGTGGTTGGATGGTTGTTTTATATTTTTGTGGTTGCTACTATTATTTAGGATAATAATTTAACTGCAACTATTTTTATAAAACATTTAACACAATCTTATAAAACGACGAGAATATTAAAAGGTTTAAAATTTCTAGGAAAGGTAATTAAATAAAAGTAGTTTTTATTTAAAAGATTAAAACGGGTTTTTAAATTTAATTGTTTTATTTAAAAACATATTTAAAATTAATTAAAGGTTAATTAGTTTAAAATTAAGTTCGCGACTAATGACCAATTTAGTTTATAAATAAGGTATTTAAAATTGGACCGTGTCGAGTGTTGAAAGCGTTTCACGAACTTATATAGTAAAATTGGTTTACTAAAATTTGTACGACTTGTTTCATGCTACCCGTCGTCCAAAATGTTTTTGACCCTTAACCGGTAAATTAAAACATTAAAGAAATCCCAATTTAAAATCGATATTTCTGCGCCACCCTAAATTGTGACACTTCAACTAATTTATCCGAAACGTCGGTGTTAGTGAATTACCCTACATCCGGCGCCACGGTTTTGGTTAAAGATAGGACTACCTTTCCTAAGTCACTTAGCCGGCACTACAGTCACAATTAAAGGACAAATATCACTTAATTCGTTTAAGCGGGCGTAGTTGAGGGAAACGTATCCAAAGCTTGACCTTGCTCGTCATGCCCCTCAAACCGAGAATTGTGTAGTCGACACAATTGGTATTCTCATACCTACCTATCTAGCTATGCCAGTGAAGAGTGCTCAACCATTCACTGAGTCATGGTGAACCGGAATCTCATTCCTAAATATATATTTTTGCCATTGGGTCATTAATTTAATTAGGAAGTTCAAGCATGAAAGTACCAAACTTTATTTGAATTTTATAGATGTCTTCATCTGGTGATTTGGTTATTCTAGAACGTCTTAACAACATCCTAAACGTTAAACTCGATGGAACAAATTTCTTGACCTGGCACTACAATCTGAAGAACGTCCTCAGATACAATAAGAAATTACATGTTCTTAAGTACCCCTTACCTAAGCAGCCACATGAGGATGCTAGCGAGTTTATTCTAAATGCCTGGAACAAACTTAGGGATGATACACATGCTATATCAGACCTTATGCTGGCATCTGTGAGCCCTGGGATTCGAGCTTCAATCCAGCGCTTGACTGCTTATGATATAATCGGTAACTTGAAGGAGAGATACCATCAAGATTACAACATGGATCCTTTTCACTCTTTAATGTCACACATTAGAGACGTTGCCTTGAAGAATCCAGAACGTGTTGTGGTCATGAGGAAGAAAGTTTCAGACATCGAGAAAGCATGCATTCCCATAGATGTTCGCTTGATCACAGATATTACTGTTGATAATGCATTTGAAGACTGTAAATGGGAAGGGCATCTACATAGACGTTATGACTATGTTTGGGATTTCATTTCTCGGTATGCCGAGTGGGTGCCCGATGATGCTTTAAAGATGTCATGCTTCATTGATCAGCTTGAAAGAATAGGGATTTATCCCAATGACAACATCTTGAAAGCTATGATTGATGATGAACTTCACTTATGTTTCACAAGTAAAAGGGTACCGGTAGAGATTGTCGAAACCGGGGATAAGGGCAAAGCTATTGGTGAGACCAAGGCTAATATCTTTAAACCGAAGTGTCGTGTAAGATAGATGTTCGAAGCTGCTGAAGCTAGAGGATGCTTATATGCATATACTCATGGTATCTAGGCAACTTTTCTGTTGTTTCTTTATCACTTAAAAGCTAGTCTTTTAACATATGCGAACTTGTTTTTTGCAGAGATGAAAGAAAAGAAGGAAAGGAAGAAGAAAAGAAAGACGGAAAAAGCTTGAAGATTGTTTCAAATTGTTGATTACACCATGTGATGATGTTATTTTATTTTTTTTAGAACAAATTTAAATTCCGGATTTGCTTTCTTTTGAATATTGCTTGATTATTTTAAGTATGACTTATTTAAATCTTTTATGCATTATGATTGTTGTCTGATTATGAATTATGAATTCAATACCAATCTATTTTAACATGAAATATTAAAGACATGTGAGACATGTTATTCAGGTCTAATAGATATTACATAAGATCAGATCTAATAGATACCGTGAAACAAATTAATTGAGTCTTGTAAAAGGTATATATAAGATATATTATTTACATATGACTTTATAAGATTTCTCTGGAAACGGTCTTATGAGATAAGATATAAAAGAAGCGATAAAAATCACTACTTCAAGACTAAAGTAGTTAGTCACGTGAAAACAGCTACCCAAAATTGACACAATCTAAATCACTAGCCTTGAGCCGTAAGGTTCATGCAGAACAGGTATGACAATTTATATGTGATATGAATATGTAGAAAGAGTCCTATGAACAAATAAGGATAGGATGTTATGAACCCCTATACGAAATAGTTTCGTCTGCTGCCTTAATAAATACTTCAAACTTATGAATAAGATTGAAACTGTTCATAACCATGATATACCTGATTCTTGAACAAGAAACAAGTGTTGTTTAAAGTTCTGAATAAATGGTATTATTCAATTGCATAAACACAAAGTTCATATATACACACAAAGATGAGATCTTTTAATAATATATGAAAGTTTATCGTAAGCGAAAGATGGGATCTTTTACAATAGACATTTGTGATCATGTGATGAAAGACTGAGATTCTTTAGTAAAATCACTTGGTGATGATCCAGACATACAATCCATATTATGACAAATAAAGATTTTATCAGACTACACATGAATAAGATTCATCAAGATGTAGAAGTTGTTTTGGAAACAACAAATGGATCGTTCATACTAGAAGCCCGACATATTATCAAAAGTTGATAACATATTATCAAAGGTTGATAAAATTGGAAATGCATTCCAAGTTTCCTTAAGAGGAAACACATTACAAATTTTGAACAGTTGAACGAACTAATCAAATTGAACATGTATTATGAATACTACAATGTTCTTGTAATAAAGTAGCTTCAAGTGGAGTATAAATGTTTGAATATGTCTAAGACTGTTGAATCATTAAATTGATGAGATCAAATCGAAGAAGATTCAATATGATAGATGCAAATGCCAGTGGGAGTAAGTACCTACAATAATAAGAACGTGTAAGAGACACATTGGCACACCCCGTCAGAGGCGGAAACGCGTCAAATATTTAGTTCATAGTACAAGGTATAAAGACAATTGCTAAAGCATCACACAATTTATTAATTTCATATTTAAAATTCAACACTTGTTTCAATACACAAACAAACGACTAAAATGAAAACATTATTCAAATTTATTTGCTAAGTCCTTGAGCAATCATATATGATCCTTCACTTCCTAGTTATCAATTCCTGAAATATGTAAAGTAAAATGGGTCAACATAAAGTTGGTGAGAAACATAGGTTTTATAAGTTATTGAAATAAGTTAGCATGAAAAGATATACAAATTCAATACAAGTTCAATCAAATGTGCAAAAATATTAACACAAAATTTATTGCAATCAACCCTTAATGTTATATGCATCCACAATCCCAAAGATTGTGCCGTTGAAATGTTATTGCATCCACAATCTCAAAGATTGTGCCGTTGTTATATCGGTTTCCCCTATATGGTCATACTAGTACTACCTTAGGCTTGAAAACAAGTTAATGATTGCAACGTTATCATTTAGTGTTCAAATATCAAGCACATAATTGAAATTACTTGTTTAAGAATTTTTGTTTTGATAAAAAGTTTGAGTTATCAAACATATGTACATGTTTCACCCCAAAAGTAAAAGAAAAAAGGGGGCTATGAATCTCACCTTGATATTGAGTCTTAAACTTGAACTAGAACGGAAAAACGGGCAAACCGGTTTAACGACACCCTAAATAAATAAGATATATAGTTTAGAATAGGGAAATGATTAAAGGATTAGGGATGGAATGATTTGGCAATTTAGAATTTTGGAACGAACGAACAAGGAAATTAAAGATACGAACTTTATTTTTACCACACTAAATAAGTTATAAATCGGATGACGTTTTATAAATTTTATTTATAATAGTAAACTCGGTGACAACAAATAACAGTATTTGCAAATGTATTAATATAAAATATATTAATGTAATACTTATATAATTGAAACAATGTCCAAAAGTGACGTTTTAAACGCTTAGGTTAGTAGTATGTTTATAACCCTTTTAATAAAATTCATAACATTAAAGGACGACTAAATATTTATTATTATTATTTTTTTAAAACAGGTTTATAGCTAAATTATATAAAAAGAACATATATTAGTGTGTTGGTGAAAAAAAAAAGTGCAGAGGGCTGCTGCAGGGATTGAACGCGTGACCTCTCTGCTTAAAGTTCCGAAAATCAAATAGTAGAACTCGAATGAGCCTGAGTCATCTTCCCCAAAACTTAACTCAGATTAAAAACCCTAATCCCAAATCAGATTTGCAACCTCAAAATCAGGCTTTCACGGGTATTGTTTACGATCAGAATTTTGGGGCTATTGTTTAGAAGATCAAAAAGAGTAGAAAGATGGTTAACGTACCTGGAATCAAAACTTGAATCGATGCCGGAGTTCCACGGCGGCGGTAAAATTCAATACAGAGGAGGGGGCTGGTTTGAGTGAGCGAAAAGGATTACAGAGAGAGGTGTGCTCGAAACGAACGAATTCGTTTGCTATATACAGAGTTTATACGTGTTTTATAAACATGGAAAATCCGTGATTTGGGGGCGACGATAAATGCCCGAATTGAAAGGATTTGAGAGCTTTAAACGCGTTCATGAATCTGCGGTTTGCGATTACGAGTAAATTAGTAAAAGATTTACTAATTAGTAAAGGATTAAAGCTTCATTGTTGTTTCCGTTTGTTGCAGGCGAAAAGAATGCGATGGATGTTTCAATTTTGACTTTCCAAGTCAAATATAGTAAATTTTCTAATTAAAAAATCATTTTCTTTTATAATTTGAACGGCAGTAACATACTCCATGAATCAAAATCTATTTTTCTTTTATTTATTTATTTTTTTTAAACTTCTTTAATCATTTATCATTATCTCTAATACTATTATCATATACATCATTAATATTAAAATATAGCTATCATTTTAACACCAACTTATAAAGAAACATTTTACCTTTAAAAATATCATAAACTATAATTAGTAATAACATAAATTTAATTATTTTTATTTGCTTTAAAAATTTGGGTTATTACAATATGATGATATGTTAGGCATCCCGGTTCACAATCGATTTGATACGAAAAATGCATTTAAAATATTACATGTATAAATCAAGGATGTTACACACATTATCAAGAGGAGTGTATAGTGATACACAAAACACCACAAATAGGGATGATAAGTGTTATCATAGAATGTATAGTGATATATTGCTAAAATTACGAGTTTAAACATGTCATTGAAAGATAGAGTATCTTTAGAGAATAATTTCAAAGATTGTTTTGATTGCATCCGTATATAAGATATATAAAAGAAAAGATTCTAAAGTAAGAATCACAGCGATCTATTGACATTAATAAAGTTGTCTTAAATGTTTTGTATGACAAATCAATAAAGACATATCGTTAACATTTTCTTTTAACATTATCTATAACCCCTAATGATAGGGATAGGATGAAGGTGAAATGGTTCATATAGTTTCATCTGCAAGATAATGAGCTTTGTCAATATTTTGCATACGATGAAAGAACTTTGAAATTTAATTATGACATAAGAAAAGGATACTGCTTGAGAACATAATGGTGATGATCATAAAGTGTTATGATGTAATGCTATCTTATCGGATAAGATGCCAAGAGTACCAGCTTTGACTATCAAGAAGGGTTCTTAAAACAAGAATCATAACTAGTATGACAACTTGTCAGTCAAAGCACTATTGTCTTAAAAGTTAAGATATAGACACCAAAAGGACGATCATTGAGAATGATTAGATGAACACACCATAAGATACATTAGCGTTATCAAATGAAAGAGTTTCATTAATAACAATTACACAAACATGAGATGTTGTGACTTGGAAACATTTGAAGATAGTATTCTGAAAGGAGCTCAGATAACTTATAATAGTTTGGAAAGGAGTTCCAAAAGAGATTTTCCACCATAAGTTTTCATTAATGGGATCATGAAACTTGGAGATGTCATGCTAAAACAAAATTCACACAAATCAATATCTAACTGACCCATTCACTAAACTTATACCTCAACATGTATATGAGGAGCATGTTGATAATTGTTAGACATGCTAGACTTGAGTTTGATTTGTCAGTATTGGGTGCTTTCGAACAATATATAGAAACATTAGTGTTTTATATTGATTTAACAGTTAAATGCATTAGAAATAGATGTTTCTATGATTCGATATTTTGTACGTTTTAGAAATCCTTGAATATATATATTATATTCTAAATGTTCATAGTCGATTAGATTCATGGGAATCAATCTGAACGAAAGACTATTGTGAATTGGATGATTGGTTCATTAGGAATGAAAGTTCAAACGGTTGAACGTCATATTCATAGATAATCATTAGAGAATGATTATTGAACGTAACTCGCTTCAAAACTATCTTTATGGATCAAAGTCTTGAGAAGTTTTGAATATGGTAAGATCTATTGATCCTTCGACCCGAGGCACGCACTAAAACTAACTCTGACTGAAATTTGTTCTTTGATCTTATCTAACGATGTAACTTAACAGGCAGTAATAAGGATATGATCAGGAGTAATCTGAAGTTAAGTGGGAGTTGTACGTGGCCAAAGGAATTATGTTATCCTTTGATTAGGATTTGGACATTCTGGCGCCCTCGTTGATTCAAACTGGTATAAATCGTATGGCCGCGCACAAACTAAAGAGTAGTTTGTTTAGACCAATTTTGAATTAGAGAACGAGAACAAGAATAGTTGAACCACATATCAGAAGTGACTTTTATCCATGTCTCATGTTCAACGGATGACCTAAACAGAAAGGACACATAGATATGTTTACCATAGCTATTATACTTGGTTAAGTAAAGGTTAATTGAAAACGAGGAATTAGTTGACGATTGTAAATACGTCATACCTTGTTAGGAGCAGTGAAATGTAGCTAGGCGTCCACCACTATCTACGCTGACCCGATTAATCGATGAATCGTCCAAGCGGGAGATTGTTGGATATTAGATGTCTGATTATCATTAATATCAACGTTGCTATCGAGGTACGATCTGAAGAGTTACACTTTGGGCAAAGAACAAATTATATCGCATAATTGTTAAACGTTATTACACGAAACAAGAATTTAGAATTCGGTGGATTAAATATCTTAAGAGATGTTTATTGGTTGTTGTTGTATTTAATTATTGAGAATAATTAAATCAACGAAAGAAGGAATGTGGTGTTATGTTTATATTAGTGCAGTATATATTAACAGGTTTTTATATTTAATAGTTAAATATAAAACCAGTTCGGTTACGCAAGATAGTTTATTAATTAGTGTAATTATAAACTATAAGGACTAGAACTGATTAAACGTTAATCAGTTGGTAATTAAAGGTTAATTATTTAGGGTTTAAATGGTAATATTATTTACTATAAATATATCATTAAGATGAAACTCTAAAACTAGTTCTAGCCACCAAGGAGTTTGCACAAGAAGGAGGAGCCGACCCCCCCCCCCCTTGCGTCGTCCTTGACCAACTGGCCACTCCACCGCCACCGTGACCAGCTATCATCGGCCACCACTCGTCGCCGCCATCCCTGCCGTACACCACCGATGTGTTTCCTTGTTTTCTCTCGAGCCAAATCGGAAGGAAGGGAGAGGACCAGGTTCTCATTTAAAGCGTTTTCGTGTGACGAGTTCAGTTGAAGTCATCTAGCGTGACGTTCTTTGTACCCGAGTGTTACAAATCGTTTATTCGTCAAAGGTATAAACCCTAAACACCCTATGGCAAAGAAAGAGACGGAGAGCATGGTACTCGACGGAGGAACGATGTGAGGGTGGTGGTGTTCGACATCATGCAACGGCAGCCTTGGGACGGCTGTGATGGTGCGGCGTAGGGCTGGCGGTAGACGTTGTGGGTTGTGGTCACACGACAGCGGCGTGAAACGGAGGGCGAATGGAGTGTTGCTCGGCTAGGGTTTGCCCGACAAGGAAGACGATGGTGGTGCATGGTGGTGGCCGGATAGCGGTACAAGGAGGCATGGACGAAGGGAACGATGATGAAGGGATTATGGTGCTCGACGAGGAAGACAAAGACGATGGGGACGGTGAGGTATGGGGTGGACTCGTACGTAGGCAACAGTGGGCTTGGCTAGGGCTGTTGCATGGCCTGCATGCGTGGGGCCCCGACACGAGTTATACGTTCTGCATGGTTAGAGTTTCTTTGCATGGTTTGCACGCGTGTATGGAAACCAGTTCGAGTATGTGTGTGCTTGTGGGGATAGGGTTGCACCCTCATGTACGTGCATGCATGGAAACCTAGGTCCGGGTAAACGGATTTCTAAGCGGGTCAAGGATAACCCGAATCACGTGTACTCGTAGATGGTTTTTGAGAAGTGGGGATGACGAGCAGTTAAGACCGAGCGTTGGAGTTTATGATCTAGATATGCAAATCAGACTGGCAGACAACCACAATTAGCATACGGAATCACAATCAAACATAAATCAAACCAAAACATGCATATTCATCACATTAATCATACTAAGATTGTTTACAAAATCATAAACCCATCAATTAGAATCCAAAACTGATAAAAATCACAACTTTATGAAGTATTCATCTTTAACCTAGGCAGTATTAAAGTTTTAGCCTAGATTCATGTTCAAAACATCCATAACAGAAGTAAAAGACAGAAACATGGTATCAAACATACAAATCAAAGATAAAAATCAAATCTTGCAATCGAAAACTCTATTACTAACGAACCCGGAAGCAAAGACTCAAGCTTTTCACTCCAATTAGCTTCCTCTCTCCCAAAATCGTCTCTGGCTCTCCTCTAGACGGCAAAAACGTCAAACTCTGACCTAATGGCAATCAAATTCTATTTAAATCGATTTAGGCATTTTTTTCACGGAATATGGGCCTCTCGCGTACCGCGAGAGGTTTAGCCCTGCCCTTCGCATACCGCGAGGGCCAAAATAGCCGCGGTCGGTTCTGGATTCCCTCGCGTACTGCGAGGCAATTCTTCTTCCTCCCTCGCGTACCGCGAGAGACCTAAATTTCCAACTTTTAATATTCCCCGCTTCATTCTCGTGCTCGATTTCTTCATGTATTCACTTCCTATTCCACATGAGCTCCTGAAAACATATAATAGACTCAAATACAGACTTAAATGACTCAAAACTAACACAAAACTAATCTAAAAACGCACAAAACACTAGGAATAAAGATGTGTGCTTTACACTACATCAATGTGTTAATTAAAGTTCATTGTGTTGAGATGTTATTGCTTTGGTGTGAGCTTTAAATTGGTCGCTGTGTCAGATCGATGTCGTGCTTACAACTGTTGTAACAGTTGACCTGGTGAGTATCTTGGTTAAGGTTTGTCAGGACGGTGTCTAGGGGTCGGTGGTGTTAACCGTACTTCATATTGATACGTGTGCTAGGTTATAAGCTAGGAGGGTAGTAAGTTCGATCCCTGTTGGTGAGACTTACTGGGTTATGGTTATGGGTTGAGTCTTTTTATAAAGGATTGGCGTATCCGGAGTCGGAAATAAATGATAATTGTTATAAGAAGGTTTTCTGTTTATAATGAACTGTTAGTACTCACTCAGCGCAGCTGACTTTTGTATGTACGTTAGATTGTTTTGCAGGTGAGGTCACATGATGAGGTATCTTGGCTTGGGAGCAGTGCTACTCGGATCGGTGTGCATGCATTCGTAAGGTAAGGTTAAGAACGATAATGATTTTAAAAGAAAATTCTCATTTTGAGTAAGACTTCCGCTGTTTGTTTTTATAAAGAATTAAGTGTTTTCAAAGAAAACCTTGTGATGTGACCGACTGTAGTGTGCCTGGTTTGAGGGCCTTACAGAAAATCTTAGTGATGATATGGATCTGAACAAGAATTCAAATTTCACTTTCATAAGTGATAGGCAGAAGGTAAAATCTTGATAATTTTAGTGTTTAATCTCATTATGCATTTCACTGATTACTTATTTGTTTTAATGTATCCTTTGTAAGGGATTATACCTGCACTGATAAAGGTTTTTCCAGCTGATAAGCACAGGTATTACCTAAGACACATCCATGAAAATGTGAAATCAAAATAGAGAGGCCACATGTAGAAGGATCTTTTATGGAAGTGTGCCAGTGTGTCACACCCCAACCGACGGCGGAATACGTCGGGGCGGGACAAGTAGACTGTTCATGAGCTCAAGGTTGACTAAATTGTAATATATTAAATTCGTTTCAATCCAAACAAACATAAACCAATTCCAAAGTACATAAATGAAATACAAATTATTCTTGAATTAAAATTAACTAAGTCCAAACTTAAGTGTAGCATATCTTGATCAACTCACACATTAGCACCTGAAACATGAATAAAATAAGGTCAACTAAAAAGTTGGTGAGCATACACAGGTTTGTACATAGGTAGTATACATAGATGTGAATAAACAAATCCTTACATAACATGATAAAATAAGGCATTTATGGGGAGCAACTATTGTGTAACCAAAGTACAATCAAACATTTGTAACTAGTATGCAAATTATGTTGTCGGTAACAATCACCCCAATCTGGGTGGGTTTGTCAGACTCAATAGATCTATCATTGTTAACCGTCGGCTTGAATAGTTAATGATTGCACATAAATTGCACACAAACAGTTAACACACCTAGCACTCAAACATAAAGCTCAAATTTTATATACATGAATGTAAAGAGGATTTGTGTTTGTGTAGTGTGTGTAAATGTAAGCAATTGTGTGTATAGAGTTCATGTTTCACCCCAAAAAGTGTAAAAGAGTAAAAGGGGCTATGTAATACTCACTTGTAAGTTGTTTGTAGATTGTATCGGCAATATGTAGCAAAGTGATCCTTGTAACTCACAAAGCTAACCTAGAGTTGAATTTTATGAATTTGGGTCAAGAAAAGTCTAAGTTCAAAGGGATTGAATAAAAGTCTAATTGAACGAATGCGTGGAATTGTACAAAGTGTTTGTGTTATTTTATGTAATGGATGTGTGTGAGTTGGTGATTGTAATTGAATAAGGGTTTAATATAAGATGTAATTTTAAAGTATATATGAATTTTAAAATAATAATAATTGATTTAAGGTTTAATTTAATTTATACTAGAGAAATAATTTAAATAAATAAAATCTATTTATTTATTTATTGTTGAAATAGTGTGCCTTTAAAAGAAGTGTAAATATATATAATATATATGTTTAAGTAATTATGCTTATTCAATATAACTTAAACTTTGATAAGTAATTGTATTTATACTTTGATTAAATGGAAAAGTAATTAAATGATTTTCTTTTGTTTGTATAAGTAAAAAAAATAATTGATCAAATAAATAGATAACTAAATAAATAATTGTCTAAATAAATAAACTCTTTTATTTATTTATTGTTTGAATTCCATGAAAATTAAGTGTAAAGATTATGATCTAATTGAATTCATAATTGAGTCAATATTAAAGTACATAATATGTTTTAAATGATTCTATATAAGAAGGATAATTTAATCAAAGGAATGTTTAAATCTTAAAAAGGCAAACGGTTTTAAAAAAAACCACATCTATATCCCAAATACAGTTTATAAATTTGAGGTTTCAACTAGTTAAAAAAAGTATAATTATATAAATTAATTAAGGTTATATTAAGTTTGTCCTCAAAATAATAAATGATATTGTTTTTCTTAAAAACTTATCAATTTAAAGTAATAAAACTGATCTGAGTTTCATAAGTTTATAACATAAATTTTATAAAATGATTTTACATGTGAAAATCGAGTTTTAAAATAAATGCAGTGAAACCGGGATCGAAACCGGGTTGGTTCTGGGTGAGCACCATCGCCCAACCACTGGACCAATGGTCCGATAGTGTTATAAGGTCGAGTTCACATGGTGTTAATCAAGAAATAGAAGGGGGCCGGTTTCTAGGTATACGAAACACGTAAAAAGGGTAAAGGTGCGGGGCTGTGACTTGAACCCGCGACCTCCCCTGTACGAGTCAAGTGTCTTAACCGGTGTGTCTGGGCAGATGCCTTGACAATGTAATAGACGCGATTAGTTTTAAACAACAACGCCCACTCCATCTCCTTCCTCAAAACGTACCCGTCCCAAACCCTAACCCCAAATCAGTCTGATTGATCCCCAATTGACCATGCAACCATGGGGCTTTCGTTCCTTTGATCAAAACGAAACTATTGACATTGAAATTACCTGTTTTGGTTGTGTATCGAGGGCCGACGGCTAAATGGTCAGATATGGTGTTCTTGATACTCGATCGATGCACTGGAACGAAATGCGAATCATTCGAGGATTAAGAGAGTTTCTAATAGGTTATGCGAAGGTGTGTGGCGAATCAATTTGATCAATTACACGTTAAGGGTAGAATTCGATTATTTATTTGAAGGATGACAGTTGTTGATGGAATTACGCGTTAATTCCATCGAATAGGAATGGATTGGGTCTTGTAATGGGGTCAGATGCATGCGAGACTAATCCGTGCGTGATTCACGGGTCTTAATCGAGTCTCATTTCATGAATTGATGATCGAATTGGCTCGGTTTGACTCCGAGTAGTCAAACCATTTGAATTTCAAATAAAAACGCGTAATAGATTGAATTGGATTGTTACAAGGGTTTAACACTGGTCAATATTCATTTAGGTATCCAAGGAAAATCCGAATTAATTAGGTTGTTTGATTTTTTTGCCTTGAATTGCTAGAGATTTGTGTTTGTTTGACTCAAAAGTCAAAATAGGTCAAGCAAGGGAATAGGGTCAAAATTGAAGGTTCAAGTGTTTAGGTGGGTTCACCCCAATTGATTAACTCTCATATGTATATATATATATATATATATATATGTATATAATTTGTAATATAGAGTGTTTCTTAAAAAAATGTATAAATAAAATAAATATATATGTATATAAAACTTAAAGCCTTATACATTATTTGTTTTATTTTTCATTACCTTATAAAAAGTTTCATTTTTTAAATTATCAATTGTAATAATGATTTATTCACAACAGTCCAATGTAAAGTCTTCATAACTAAATACGTGTATACTTTTAAAAGGTGTAAAACCATGGTTTAAGACTCATATGTTTTACTTTGGTCATAAAATGTTTGCTTATATGTATATATATAATAAGGAAATAATATGTAAATGTAAAGTTTGGAAATTTTGAATTGATGTATGTTGAAATAATAAGTAATGTGACATGCTAGGTTTGAACAAGTGCAGGACTTCAAGTGTTCATTATCAAACATATTAAAATGAATAAAGGAAATTTATGGTCTGGAGAATCATGGATGTTACACAGTGCAACTACAGTCCCTGAATTTGAGAAACACATGGAAACAATAAGAAAACAAGATGCATCTTTGTATAATTGGTTGAAACTAATCCCAACAAGTCATTGGAGTAGATCACATTTCAGTGGTATAGTTGTTGTTTAAATACTATTTAACTTGTGTTTGATGTCCAAGTCGTTTGCTGTTTAACTTGTTTGTTGTCCACTATTTCTAATACAGGAAGAGTAACATGTGATATATTATTGAACAACCTCTGTGAGGTGTTTAATAAGCTCTGGTAGGGGTAGGGATAAGCCCATAATTACATGTTTAGAATACATCAGGGAATACATGTTGAAAGGGATTGTTGTGGTTCACAAGTTGATTTCCAAGAGTGAAGGACCCCTTACACCCTCTACAACCAAAATCTTCAATGTCATTAAGACTCAAGCGGCTGAATACATTGTGATTATGGTAGGAGTTAAAAAATATCAATTTAGTGGCCCATGGATGGAACAAGTTTGTGTTGATTTGGATAAACGTACATATTCATGCAGGAAATGAGAGATTACAAGCATACCTTGTAAGCATGCAATAGCATGCATATGGGACTTGTCAATTTATGAGCAGCAGAATGTAATTCCTGAATCATGGGTGTCTAAGGTGTATTGGCTTGAAACTTGGAAGGATGTATACCAACACACCCTTGAACCGATCAATAGGAGACCCATGTGGAGACCATCAAACTGCCCAGCTACATTAACAGCTCCAAAGCATCATACTCAAGTTGAGAGGCCTAAAAAAATAGGAAGAAGTCAGTTGTGGAGTTGGCTGAAAGTAGAATTTGCAATAATGGTAAGTTGGTAAGGAAAGGATTTTCTGTTACATGTGGAAAGTGAAAGAAGCAAGGACACAACAAAAGATCTTTCACATGCTAGGGATCATCACATCCAGTTTCACAAGGTGCTCCACAAGCAACTCAGTTATTACATTTGTCTAGTTGTCTTTTGAACATGTTTTGTTGGTTGTCATTTGAACAATGTTTATTTGGTCGTCTTTTGAACATGTTTGTTGGGTATGTGTTTTGAAATACTATCACAACCACTTATGGTATGCTATGTGATGGCTTTATGATCATGTTTTTTGACTGCATTTGTCAAGAGTAGTGAAAAATACATTCCATTAAAAAACAAAATGCTATTACATCCATTCCAACTTACCTTTACAACATATGCTACAAAATTAGGTCAATTGGTACAAAATAACAAGCAAATTCAAGTCACTTTGCAATGAAATATACAATAAACAATATCCAGCTAAAAACTAAACAAATTCTTAGTCTTTTAACTTAAATCCCCAAGATCCTGCCTTTTGTTCTTCCTTGTTGTTCGATCTTTGTCCGTTAATGATTTATGCAGCTCTTGGACATAGGGGAGGTTCAACCCAATTCACAAAACCACAATTTCATCCCTATTCAAGAAATTAGATCAAGAAGAAAGAAAATGATGATTATAAAAAACCAAAAAATTATCCTTACCAATTTAGCACAATAAGAAATCGGCGGCCTGGATTTCTTGATGTCCAAGAGGTGCGAATTGAAGTTGCAAACCCACATGAACAAATGACCATACTCTTTGTGTTCATCAGCATAAGAGATTAACGGATGAGAGAAAGAAACAAATATAAGAGAAATATGCATTTTATAAAGGTTGTAAAGGGTTAAATAGTGGATTGACCAAAATACCCTCAGATGAGAGAGGGGATGAGGGTGATTTAACGGTGCTGGTAGACGGTGTGAGCCCTCTAGACTTAAGTGGAGTGAAAAATGAAAACTCGGAGTACAAAACGGGGTTTTGAAACATAAGAGGCTCAACTGGTTAAAATGGACAAACGTCGGGGACTCAAATAGTAAGCATTTGGGATGTGGGGTTCAATAATAGTTTGGCTGTGAAAAGGGCATCTTGTGAGGTGGAACTGATAAGCTGTCTCCCACGTCTGTAAGACCCTCAATGCGAGCTCCTTTTGCTCCGCTCGTGTATGGGAATCACAAAGATGTTGTTCGGTCTTAGAACGTGCCAGCCTATGTATGTGGAGGAAGTTGTTTCAGTTTTTGACAAGGGCCTTCGGGAGGTTGGCATCACTTCCGACCCGTTTTGGGGTTTGGGTTTATGTTTGGCTGATGATGTATCTGCATATGCTTTGTGGCCTCGAGGGCACAATCTTAGAGTTTGCAAGATCAAATTCTTCGGGGTTGTGGTATTGATGGTTTAGACTCTGATTATGAGTGTGCGATGGATCGCTTACACATGTCCCTTCCCGATTTCGATCCTAGGGTTTCTCTAATAAAGACACCCCCCCCTAAAGCCCAACATGCTTTGGGGAGTGCCCTATTTAGTAGAATTGTCTAGAATTTGGGAGTGAATTTTGATCTATCCCCTCACCAAAAAGTGGTGTTTGAATGTGTCCGGGCTCCTCGGGCTCAAGATTTCCTGACAGTCATCCCCATTGAAGGACTGGGCTAACATATGTCGGCTATGGAGTACTGGGCTATCCTTAAGTACTGTCTAATGATCCCCTTGTTTCCGACTGATGAGCCCTGCCTAGTTTGTAACAAGGTTTGTTGGATTCTTTTAGCGAGCATGCGGTCCATTGCAAGGAGTTACAAGGGTTTAAATACATGCATGATTTGGTTAGGGATGTTCTATGTGATGTTCTTAAGGGGCGGGAATTCCTAATAAAAAGGAGGCCCCTATGAGATTTCTGACAGAACTGATTGAAGGGAGGTCTATTATACGGCCAGTTGATATTCTTGTGCTTGGGTGGACAGGGGGAAATCCGCTTGTGTGGACCTTACAAAAGTGTCCCCTTTTATGGGGCTCAGGGACAATGGGTTTGTTACGGGCCAAGTTGTGTTGAAGGCGGGATCAGGTAAAGCTGCTAAACACGAGAAAACTTGTTTAGAGAATCAACACATGTTTATCCCTTTTGTTTTTTATACATTTGGGTTCCTAGCCCCCGAGGCTGTGAAATTTCTGAACAGGGTTCAGCGGGTCGTGTAATAATTTTTTGGCCCGCAAGACTTAAAGCTTTGTTTTTAGTAGGATCGGTTTTGCTATCTAAAAGAGGGTTGCGCCACAGCTTGTTGCCAGTTTACATATCATCTTATTGTGATTGTCCTTATAAATAACAAGAAAAATAAAAAATTAACATGTTTAGTTTCATGGTTAAGATTAGACGTATAGAGACCAAATCAAAATATCCTACTAAAATATCTCAATGGCCCAAAGAAAGAGAAAATCACTTGGACCACTTTGAAAATACTATATCCCGTCTCAAACAATGTGATGTTAGCACATTGTCACGTGTCAAATGTTTAAAATCGCTTTACTATTTTTATACATGAACGCTTGAGTTTACTGGCTAATCCGGACTTTATCGAGCACAGCCTCAGTAGGATAGACGACGCGAACATGCCTAGGTATGCTTGCACACCAAACTAGAGGTGAACAAAAAAACCAGAACCGGAACCGCCCAAGGAACCGGAACCGGTTCTTCCCGAAAGCCGGTTCTTTCGAAACCGAACCGGTTCTTGAAAAACCGGAACCGAGTACATAGGTTTTGGTTTATCAACCAAGAACCGGACATGGAACCGGAACTGGTTAGAACCGGAACCGGTAAGAACCGGACATGGAACCGGAACTGGTTAGAACCAGAACCGGTAAGAACCGGTTCTTGAGAATTCCCGATTTGTGCACCTCCTTGTGTCTTGTGACACTAATCCATCTATATTTTACAGATTCGTGACGCGTATATGCTTAAACTTTTAATAATGGTAAAACTTAAATTGTTTACAACTAAAAGTGAAAAAAAAAAGTTTTATGACTCAAACGGGTCACACAATCTAGTTTTTTTATATAATTTATCTATGTTTTATGAGTTTATGTTTTAAACATTTATATATTTTGTAACATTTTAACTTTTTAATGTTATTGGACTTTTTAAGTTAGTTATTTATATGTTTAATTAAAGTATTTATATGTTTAACTAAGTTTTTCGAATACCTGGAAATATGTTCTTGAAATACCCGCCTTGAATTACCAGAACCGCTAAGAACCAGAACCGATTTTGAAAAACCGGAACCGGTACATAGGTTCCTGTTTTTCAACAAAGAACCGAACCTCGAACCGGAACTGATAAGAACCGAAACCGGTAAGAACCGGAACCAGTTCTTAAGAAAAACCGATTTGTGCACCTCTACACCGAACGCATCATTAGTCACGAGATGTTCGCTCGCCTGATGAGTCCAAGGCTCTCAAATGTTGTGATGTGGTGCACAAACCGGATTTTTTTCGGATCCGGACCGGATCCGTCAAACTTGGTCAACAACCGGACACATTGGAACCGGTTCCGGATCGGATCCGGTTAAGGGAGTGGAGAGTAGGAACCTATTGGGATCGGACCGGATATATGGAACCGAACCGGACAAAAAAAAACCGGTTCCACCGGATTTAAAAAAAAACTTTTTTTAAAAAATTAACAAAGATACACTATAAAATACATGTTTTATTTATTTTTTATATTTTTTTAAGTGATTTAACAATAGTTCGTACAAAAAAATTACAGGAAAACATAATTGAAACACAAAATATATATTATTTATTATGACTCGTTATTCGTCTACTTGCCTTAGTTTTCGTAACATCGGTTTTCAATCTTGTTCGCTTGAGATACGTTAGGCTTCATCATAAGCTTGTTTTTCGTCAGAAAGTGGATTCGCCGCCCCTTATTCTACTTAGAATTCGTGTATTTCTTGTTCAATGTCAAGCTCACCTTCTAGTTTTGCAACATGTTGTACACATTCGGCGGCATCCAAATGGTCCTTTAAGCAAATACACATCTCCATAGATTCCGGTGTAAGCCTCGTTCTTCGAATAGATAAAACCCTGCCACTAAGAGAAAAAGCGGATTCCGAAGCTACCGTAGAAACTTGGACGGTTAGTAGGTCACGGGCCATTGCGGCTAGAACGGGATATTGGATTCCCTTCCTTACCACCAACTCAAGATATCAAAGTTTTCAAACTCTTCGGATCTTAGAGTTGAAATAAATTCGGTTGCTTGATATCTCCCAAGCTCGCTACTTGGTGTGCTTCCACGAGCTCGTTTAGTATTTTCGTTTCTTAAAGTGTTAAATAAATTTAGTATCGGGTTCCTTGAACTACTAGAACTTGAACCCGGAGCCATTGATTTACGTTTGTTTGATGGATCACCACTTCCACCATATTTACGTAAATAATAATCAAACATATTATTAAAAGCCGAATTGAAGTCACTTATTACCTTTGATTCAAAATTTGGGTCTTCCTCGAACATATTTAAATCGTCTAATATTGATCTAATTAATGTTTCAACACCGGTTACATTAATCGTTGGGTTTAAGGCGGCCGAACATGTAACAACGGCCGGCATTTTCAAAAAAATATTTTTTAAATTTAGCTTTCATAGGTGTTACCATTTTTTCAAAAATAGTGCCATGATATTCAAACTCTTTTAATTTATTACATATTAAGTATAATTGTTGAAGTATTAGCGAAGACGTGGGATAATAAACTCCCGATAAATATGTAGTTGCATTTTTAAAAACCTCAAGCAAGTTAGTTAGTTTCTCGATCATATCTCAACTTATATTATCATTTTTTTGTGAACAACGTTTCTTTTGGACAAGTTAATTATGGAAATGTTTTAAAGTAACTCTTTGCCTTAAAGCCGATTCAAACATTTTCCATGTCGAGTTCCATCTAGTAGGTACGTCCCAATTTGGACCTAAAAAGATGGAATCCGTTTGTTGGCACAAGTTTCTATAGTTTATATATCTTTTTTGCTTGTGCTAAAAACTTCCCGTAACATCACTTTAAAATTTTCTTTCACTTCTCTTATTTCTTCAACGTTTAGACCGTCTTGCACAACCAAGTTAATGATGTGTGCAACACATTGACTATGAAAGAAAACACCGTTACAAGGCGGTTCATATTTTATTTTTAATTTTTCCACCGCGTTTGTGTTATTTGAAGCGTTATCAAAATATATTGAAAATATTTTTTGTTGAATTTTATAAGTTTGAATTACCGAGTCTAAAATATAAAATAAGTTTTCACCGGTATGTAGATATCCAAAATAATCAAACGCAATCGTACGCTTCATCATTTGCCACGACTCGAGTTGAACCCAATGTGCGGTAACGCAAAGGTACGATTCGGGTAAGTTAATGCCGGTATTTAAATTTTTAAAACCTAAAATTAATTCTTTTTTAGCTCTTTTCCACGATTTTAAACAATCTCTTCTCAAAGTAGAACGACTTACATTTATGTAACTCGGTTGAAGCGTCTCTTGTATCATCCTCGTCAAGCGCGGATTATCAAAGTGATCAAAAGGCAATCCTTCTTGAATGACGAAATGTGTCATTCTCTCACGAACCCTCTTGGCATTGTATTGTCAAACTCCTCCATCCCTACCAATTTGAGTTTGATCTTCACCTTGAGTGTGTTTTACGTGACTACCAATATGTTTCCTCAAACTGCTATTTCCCGCAGCACCCAAAATTTTACCACAACGTTTGCAACGAGCCTTTTGCGAACCGTTCGACATTTCGCATAAATCGAAATAAGCTCATATCTCTTGGTTTCCGGAGCAAGGAGGTACTCTCATCACCGTGGCATCGCTAGTAGAACCACCAACTGAATTTTGAGTGCTTGCGGAAGCGGAATCCATGAAAGCGTTTTTTTTGCGTATAAGTGGGAGTTTTTTTTTGCGTTTTGAGACCGTTTTTGAGTTTTGAGAGATAGAATGTTGTTGTGAACTAACTCATACCCCCAATACCTATTTATACTTAGTTTCAAGCCTCAAACACCAAAAAAACGGCCATATAACGGCTATATAGCCGTTTTTTTTTTTCCCCAACGGCTAGAACCGGTTATAACCGGTTCCAAAATGTCCGAGAAAAACCGGTCCCAAAATATCCGATTTTTATCCGGTTCGCAAAAAACCCACTAACCGGTTCTGGATCCGCCGGTTCTGAAAATGTCCGGACCGGTTCCAAAATATCCGGTTCTAGCCGGATCCGTTTTCGGATAATCCTTCGGATCGGATTCGGATCCGTTGTGCACCTCTAGATGTTAGCATGCATAGGTAGGTACTCTTATCTAGCACTGATTTACATAGTTCGATACACGGTAAAAAAAATAGATAAAAAACAAGAGGGAACGTTTTAGCCTACTATTTTAACCAGTTTAATAATCTAAATTAAACGGACCCACAATTTGAAACAGGAAAGCAGTAGCATAAATCGAACCTTGTGTTTACTTACCTTTATTACTACTTTTTTCTTTTTTCGGAATTTACCATAGCCAGGGCCGGCCCAAAGGGCCGGCCCAATGGGCCTGTGGTAACTCGACTGTAGTCGGCCTAACAATTCGATGGGCCCAAAAAAAAATTAAAATTTATATATATATATATATATATATATATATATATATATATATATATATATAAAACTTAAAAATGACATATGAAGAAAGTTATAAAAAAGTACAACAGATCAGGAATGAAATACAAAGTAAATATAGAAGGAATAGTGAATACAATAGCATCTAAATCTATACAAATGATTGAACCAGTTAAAATAGATCCTGAAGAGTTAGCAGGATTAGAATGGCAAATAAATGATTTAAAAGAAATAGAAAACTCAACATTAGTTCCAAAACAGAGTCATATATATGAAAACGTAGACGGCACATAATAGATCAAGATGATTATTACAGAAACCCAGATGACTTCAGCGACACAGACACAATCCCAGACACTCACAGGGATTTCTAGAAGACAGACGTAAGCCATGACGTCAAATTACACAAATAAGTCTGCCGACGCTCCACTCAACAGACAGAAGATTTTGTCGTTTTTAATTTTTAGATAGTGCGTCATGTGCGATTGTAATTATTTGTACGATAGATAGATAGTGCGCTCAGTGCGCTTTTATTTTAGTTTATCTTTGTACGATAGATAGATAGTGCGCTCAGTGCGCTCTTTTTAGTTTTGTTTGATAGTCTAGTCTTCTGCCTATTTAAAGACAAGAGTTCATTTGTAAAAACACATAAGAAATATCAAGAGAAAAATTTCAATACTAATTCTCTCCATGAATTATTTGTACGATAGATAGATAGATAGTGCGCTCAGTGCGCTTTTATTTTAGTTTATCTTTGTACGATAGATAGATAGTGCGCTCAGTGCGCTCTTTTTAGTTTTGTTTGATAGTCCTATTTTTTCTAAGTGGACTATTATAGGATGATTTATACTTTTTGTAATGTCTTGTCCTTTTTCTAATTCATGATATATAACAATTAGCAAACAAATTTACAGCTTTCCAACATATATATATATATATATAATTTCGAGCCTTTAAAAAAAAATTATTTGGCCCTTTATAAAATTATATATTTCATTATGGGCCTTTTTTTCGGCTCGTGTAAGACATTCGAATACTCAGGAGTAGGGGTGATTATTAGGCTTTAACCAGACCAACCCGGACCGGACCGGGACCATTAACGTAAACTGGGGACCGAGGACCGGACCAATTGTTAATGTGCCGGTCCGGGCTTTCACGGGCTTTAATGGACCGGTCCTCGGGCTTTAGCATCAGGCCCGTTTAATTAAATTATCTTAATCATATTAGCTTCTGTGTAACTATAAATCCGACTTATTAGACGTTTCTCATACAATATTCTCATTTGTTTGTTAACGGAAATAGAATATTCTTGAATATTACATCGAAAGAATTGGCCGAATTGTTACAAATATCAATTCAAATAGATCTTTGCTTTTTATTTCATTTTTTTCTTTATGCAAGATTTTAATTGTGAACTAATGTTATATGCATTTGAATATGTTTTAGTTTTTGTTTCTTTTTACCTTTTAGAATTTATTTTATTTTATATATGTGTAAATAACATTACATTTATGTATAAATCATTATATGTAGTCTTTAATCTTTGTAGGAGATATATGCAATTGATCTGAGTTGTTAATTATGAGTAGTAAATATCGAAAAATGATAGGTAGGGTTGTAGAGTATTGAAAAAGCTTTTGCGCAACAACAAATGTTCATAATAAAAAATATGATGGCGTAAATTGTAATTTAAAATTGTATATTCAGTTCTATTCAATTCTAGTTTTCTTGGGCGATGAATGAAAAGTTTAAAGAAACATTTGGGTTTATATAACAAAATTGAATAAAGTTAAAAAAAACTATATTTATGAAAAACATTGTTTTCATATTAAAATAGGAAGAAAACTTGAAAACGATTACTGTTTAAACTAAAAAAAGATGTATAACTATAGTTAATACTTTCACAATCGTTAAATATTTAAATAATAATAATATAAAGGAAACTTTTAAAAATGATTTATGTAAAACATAAATTAAGTGCTAAACTTTTTTTTTTAAATTACTAATTGTTCTATATATACAGGTTTTATGGGCTTTTTTGAAAACCCGCGGGCTTAGCCCGGACCAGGATCATAACCGTTAAGGGGGTGTTTGGGATTACTTATTAAGCTACTTATTAACTTTTTTTAAAAGTTAATAAGTTAAAAGTTTGTTTGGATAAATCAAAATGAGATGGAAATATAGAAGAAATATAAGTTGTTTTTGAAAAGTAATCCCAAACACCCCCTAAGTCATGAAAGGTAGGACCGAAGACCGAACCGGTTACACACATCTTGGGCCAGGGCCGGGTTTAACAGGCCAGTCCTACGGGCTTTCACGGGCCAACCCGTTTAATGCACACGCCTACTCAGGAGCGGCTCTGAGGTCCATAGCATATATAAAATGTTTATAAACCACCAAACTAATAATTTTAGGAAAATACTAAGAAAGATTAATTCAAACCAAATCAAACTGGTTAGCCAGTCTAGCCGACCCAACAACTCAGCCGGTTTAATCGATAAACGAAGAATCGTCTTTAGATTCAAAGATGTGTCACAGATTGAGAGCTAAAATTAACGATGAAAATTACAGATAGGATATGAGTTTCAGCCTCTTCCAGACTGAAACTCTTTTGCATTTCTAATCACTCTTACAATCTAAATTAACCTTCCATTAAACAAAAGAACTTGCTACACATCTTCTTTCACTCATCATCATCCTCATCATCCTGCAAATCATCCAAAAAACATCATGTTACTGAATTAACAAATTAATTCTACAAGATTTTGGATGATTATGTGATTAACTGATTACCTCTCCACTATCATCATCATCTTCATCCTCATCGTCATGAACTTCTGACTTTGACTTGTCAGATTCATCTTCTTCCTCTTCTTCATCCTGCTTTCCCTCAGCCTACAATTTCACATCGAGTTTCAGATTCTGCAATTAGAGATTTCCGTTTTCAATTTTCTAATGAATTTTATGAGTTAAATTACCAGTTTCTTGTTGTAGGCCTGTAGAGTTTTATCATATTCGGATTTCCTCTTCTCCGCTTTAGCTGCAAACGGAGCTTTCTCCTGAAATTTGAAACAGATCGGAACAATCAATTAGCGTTGAAACGAAGCAAAATTACAAAAAACATGTTTCAGATTTTGAAGAAAATTATACTTACAGCTTCGGACATGGATTTCCATTTCTCACCGCCAGCTTTCCCGACCTAACGAATTCCGATTCACGAACGTATTAACAACAAATCATGAAACAAACTGAATAAAAATTACAAAAGTCAACGGCGAAGAGAAAGCGATGCTCACGACGGAGACGGATTTGTTGTTCGGATGTTTCTCTTTGTACTGTTTCCGGAAATCCTCCCTGTTTCGATCGTAAATCTCACGGATTAACAACGATAACGAATAAGTAAACAAATAGTTACAGATCTAACAGAAACGTCGATGAAACGGAACATACATGAAGATGAAGAAGGCGCTAGCTGGCCGTTTCGGTTTGTTAGGATCCTTGACCTCCTTCGCCTTCTTCGCCGGCGCTTTCTTCTTCGCCGGAGCTTCTCGCTTCTTGACGGCGAGCCTAGCCACCAATTCCAGATGAATTAACCAAAGGAACAAACAAATAACAAACGAAATACGAATGTTAAGAGGAAAAACTGACCTGCTATCCGGCTTTTTGGATTCAGACTTGGATTTGGCTCCTTTCATGGCGAAAAACGACGGAACTCGTTGAAAAACGGGTGAACTCAGTGAGTTGATGTAGGGGAAGAGATAAGGGGAAGTGAGTGGATGGAGAATAATATAAGAGGAGAGGAAATGCGTGAAGGGATATGGTTTGGTTGGGTGTAGTCTGGTGTATTCCTCTTGCTGTGTGTATTGCACACATAAAACTCAAACTATGAAATATTGAAGTCCGGATTTAGGCGGGATTCCTTTTTATATATATTTTTTACTTTAATGAAACAAAATGATCATTGAAGCTAGGGTTATCAGATGATGAACAAAACGCGACCCATAATAGTTGATGGTCGAATCCGATTAGTATCGGTATTATTATTAGACATAAACGACTATACGCGAGTAAATATAGATTTACGATAAAAGCATGGCGTCTTGGAGGGTGTGAATGGTGTGCGACTACGTTTAAGAGGGGGTCTAGATTTTTTTGTTCGCTTGGTGCCGTAGGTCGATATACAAAATAATTATAAACTTATTAGTGATTACATGTTTTAGAAGAGACCTAATTAATGCTAGAATTTTTTGTTGAAAGAGCGTTTTTATTAAAAGATATTTTACAGGGTCTGTTAAGTTAAATGTTTTTACTGGTTATGTTAGAATATATTTATTCTTTAATATTTACATTTATAAACAAAAAATGTGATAGAGTACTGGATTGTCGATTGCGATTGGCGTCTAGCGATAGTCGATGCTAGATAAATAAAAAAACCATGATAGGGTACGGTTGATACATAAAAAACCACACGATTGCGATTGGTGATTGCAATTGTTCGATTCCATCTCGATCTAAAACGATTTCAGTTCAATTTTGTTCGTTTTGTTTGATTTCAACGAAATCAGTCAAGTTTGTTCAAAGTTTGAATTCTTGTGTTACAGATTTGTTTGATTTCTAGTGTTACTGGTTTTTGAATTATGGTTTGTATTCTGGTTTTGATTGAATTTAAAAGGCTTATTCTTGTATTATGTTTGATTTCTTGTGTTATATAATTGCTATATGATTTTCAGAAATTATGTCTCACAAACACTTATCAGGTAGTCAAAAACGTAAAAAAAGGGAAAATAAATGAATATTTAAGAAAGTCTCAAAACAGGGCTATAGATAAGTTTACCTGAAGAAAACCTCGAGGTTATTCTCATAATCAAAATGGTGAAGATCAAGTTGGTGATGTTAATGTTGATAATGCTAAAGTTGATGATGTTTAAGATGCTAATGTTAATAGAGATCTTGTCTATGATGTTGAAGATGCTAATGTTGATAATGATGGAGATCGTGTTGATGATGTTAAAGATGCTAATATTGATGAAGGTCATGTTGATGCTAATGTTGATGAAGATAATGTTGATGTTAATTTTGTTAATATATTTGATCCAATAATTTACGATGGACTTAATTCTGACATTATCAAAATTTTGGTAGAAAAATGTCATAAACAAGTACATTATTGATAAGAGTCCTAAGGATAAATTTAAACATGAGAGTCTCACGATTCATTTAACTATGTAAGATAAGTCAATTTAATATAATAATTTTATTTATTTTTTATTGTTATAACAATTATCATAGTACTAATAAATTTTATTTATATATATAAGTTCTATTTTAAGGGGATATTTTTACTTGTCGCACAAGAAATCTGAAATCTACGGATTAACCCTGATAAAAAAAATCCATATATACATGCCTACACATATATAATTATTCTTTTATACGTCGTGGTTTAGATGCCCAAAACTTTATATATACATATATAAAAAATGTGTGTTATTATAATTTGAGATCCTAAGTAAAACAATATTTTTATTTTACAAAAAGAACCCTAATTAAATACCGTTTAAATTTCAAAAAGTTTGAGCCGATCCGACCTATGAGTATACACTTTTTATTACCCTTATTAGTATTTATATATATTTATAAAAAAAAATCCTAAATAACTCAACTAGTGATTGGAAAAAGGTTTTGTAATTTTTTTTTTATGACTGATTTTTTTAAGTCAGCCGTCGATATATCTGGATTATGCTAAGATATTTATATACACACGTGGTTACAATAATAATACAATGTGGTTTAGATGCCACATCGCCGATCCGTGTGCTCTTCAGTGTGTTTTCGTTTGTGTTTCTTCTATGAACGTTGATGCCACGTGTCAAGATCTAAGACGATCACTTGCACGTGCCATCCCATTAGCTCGCTGTAGTGGCAATGACTCATTCATGATAACAATGTCATTGGTATTCAATATAAAAGTTTCCACTACATTTACATTTTCTACCCTTATTCTTTGTTTTCAATCAAATTATATCCTTTTAACTTTTTCGTTTATTAATTTAAGAAGAATTATAGTATAGATTAAAGCAAAGTCCGGATGAAGAGTACCTCCTTCGGCGATTATGTGGCACGTCATGCTATTTTCTTTTATTTTTTTTTTCACCTCTCTTATTATATATAATATACGTTTTTAACTCGTTTAATTTTCTAATATTTTTATTTTTCTTTAATAACTTTCGTTCGTTAACTTTTTTTTAAAAACAGAATACGCGGCTGTTTTTAGTTTTCTTTTTTCAACGTTTCGATATAATTTTTTTGAAAACGGAGTTTTATTCAGAATCGAGTATTTTTTTGTATAATTTATACAAACTTATTCAAGTCTTTTTTTTGTTCTACGTGGATACATCCGACCACAAAGCGTGGGGAAACCAGCTAGTCTATAATATATAATAAATAAAGGTTTTTTCATGGCACGTGTCGCCTTCATATTAATTCTCATCATTTTTTTCTCATATCTCTCTTTTATTAAATACACCTCTATCTTTTAATATATAATATATTTTTAAATAAAATACTAATTATACTAATAAAACACATTTATTTTAAATTATCCTTTATTATAAGAAACTTTGAAATCTAAATATGTAACATTTATTTTCAATCAAATAGTAAATGAAAATCAAATTACATTAAATATTAATTAACGTATTTTCGAAACTCAGTTATATATTAATTTTTATATATTTTGAATTTTGTTTTCTATCCTTCGTATATGTATACATAAAGATTTAAGAATTTTATGTATCGACATTTTTCATCTCGTGTGTATTACACGGGTTGTAAGCTAGTTTCATATATAACTAGTTTAGATCCCGTGTATACACATGGAGTGAAAAATATCAATATATAAAATTTTTAAATCTTTATGTATATATTTTAAAGATGTAAAAATATATTACAAATACTAAGGATAGAAAACAAATTCAAAATATGTAAAAAAATAATATATAATTGAGTTTCAAAAATACGTTAATTACTATTTAATATAATTTAACTTTCATTTAATATTTGATTGAAAATAAAAGTTAGATAATTAAATTTCAATTTTTCTTATAATAAAAGATAATTTAAAATAAATATGTTTTTATTAGTATATTAATATTTTCTTTAAACATATATTATTATTAAAAGATGAAAATGCATTAAATAAGAGAGAGAGACGGGAAAAAAATTGTGAGAATGAATATGAAGGCAGCACGTGGCATAAAAAACCTTTATTTATTATATAGTATAGATATACCCCTCTAATATTTAATAACGATTTTTTTTCAAAGGATTTAATAACGATTTTATTAATAACTTCTGTTACCATATTTATTACAACTTGATTAGAGAAAAAATTAAATATATAATATTTTATTCAAATATTAAACTTGATTCTTCTTATGTTTGTTACAACTGATTGGTTTTATTAACTTTAATGCTTTAAACAAGAAAGTACTACATTTATAGTATACCTGCTTTGTGGTTCTAGATATAGGTTCATTAATGGAAAAATAGAAATAGAGACCGTTGTAAAAAGCGATATTAAATAAAAGAAAGTTTTATGATAAAAAAGTATAGGATTAAAATTATACTATCATTTTCTGGTATGATTATGATATAAAATACCAATAAATTTAAGAAAAATGGTTTGAGATTAGAGATGAAAAAAAAACCTGAATCTAACCGGAATACATGAAACAACAGGACGTGTATTTTGGTATATGATTTGTATTAAAAATTTTCACTGATATAAGACGGGTATTAATTTACGTAATACCCGTCCAATCACCACAAATTATATACCCGTTACCTGAATCATGTACATAAAAAATTATTTTTATTTTCTCTTGATCATTTTAGTTGCTTTATTATATGTAAATTAACTTTTCTTTTATAGAGTATGAACTTTATCTTTTAGGATTTATATAATAATAAAATTTTCATACTTTAAATATTTCAAACATTTTTATGGTGATATTGATATGTATGTAATTTATTATATTTTAATTTGTTGTAATTGTTATAAACATTAAATTATTTAAAAATTAGAATAATAAAAAAATGTATGCAATTATATGCTATAGAGTATGAACTTTATCTTTTAGGATTTATATAATAATGAAATTTACATACTTTAAATATTTCAAACATTTTTTACGGTGATGTTGATATGTATGCAATTCATCATATTTTAATTTGTTGTAATTGTTATAAACATAAAATTATTTAAAAATTAGAATAATAAAAAATGTACTTGAAAATCCCAACGGGCATTTTTTTAACAAACTAACAGGTATACCCGATACCGTGAGTATGCCCGATATCCAATGAGTAGTTTGTCATTACCCATCGGGTATAAGACACGGTTTTACAATTGAGTATGAAACTTGGATTAACAATACCCGTTTCATTGTCATCCCTATTTGAGATCTATTTCTGGCTTAAGTGTGTATATATATATACACGCAAAGTCGGATATGACACTTGGTTTTAAAATGATATTTGGTTTATAAATGATAAGATTAACAAGTAAAAGAGAGCAATAAAAGTTTATTTAAACCCATTCATCATTGGGTTCATAAGGGGGTATTTGATTCTTGGAATGAGTTGTGAATGAAATAGAAATGGAATTGAAATTGAAATTTGAGTGGTTCTTTAAAAAAATATGTTGTGTTTGGTTTGTGATGAAAGATTCTTAATTCTAATGAAGAGTGGAATATATTCCAAATTCAATTTCTTTATGTGTCAACCAAACATAATTTATGACGGAATTCATTTCAATTCCAATTCTATTTCCTGCAAATTTCAGAAACAAAACGATCCCTAAAATTAAAAATTTCATAAGAAAAACATAATTACGTCACTTTGATTTATATTCTTGTGTTTTATCTCAAGGTGGTTACACGAGTCATTAGAGATGACCCAATATCAACTTATGCTCTCGATATATCTACCTGAGCCAAAAATTAAACTCGTATTTGGCTCGCCTCTAACTCAAGCAAGTTCATACCTCGACGGGTTGCCTTATTTTTCCTCAGTTTTGATGGTTTTTATGTTTATTATAAAATTCTTAATAACAAGTTAACTACAATATCATTATTATATTTCGAATAATATATTATTAAACTACTAATATACAAGTAAATATACTAATTTATACGAGCCAATAAGTAAGGCACTCGAGCCAAATCAGCTCATAAGCTATATCAGCTCGAGCCAAATCAGCTCGAGTTTTATACGAACAAGCTACTTTTACCTTGAACTCAGCTCGGACAATTATACGAGTTAGTGAACTCAAGCCAAATCATCTCGAATTTTAACGAGATGATTTATACGAGCTTTAAATATCCGTACCACTATCTAACACATACTTGATCATCAATGGTGATGTTTTATCGTAAAGTTTGTCTTTGTTTTCTTGTTTGTGCATACACCTACCGATCATTTGCTAGATGACAAAGAGTCCTTTTACATACATCTTACCAAAACTAATCAAAGTGGCAACCTCACTCTCACTTGTATCTTCCATGAGTCGGACCTGACACCCACCTGTCGAACTAATTTTCTCCAATGATCTTATGTTAGCCCAGTTTTGGCAATTTCACGGTTTAATAAATCATTTAACCTTTATTGTTTATTTCTTTCATTTTGAAGTATGTAGTTTTACATATGTATTATAATAATAAATCATATTTATCATTTTAAAATTTTTAGTAAAACTAAACTAACGACTTATAATTAAATAAAATAAATCGGTTCTTACTACGAAACCAGCCAGTCCAGCTATAGACATGTTTTTCTAAACCATACTTAATGGTTAAGTATATATTTTTGGTTAAAAACAGTTGAACAAGACCATAAAACACCTAGTTTTTATATTTAAAAATATGGGTAAAGTTGTTAGCATTGGGCCGTATAGAAGAAAAAACTAGGGGTCTAAATGAGGAGTCCGTCTAAATGAGGAGTCCGCTGCTTGACTTAAGATTGTTAAGCTCAACCTCGAATTATTTAGAGTATTACTTTTAAAGCTTAAGCATGACTTGTGAATAGTTTTTCAAATTCGAGCTCAACTTGTTGTTTAATTTCATAAATAGTTTTTCAAGTTCGAGCTCGGCTTGTTTTTTATTTATTATTATGTAATTATTTCATTTAATTATTTTTTTAATTATTTACATATATTTATAGATATTCTTTTACAACTATCTTTCTTCATCAATATGATTTTTTTTAGAAATGAGCCATTTTGAGTGCATGCTTCACATGGGGGGTTTAGGTTTGAATTTGTTTCACTTGGAAGAACTTCGCCATTTGCAATGACGATGGCTCATTGGCTTATCACTTCCCCGGCAAAAGCAATAGCGGCTCTTTGGACCGTTACCCTGCTCACGTCCCGTGATTTGCTTCACATCTTCTGCCCCACGCCCAGTCCCTCCCTCCCTCCCGGAAATGTATTGGTAGGCCTAGGGGTGTGCACGGTTCGGTTATTAGCCTTAATCAAAACTGAAACCGAATTTATCGATTAATCTATTTTATTAACCGATCGGTTCGGTTTATTCGGTTAGTTTGTCGGTTTTCGGTTCGGTTAATTTTGGTTAATAACCAAAGCCAAACTTCGGCTATAATTTTTGCTTAGCAATACATGAAATGAAGGTATAAATACATGAAATGGAGGTATAAATACATAAAATGGATGTATAAATACACGAAATAGATGTATAAATACATGAAATAAAGGTATAAAACATGAAATACATGAAATAGAGGTATAAAAGCTAGAAATATATGAAAATATGGATGGTTCGGTTCGGTTAACCGAGGGTACAAAATGATGTTCACCGATACCCATTTTTTAACCAACATAGAAAGGAAACAATTAATCCCTCCCTCTCTCCCTACACATGACCTAAAGGGGAATTTGAAGGTCTAGCAAATTTAGTGGACATATATGCATTTAGAAAATTTGATATAGTCATATATCATATACAATCCCTTTCTTCTCGAAGTGAGTTCTTGTTATAAAATGAATTCCATTGTCAAATTTTGGTATTCTATGCCGAGTCAAAACTCAAAAAGCTATATTTTAATTCTTCAGAATCAAAGTAAACTTCAAAGAATATTTGATAATATTATTATGATTGACACCCAAAAAATTAATTTTGCGTTTGGTTCGTCAGAATTTAATGGATTTGAAATCTGAATTCCATTTGGTAATGCGTTTGGTTTACAGAATATGTTAGAATTGGAATCTAAATTCCTTTTTCAATCTGTTTGGTTGAGACAAAATTGAAATTTGAATTAATTCCCTCAAATTTTATTTAAATAAAAGATTTTAAATTCCTTCCAAATTGTCAAAGAATTCACCAAAAAGAAATAGAATCTCTGACCACTCAACGTTGTCGCATCCGCACCCCCCACCCTAGCCCCGCCCTCGCCGACCCCAACCCGCCGCTGTCACACCCCGACCGGTGGCGGAATCATCGAGGCGGACAATGAAATGATTGTTCATAAGCACATAATCTACTAAGGTTGCATAATTCATTAATAAGATTTAAATATCAAATATCCAAATACAAATCAAGTTACAACACCCTATTCTAGAATATTACACATAATTATTTTACTAGGTCCAAAAGCCTTATGTGTAGCACCTTCAACACATAGTCACACAATCACACTATCTTCACCTGAAACGTAATCCAAAACAAGTGTCAACTACGAGAGTTGGTGAGTTTACATATGTTTAAATAAAGTAAAAGTTTAGTTTAAAACGTTTATACAATTCATAGTTTGACATGGTATGATATGGCATAATGTGGAGAATTCACTATATGTATACCAATTGTAAGCATGTAATTATGTATATAAGCATATAGGTTTAACGTGATAGGCATAGCATACCGCTACCCTAAAAGTGATAGGCATGGAATCAAGACTATGTGGGTTACACATAATTTATACCATCCTAAAAGTATTCATAGCATAACAAGTGATCAAGCACAAAAGCACAATAATCTACGCATGTAAACACAAGTTGAATTGTATGTAAGTAAGCACAGATTACGTTTCACCCCAAAGTGTATAAAAATGTAAATAGGGGATATGTAACTCACTTGGCTAGCGGATATGATAATCCACGAGTGCGGGTGATAAGGACGTTGAAACCTAAGCACGATGAAATCCTTTGTGGATAGATAAGTATTATTGTATGCTTGTATGTGCGTATTCGTATTTAAATGTATATTGGTTTTATAATAACATTCCTTAACATTTATTTATAAAATATAGTAGGAATATGATAATGGTTTCGTAAAACTTTAACTTAAAAATATATATATATATATATATTGTTTTAAACAAGTATTTATTATGTTTAATGTATTTATAAATAACAATAATAATTAAAAGAAAATTCTTTATTTGACTAATTATATTATATAGATTAAAATTTGTTTTAACAAGTTCATTAAAAATATTACAAGTTCTATAAAAATGAGACCTTTTACATATTAAATAAGTTCATAAACACGTTACAAGATTTATATAAAAAAATATACGACATTATATATAAAAATGTGTTTAAATAAGTTTATAAAAATGTTGTAAGATTTATAAAAATATTGGACATTTTATATATATAAAATGTGTTTAAATAAGTTTATAAAAATATTATAAGATTTATAAAATTTGGAATAGTTTAAGGATTGTTTAATAGATTTCAAAATAAACGAACGATCAAACCGACTCGTAATAGTCTTTAGTGTATAAAAATAATATTTAATTAAGTTAAAATAATTATATAAAATAAATAAAGTGAAAACAGGAGTAAAAATTTGGGCCGAAGGCCAACTGGTTTCGAACCCGCGACCTCCGGATCAAACACACACACGCATAACCAGCCGGGCTACTGCCCATCGCTGGTTATGTGTGTATCGTTTAATTGTTATACACACATCTGAAACTGGTCGCTGGTTCTCGGTAATCCGGCAAACCATGTCCGAGGACTTGGGTTTGCCCGGAAACTGTCGTGCGAATGCCGAGTTTTCGTCTGGGATTGATTACCTGACGATGAAAGAAGCTAATAGACCCGAAATGAGGCTCGAACTTGGTCGCGAAGTGTCCGGTCGGCAAAGGTTTGAAGTCCGAAAAAGTCAAGAGTGGGAATCAGCTTCTGGATGGAATTAGACTTCGAAACTTTGGTTGCAGCTTCACTTAGTAACGACGAAAGTGATGGTATCCTCAATTTGGAGTGAGAATGTGTGGACGGAGGGTAACGAGTTCGTGCAGGGCCGACAATGGCTATTTATGGCCGGGCCTGATTCTTATGCTCGAACGTGCAATTGGACACGTCCCGACATAAGTCTGGACGAGGCGAAGCTAACCCGACATTCGACAGGCGTGGAGGTGGCTTGTCGGGCACGAATTTGGACAAGGGTACCTCGGCCATCAACAGGATCGAACTTTCTGTATGACGGGGAGACCAATTGGTCGAGGGTTCTGGTTCGCGTGGGGGAGACGAAGCCAGAGGTGCTTTTGTCGGGCGTTGAGGTGCAGGGGACAACCCTGTCGAGTGGGTCGCCGGAGAAAGCTTTGGACCGCCGGTCACTGGGAGGGACGACCGGAAAGACGAATTGGGATTTGGCAGGAATGATCCCTGAAGTTTGGTTTTGATTTAAAATGGTCCCTGAGATAATTACGGTTGAGTCCCTGAAATTTCATTTGACCGGGAACAGTCCCTCTAACGAGTTTAGTTTTAAAAACCTTTTAGTTTGTTTAATTACAATACAACCCCTGAACTTTTATTAATTTAAATCTTATGTAAATCAAATAAATTTATAAGTTTTTATAACTTATATTATTATTATTTTTATAAATAAAAATTTTTATAAAAGTTATAAATCTTATTAAAATATGATGTTTTATTAAATATGCAACTTTTTAAATGTAGAATTTTTGTATAAAATTTTATATTAGTTTTTAAAATTTATAAAATTCTAATTAAATTAAATTCATAACATAAAATATTTATTTGTATAAAAACCAAATAAAACTTAAGCATATAAAATTTCATAAAACTTTTTGTTTTTAATTAAGATCAATCTCATTGAATGGTAAATAAAATTGGAAACCATTGATTTATATAAATTATTTAATTTAATAACATAATTTATATAGTTTATAACCTTCAAATATTTTTAAAAAAATTAAAAGTACATAAATTGAAATTTGCCAATATACTAATTTGTATAAATTTGATTAAAAATAAAATGTTAATATTTACACAATAAATTCCGCAACGAAAATTTTTGAAATGTCACAGCCGCCACCGCCCTTCCTAGACCTCCTCCGCATGACCACCGCCGCCGTCGACGACCGCCCACCGTCGACCGCCGCGATCACCTGTCGCCACCACCACTGACCCCTATCGCTGTCACACCCCAACCGACGGCGGATTATACGTCGGGGCGGACGCGGTTGTTCAATAGCACAAGGTTGACTATTAAAGTTTCAATATTTCATTAATAAATAGATTTGAAGGTTCAATACAAAGGAAATAACAAGTATACAACATTTATTTAATAAGTAATCTAGGTCCAAAGCGTCCTATGTGATCACAAATAAGTCTCACGATGTAGAACCTGAAACATGTGAAAGAATCTGTCAACTACAAAATAGTTGGTGAGATACAAAGGTTTTGACACAGTTTAACAAGTATTTGAAAAGAATTACAATTCACTATGATATATGCATTCTATAATGTAAATATGAGAAAACAAGTATCTTAAACATTGTGCACATTCAATCATCAACCAAGTTTAGGCATAACCCGCAAGTTACCCTTATAAGTCTCAAGTCTCAAAGTTTTGGTTTAGTAACAAACACCAAGGGCTCCCCCCGAAGGGTCAATCAATCAAGGTGGATTGGTCAAATGCAATAGATCTATCATTGTTACCATAGGCTTGATCAAAGTTAATGAATATGCTAGTTTTAAGTTTAATTTAAGCATACAAGTCTCAAGTTTAACATAAGAATAAGCATTTAGTCATAGTTTGTACAAGAATTGTATAAGTTTGAAGTTTGAACATGTTTCACCCCAAAAGAATGTAAATGAAAAAGGGGCTAAGTATACTCACTTGGATGATGAAGAGTGTCCGATAAGAGTAAGTTTGCAAGACTTTGAGGGAGAATATCCTCGCAATATGCCTAAGAATATAAGTCTAAAGATTTAAGTTTACTTCTACAAGTCTAAGACAAAGGATCTAGGATTTCTAGATTGACTAGGGTTCCAAATGTGGGATGGGATTGATTGTGTTTATAAAGTTTAAAATAAGTTTAAAGCAAAGGTTTAAATGGATGACGTAAGACTTGAATATCAAAGTTTCATAAGTTTGTAGATTTAGAATAATTATTAGAATAATTATTTAGAAGTTTTATAATTATTAATTACCCTAGTTAGGTAAAGTAAATTTTCTAAGTATCTTATAAATAGAGTTGTAAGGATATTTAAGAAACTAAATAATGATTAAGGATTAATAACATTTATTTAAAATAAATAATTATTAAGAATGAATAATAATTATTTAAGAATAAATAATTATCAAGGACAAATAATTATTCAAAAGAATAAATCATTCAAGATTTGAAGTATTTAAGAATTAAGTATTTATCTTACAACATAATTTGATATTTAATAATGTTTAAAATGTGGTTATAAGTTTAAATAATAATAGACATTTATAAGCTTATAAAATGTTAAATAGAATTTCTTGTAAAGCTAATATTTTTAATATTAACGCTTCTATTTAAGTTTTATAAAGTTTATAAATTTGGAAAAGTATTTGTTTTCCAATGAATACCAGTTTTCTATAAAACATGGGTTTTATAAGATGTACAAGTGTATAAGTTTCATAAACTTTTATAATTTCATAAAAATTATATAAGTTTTAAGTTTATTAAAGTTTATAGAAAGAATTTATTTACTAGAACTTCGGGTAGTAAATTAAGTTTCTGTTTTTATAAAATTGTATAAATTTTATAAAGTTTTAAAAGTATTTTTTTTTATATAGATTTTTAGTATTTAAAACTACAGTTAAAGATTTAACTTTTTTTATAAGTTTTTATCTAAGTTTAATAAAATAAAATAGTTTCGGAATATCAAAGTGTAAGTTTATAAGAGTATCATGAAGTTTATAAAATTTATTAAAGGTTTTAAACTGTTAAAATGATAAAAAGAAAAATAAAAACAAAAACCTGGGGCCAGACCGAATCGAACTCGGGTCTGCCCCGGGTCAACATCACACACCACACTTAGCCATCCCAACTACGGTTTGTTAGTGTTATATCTGGAAAAAAGGAAAAACTTAAACAACAACTCGAATCGACCCCAATTTCTCGTATGAACCCTAGAATCAATTTCCATCAAATGCATATTGATTAAGCCTTTGTTCATTAAATTAAACATGGGGCTTTCGATCAACACAGGATTACGAAGAGAATGGCCATTTGATTTACCTGAAATGATATCGAAATGAGTGAGAACGGGTTGGGCCTCGTCGTCGACGGTCGCGGCTCCAAATCAGCAAATGCAGGTGTTAATCGGAGAAATTGAGAGTGAAGGAAGTTGTGGTGTGATGTTACTGAAGATTTAGCTCGATATTTATAGCCGATTCGATCATTAAATGCTTGAATTAGGTGGGAAAATTTCGGGCGGCCGAACGATTTCAATTTCGAATTTATGCGTGTCTCGGGGCGTGATCAAACATTAAAGGTTCTTGGGTTTCGATCGCATGCCTCAGGCGAGCATCGAGGTTCGATGAATGTGGACGGAATCGCGTTTTCGGTCGAAAGGGAGTAAGAAACGGGGGTTGTGGGTTTCGAACTCGGGACCGTTTTGGGGAAAGAAAGTTTGAGGAAGAGTCAAATCAGGTCCTCGAAGTTTCATTGAGTTTACATATTATGTTTAAAAGTCTCATTCCAGTTTAAGGCAAAATTTCAGAGAATGACAGTTTTGGTCCCTTGACTTCATAAAATAAAATATGTGAGTTTCTTATAAAAATCAAATATGTGTAAAATATAAATGTTACAATATTTGTTAAAATTTTAAGTAGTTAGAATAAATTTATATATTTTTCTTTTATATAAATTTCCAAGGTTTTAAGTACCTATATATATATATATATATGTATATAGGTAGATATAGTTATCCTTTTAAATATATATATATATATACGCATGTGTTTCAAGTATTAAAAGATTTAGTGTTTATTGATTCAAAGAAATAGTTTTAACCCGGAATCGAGTTTTAATTTAGTAACAAATGAAAAAAAGTTAGATCAGAAAATCTCGAACATTACAGTCTCCCCTACTTTAGAAAATTTCGTCCCGAAATTAAAGTAGAAGGGTTTTAGTCCCGGATTTAAGTCTATGGTACGCATAAGAATAAGGAAAAAGATGCTTTACCTCGGGATGGATTTGATGATAGTTTCAAGAATTTGAGTTTGTAGTCTAACACGCCTAAGGATTGCTACGGTACCTAAGTTCCGTGACTATCCTTTATGACAAGCCTTAGACCATGGCACACGACAGAGCTTACTATGTTTTCCCATACGCTGATTTTTCATACTTACGTGTGCACCCGCAAGTATTTAAATCGTCGTATAGTCCGCATAGGTCCTTCTGTTTGTGTGTGGATCAAGGAAGAGTACAAGAATTTGTTTAACACATGACTAAAGTTTCCACATAAGAGTGATCATTGATTAACGAGTCCCTTAGAGAGAAACTCCATTCAATGATAAAAGGGAAAGGAATGTGACAAGATTTAGAGTTTCAAAGTTTCCTCGTGATTGATTAAGAATACTTCAATCATCGAGTAGTTTAAAGTCTTTACACTTTCCTCGGGTTTGATCAAGAATACATCAAACCTTGAGTAGTTTAAAAGTCTTGTACGTTCATCATGTTTGAATAAGCATACGTCAAACATGGAAAAGTCTTATACGTCCATCGTGTTTGAACAAGCATACGTCAAACATGGAGTAACTTAAAGTCTTATACGTCCATCGTGTTTGAACAAGCATACGTCAAACATGGAGTAGCTTAAAGTCTTATACGTCCATCGGGTTTGAACAAGCATGCGTCAAACATGGAGTGGCTTAAAGTCTCATACGTTCATCATGTTTGAACAAGCATGCGTCAAACATGGTGTAGTGTAAAGTCTCATACGTTCATCACGTTTGAACAAGAATACGTCAAACATGGGGTAGTTTAAAGTCTCGTACGTTCATCATGTTTGAACAAGAATACGTCAAACATGGAGTAGTTTAAATTGTGTTTGAACAAGAATACGTCACACAACAAGTTTTCAAGACTAAGAATCCAAGTATAAGTTTCAAGATTAAGAATCCAAGTATAAGTTTCAAGATTAAGAATCCAAGTATAAGTTTCAAGACTAAGAATCCAAGTATTTTCAAGACTAAGAATCCAAGTATAAGTTTCAAGATTAAGAATCCAAGTATAAGTTTCAAGACTAAGAATCCAAGTATAGGTTTCAAGATTAAGAATCCAAGTATGAGTTTTAAGACTAAAAATTTAAGTATAAGTTTCAAGATTAAGAATCCAAGTATAAGTTTCAAGACTAAGAATCCAAGTATAAGTTTCAAGATTAAGAATCCAAGTATAAGTTTCAGGACTAAGAATCCAAGTATAAGTTTCAGGACTAAGAATCCAAGTATAAGTTTCAAGATTAAGAATCCAAGTATGAGTTTTAAGACTAAGAATTTAAGTATAAGGTTCAAGACTAAGAATCCAAGTATAAGTTTCAAGATTAAGAATCCAAGTATAAGTTTCAAGATTAAGAATCCAAGTATAAGTTTCAAGATTAAGAATCCAAGTATAAGTTTCAAGATTAAGAATCCAAGTATAAGTTTCAAGACTAAGAATCCAAGTATTTTCAAGACTAAGAATCCAAGTATAAGTTTCAAGATTAAGAATCCAAGTATAAGTTTCAAGACTAAGAATCTAAGTATAGGTTTCAAGATTAAGAATCCAAGTATGAGTTTTAAGACTAAGAATTTAAGTATAAGTTTCAAGATTAAGAATCCAAGTATAAGTTTCAAGACTAAGAATCCAAGTATAAGTTTCAAGATTAAGAATCCAAGTATAAGTTTCAGGACTAAGAATCCAAGTATAAGTTTCAAGATTAAGAATCCAAGTATGAGTTTTAAGACTAAGAATTTAAGTATAAGGTTCAAGACTAAGAATCCAAGTATAAGTAGGATAAATCACAAGTTGCAATATCAAGCTTTACATGATCCTTTATTGGACATGTTTAGTTCCAAGAATACGGGTTTGTATAAGTTTTTGCATGACCCAAAAGTTTCTGGTCTCATAGTTGGGTATACGAAGATTAATGTTTTAGCTACGCGCATTTAAGCTTTTAGTTCCCGTTGTGATTTATAGTAAGTCTTTTACGTGACAAGAGTTGAATGAGGAAAGTCTCCAAGCATAGGGTAACAGGAAAAGTTTCGATAAGGTTTATGATAGTGTGTTTATTAATGATTTTATCTCGTTTTATAACAACAGGTATAGTTTTCTTTTATATAGAGTGTAATTAAGATGTTTAAAAATGACGAGTTGGACATTAGTAAATAGTATAAGTAAGACTTATGAAAAGGTATGCGTGATTGTCAACTGAAACGTTGGTCAAGTTTAGAAGCGTGAAGTTTATATAAGAGGTAAGGATCATCGGTTCGTAAGTCGAGTTGTTTTAAAAGATGCTTACGAATTAGGAGGTTTGTTCAAAGTTTATTCTTCAAGTATACGCGTCACTTAGGGTATTTATAGTTTTAATGTCACGTTGTTAATTATCTCTAGTACTAACGTGAGCTACTCTTGACGTAAGCGTGTGGGTAAGAGGGTTAAGTTTGTAATGATGAAAGAAGAGTCGAACCAGTAAATGATGACAAGATGAAATTTCAAAGAAATTTTCATTTATATGTTTCAAAATTGGGACTTCTAGCCCTTACATAAGACAATTTAAACGGGAAAATTAAAGTAAGTATGTTGATTTAATATGTTCAAAAGGTTTTTATTCATAATACTGAGTTATCACAGTAATATTTTCAAAAATAGTTTTAATTGGAAGTTGATGGGCTAACGAAGAGAATTCCCGGAAGAAGGGGTGGGTCACGAGGACTCACTTATGTACCCTATTTTCCTAGTCAGAATTTCCTCATGAGTCTACAACTTTTTAGTTGTCGTCACCGATGTTTGGGTTTATGGTACTATGTTGAGGTTCATTTTGGGTTTAGAGTCTTAAACGTGGAGCTTGTCTATTCCATGGTAGGCTTCTTCCTCTACAAGGAAGTTACTTAGGTTACGAACTTCTTTATTAAGGTTCTTTAGATTTAAAAGACATTAAGTTTTGTTTACAAGAAATGGCGATGTGTAAGTTTTAAAGATGTAATGAAAGTTTTTGAGAAGTGTGACAAAGTTTGAGTAAATCATCAAATGAAGTTTTGAGTGGTAAAATGAAAACACAAGAGTTTCTCAAGTTTATAAAGTAATGAAGTTTGTAAAAGGATTTGTAGGATAATACATGGTTTTAAATGTGCTAGTATTACAAGGTTCATGAAGTTTAAGGATGTATGAACACTTTGAGATGTAAAAAAGTGTAGCAAAAGTTTAAGTGAGTTATCTAGAGTAGTTTGGTTGAGTGATGAAAATAAGATGAAAACACAAGGGTTTCCCCTTAAGTGTCATGTTCATAAAATAATGAAGTTTATAGGAGAATTTGTAGAGTAATACATAGTTTTAAGGGTTGTATTACCACGATCACGAAGTTTATTGGGTAGTATCTATAAATATAAGTTTACGTATGTAGTTTTTAAGTATAATCTCGTAAGAATTTCGCCTTGAAGGTAACTCCTTCAGGTCATGACGAGTAAGCATGCTGTCATGTGACAAGACGGGACTTAAGAATCATAGAATAAAGATTATAGAGGAAAGTTTTTGAATCGTGAATTTATGAAGTATATAGTGTTTGAGATAGTACTCGTTTAGTGCATATCACTAAGTAAGTATTTTGACATATCAAGGGAGATCTAAGCTCACTAATGTTTTAGAGAAGTCATGCATTCCTATAAGCGAATACTCATCCCAAGAATTCCCAGGAAAGCATACGGGTCCAACGGTTGATTTGGATTTATACGAAATGCTTTCCTTGACAGAATTTCTCAGAATACAGGTATTCACCCTTCCGGTCCGCACAAGTTCTCACACATTATCTAGAACCTAAATATTCTTGACGAGAGTTTAGTGGAGGATTAGACTTAAAGCCTAAGAATGTATCCTCGATGTAGTAGACTTCTTGAAGCACGTAGGTAAGTAGAAGCGTAGAATTTTCAAGCGTTCACGTATAAGAAGTTAGAATAGTATGAGGAGAAAGTTCCTAGTAAGGGACATGAGATAACTCATGTTTGGGTCTCCTAAGTTATAGTCTAGGTCATGTGTCTAATAACCTAATTCCCTATAACCAAGGCTCTGATACCAATCTGTCACACCCCAACCGACGGCGGATTATACGTCGGGGCGGACGCGGTTGTTCAATAGCACAAGGTTGACTATTAAAGTTTCAATATTTCATTAATAAATAGATTTGAAGGTTCAATACAAAGGAAATAACAAGTATACAACATTTATTTAATAAGTAGTCTAGGTCCAAAGCGTCCTATGTGATCACAAATAAGTCTCACGATGTAGAACCTGAAACATGTGAAAGAATCTGTCAACTACAAAATAGTTGGTGAGATACAAAGGTTTTGACACAGTTTAACAAGTATTTGAAAAGAATTACAATTCACTATGATATATGCATTCTATAATGTAAATATGAGAAAACAAGTATCTTAAACATTGTGCACATTCAATCCTCAACCAAGTTTAGGCATAACCCGCAGGTTACCCTTATAAGTCTCAAGTCTCAAAGTTTTGGTTTAGTAACAAACACCAAGGGCTCCCCCCGAAGGGTCAATCAATCAAGGTGGATTGGTCAAATGCAATAGATCTATCATTGTTACCATAGGCTTGATCAAAGTTAATGAATATGCTAGTTTTAAGTTTAATTTAAGCATACAAGTCTCAAGTTTAACATAAGAATAAGCATTTAGTCATAGTTTGTACAAAAATTGTATAAGTTTGAAGTTTGAACATGTTTCACCCCAAAAGAATGTAAATGAAAAAGGGGCTAAGTATACTCACTTGGATGATGAAGAGTGTCCGATAAGAGTAAGTTTGCAAGACTTTGAGGGAGAATATCCTCGCAATATGCCTAAGAATATAAGTCTAAAGATTTAAGTTTACTTCTACAAGTCTAAGGCAAAGGATCTAGGATTTCGAGATTGACTAGGGTTCCAAATGTGGGATGGGATTGATTGTGTTTATAAAGTTTAAAATAAGTTTAAAGCAAAGGTTTAAATGGATGGCGTAAGACTTGAATATCAAAGTTTCATAAGTTTGTAGATTTAGAATAATTATTAGAATAATTATTTAGAAGTTTTATAATTATTAATTACCCTAGTTAGGTAAAGTAAATTTTCTAAGTATCTTATAAATAGAGTTGTAAGGATATTTAAGAAACTAAATAATGATTAAGGATTAATAACAATTATTTAAAATAAATAATTATTAAGAATGAATAATAATTATTTAAGAATAAATAATTATCAAGGACAAATAATTATTCAAAAGAATAAATCATTCAAGATTTGAAGTATTTAAGAATTAAGTATTTATCTTACAACATAATTTGATATTTAATAATGTTTAAAATGTGGTTATAAGTTTAAATAATAATAGGCATTTATAAGCTTATAAAATGTTACATAGAATTTCTTGTAAAGCTAATATTTTTAATATTAACGCTTCTATTTAAGTTTTATAAAGTTTATAAATTTGGAAAAGTATTTGTTTTCCAATGAATACCAGTTTTCTATAAAACATGGGTTTTATAAGATGTACAAGTGTATAAGTTTCATAAACTTTTATAATTTCATAAAAATTATATAAGTTTTAAGTTTATTAAAGTTTATAGAAAGAATTTATTTACTAGAACTTCGGGTAGTAAATTAAGTTTCTGTTTTTATAAAATTGTATAAATTTTATAAAGTTTTAAAAGTATTTTTTTTTATATAGATTTTTAGTATTTAAAACTACAGTTAAAGATTTAACTTTTTTTATAAGTTTTTATCTAAGTTTAATAAAATAAAATAGTTTCGGAATATCAAAGTGTAAGTTTATAAGAGTATCATGAAGTTTATAAAATTTATTAAAGGTTTTAAACTGTTAAAATGATAAAAAGAAAAATAAAAACAAAAACCTGGGGCCAGACCGAATCGAACTCGGGTCTGCCCCGGGTCAACATCACACACCACACTTAGCCATCCCAACTACGGTTTGTTAGTGTTATATCTGGAAAAAAGGAAAAAATTAAACAACAACTCGAATCGACCCCAATTTCTCGTATGAACCCTAGAATCAATTTCCATCAAATACATATTGATTAAGCCTTTGTTCATTAAATTAAACATGGGGCTTTCGATCAACACAGGATTACGAAGAGAATGGCCATTTGATTTACCTGAAATGATATCGAAATGAGTGAGAACGGGTTGGGCCTCGTCGTCGACGGTCGCGGCTCCAAATCGGCAAATGCAGGTGTTAATCGGAGAAATTGAGAGTGAAGGAAGTTGTGGTGTGATGTTACTGAAGATTTAGCTCGATATTTATAGCCGATTCGATCATTAAATGCTTGAATTAGGTGGGAAGATTTCGGGCGGCCGAACGATTTCAATTTCGAATTTATGCGTGTCTCATGGCGTGATCAAGCATTAAAGGTTCTTGGGTTTCGATCGCATGCCTCAGGCGAGCATCGAGGTTCGATGAATGTGGACGGAATCGCGTTTTCGGTCGAAAGGGAGTAAGAAACGGGGGTTGTGGGTTTCGAACTCGGGACCGTTTTGGGGAAAGAAAGTTTGAGGAAGAGTCAAATCAGGTCCTCGAAGTTTCATTGAGTTTACATATTATGTTTAAAAGTCTCATTCCAATTTAAGGCAAAATTTCAGAGAATGACAGTTTTGGTCCCTTGACTTCATAAAATAAAATATGTGAGTTTCTTATAAAAATCAAATATGTGTAAAATATAAATGTTACAAGATTTGTTAAAATTTTAAGTAGTTAGAATAAATTTATATATTTTTCTTTTATATAAATTTCCAAGGTTTTAAGTACCTATATATATATATGTATATAGATAGATATAGTTATCCTTTTAAATATATATATATATATATATATACGCATGTGTTTCAAGTATTAAAAGATTTAGTGTTTATTGATTCAAAGAAATAGTTTTAACCCGGAATCGAGTTTTAATTTAGTAACAAATGAAAAAAAGTTAGATCAGAAAATCTCGAACATTACAATCGCCAGGCTGTCGGTGGTGGTTGGCGGCAGTGATGGCGCAAGGATGATCTGGCGGTGGCGTGGGGTTGTCGGTGGCGGGCGGCGAGGGCGCATGGGGGGTCGGTAGCGGTATCGAGGAGTGGGCGGGTGGCGATAACGGCAACTACGAGTGGTTGGTGGTGGCGGGGGCGGGGGCGGGGGCGCTGGTTGGGGGTCGATGAGAGGGGCGCGGTGCGGGCGGTGGAGACAGGTGGTAACAAGTGGTTGGTGGTGGAAGTGACAATGTTGGGGGGGGTGGTCAATGGTTGCGGTTGGTCGAGGGCCGGCGGTGGCGGGGCGACGACATTCAGTAGGTGGTGATCATGGTGATAGATTTTAATTCCTTTATGATTGTTTTGTTAATCAAATAGATTAGAAATTCAGATTTTTTTAATCCAGTTCCTTAAAAATCAAAATCATTTGAACAAATTATAATTTCAAAACTAATTTCTTAAAATTCCTATTCCTTTAATGAAATCTAATTCTTTCAAAAGATTCTCCGAAACAAACGCAATCTTAAAAAGTCAATTTAGACCTCTCTCTTTATTTTGGGTGCTTGTTTCTGCACACAAACTTGAATCATGTGTTTTAATTGTATGCATTGACTTTTGAATCTCTATATTGATATGGTTTAATGGTTTTCTTAACAAAACTATTATTTATATTTTTGCTTATGTGGTTGATGATGACGTATTAGCAATGTTTTCAGAACCGGACCGGACGTCGAACCGGTCTCCTTACCGGTCCACTGGTCGGACCGGTCCGACCGGATTTAAGAACCGGACGACGTCATAAATATTATAAAAATATATCAGTCTAAATAGCTTTTAATCCTTTCAAAAACCACCAACAAGTCAATTCAAATAATTTTAAGCTAACAATTACCTACGAAATAAGAAGCCAAGAGACTTAAAAAAGATTAAAAAAAAAAAAAAAAAAAATAGTCAAGCGGTTCAACCGGTCCGACCACCCGGTTTCCGGTCCGACTACCGGTTCGCTGCAGAAACGGTTCAACATATGTAACCGGACCGGCCAGACCACCGGTTCCCGGTCCAACCGGTCCGACCGGCCGGTCCGGGTTTCAAAACATTGCGTATTAGTGTATACCGGAGGAAAATCACAGTAAATATATTGAAATCATAGTGTATATCCGTAGTAAAAAGTAATAAAAAAAAGAAATAAAAAATAATTAATAAAAGCTGACGTAAAAAGTTGATAAATCAGAAAATTCCTAGGGGTAGATATGAAATCTTAAAAAAACTAATTATGATTGTTTTAGAGCCATCAGGCCTTTCGTCTGGTGGTCAGGGGGTTTTGCTATAAGGCTTTCTTCCTGTGAAGGTCACAGGTTCAATCCTACTTCATAATTTCAGGAACACCCTCTGTGACAGGACTTGAAATCTGAGCTAGGTGGGGTTAGAGACATCCTAACCGACATGCCGTTTTAAAAAAAAATTGTTTTAGAAAATTAACAATATTTTAGTTTTATTTAATCTCGATACTATAAAAAGGATAAATTTGTTAAATTTTTTTTATCTTGTTTTTAGGAGTTTAGTCTACCTTTTAATTTTTTATTTTATTTTAAACAGGTAGAATGAATTTATCATCAACTTTAATCAAACATACTTATAATTTTATAAATTCAAAAAGTAAAATAAAGTTATTGGGCTTGGACTATTTTTTAGCCCAAAACGATAATGTTTATTATGCATACAATGTATATTTAACTGGATATTCTAATTGTTTTTTGATTTTTATTTAAATAATATTTGGTCTTAAACTTTATAACTTCGATTTTGGCTCACAAGTATTTCTTCTTATTTATAATCATTTAAATATTTAAATCTAAACCAATAAAAATTACTTCGGATGTATGTATATCAGGTACATCATATTTACAAAGAATGTAACTTAGTTGTAGAATAGTTGCAACAAATAGATAAGTAATATCGTATTATCAAAGAATGTAATAGAAAATATAGTAATGGAACTTGCATAATAATTGTTTTTATATATTTAAAAGTTTAACACCAAATCATTTATCATGTACTTAATAAAATGACATGTATTGTAAGATTGTAATTGTTAATATTTTATTGATACAAAAATAAAAAATACATATATTTTTTTGAACAACAACCTAATCTACTTTTAACTCTAACACCGTTGTTAACCGTTGGACTTGAACCCTCAACCTGTTAGGGAGAAGCACCAATTTAATACACCCGGATGCCATTGAGATAAAAAGTCCTTAATATTTGTGTTTGGAGAATGCTCTTGGATAGTTTACCAACCCGGGTTAATCTTGATAACAAAGGGGTAGCTGTCCCGAGTGTGTTGTGCCCCCTTTGTGATAACGAGCTGGAGTCCGTGGATCATCTTTTTGGTTCATGTTTGGGGGTTGTTCGTATTTGGAGTTTAGTTGGGGCATGGTTGGGGTGTGCGTTTCCCTTGGATCTATGTCTGGTCTTGCTAATGGAGTAGTTTGATGATTATCACCTTTCGAAAGCCGAGAAAGAGCTTGTGGGTTCGGTTCTCTTCGTGACTTGGTAGGCTATTTGGAGATTAAGGAACGACGCGGTTTACTCTAAGAAGCGTCTCAAAACGAGTCTTTGTTTGATGATGTGGTTCTATTTTCGTATCAGTAGTATAGGAGTAAGTACAAGAGATGTAATTCCAATTGGATAGAATGGTTACAAAACCCGCTTCTATACATGTAATGTTTTCTTTTTTGTACTAGTTACTTGCTAGTAGTTATTTTTCAATATAACTCCACCGTCCCGAAAAAAAACCTGCTTAATACACCTGGATACCATTTGGAGAAATACCAATTTAACACACCTGGATATCATTTATCATGTAATTAATAAAAATACATACTAACAAAATCGATTGACTATAATATTAAACTACTACTAATTTATTTAAGGATAAAACCACATACCAATGAGACCCTTTTAACCTAATAAACATATATCATTATTAATTTATAAACTTTGCATAAAAATATGAAATAGAATACCTTATTCTGAAATTGACAACACAATTTGAAGAGAATCACAACATCACAAATATAAAATCATGTGATACAACTTTATTACCATAAAAGCGTAGGGTACTTTTTGTTATGAAATGTTACTTGACGAATTGATAGTTGTATAGTATGAATAATTATAAAAAAATACTGATATGATTAATAATTGTGAGATTGGTGGTCCAAAAGCGACATAAATGGAGGAATAATGAAGGAGCCCATATAAGGGTCATAGCGAAAGAAGATGCAAAGAGAAAATGGGGTCACTCATGAAAGTCACATGAAATGGGGTGATCATTTGCCAACCACATGACATAAAGAAGATAGGAATGAGTACCATATTTTGGCTTAAAAGCCCCACACTTCCAATCATGACCTTGGTTTTAAGGGACACAAAGGTTGATTAGGGGTTTAAAACATACTTCATATTTCTTAATTCTTCTCCTCAAGGTTTCGGTAATTATCAAGGTGTATTAAAGGCATTTGTTTACTTTTTGTAATATATACACACATATCTATATATGGAGGGACAATTATTATAAAAGAAGAGAAGCTTATGAAGTATTCAGGATGCAACAGAGTATATTCAATGAGTTTATTCAGGATGCAAATAGTATGTTCAATGAGTTTAAGGACAATGATAGTTGCGCCAATAATTTTTTTTTGAAAGGAAAATTTCATTCACAAAAAAAAAACCCTGCAACAATAGGGAAGGCCAAACAAACAAGAAGCGAATTACACCATACTAAATTTACACCAGCTATCCCAAGATAAAGACCTTGATTTCGATCTATTAACAAACCACCAAAAACCTAAAGATTTAACATTAATAATGATATCCTCGATCTTTACCGGTTTATTTAAGAAGAGTTTCTCGTTCCTAGACTTCCATAAGCACCAAAGAGTCACGATAATAATCCCGTCAAGCGTCTCTTTAATGTTTTCCTCAATACCCCAATTCAAGTGAAGCTCAAGCAAATCCCTAACCGTAAACGCGAAAATGGGAGCAATCCTACACCATCGGCTAATGGAATGCCAAACAACCGAGGCCACCATACACGAGGTGAAAAGATGTTCACTAGATTCGGGAACGGAGTTGCAAAACACGCACCTTAGATTATCAACATGGATGTTCCTCCTAGCCAAGGCAACACGAGTCGGGATCCTTTCGAACTCCGCCCTCCACGATAAAATGTTGCATTTTAGAGGAACCCACTTGATCCATTTCATATTGAACCAAGTACCATAGTCCCTTCCTTTCGCCATACATCTGTTAACCGAACCCACAGAAAAAGGGACTGAGCTTTCTCCCGTCCAAACCCAACCCTCCTTCTCTTCGGATAATCTAATCTTGTCTAATCTGAAGATACAATCACTCCATTCAGCATGCTCCTAAGCCAAAAACTGCATCCTTTTCCACTTCCACCGACCCAAAAAGTTCTTATCAACCAGGTTAAAACGATCACCGATCAAACATTTTTTCTCCCCTTCCAGTTTAAAAAGATTCGGGTATACCTCTTTCAGCGGCTCGGGGCTAAGCCAAGGATCCAACCAGAAAAAGCTGGGAAAGAGACTGACCAACGAAAACCTTCTTGAAATCCAAAGAAGTGATAATCTTCCAAACACCCGAAAAAGATTTATTCACCGGAATGAAAGCCCAAACATTTGTTGTTGTTGTGAAAATAATCAATAACCTGTCTCCACAGACTTTGCTTCTCGTTCTTGTATCTGCACATTCGCCAACAAAACATAATTGATATCTTTAAGCTTGCTCAAACCGAGACCCCCACCTCCTTTGATGAAGTAACCCGATCCCAATTAACCCAATTAATCTTTTTCCCCTTGCCTCCTCCCCACAGAAACTTCTTGATAATAGACTCCAAACCAGCGATCACTTTAGACGGAGCCTTATAAAGGGAGAAGAAATAGTTAGGGAGACTTTCAAGAACCGAGTTAATTAGAGTAACCCGACCTCCAATAGAAAGAAGAGAGGCTTTCCACAGAGAAAGGTGGGACTCAAAAACTTCAAAAACCGGCCTCCAGTGAGACACCCTATTCATGTTAGCCCTGACCGTTAACCCGAGATAGTTGAATGGAACTGACCCAATTTTACAATTGAAAACAGCCCCCAATCTGGCCACCTCAACCTCCTCCACCCCAACTCCGAAGAAAGAAGACTTGCCAAAGTTTATCTTAAGCCCCGAACATAAGTAAAAGCATCTCAAAATTCTAGCCACATTATTAACGTTAATAGACGACCACTCACCAAGAATAATGGCATCGTCAGCATAAAGAAGATGAGAAATCCTCGGCCCATTATTAGGAGAGCGAATGCCATTAAAGGCTCCCAAAGCACACGCCTTATCTAACATACATAAAAGGGCCTCCATAACGATCAAAAACAGAAAAGGGGAAATCGGATCCCTTTGTCTCATCCCTTTAGAACACCTGGACTCGAAAGTAGGAGCACCATTGACCAAAACCGCGGACCTAGCCGAAGATAAGATACCTGAAATCCAGGTGCACCACTGAGGGGGGAAGCCCATTTGAGCCATAACCGAGACAAAAAAATTCCAATTAACATTGTCGTATGCCTTTTCGAAGTCAATCTTGAGAAGAAACACAAGTGCTTTTAGTCTCACTGATACCCAATTTTGTTTTTTTTAACAGCAATACCCAATTTTAGGGCCATCTAAACTACTCTTAGTAGTTACACCAATCCGTCTATACGGGGCTCGAATTCTTAACCTTAAGGGAGTTTCACCACTTTAACTCCAAATGGCTTTGCTATTGAACCCAACCCCCACCAGCCCAATTTCTTTTAATGGTGAAATATCTTCTTGGGGAAAATCAATTTAAGAAAATACAGCCCTTGCAATTTATTATATGGCTTCTCAAATTTCTGATTGTTCCTTTAGATAATCAGTTTTTTATTTGTAGTATACATTATTTTATCTTAGTTGTTCAAAGTTAGTAATTCTATGTTTTGTCTAAGCTTTTTTTTGTTCTCAATAAACATACATTTAATTTCGAATCAAATACTTATATTAATGAATTTACATGAGAAATTGATATTGGAGTATTTTTTTGTATGTAAACTCATGAAATAGAAAAAAAAACAAAGTATATCGTTTATTTATTTCACACTATAAAAATTGACATGGATAGTAGGAAGAAAGGAAGAAAGATCCGAAAATGATGGAGTCAGTTTGAGCATGAAAAAGGATTTAAATTAATTTTAATTAGATTTAATCAAAACGACATAGTTTTGTTGAGACAAGATTAGATATCTAATAACATCATATTAACTTTTCCATGCATACATATATATGATGACTTCAAATGAGAACCACATATGCCCGGTTGAATTTGCAAGATAAAAAAAATTACGTGTAACATTTTTTTAATTAACTGAAACATCGGGTGCAATTTATTTGTTAAAAAGACATAAGGAATCATGTGGCGACTGTATCTAAATAAGTGAAATTTTAGTAGTAGAATGTATACATTGGTGAATACATTATGAGATATATATTAATATAAAATTAAAGTTGTGGCAGTATCATAAATAAGTGAAACATTAATAGTGTAGTGTTTGCATTGGTTAATGAGTAAAACATTATGATTTAGTGTATTCGTTGGTGCATACATTGCATATGCATTCTTACCATGATCTAGTGTATGCATTGATGGATACATGACTTGTGAAGTCTCGGTATAGCTGTGTATGCATTAGTGAATAAAGTATATTTACATTCTGAGAACTTTAGTGAATACACTACTAATAGATTTTGATAATTTTAGTGTATTCATTGGTAAATATATAGATTCAAGATTCTTATTTAGTGCGTTCACTGATGAATATACTATGTAGATTCTGATTCAATCGGTGATTCATCTTATTGTACTCGTTCTTTAGATGATACTCATTCGATTTGTTATTCAATGTTTTTTGTTTTGTTGTTCTCGTTCAATTTGTTATGGTCCTATTGATCTTCCTTCGTTTTATTTTCTTTGATTTGTTCTCCGTTGATATGTTCTTGTTCGACTTCGATCCAGTTTTTCCGAGTGATCTTGATTTACAACAATGTTCAATTCTTTATGTGTGTTGATTTTGTTCTCAATTATTTTAGTTAATTTTATTCTCGTTCGTTCAAATTGGATCATAATTTGATGTTGAGGAAACCATGTAGAGGAAAGATGGATTCAAATTTGGAAACTACGAATATGTTTAGGCGCATGAGGAAGACAAAAAGACATCATCGAGTGAGTGTTAAATCATATTTGATAGTAGTCGTTGATTTTTTTATCAGCATGTGACGATGAAAAGTGATTCATATTTTTAAAATAGTTCTTAAATATTGGGTGGCCAACCCTGCATATAGATATGTGTGTGTATATATATAGGATCGTTCAATACATGGATAGTCCCCCTTGTCTTGAATCTGGTTGCAGTATTGCCGCGGGTGGGTTGGGTTAAATGGTATTTTGGTTATTTCATACAAACTTAACTGAAAACTTAACATAAGTTAGTGTTAATACTTAAAATCGTTACTAAATTAAAACATAATACCCATACTTACAACTTGAAACCCTTAATAGCTATAACTGCTACTTTTAACAAACCACAAGAACTATCTATGTAATTAACTCTATTATATATAAGAGAGTTATATAGTAACGGGCTCTCTTTTCTCTATCTCACTAAATATAACAAATACCACATACACATGATTATGAGATTATCTACACAGAATTGTTATATATTGATTAATTAACTTTTGTGTCAAATTAAAACTACATCTTTTATAAAAGAAATCCTATTTGATTACGATCACATATTTATAAAAATAAAGTAATACTAAAATAACCAAGGGAATAAAATCGTCATTATGTTAACAAAGCGACCGTTCAAACCGGCCGTATACATATATTTAAAATCTTGGTCATCATTTGTCCATTTAATTAGAATATTTTTGTTACTAAATCAAAATCTTTATATTAATTTAATTTGTCTTCTAAAACTACAACATTTTTCGTTGAGAATTCTTAATCTTAAATAACCTTCTTATTGGCCATCACTTCAATAACGACAAACTATAGAAATTGTTTTTTCTTTGGTCTATATCATAAAAAAGTATATGAATTATGATACAACTTAAATATATAATTTATAACTAATAAGTATCATTATATATATATATATATATATCTATACTAATAAATAAAGGTTTAAGATGGACACTTGTCACTTGCTCGTGCCTTCTAACATTGGTTTTCCCGCCTCTCTCTCCTAATAAATACGCACATTATAAATATATTATTAAAAAAAATACTAATTATATTAAATAAGAATATATAATAGGAAATCAAAATAAAACTAATTATAAAAAAAATACTAATTTGTTATATACACACATTTTCACTTGATATATCTCGAGACGATTATAATAGTCTGATAAGTTAGGATGTATTTACAAATTTATAAGTTATATCGTTTTCAATATACAACCTGTGTAATACACGAGATTCTAACTTAGTGTGTGTATATATATATATATAGAGCGAATTACAAATTACGTCCTTTAAGTATTACTCAAATTTCAGAATACGTCCTTTAACTAAGGAAATTACAGAAAACGTCCTTTATGTTTAAAAAACATTGCACGTTACGTCCTTTATACTAACAGACGTTAAATTTTACCGTTAAATCCAGTCATGGTGAGGGTATTTTCATCCATTTATTATTTTAATTAGAGCGAATTACAAATTACGTCCTTTAAGTATTACCCAAATTTCATAATATGGCCTTTAACTAAGGAAATTACAGAAAACGCCCTTTATGTTTAAAAAACCTTGCACGTTATGTCCTTTAGGCTAACGGGCGTTAAATTTCACCGTTAAATTAAATCCAGTCATGGTAAGGGTATTTTCGTCCATTTACTATTTTAATTAAAAAAAATTAAAATAACCCCATCTCTATCTCTTGATTAAATCTCATTGTTGAATGCTAAAATGCAGTGATGTCACCCTACCACTACCTGAAACCTGCCGGCCACCCACCACCACATCAAGAGCAAATTCAAATTCAGCAAATTTAAATTCTACATTATCTAATTTCAATTTCAGCCATAACTTACTCATATATGCTTCTCATAAATCAACCACGCCAGAAAACTCACAGCCCCCGTCTTCATAGCGAGAAAACTCACAACCCATGTCTTCCATTGAAGCTAGCTTAGATCTGTTAGTGATTTTTCATATATGAAATTCGAATAGGAGGTGGAGACGAGAACTTGCACGACCTGCAATTCCGATGAAGGGGACCAAACCAACCTGCACGATCTGCAATTCTGATAAAGGGGACCAAACTTGCATGACCTGCAATTCCGAATTGGGGTTAGACAACCATTGTGTTAGGGCAGAAGATGAAGACAACGGGTTTGGTTGGATGGAGACGGTGGTATTGGAGGCATTAGGGAAGGCGGCGGTGGATGGTGATGATGATGGTGGATCGGTGGAACCCGGAGGGTGTTGAAAATGACGGAAGCCGGGCGTTGTTGAAGATGACGGAAACCGAAAGTTCTTATGGTGAGGGTATTAGCCAAATTTCACATTTAGCCCTTTAAGGATCACATTTTACTTTTAAGGGTTTAAGTTAATTACACATTTAGTCCCTGGGTGAAATAACACATTTGCCCTCATGTGCCTTGCACATGACTGGATTTAACAGTGAAATTTAACGTCCGTTAGACTAAAGGACATAACGTGCAAAGTTTTTTAAACATAAAGGACGTTTTCTGTAATTTCCTTAGTTAAAGGACGTATTCTAAAATTTGGGTAATACTTAAAGTACGTAATTTGTAATTCGCTCTCTCTCTATATATTTATTTATTGTTCTTTTGATAAAAAATGATATATGTTACGTATCATCACCGCATGCTATGCTGCATTCTTAGTTTGAGAAGTCTAATATTTTATTATAGTGAGCAAAATTCATATTAAAATGATTATGATTATTCATGAAACATAAAATAAAATATCCATTGATAAGCATAAGAAAGATATGTAATACAACTAAAGGCAAAAAAAAAAAATGTAAGGTTATGTTCGGTACATCAGTACACATCTAAAGAAATCATGGGATATGTTCATACACATCTTTTTTTTGGAACGACCAACGAATACTATAAGCCTGGTTACCCGGGTAAATTTATTGGCGAAAGATCACCCACAGCGCTAGTGACCGGGGTCGCCCACCATTCCAGGGGAAACCCACCACCCAAAAGCCCACTATGATAAAACCCCTGACCCACTTGAGCATATTGCACAAAGTGAGACTCGAACCCATGAACTCTACATTAGAAGGCTATGATTGTCCGATCTTCATACACATCTATGGGTCCTTCTCCGATCTAAGTCTTGCAGTGGTTGTTCTTGTTTTGTTACTTTTATTGTATGAAATATAGTTTTTTTATAAATGTTGAGTGTGCTGATAACTTGACTTTTAATTTGATTAATATACGCCAGTTATGTGACAAAAACTTAAGTGCCACCTTCACTAACAATGAAAACATAATATGTAAAAATGGTAAGACACTAGCTAGAGGCCTTAGAAGAAATGGACTATACACGACTAGGAGATAATCCCATAATATAAGTTTGTTTAGCATTACTAAATGATGACTCAACCCTATGGCATAGACACTTAGGACATACTAGTATACAACTTAATAATAAGGAACCGGTTTTTGCTCAAAGCAAGAGTTTGAACTACATTTTAGTGACGTATGCAAGTAAGGAAAACGTGTTTACTCCTCATATAAACTTAAAAAAAAGATCTACATCTAATGTCTAGAACTATATCATATGGATTTGTTTCAACCATGTATTGTGTCAAACAAAGAACTTTCATACATCACAGTAAAGTGCCGAACAAAGCTTCGGATCAATAGTTGGGAGGAATGGATTTCGTTTCAATTCTTTGTAATATAATGGGGGTGTTGTATTTTTGGTTTTTGCCTTTATTGAGGCTGTGGCCGTAATTTTTGCCTTCCCTTAGCCTTTTGGCTTGGGGGAGTTTTGCTGGTTATATATATTTCGCTTACTTTAAAAAAAAAAAAATCTATTGTGTAAAGTTTTGAAGGAAACATGTATACACTTGTTACAATTGATGATTATTCAAGATTATTTCTGAAAACAAAAAATGATGCTTTTGAAAAAAATAAAATACTAAACCATAAAGTTTAAAACTTACTTCATTGTACGATTAAAATAATCTGCAGCAGTCATGGTGAACCATTTGATAATTGCAATTTGGAGCCTTATGTAATACTCATGGAATCTCTCGTAACTTTTTGGCTTCTCGCCCTCCTCAATCTTATGAGGTTGTTGAAAGGAAAAAATAAAGTCCTTTTAGAAATAATTCGAACAAATCCCTTAAAGTTTTGGGTTATATGTTGAAGTAAGACCTTTGAACTTGATGTTCAACATGATATGGAACAAAGCCTAGTGAACTATACTCGAGTGTTATCGTAGAGGTTGTTTCAAATTTTGGTTTCATACTAGAATTTTGATAGTGCTACTATATAAGACTTAGATCAAATCGACCTAAATGATCTAGAAGAGACGGACACCTTAGCGAGATGGCCTTCGTGTCAATGGGAATGAGTAAGTTCACAAAGAGAATTGGAAGGAACTACTCAGGACATCAAGGCATAGTAAAGAAAATAATGAAGATAAGATAAAACTATTTTACTAAAAGATGAAATTTCTTTTGCAAAGACATAAGATGATTTGGTTAAATTATTAGGCCATGAGGTATACCCTCATGCCAGGCTTTGCGTGAGGCCCCTCACGCCGTGACCAACACTAGCACACCACCCCCCTCTCGCGTGAAGGGGGCGTGAGTGGCTTCCCGTGAAGAATCTCACGGCTGCATTTCTCCTTTTGACCGTTGAATGGATATATTTGCATTAAAAATATTACCGTTGGAAATTAAAAAAAAACCTTTAATTTATTTTTTTACCCTATAAATAACCCATTTAAACCAAATTTTTATACACAATAATTTCTAAACAATCTTCACTCTCAAATTTTTATAAAAAAAGCCATGAATCCTAATGACCCGATGTGGTGGTATCAACAATACGCCAATCAACAAAACGTCTTCCAAATCCGTGGCCAACCGCTTCCCTTCAACCAAAACCCGTTTGGTTCGGCGGGTTATGCTCAACCACAAGGCCAACCGATAAACTTGTCCGAGCCGGACGTTGTTCCTGAAACTCAACCCTCACCACAATCCGAAGAAAACGTCGACGAAACGCAACCCGGACCTTCCCGAAATCGCAGAAAGAAAAAGGCCGTTAAAGAATCGACTTCTACACGAGCCACTAAAAAGTGGAATACGGAGGAGGAGGAGTTGAAGTTGGCAAAAACGTGTGTCGACGTATCCGAGAATCCCATCATTGGTAAAATTAATACTTTTATATTACCTTTTTAATACTTATATTATTTACAAAATTAATACTTTTATTTTTCTAGGGAACGCTCAAAGCAAGACCGCTTTATGGGAGCGTGTTGCAGAAAAATATTTTATCTTGATGGAAGTCGGGCCCGATTACCGCACAACCGACCGATTGAGTTCTAAATGCACTCATATTAACAGAAAGGTCGTAATTTTCAACGGTATATACGAAGAATGTGAGCGGACCCAAAAGAGCGGGTCTAGTGACACAGATATTTTGACGCAAGCAACTTCACATTTTCAAGACGATGTTGGAGGCATGGCTGCAATTAGAATTTGGGAATTTTTAAGGAATTCGCCGAAATGACAACAAATTTACATCAAAAAGAGCGGACCCGGATCGTCAAAGAAACGATCCTCAAACTACATGGCCGATAGTCCCGCCGCATCCGATGGGAGATCTAGTTATGATATCAACGTAGAGGAAACAGATGAGGAGGACGCAATAGTACAGCCGGTAGGGAAGAAAAAAGCAAAAGCCCAAGCATCGGGCTCCCGCTCTGTTCCGACACACATCGAGATCGGTCAACAAATGATCGAGGAAATGAGTCAATTTAACTTGACTCAAAAAGAGAGAAATGGTTGGAAAAAAGAAAAAGATGAGATGGATATTCTCGCACTCGACCTTGATCGCTTTCACGGGGCCAGACGAGCCTTATTCAAGAGAAAACAAAATGCGATCAAGGCAAAATATGGGATTGAAGACTAGTTTTTTTAAAATTTATGTACTTTTATTTAATGTTTTTTTTATTTATTGTTTTTTTATTTAATATTTTTTTATTTAATGTTTTTTTTATTTATTATTTTAATGAAATTTGAATTTATTTTAAATTGTTGAATTTAATACTCACTTGGTTATCCCTGACATGATTATACCCCTTGCCATGTGAGAGCCAAGTGAGGGTTACACCAAGATGATGTGCCGCCTAGGTGGCAAAAATACTCTTAGAAAGTGAATATCAATAACGATCTTTCTGAAAAGTGGTCCAAATCTTCTGATGATTTTCAAAAGTTGTTAAATAAATGTTCAAGTCCAACGTCAAACTAAGTTTGACATTGGATACAATGTCACTGAGTCACCCACTAACTATACTTTCTCAATATCAATTAAGGAAGCAAAAGTTATTAGTAATCCTCCAACTCCAACTTTCAAAGGTTGAATCACCTAAAATTGAGACAACTATAAAAAATTTATAGTTTTTGTCAAGGTGGTTCAACATTTGGAACAAAATGTGAAATTGATGATAAGCCAAAAGTAACCAAAAGCCTATGGTATAAAAGTAACCATTTGATGAAGCAAAATGTTAATGATAAAAGGCACCTTAGTGTGCCAACTGTCATAAATCTACTACAAAGAAAATGGCAGCCAAAGATAACTCTAAAACCACAAATAAACCCTCTACTAATTCAAATGTTACTAAAAACAATCAAATCAAAGAGTTAAAAAGTGTTTTATTGGAGGAAAAATAAATCATATTACTATTGCATGTTATCATAACCCTTGAATCAACCAAACATTATAAAACTTCAAGAAAGATTAAAAAAATACATATCACTGGTACAACCATTGTTCATAGATAAGACATTCATAAGCAAACATAAAAGACTAATTCGCAGCAACTCTTTCCATTTTCTATATTTTGAAATGCCTTCACTTAATTCATCCGCCGCCTTCCTCCTTTTTTTCTTTGGCCTCCCAATTCGTTTATGATGCTTTAGAGGAATGAGGGTTGTTGGACATGTAGATGTGGACCACAAATGTCTACCATTGATTGGATCAACTGTTTGCTGATATACTTTCTTTCAACAAGATTTCTTGGAAGCTACATGGACGAATGGTTTTATGGGAAGAAGATACATATGAAATTGATTTATTTTAGCGATGACGATTTTATAGATATTAAGGTTTAATTTAAATTAGTTTATTGATATATTCTAGTTCTTCTTATCACTAAATGACGATTTTATGCATATGAGTAAAAAAGAAAAAAAATTGATTTGTTGATATAGTTTACGGATGGTTTAAAAAAAAACTAAAATACCCCTAATTCTAACGTGAAAATTAGATGGTGTTAAGGGAAGTGGACCAATATGACGATTTTACGAAAGTACACTGCTTTCACGTAAAATTTAAACTAATGAAATAAAATAACAATTTGAATGGACAAAAAAAGAACTTAACTCAAGAATTAATTACGCACAATGATCAATAACAATAGATAGACATATAAAGCACAAATAAAGTTCCTGAGAAATGAAAGGTGTATACTTTTAAAATGATTAAAAAAAATAAAATATACTGTATTTTTTATTTTGAAAAATGATTGATTATAATAATGAGATCAATAAAAAACGACATAGTCAAAAGCAACATGATGACAGCTAATAGCTTGGAGAGAGTTTATTACTAAATCAACGAGACGGCTTTTGACCAATCTCACAAACCATCGTATTTTGACTTTTTTTCACCAAATCAAAGGTCTCAATTCGTTCTTGACCACCACAATGCTATAGGCCGTCACACAGTTTATACCATGCAAAAAGAAAATTTCTAAACAGAGTGTCGATATGTCACAATATTTCAAAATAAACTTGTTTTCTTTCTTTTAAAACCATGTCCTAAATAACAATGTTCTCATAATCAGATCAGACTAACATAACGGAGGCTATCTACATAAGCGGTCCGATTGAATACTCTAAACAACTTTCATTTGGGTCGGGTAGTTATGGAAAGATTGGTTGAACCCGCGAACGGGATTGATGGTTTGACCTAATTTTAAAAATAGAATTTTTATTAGTTTTTTTCGTGAAAAATCTAATTTACTGATCTATTTACTAGCTTAGGCTTTATATTTCGTTTATTGCAAGCTCTGTAATTTATTAACATTACAAATTTATACCAAAAAATAAAGTGTCAAATATTTTGTTTTAAACTACATATATACACACACACACTTAAAAGTTACATTATTTTGCTAAAACTACGAATTCGAATTCAATTTTCTAATTAGGTTAGCATCCAAACCGATTCCTAAATTCAATTTTCGAATCGAGTCCGAATTTGCGATTTTGAACCAATTCGACCCGAATATTCAAATTCCATTTAAATATATTTTTTATAAAGATATACACATATTTTTATTTATTATATATACGCTGTTTATTATTTATTTATTTTTCTCATAATTTGGTTTGTTCGAATCAATTCAAATTCGAACCAAATTAACGGCTTTTTGAATTCGGTTTTTAAAAATCAAAATTCAAACCCGAAAACCGATTCCATGAGCACCGCATATATGTTTACATGTCCTTAAACACATGAAACAAATGTATTAGTAGTGACGATTTGTTTACTAAATCTAAACTTATCTATTGAACTTGATATAATATTTTGGTAAGAAGGTTAAGTGCACATAATAAGAATCTAATTCAAACACAATAATGTAATACTTTAAATACTTGGGTGGACTTAGATTTCTCAAGTGAAAGAGTTCATTTTGGATCCCATTATTTGAAAAATTATGATTTAATCAATATTTGTAGTTTGTAACTATAAATAGTTGAACTTTAAGTAGGGAATCTTTTTCATGTGATAGAATGCTAAAATAGTAAAGACTTATAAAGCCTTTTATTTTCCTTGAGCCATGTCTTATGTTACGCGACTCTGAGAGAGTCTAGTGTCACCTTAGTCACGCTCACGGAAACACCCTGTTAGGTGGCTGTGAGTGCGGCGTGAGAAGGGCTTTCGTGACCCGGCCCACGATCGTGAAGGGAACACCAAAAATGGAATGGCCTGATCTTTGATTGACACCTGTTATTTCATTTTCTTAATTTTTTTATTATAAGATTTAATTTAAGGCTTTTTTATTTTTATTTTTATTTTTCTAAAATAACTTTACCTCGTTAGTTGAAAAAAACGAAACACGTGGTTTTCGCTTTTTTTTCTTAACAAATTTTAACGGAAACAAAGTTGTTTTTAAAAAAAGGTATTTTTGGTCTCGTAAACGGTTTCTGACACGTGCTTAGATCGACATTTCAGATGATAAGTGATTGTTTAAAAATAATTAATAAAATACATTAAAAAATTAAAGAAAAAAGTCTACTCACCTCTCCTCCTCCTTACTTGACCATTACATATGTTTAGCGGACATAACATATTTTTTCACTGTTCACTTAGGCCATACCACATGTTTTAAGGTAATCGAATTGATAAGTATTTAAGCCAAAATTTGATGGAATAATGTTTTTATATATCGAGATATTTCGTAAAGCATGTAATTCTTTCTTTATTGAATAGTATTAATAAATTCTGCAATGATATTATGATATATAGAGATATTTTCCATACGGGGGTGTAAACCAGTCGAGTCAAGCTCGAGCTCGATTAGTCTCGAGCTACGCTCGTTTAATTTATAGAGTGTTTGAGCTTGAGTTCGGCTCGTGAGTAGTTTTTCAAACTCGAACTCGAACTCGGGTTCGGCTCGCTCGTTTATTATTTATTAATTAATTTGTGTATATATATATAATTATTATTATATATTTTTATTATAATTTTTATATATAATATAATATATATTATTTAGTTAATTTTATCATAATCTTATATATAATAAAAATTATTATATAAATATATATTTAATATATTTAATAAAATTATTTAAATAATAGGCTCGTTTAGGCTCTCGAGCCAGATCGAGCTCGATAAGTAAAGCTCAGGCTAGGGCTATTTTATTAAAAAAAGCTTATTTTTAGATTCGATCGATTCAAGCTTTTAGCGAACCCATCACAAGCAGGGCCGGCCCCCAAGGGGGGAAAAAGTGGGCTACGGCTCCAGGCCCGATAACCCCCTTAAACACGAAGTTAAATTTTTTATATATATATATATGTGTTTTTTTAAAAAAAATTTCAATATATATTGTAAACCAAAAAAAATTTAATATATAGAGGCCTGGATTTTTTTTACATGTCCTTAGCTCAAAACACTTTGAAAATTCTTGATACCGGGCCTGATCACAAATAACGCGACTTATATTGTTTAGACCCCTAATTTGACATACATATTATATGTTTTATATTTTCACATATTTTAATTGTCTTCTAAAGTTGATAACTGATCACTATCACGTTGATGAGAAACATAAATTCTAGGATGAATTGTTTTTTATCTATTAATTTGAATATAAACATTACTATCACTTTTAAAAATGAAGAGTAACACTTGATGTGTGTTGTGGTAAGTTAAAATTATATGGTTTTAAGGTTTATGTTTTAACACAATTTATCAGGTTTTAAATTTTATAAAATGATTAATACTTTAACTAACTACATGTAATAGGCAAGTGCATCTATCGCAGCGTAATATATTTTAGGTAAGAACCAAATATCAAACCAATGGACACGGTCGCTTTCAGTACTCAATCTTATTATCGTCTAGTCTAATAATAAGGATAGTGATTTTTATTGTTTAGACCCCTAATTTGACATACATATTATATGTTTTATATTTTCACATATTTTAATTGTCTTCTAAAGTTGATAACTGATCACTATCACGTTGATGAGAAACATAAATTCTAGGATGAATTGTTTTTTATCTATTAATTTGAATATAAACATTACTATCTCTTTTAAAAATGAAGAGTAACACTTGATGTGTGTTGTGGTAAGTTAAAATTATATGGTTTTAAGGTTTATGTTTTAACACAATTTATCAGGTTTTAAATTTTATAAAATGATTAATACTTTAACTAACTACATGTAATAGGCAAGTGCATCTATCGCAGCGTAATATATTTTAGGTAAGAACCAAATATCAAACCAATGGACACGGTCGCTTTCAGTACTCAATCTTATTATCGTCTAGTCTAATAATAAGGATAGTGATTTTTAAATTAAAATAAAAACAAGTGAGGCACCAAAACAAGACAAAGGGTTGAGAGATAATCAGTTCAACGATATATCACTCGGGCTAGAATCCACTTGGTAGTAAATCGATGCTTTAGAAATAGATTAATGATGTGGTTAATATGAAGGGGGTGGGGGTGAACAACTCATTGGTCGAGTAGCTGTTCTAATCACCACATGGAAGGCTAACAGACTCCCGCAAATGCAAACGCTTCTTCAGGTTATCATTCGGACTAAGATTATCCAGTTGACTTGGCTCCTGGTCAGGTTTACTAAGCCGTATGAGTCTTTGGATAGTCGGATGCACCAACAACTACCTCAAAGCCACTCATGAAGATCGAAAAATTAACTAATTTCTGTTTCTTTAGTAATAAAATGGAAGGGCTCCTAGCTAGAGTTACCGTAACCCTCAATCATTTGAAAAGCTAGAATGACGAGATACGCTAACCCCCTGCAGGACCGGAATAAAGACATTTTGACTACAAAATACTTTAAATAAATACTTCTTCCACCTCAAACGTTAAACTCCATGGCTCCAGTCAAGAGTCCTACGCGAGCCAAGACAAAAGGATAGAAGAAATATCAAGATAAAACACAAGGTCCAGTCAAGACTCAAAATGCCTTGCTTGAAAAACGAACCCCAACCAATCAAAGCTTAAATCTTTTAACAACTGAGCCTAGTATAGTATCAAAGATTTGTATAAAGAAGTACAACTTTGAATGCATGCTCAAACAACATGTATTGCTTAAGACACTCACAATATTTAAGATTTTAGTGATTGAAAGTTAAATAATCACGTCTATAAAGGAAGATCATAGTAAAAAATAGCCAAAAAAACATGAACACGTCATTTTACTAAATCAAAACAATAAACCACACCAAGTTCCATCTTCACCCAAGTGATACAAGAAGAATAGCCACTGGTGGCCATAAATATGAATACAGAAACACTTGTTGATATATGTAACATGGGATGAAAACAATTAATCAAATCAAATACAAGTGTAGTGATTATGGAATGCTTCTTGATCTTAGGTGAAGTGATTAACTCTCTCTATGTTATTCTCGTGGAAGAGACCTGCAGGAACTCTCCTTAAATGTTGCTTGTGAAATGAGGAGGCTAGAGCCTCTATCTATAGGCTGATTTAGGGGGGGGGGGGCATGGTCGTGCCTCCGTACTCACGCCTGTCCGTGCGAATCACCTTTTGTACGTCGATCAACTTTTTTCTAGTAATTCTGAAAAAGATGCACGGACGTGCCTAATGTGGACCATGTGTTGATTGGCTTTTAGAATCTTCCTGAATGTTCCTAATCGGTACCAAGGGAGGCCACGCATAACCGTGCCTAGCCTATGACTTTCACATATCTTTGACTTTTTCCTTTTGGTGCGGGAAGCTAGATAACCTGCAATTATCTCAAAGGAACCAATTTAGGCCTAAATTTAGTGCAATTACTCATAAACCAATCAACTATGGGGATGATTATGCATGCTAAATATGTACAATTGACGGCACATCACAGCCTCTTCAATCAGGGGCTGCAAAGTGACAGTCCCTGATTTTTTTTAAAGTTCTATGCGGTTTTTTTCATCATACATATACATATTGCTACGAAGGTTTTAATGTAAATGGGCATCAACCAAGTGGTAAGGTGTTCTGTTGTTTACAGGCGTAACTCGGGTTCGAAACCAGGCTAGCCTCATCCTTCCTGCCGGTTCAATGACGTCAGCAGGTTCATAAATATATATTAGTTTTTTTTTCATTTTTTTAAGTTTAAAAAAAATTTCTAATTTTTTCTTAGTAATTTAATTCTTTATAATTAGTTTTGGGTTGTAACTTTTAAAATATTATGATTTGTTTTAGTTCCAAATGTAACGTTTAAACGTATTTATTTGTATCTACATTGTTCAGAACCCGATGCGGGACAAATTCTTACTTTTTCTTTTTGTGCTTAACCGCGTCAATGTCACCGCTGTAAGGCGTGACAACTTCCACTATTTTCAATTCAATTCCCGGCGCAACGCGCAAACGGAATTTTACTAGTTTATTTTATAAATATGATTTAGGTTTTTTTCCTTGTATTTCATTTATAAAACAAACATTACCGTCTTTTAACTTAATATTAAGGGCATCCGGTATGGTCCGTGAGGGAGACCCGTGAGCCACTCACGCTCACGAAACACCGCTCTCCTCACCCATGACTGGGTCATGTGTGAATGGCTCACTTAATTAGTAGCAAACAGTCCCAAAAATCCACCAATGAGCATGTGACAAAACTGTTTCTTCACTTACACTCACTAACACACCACTCCTCTCATCCGCAAGTAGTGAGTGGGAGCTTATGTGACATCAATTCACTCTCACATTTATGAAAGTATACCGGATACCATAACCGTAGATATCTCCATATATTATTTTTGAGTGAGAGAAAGTAAGTGGTGTGAGAATCCATATTTTCAATATTTCAGTGAAATGAACATAGATGTTAAAATTTTATAAAATTATTCTTTTTATAGAAAAGACATTATAAAAAGTCAAATTCCCATAAAATCGACATAAAATAAATAAAATAGGTGGATATAGCGTGTGTATTTAACCGTTTATAAGTTGGTAACCGTATTAAAAAATAAAAATAAATAAAGAAGAAGTGGTCGTGGAAAGTCTCATGCTAAAAAGCAAAGCAGCACAACTTTTCCCTCATCACGCCATAATTATTTCTTTCCGAGTTCCGGCTCAGATTCTCTGCGACGCTCGTCTGTCAACAACTTTCTCTCTCCTTCAACAAACTCTCAGTTTTCTCATCTCAATTTCTTCAATGCACTGAAATAAATGATGATGATGATGATGATGATTATTGTTGCAAGCTTCAATTTCTGCTTCGGATCTGAAGGAATATCTGGATGCTGATGATTGATTTACTGATCGTGAAAATAGTGACGGTAATTTCGAGAAACTGTAGTTGATTTTTAAGGCAATGATGACTCCAGATTTATGATTCTGTTTTGAATTTGTTGATTTACGATATCAAATTAATGATCCGGTGATGATTGATTGGCGAACTGTTTTGTGTGAACGTGTGTGATGTTGTTTTATTGGTGAAGTTGTGGTTTGATTGTTAATTTTGTTTTATTAAGTTTGTTTCTGGTAATAGTAGCATGAATTGGAACTGTTTTGGCTAGTTGAATCTGAGTTATTAGGTGTTTGATGTTTCTGATCATTTCATCCTTCAGTATGCTTGATTTAATCAATAATATTTCTCCTCTGATCTCAAAAGTCAAAACAATTGGAAGTTTTGCATAACTGTTGGTCAAAAGTCTAGAAAAGGAATTTTTTTAATAAATATGAAACATGAGAGATATTATTGATTAAATCGTCGCGATTGGGAGAAAATAAGTAGATTTAAAAACAATGGAAAATGATGAAGAAGAGTTAAAGAGTTATAAATTTCATTTGGAGTCTTCTGTTTGATATCTAGTGCAAGTAATTCGATAAAAGGAAATAGGAAATGAAAGGCTTTATGATTTTGGTTTTAACAAGGAATGTGATAATGAACTTGATCATGTTGAAATAGCATTTGTCATTTGCTTCTACTAAAATGCCATATCTGTAGAAGCTGTTATTATTGACTGAAAGTGGATTATCACATGTAACAGAAAGGGACAGGCTGTGGTTAATTATAATACACTTCAGTAACGCGATGAATTTGTTTGTAAGAAAACTCAGTAAGCACATGAGAGAGGTTTATAAAATTAATTAGACCAACTAAACAAGATGTTCATATTTATATGTATTTAATGAGTTTGTGGCTTTACAGGCTGTGAAATGAACTTTACCGCGTATCATTCTTGTATTTGTGTGCATAATTAAGCACAATCAGTTTTGGTGGAGACACTACACATGTATGGGAGGATTCTTCCACCTAGTAGATTTAAAGCAAGTAAGGATGGCCAGGAAAATTGGAACACAAAAGAGAAATGTTGGTGGTAAGCATTAATAATATTTAATAACAAGCACACCCTCTATTATTATTATCATCATCAATATTATTGTTGTTGTTTTAATTGCTATTCTGGATCACCAAGTGAAGAGTATATGTGGTTGTTGTAATCAATTGTCCATTTTAATGCACAGACTTTGTTCTGTGATATTTCTCATCTTATAAACTGATCTCTTCTGCATTTAGCAAAAGATATGAAATGATAAAAATAATATTATCAAAAAAGAAACTCATTTCGATCCTCCGCAGGTTTAGAGGCTCCACGCAACAGTTTAGAGCTTCCTTCCGGAGCCTACCAGAGCTATTACACCCCACAAGATGATCAACTGGTATTATCACTATATACATTCTTATAAACCTTGAATAGTTTTTTTAGTATTACTTTTTTTTAATCTGATCTGCCAAGTATGAGTTAGCAGTCTAAACCTTGTTTTTTTAGGATCATTACATGTTCTTTTAATTTAGTGAAATTAGGATAATCCTTTGATCTCAGACAGGAGGTAGATCTTTCAGCTTTTCTAAGATTGGTAGTGCATGAACCTCACTGGTTTTTAAGGTTTTCTTTTTATGTATTTAGATTTTTATTTATGGTGAGTAGTAAACTGCATAATTTTTCAGTATAAATATCAAGAGACATATGACTGGCGAGAGATGGGATGTAATCATCCAACTGAGGCTCCAATGAAGAAGTTAATAAGTGACGAGATGTCCAAAAGGTCAAAAAACAAAGCAAACGCCCCAAGCATTGTGGCCCGTTTAATGGGTGTGGATACAATGCCACAAGATACAAAACCAGTATTAAATGACTTATCAAAAGATAAACTAACCAGAAGTAGCTCTGTTGGCTCTGCACTTTCCCCTTTAAAATCTTTCAGGCAAACAAGTTTGGATTCCTTTTATCTCTCTGAAGACAGTGATCTTGATGAATGGAGTGGCAGCACAATTACCAAAAAGCCCATGCCACGTCAGCATCCTCAAGAGGAAGAACTACAGAAATTCAAGAAAGAATTCGAAGCATGGCAATCAGCAAGGTTCAAAGAATGTTCAAAAATCGTTGAACGTAACACCATCTCTGACCAGTGGATCGCTCAAGAGAATCTCAATAAAGAAAAGATGTCTCTTTATGCAAACTCATCAACAAAAATCAAACTAGAAGATCTAAAAAAATCCCGCTCATTAAATGAAAACCGACCCTTTCCTATGAACCATCAGGAAACTGCAGCATATCCTGCACCAACAAAGATAGTGATCCTGAGGCCCGATTTTGACAATATTAGAACTCCTGAAGAACCGTTTGCCAGCTCATCGGGTGCTTCTGAAGATAGAAATAATATTGAAGACTTTCTAGAGGAAGTTAAACAACGGTTGAAATATGAGTTACAAGGGAAAACTTTCAAAAGTGGATTAGTTAGAGGAGGTGGCATTGAAACACCTTTTAGTGAAAGACCATCTGATCCAAAACAAATAGCGCAACGTATAGCAAAACAGGTCAGAGAAAGTGTTACAAAGGATCTTGGGACAAATTTGCTTCGATCTGAATCAACAAGATCTTATCGAGGGGAATTTCAGTGCAGTGGAACAGATTCTCCCGAGTTCATCAGCAGAGATACCAGACGACTTTTATCAGAAAGACTAAGAAATGTGTTAAAGAAAGAATCACATAACATTAACTTAAAAGATGAAAATGATATTCAGAGCAAATCATTCAGATGTGGGCATGATGATATGCATGATGATATGATCATCCAAAAAGATTTGTCTCCTATTAATCTTGTTAGATCTTTGTCAGCTCCGGTACCAGGAACATCATTTGGAAAGCTTCTTCTAGAAGATCGACACGTTGTAACTGGTGCTCATATCAGAAGGAAGCATGAAGCAATTGAAAAGTTAACAATAAAGGTGAAAAAACAAAGGAAAGATAAGTTTAATTTGAAAGAAAGAGTGTCCAGTTTGAAGTACAGTTTAACTCTCAGGGCACGATTGTTTGGTAGAAAGATACATTCAACTTCTGAGTTCCGTAACAATGACCGTAGTTTTGTAAAAGACATTATGAATGGCCCGACGGTTATGATGAATATTGCAGACAGACCCGTAAGAAACATTTTTTTAATTCCCTTTTAGAAAGTCCAAGATTATTTGTTTCATCTGTTTGTTAAAAAAATTGTGGATTTTTTTTTCTAGGAGAATGCAACTGAGGTTCCACCTAGTCCAGCATCAATATGCAGTAGCATTCATGAGGACTTCTACAGGGCAGCATATTGTGTCAGCCCTACAACACCAGGTGCACCTACATCAGATGACTGTGATCTGCCTCAAGCTTTTAGAGACATAAGTTCTAATCTACACGGTAAGAGAATTGAAGATTGTTTTGTAACATTCAGCCACTCATACCAACCAATATTATCTGCTTCTTGCACAAGAAGCTTATAGATTTGTTTTTGGTTGCCCGAGTGGAGAATTCCCAGATGGGTGACCTCCTGAGATTGCTCCACCCAATCATGGTTAATTGTTGAGTTCTCTTATTTATAGCCAATGCGTCATAAGCGCGTTGATGGTATTTGAGATTAGACATTCATTATGAGCTCAACATCACCAATGTGGGATTTGCCTAGCGTGTTCTATTTTTGGCTTCATTTAGTATGTAGCAAAATACATCTAAATCGCCATCGTTTTCATTCCATTTGTAATTGGGTCAAAATGGTTTTTTGTTGACATGAGTATCTTGTACATGCGAAAACAGGTCGGGTCGGGTCATTTTGACCTAAGTAACTTGTTGCCCCAAATATAAACTTTTTTAAAAGTAAAAATATGCTTTGGAAGACTTTTGACCCGTACCCTTTTAATATATATATTTTTTTACTATGGTAAATAGTTGTGCTTTTTTGATCTAACAGAGCTAAGGAAACAACTGCATCAACTTGAGACCGGGCGATCAGAAGAGACAGTAATTGAAGAACAACCCTATGATTCTGACATGGCAGAGCTTGAAGATGAAGATGAATCTTACGTACGCGACTTGCTAATTGCTTCAGGTTTATACAACAATTCATTTGAAAAATGTTTATCCAGATGGGACACCTTTGCAAAACCGATAAGCAACCGCGTATTTGACCAAGTCGAGGAGTCGTATAAAAACAAGATAAATAACGACCCGAACCAGCACCATAAATCAGTAGATCACAAGGTACTACTCGATTTGGTGAACGAGGTACTTTCAACACTACTATCTCCTCCTATGCACATATCCAAGCTCAGTAAAAATGTGATACGACCGCCACATGGCAATAAGTTATTGGATCAAGTGTGGGGGGTGTTGCGCGCGCAGTTGCATCCTCTTGTGGACAAATCATTCTATTTCTTTGATACAATGGTGGCTAGAGATTTGCAGTCAATGCCATGGTCAGAGTTGGTGTTTGAGGACATTGATGTTTTAGCAAAAGAAATGGAGTGTCAGATCATGAGAGATCTTGTGGAAGAAACGGTTAACGATATGAGAGACGATTACACGAGTTTTAAAGTGTAAAGAACTAAACCGCGAGGAAGTGGTAATCGTGTATATATACGAGTGTGAATGAAGAGACTGAAAATAGATGAGATTTGTGTGTGGGCAGGTTTTTGTGCTGTTTAGGAAGAGATAGTGTTGTAGTATCATTATATCTGGGGTGTTTTGGGTGTTTTCTTGTCTTGATTGCATGCCAAATTATTCATTCATGGAGGTTTTACTCGACTCCGAAGGACCAATTGGTGATTAACCATGAGTAGTAAAACCGTAATATTATCGCACCCATTAGATCAATGTTTGAGTGGGCCTTGCAGCAACTGATAAGGTTGCTGCTTTGTGACCTTGAGGTCATGGGTTCGAGCCGCAGCTTCCTGCACAAAGTGTAGGGTAAGGCTGCGTACATCAGATCGCGAAACGATCCGGCCCCTCCTCGGACCCTGTGAAAACGCGGGAGCTAAGTCAAGCACCGGGTACGCCCTATTAGATCAATGTTCGTACAAAGTAACTAGTCAATATCATAGAAGAATATGTTATATATAACAAAAAAAAAACTATTAAGCATATTATATGTTATTGATGATTTTATGTTAGATAAGACGATCTAACTTTGATAGAAATGATTTACTTGATGTCTTGATATATTTCCTTAGATTTCTTTTTTATTTGCAATGCCAACCTTAAGGTCCTTAACCAAGAAAAAAAGTTAACCTTAGTTGACCAAAATGACTGGGCTTGGTAGTATTATACCTAGAGGTGCACAAATCGGTTTTTTAACCCAAACCGGTTCAAACCGAACCGAACCGGTTTGGTCAACGAAAAGTCAAAACCGGTTTGGCCCTAAACCGGTTCGGGTTAAACCGGTTTCGGAGGTGGAAAATGTCTAACTGGTCAAACCGGTTAGGGTTGGTTACAAACCGGGTTGCCCTAAAAACCGGTTTAAACCGGTTTTTATTAAAAAAAAATTCAAATAAATTTTATATTTTTAATATAAAATCAAAAAAAAGTATAACAAATATAAAACATAAAGTTCAACGTTTATTAATATTTAGAAAGTTCGGAAATTAAAAAACATGACAAGATAAAATTCTAAAATTCTAAAACATTACAAATGACAATATATATTTTTATTTTTTGGAATATTGATTGATTATTCTTGTGCGTTGTCTTCGGAACTGGAGCTTCGTAGCCTTGCATCTTCGGCTAGTTCTTCATCGGTGACTGGTTCGGATATTCCAAGATCAACCTTGTTGTTGTGTATGATTTCTTCGGCTTGAATTTCGTCTTCGAGAGAAGTTTGGTCTTGTATCCTATCCATCGCATCCAAATGGTCCTTCAAGCAAATGCACATTTCCATCGCTAGGGGGTGAGTCTAGTCCTTCGTATCGATAAGACCCTGCCACTAAAAGAAAACGCAAATTCTGAAGCTACCGTGGAAGCTTGGACGGTTAGTACATCACGGGTCATGGCGGAAAGAATCGGAAACGAAGCTTCGTTTTTTTCCACCAAGCCAAAATATCAAACTCCTCAAAAACGGTAGGAGGCATAAACGCTAAAAAGTTTGTGCTAATATACCTTCCGAGTTCGCTACTCGGGGTGGTACCTCGAGCCCGTTTACTAAATTCATTTAACATTTCGTTATATAAATTCAAATTAACATCTCTCGAGCTACCACTTGATGATGTACCCATTGTATAATGTGGAGTCGGAGTTGTACCATATTTATGTAAATAAACATCAAATAAATCTTGGAAACATTTGTTAAAATATGTTTTTGTGACTTGTGCAAAATGGATGTCTTCACTATCCAAATTCAAAGCGTAAACATTTATTGTAGGGTTTAACGCGGCGGCACAAGTTATAACGGGATGCATTTCTTTAAAATATTTCACTAATTTTTCTTTCATCGGTTCTATCATTTTTGTAAAAAGAGGGCTTTTATTTTTAAGTTTATACAACTTGTTAGCCATTAAATATATTTGTTTTACAGTTAATGGACTTGTGGAATAATAAACACCGGATAAAAAAGTGGTGGCGGTTTTGAAAACTTTAAGCAATTCGGTTACGTCTTTTAAAATGTCCCAACTCGTAGAAGGAAACTTTAGAATTTTACGACGAGGTTTTGAGGCAAGCATTTCATGAAATAGTTCTAAAGTTTCTCTTTGTCGTAAAGCGCTATAAAACATAGTATAAGTCGAGTTCCATCTTGTCTCGACGTCCCAATTCGGACCTAAGAAAAGATTATTCGTTTCACGACAAAATCTAATATAATCATGGTATCTTTTTTTGTTACTAAAAATATCTTTAAGCATTAGTCGAAAAATATATGTTAAGTTTGAAACCTCTTCAATTGCAAGCCCGGCTTGCACCGCCAAGTTAATGATGTGTGCGACACATCGACTATTGCAAAAAACGCCGTTGCAAACCGGTTTATATTTAATTTTTAGTTTTTGAACCGCATTTGTATTATTAGATGCATTATCAAAAGACATTGAAAAAAGTGTATTTTGTAATTTAAATTCGGTTATAACACCATCCAATATATAAAATAAATTTTCGCCGGTGTGTGGATATTCAAACAAGTCAAACGCGATTGTACGCTTCATCATTTGCCACGTATTGGGATCAACCCAATGCGCGATAACGCAAAGGTACGAATCGGGAATACCATGTGGAGCCGACCAAACATCGGTGGTTAAGTTTACACCGGTTTCCAAATTTTCAAAACCCAAAATTAATTCTTTTTTTGCTTTTTTCCACATTTTTATACAATCTCGTCTAAGGGTTGTACGACTTACTTGATGATAACGTAGTTGGAGTGTCTCTTGAATCATCCTTGTCAAGCGCGGATTGTCAAAGTGGTTGAACGAAAATCCTTCTTGAATCACTAACCTCGCCATTCGATCTCGAACAATATTTGGATCAAAGTTCCAAATTCCTCCTTCGCTTGTCATCGAGGCTTGACATTCACTTGGAATTCCCTTCAAGGACGGGCAAGATTTTTCCATACGCGTTTTCAAACTAGTGTTTGAATCTTTCTCAAAAAACGCACCACACATCTTGCACCGAGCACGTTCCTTCCAGTTTGACAACAAACATAGATCGTAATTGCACCAAATTGCCGGATTTCTCGTTGTTGCTCGAATTTCCACGACAGTAACTTCGTTTGAGGAACCACTAACACCAAAACTTGCCATGTTTTTTTTTGAGTTTAGAGAGCGTTTTTGAGCGTTTAAAGAGCGGTTTTATATATTAGAGAGTGTAGAAAGAAGTGTGATCAAACCTAAACACCCCCACCTATTTATAGTGAATTAGAGGTGAAAAAAGGCAAAAAAAACGGCTAAAATCGACCCCAACGGCTATATAGCCGTTAGAAAACGGCTAGTTTTTTCAGTGAAAAAACCGGTTTATCGAACCGGTTCACACAAACCGGTCCCCTACCCGATTACACCCAGAAAGCTTCAAACCGGCGGTTTTAGGCTAACCCGAACCGGTTTGCTCCAAACCGGTTTGCCGGTTTGGACCGGGTAAAAAAAACCGGTTTTTTTGTGCACCTCTAATTATACCCAGGGGTGTCTCGGAGCCCAAGCTGGCATCGGCGGTGGCTTGAGTCTCGATTTCGCGGGGGCCCAAATTAAAAAAAAAAATTATGTTGATATATATATAAATAATTTTTTTTTGTTTATTGTTATTACAATTATCATCGATTTTTGAGAAAAAAATTATATTTAAGGGCCTATTTTTTAATACTCGTTTGGTGCACCCAAAATATCGAAGACGTCCCTGATTATACCATGAATGATACGTCATGCTCTCTCTTGTCTAGCCCACTTTCATTTTTCAAAATAAATTACAAAAAATATTTAAATGTTTGAGATAATTGACAAACACTAATAGAAGATGATCATTGCTATGCATGTGAATGTTTCTACTAAACCAATTAATGGCCTTGGAATTAGGGGTGTTTATCGAGTCGAATAAGTCAAATTTCGAGTTATTCGAATTTGAAGTTTTGAAAACTATATTCAAATTTGACTAATATTCGAATAAACCGATTTGAATAAACTTATTCGAATTCGAGTCGAATTGGGGTTTATTTGACTTATTCGAATAAGGAAAAAAATAAATATTACAAAAAATTTAAATCAGTATTTTACTAAACTTTTAACAATATAACACATACATAATTGCAAAATCAACATAAAGAATTTTACAACTGTTGAGTTCTAGGTTAAGACGTATGAATATCGAATTTTGAATGATTTGAATACTTAAATCGATAGATGGATAATGAGTGATAGGGAATTAGGGATTATGTTTTTCTTTTTTTGATTTGGCCATAATAAGACAAACCCAAAACAATTAAACAAGTTACAAGTCCAATGATTATATAATATATATATATATATATATATATGTGTGTGTGTGTGTGTGTGTGTTATTCAGGTTATTCGAATAGGTTCGAACAACAAATATTCAAATTCGAATTCGACTTTTTTAATCGAATAACCCGGAATTCGAATTAGAAATTTTTATTCGAATTTGATTCGAATCGAATTTCAGGTTATTCAAATGCGATCTGAATAATGAACACCCCTACTTGGAATTGTGAAGCTTCAATTTACTTATGGAAAATTGTTAAAATTTGACAATGTTTTATTTGTAGATGGGTTTCGTAAGAACCTCGTGTCTAGAATTGTATTAAACAATTATGGTTACATACATGTGTTAGAATCAGATAAGTGTATCTTATCCAAGCATGGTGCTTTTATTAGATTTGGTTATTTGAATGGTATGTTTAGATTAAACATCAATGTTCCTTTTGGTAATGATTTTGTTTGCATAACTACTGCTAGTAAAGTAGTAATGGTTTAAACAAATCAAGTTTATAGCATGCAAGGTTAGGGCACGTACACTATAAAAGACTATTGGATAAGAAGAGTAGCTTGATACTTGCCTTTTAACATTAATAAGGAGAAGTGTAAAACGTGTATGTTAACTAAGATTACTAGACAACCTTTTAAGGACATTGAAAGGGAATCTTAGGTGTTTGAACTCATAAATATATGTGACTTTCATGCAATACCATCTATAGAAAATAAGAATTATGTTATTACTTTTATAGATGATGTCTCTAGGTTTTGTTATGTATATATTTTTCATGCTAAAGTTGAAGGTTTAGATAAATTTAAGATATATAAAGTTAAGGTAGAGTTGCAAAAGGGTGATTCAATTAAAGCTCTACAAACAGATAGTGGAGGTGGATACAATGATCCAAGTTATTTCTAATCAATGGGTATTATACATTAAACCACTGCTCCTTACACACCATAACAAAATGGTGTGTTTGAGAGGAAGAATAAAACTCTAAAGGAGATGGTTAACTCTTTGTTATCCTATTTAGGTCTAAGTGAAAGATTTAGGAGTGAGGCATGGTGACAGCCTGTTGTTTACTAAATAGGATTCATAATAAAAAGAACAAAATAACCCCATATGAACTTTGGTATGAAAACCACGAAACTTGAGCTATTTCAAAGTTTAGGGGTGTAGAGCTGTTGTAAGGCTCACATCACACAAAAGGAAGAATTTGGGTGAAAGAGGTATACACTGTATCTTTATTAGATATGTTGAGCATTCTAAGGCTTATAGATTCTATGTTATAGAACCTAATAACATTGTGTCTATTAACACTGTAATAGAGTCAAGAGATGCAATCGTTGTTAGGATAGGTTGTCATCTATACCTAGAGCAAAGAACTTGGTTCCTAGTTTGACTAACTCTCAAATTACTAACCATGAAGATTATACACCCATCACTACACCTGAACCTAGAATAAGCATCAGAGCAAGAATAGCCAAAACTATGGTTCTGGTTTTCAACTATATCTAGTTAAAGGATCTAGGAATGAGATTCAATCTCAATATACTTACTTTTTTTAAACATAGAAAAGGATCCAAGAACCTATAGTGAAGCTATGTGTAACATTCCTAAAAATTTCGTTCCAAATTCATCATAAATAAAACCCCAAGGACCAAAAGTGTAAATATATAAAAGTTCAAGGACCAAAAAGTAAGAATTCATGATTTTGGACGGTAACGAACCGTCATGGCCCGTAACGGTCCGTTACGGGTCGGGCAAGGGTGTAATGATAACGTGCCATGTGTCCGGTGACTAATGGGTACATTCTGACGCGTGGAAACCCTATGACGAACCGTCACCCATGGTAACGGCCTGTTACGTCGCAAAACAACCAGAGAGTGACACGTGTCTAATAACTAACGGTCCAGATCTGATGCGTGTACAACCATGACGGACCTTCACCCGCCGTAACAATCCGTCACGCCACAATGTCACAAAAGGCTAACGCGTGTCAGCTGACTCGCAAACCCTAATCTGGTGACGGACCATTACCGAGCATAACGGTCTGTTTTGACCTGGTGGTGATGGACTATCATCTACCATAACAGTCCGTTACGATCTCAGGATTTGCATATAAATAGGAATTCGACTCCAGCCATTTCTTCACACCACATCTCGAGTTCCAGAGCTCAAATTACTATTTCCACTCCCTCAAATACGAACCCGCTTGTACGTTTAAGTTTAGAAGTTGCTGGTTAAGCTAAGAACGTTATGAGAAGCTAGGAAACTCCCAATTGAAGAAACCGAGGCTAAAATAACTAAGTGGAGACGTTCCCCCTCTAGAGCCACTACCTTAGAGAATCTCTAAGTCCAACCTCTACAAAGGTGAATACTTGTATTTTTATAAAATGCTTTTAAAACCATAAACAGTTTTGATTTATGGTCTGACTCGAATGAACTAACACAACCATTTGGTCGCATAAGGTGATTTACTATATAGCATTCATACCGTAGAGTCATGTTTGATCATGTACGTGTTACAGATGAAACGATGTAACGGGGCTAGGACTATGGCTCGGTTGTTAGAGTCACGTAAGACCTACATCGCATGTGCGTAAGGTTGTGATTAACGTAAAACAAAGATCATCCGAGAAAGTACCTAGTGTGGCTGGTGGTTATACTTTTAGGTTGAAGGTAGTCCACTGAGTGTGTAAATTGACCATTAAAATATGTGCAAATTGTTCTATTTATTCAGTCTTATCAGATTATAAAAAGCATACTTGTATTCACTAGTTTATACTGATAAAATATTTTCAAACGTTCTACAGGTAACCAAGGATAAATATGATTACATGAATAAAGCCACAAAGGAAGATGGATCCTTGATGTCATGAAAGAGAAAGTACACCTCAGACATCACCTGAAATGAATGGCTCTATAAAACCTTGGTTTTTGTATAAACATTTTGTAAAACAACCAGGGTGTTTCCCATGTTTATGAAATGAAATGAGTTTATAAACTCTTAATCCATGATTCCGCTGTGAAATTTATAATCTCTGATATTATAAAAGAAACAGGTACCAACTGGTAGTCGCACGCCCGGGTAGACTAAACTTGGGGTGTGACAGGTTGGTATCAGAGCCATTGGTTTCAGCGAATTAGATACTAGAGTTGTATCTAAGCTGTAACCTGATATGATATGATTTGGTTTTTGTAAATAAAGATACTAATATTAGTATCTAAGCTTTAACCAGTACGGACTGCTTGCTAAGTAAAAGTAGATAGATCTTGATAATGATTAAGTAATGAAATTACAGATGTCAGGAAATAGCAATTTTACGTATGTCTTTGGACAATCTGGAGAAGAGAAATATCACCCTACAGGTTCTAGGGAAACTCCGATAATCATTCCTGATCATGATGAATCAAATAATAATGAAGCGATCGTTATCTCCGATGATAAATCATATCATCCATCAGGCGAGAATCCTAGCCATTACAATGGATCTAGCTCTTCATGGATGATGGGATCTTCGGATTTCAAAAATGGAGAATGGATACTCCACCACCAGTACATCATGTAGGTACAAACGAAGCTGGACCTAGTAGGTCTATGAAGCCAGGACCTAGTAGGTCCATGCCCCCATATCTGAAGTTTGAGTTGTTTCTCCAGTTAGGGCATGGAGAAACAAAGCTAAAGCCACTCAAAAAATCAAGAAATCAAGCTTTTGGAGGACCAAACCTGAGGTTTGATCCCCAAGAAGTCAAACAAGGTCAAAGGAAGTCAACAAGCAGCTAAAAGACAAGCCTGGGAGCAGATAAGGCAATGCACGGTCATGCAATGTCATGCACGGCCGTGCAAATCCAATCTTGCTCCCCAAGGCTCTGATACAATGTCCTATGTACCCTGTTTGATTCCCGAGGTGTTTGCACGCCGTGCAAAGCAATGCACGACTGTGCATTGTTCATTTTGAGGCCTATAAATAGATGGCTTGAGTTCTTCATTCAACACACCTTTCCATACCCCAAAACACTATTCCAGAGAGAGTATTTAGTAGTTAGAGTAGAGAGTAGGGAGTAGAGAGGCTCCTTCTCTTCGTTCCACAATAGGGGAGCCTACGAAACTCAGCGTTACGCTAGTTAGTATGGCCATTCGTGGCTAAACTATTTGTATTGCTAGAGTGAAGATGCAGTTTGGTGTATGTTAATGTTTAACGTATTAATCTAGCGTTATGTTTATGTCTTTAACTATTCGCTCTTAAAACCACCTTCCAGGTGGGCATTTTATTATTATTATTATTATTATTATTATTATTATCTAAACTTGTCTTTACACTTGTGAGTGTTCTTGATTTTAAAGCGTAAGACCGTAAAACCTTTTTAATCAAACTTCTCTTGATGCTTTTACGTCTTTATACAAGTGGATCTTGATAAGCCAAGGCTTGGTTAATATTAATAAGGTCGTACGTCTTTATACGAACTTGTTATGAGACTAAGAATTGGTGAACTCATGTTGGGAACGGTACGTCTTTATACATGGTCCCATTGTTACACCGTCTCCCGGTGAACAAAGTCTAATCGCTCTTTTAATAATAATAACTAAGCACTTAAGTTTGATGTCCTAAACCAACTCGGAGATAACACCAAAGAGTTGAAGGTAACGATGTCCGTAGCTGGGAGTCCTACCATTTTATTATTAAAGAATATAATCCGTGAACCAAATGTCATGAGGACGAGGCTCTAGCGGTGACCCGGGTCACATGTTTGTAGTAGTCATGCCACTGGATTAGTCAACTTAACATTATCATATACCAAGCGGATTCGAAGCCCAAAGCAATACTCTTCGTGACCTGATCATTTCTGAGATATTTACTTTCCTGATATTTACTATTCTGATATTTACATTCCTGTTACACACATCACACATGTTTTTACTTTTCTGTTATTTACTTTACCGTCATTTACTTTTCTGTCATTTACTTTTCTGCTTCACAAGCACACAAACCCACTCACTAATTACACCGGCTAAATGATAACAAAATTTGAGTATTGGAACTCGACCGTGTCCATTGGTTCGATACTTGGTTCTTACCTAAACTATATTACGCTGTGATAGGTACACTTGCCTATTGTGTGTGTTTTAAGTTTGAGTATTTATCATTTTAATTATAAATTTAAAACCTGATCTCGTGAAACCAATATCCCTAAATATATTATTATATAATATATTTTCTATATACTTAACACGACACATCATGTTTTTGGCGCCGTTTCCGAGGACACGGTGATTTCAAGAAAAATTCGAGTTAACGGATTAGCCTTTCTAAAATCAATATTTTACAAATATACTATCATGAATCCATATAACGAAAACTTTACCAACGAAGAATTTTTCGAATTTGACAAAAACTACACCGATTCATGGTGCGAGTTATGTGGAGGATCACACTACACCGAGGAGTGTTATATTTCCGTATGGCGTCCCATGGATCATGTGGTGTATCTCCACCAGTCACCATTTGAAAATTTACTTCCTCAACCACCTCTATCGTTAAACTCCGATTGTGCATTCTACGAACCAGACCCTTGGAAACCAGACACACTGTTCCGAAATTTAGAAGAAATAAAAAGTCAAATCATCGTACTCTATTCCACGGAACCGCATGAAGATCCTTCTGAAATCTTGGATTACCAAAAAAATATCGAGGAGGATCAAGCATCGCAAGAACATAACGTCGAGATAGTAACCATGATACCCATAAACAACACTGAGAATGCCAGCAAAGACTACGTAGTAAGGGCTGAAATGATACAAGAAGAAATCTTGGAACCACCAAGATTGGAGAGACAACACAAACGATTTCAGTCTTTTTTAAATCAAATTCAACTAAATCTACCTTACGAACTGTTCCTCTATAAGATGCCAGCTTATGCGATGTTCCTCAAGGATATGCTGACTAACAGAGAAAAAATGGAGGAACAACAAAAAATTTCGTTGAACGAAGAATGCTCGGTTATCATGAAAGGAAAGAAGCCTCCCGACCAATTCATAATCTCCTGTCTTATAAGCGACTCAATTCAAGGTAATGCTATTGTTGACCTACATATCAGCGTAAATATTTTACCTGGCGCTATCTTTGACAAAATACATCTTAAGAAACTCCAACCCACAAAACTAGAACTATGCCTAACCAATAGGACAGTTCGTTATCCGAAAGGAATAGCTGAAGACGTGCTGATAAAGATTAATGAATTCGTCTTCCCCGTGGATTTTGTGGTGGTCGACATAAATGGAGAAACGAGCAGTCCTCTTATATTAGGAAGGTCGTTTCTCAACACGACTCTTGCTCTTATTGATGTGGGGGGGGGGGGACTTGCATTAAGCATTCAGCAGTAACAAATCACATTCGATCTTAAAAAAGCTATGCAGCGGCTAAGCAGTCACGACGATCTCGCTTTTCTCTTCGATGATTTCGACTACCTTGTAAGGTATTACATGAATGCCATTTTTGGAAAAGAAGAAGAAGAATGGCCAGCTGATGACCAAGAGGAATATGTAGTTTGTGAAGGGTTCGTGATAAAGCACACTAACCATGATGATGAGATAATGAACATTGAGGAGCTGGAGGATCGAGCCGAAAGTGAGAAAACAAAATCCTCCGTAGAAGAGCCACCTACACTAGAACTGAAGGAGCTCCCGCCTAACCTATCATATGCATTCCTGGATGAACACTCTAAACTCCCAGTTATTATATCTGCTAAGTTAGGAAATAACGAGAAAGATAAACTACTGGAAGTATTAAAAAGACACAAGAAAGCTATAGCATGGAAGCTAATGGATCTTCAAGGGATTAGTCCCTCATTTTGCATGCATAAAATACTCATGGAAGATAACTACAAACCAAGCGTACAACACTAAAGATGACTGAACCCTAAGATGCAGGATGTAGTGAAAAACGAAGTTATTAAGTTATTGGATGCAGGGGTGATGTGCACAAAATTAATCATATATTTCACATCATTTGCACCCCATTTATTGTCAATTTCTTTACACATTGATGGAATTTGTCGCTCATTTAGCTTCTATTGAAGTTTCAGGGAACTCTTGGCTTAAAAAGAACAATCAAGTGAATAAGCGGCAAAAAATGAAGAAATTGGACAACTCAGAGGCTCAAGCACGACCGATGTCCCACTAGGCACGCCCCCGTGCCCCATCATGCAGAAAAGACAAAAGACTTCCGGCTAAACACGGCCGTGCCCCACTAGGCATGCCCCCGTGGTCAACTTAAAATCATACCAGTGTACTATTGTCTCCGGACCAGGTGCAACACGGGGCCGTGCCCCACTAGGCACGCCCCCGTGCCCAGTATATGTTCAGTACATTCGAGACAGAAAACAAAAACGGGTACGTTGTGGTCCTGACATGGGGTCGTGCCTCACTAGGCATGGGCTGTGCCTTCTTGTTCAGACTGTATAAATTGAGTCCTTTGGCTCATTTGAAGAGAGAGCCCTTTTTGGAGAAAAATTCACTCATCCAAACACTCGGGAACCAGGCTTGGGAGACCATTTGGAGGCTAAGGAAGGTGCATTTCATCATCAAATTTCACTTGGAAGATCACTACACTAATCCACTTGAAAATTTTGGTTATATCCTTGAACCTATCATGATTTGCATGTATTCTATTTGTGGTGTTGTTGTTTGCAAGCTCATTATGAGCTAAACATCTTTTCAATCATCTTAGTTTGATGAAGGTTAATTAATTATGTTGAACTTATGACCATGGCTGATAATCTTGTGTTAATTTCTTGATGGATGTGCATGTCTAAATGTTTATGGAACAACTTAAGGTTTATAAATGAGAAATCATATCGTGTTGGAAAACCTATGAGATTAACATTTATTTGTAACTTTAATATCTTTTGGTATAAGGTTATAGCTAAGAATTATGAATAAATCTTTGAAACCTTTATTGTGAAATAAATACTAAGGCATGCAATCCCGTTAATCGTGTTTGAAAAAACTAAGAGAAATGTTGTGATCCTTCTTTGACAATAGTTATGCTAGTTAAAGTATTGATGACTCAAGCTTAAAAATTACATGACTTTGACCTAGAATTTCATAAGTTAAGAAATTACACCATTTTATCTAATTAAACTAACATTAAGTGGACAACATGTAATCTACTCATATATGTCTTTCTTAATGATTATGGGATTAAAAACCTTGACAAGATTCTAATTCGACTGCTTCAAAGAACATTAACATAATCACAAAATTTAGCCATATAATTTGTTTCGACATAATTAAATAAGCGGATTCTAAACTAAGATGATTATCTCACAAAAAATTTTATTTCTTTTAATCAATTAAGTCTTTGTAGTTTTTCAAAATGAATCATTGTCATTTTAGAAAAGAATTTATAAAAAGAAATTGGAGCAACAAATATTTTCCCTTGTCAACTAAACAAATTGAAGATTTGGGTCAAGACGTTTAACTGTGTCCATGGATTGACATCTGGTTCTTATCAATACTATATTACCGCCCGATAGGTGCACTTGCCTTACGTGTGTGTGGTTTAGTTTAGGTGAAAACCAATTTTAAAACCTACATTTGTGTGAAAAATCTTTATTAAAAATATATATACTTCACGCACATCGGGTTTTTGGCGCCGTTGTCGAGGACACGGTTTCAACAGATAATCCAAAATTTTAATTCGTAAATACTAGTGAACATATTTTCAATTTTCAGTCTTAGTTCTTTTTCTTTCTTCCTTGTAAAAATATCCCAATTAACTATTTTAGGTAATGAATGTCCACCACACCTGAACCTAATATCGTCACGCCACTTTCGGAGCCCGAACGACATTTTCTTCACCAACTACGAGAATGGACACGAGCAGTAGCTGAGGCGATAGCAGAAGAAGCAGTAGAGGATACACACCCAGAAGACAAATGGCAGATGTAGAAGAAAGCAACATGACGTACTATGCCAAGCCATCACTTGACGGTTACGAGTCTAGTGTCGCCCAACTAGCAGTTGTAGTCAACAATTTCGAAATAAAATCAAGCATCATTCACCAGTTTAACGGTCTACCAGATGAGGATCCTAACGCTCATATCGCACGTTTCCTACGAATCTGTGTTACTTTCAAAATCCATAAATGTTCTGACGACACTGTTAGACTTAGGCTCTTTCCATTTTCACTCTGTGGCCGCGCCATGGAATGGTTAGATGCACTGCCACCTGGCACCATGACAACATGGGCCGAAATGGCCAAGCAATTCTTATTAAAATACTTTTCACCTGATAAAACTGCCAAGTTAAGATCGAGTATCACCGGTTTTCATCAAGATGATGATGAATCACTGCATGCAGCTTGGGAAAGATACAAAAGCCTTTTAAAGAGATGCCCACATCATGGGTTAGATCTATGGCTGCAATGTCAGATGTTCTACGATGCTATTTCGGGAGCACACAAGCAAGCTATTGACCAGTGTGCCGTAGGAGACTTTGGTGGAGCAACTCCAACAGAGGCATTCCACGTATTGGAAAAAGCCGCCAGTAAAAGTTTCGCCTATAATCCTCTGAGAGCCAGACCCACCCAAAAGGGCATACACCACGTTGACTCTGACACTTTGGTTGCAACTCAATTAGAAGCGCATACCAAAAAGTTTGAACAAATACAAACTGAACTTAAGAAAGCAAAGATTCGTTGCGACACATGCGGAAAACAACACAAAACCAGTGAATGTCAACAATCAATGATAGTGGAAGAGGTTGACTATGTAGGAGGGCCGAACAACTCTTATGGAAACAATTATAATTCTAACAGGAGAATCAACAACCCCCCAGGATTTAATAGGAGACTAGCCTTCCAGCAGCAGAATGCACCTTTTCCACCAAAACAGTCATACTAAGGCCCAAGTAGTAGAAATCAAACAACCGGAGAACCTAGCATTGACAGTTTATTACAGCAACTCCTGGCTAATACACAAACATCCAACAAATTGGTTGAGCAGCAGAACCAGAGAAACGAAGAGCGTTTCCAAAAGCATGAAGTAGAAATGAGAAGTTAAAAAGCATCCATGCAGACCATTGAGAATCAAGTAGGACAAATGGCACAACTTCTCTCAGAACGACAGCAAGGAGCCTTCCCAGCAACATCGTAACCAATCCTAACGCGCACGTGAAAGCTATCACACTTAGGAGTGGTAAGACTACTGAAGAAGGAGCAGCCCCTGCTCCACAATAGAACGCTGTAGAAAAATAATTTCCAATCGGAATATGTGAGATTACAACTCCAGCTGCCGAGAAACAACACAAGGAGCCAGTTCGAACATACGTCCCACCACTCCCATATCCAGGACGCTTGAAGAAGGAGAAATTGGAAAAAGAATATAGGAAATTCTTGGGACTTTTCAAGCAACTACATGTGAATCTTCCTTTTATTGAAGCTCTTGCTCAAATGCCAAATTATGCAAAGTTTCTCAAAGGAGTTTTGACAAACAAAAGGAAGCTTGAAGAATTATCACATGTGATACTGAATGAAGAATGCTAAGCTGTCCTACAAAACAACCTTCCTACAAAAATGACTGACCCTGTGAGTTTCACCATCCCTTGTCTAATAGGAGATCTTTCAGTCAGCAATGCCCTGGCCGACCTAGGAGCAAGCATTAACCTAATGCCATACGTAGTTTTTGAGACAATGAAATTAGGGGAACCCAAATCAACCCCTTATGAGAATCCAGTTGGCCTACCGTTCAGTAAAATACCCTCGAGGCATAGTGGAGAACATGTTGGTTAAAATTGACATGTTCGTCTTTCCTGTCGATTTTGTAATCTTGGTCATGGACGAGGACAAAAACATTCCCCTTATTCTGGGACGACCCTTCTTGGCTACAGCCAAAGCCCTCATAGACGTGTGCACAGGAAAATTCACCTTAAGAGTAGACAATGAGGAGATCACCTTCGACATTGGACAATCCATGAAACATCCTCAGCACCATGATGATTCCCTCTATTTCATTGACATTTGTGACTCCATAGTCAGTTGTCATCTGCGTGAAACTACAGAAGAAGAAGCATGCAACATGTAGTTAATTTAGGAAATCCTTCTCGATGACGGTTGTATGAAAGAAGAAGTTTTGCACATAGAAAGTGAAGAAAATTCTAGCTTTCCGCAAGCATGTGAGGTCATTGACCGAGACTCAGAACCCGAAGCCAAACCCTCTGTCGAGGAACCGCCTGTTCTGGATCTAAAAGAGCTTCCATCACATCTCGAATACGCCTTCTTGGAAGAAAATTCTCAGCTTTCGGTCATTATCTCGTCCAGCTTAGCAGGTAACGAGAAGGCTAAACTGCTCAAGGTTCTTAAGGCACATAAAAAGGCCATTGCATGGAAGATAATGTACATCAAAGGAACCAATCCATCCTTTTGCACCCATAAGATTTTAATGGATGATGATTTTAAACCAGTCGTCCAACACCAAAGACGATTGAATCCTAGCATGCAAGAAGTTGTGAAGAAAGAAGTCATAAAACTGCTATACGTCGGACTAATTTATCCCATTTCTGACTCACCCTGGGCCAGTCCCGTGCAACTTGTCCTAAAGAAAGGAGGGACGACAGTGGTAGCAAATGAAAAAAACGAGCTCATTCCTACTCGTACTATCACCGGATGGAGGGTTTGTATAGACTACCGAAAGTTGAACGATGCCTCCAGGAAGGATCATTTTCCACTTTCCTTCATAGATCAGATGTTAGAGAGACTTTTCGAAAGAATGTACTATTATTTCCTGGACGGTTTCTCCGGATACTTTCAAATTCCCATCGCTCCTGAGGACCAAGAAAAGACAACCTTCATGGGTCCTTATGGAACATTCGCCTACCGTCGCATGCCCTTTGGTTTATGCAACGCACCAGCAACATTTCAATGGTGTATGCTAGTTATCTTTCATGACATGATCGAAGATTCAATGGAAGTGTTCAGGGACGAGTTTTCAATTTTCGGTAACTCTTTTGAACACTGTCTGCGTAATCTGGAGAAAATGTTGGCCAGATGCGAGGATGCCAACCTTGTTCTAAATTGGGAAAATGTGACTTCATGGTGACAGAAGGTATAGTGCTAGGGCATAAAATTTCACAAGCAGGAGTAGAAGTTGATCGGTCTAAAATAGACACTATCTCAAAACTTCCACCTCCGACTTCCATGAAATCAATTAGGAGTTTTCTAGGTCACGCTGATTTCTATCGACGATTCATCAAGGACTTTTCAAAAATAGCTCGTCCTATGACCCAACTCTTGGAAAAAATGTCGTCTTTGTATTCTCTGATGAGTGCCTTAAAGCATTCGAATTGCTCAAAGAAAACTTGTCAATGCCCCCATCATGGAAGCCCCCGATTGGACTTTGCCATTTGAATTAATGTGTGATGCGAGCAATTTTGTAGGGACAGCGAAAGGAAAAACATTTCCATCCAATCTACTATACAAACAAAACATTGAACGATGCCCAAGAAAACGACACCACCATCGAGAAATAACTCTTCGCGGTAGTTTTTGCATTCGATAAGTTTCGTTCACATCTTGTTCTTTCTAAAACCACTGTTTACACGGATCATGCATCGCTTCATTACTTGTTCAATAAATAAGATGCAAAGCCCAGATTGATTTGATAGATACTCTTGTTGCAAGAATTCGATATCGAGATCTGCGATAAGATGGGAGCATAGAACGTTGCAGCAGATCATCTTTCACATCTTGAATGTCCAGCCTCAGCAGAAAAAATGAAGGTGGACATCAATGATAACTTTCCGCATGAATTCCTTATGAGCATAGACACAATTTTTGAAAAATATTCTTGGTTCGCTGATTTTGCAAATTATCTTGCAAGTGGGGTTATCTTAAATGGATTGACATATCAGCAGAAGAAGAAATTCCTTGGAGATGTTAAGCACTATTTTTGGGAAGACCCGTACCTATTCAGGATCAGAGCTGACAAACTCGTCCGAAGATGTGTGTTTGGGGAAGAAGCACAACAAATCCTAAAGCATTGTGATGTAGTGCAAAGCACACATCTTTATTCCTATGGTTTTAGTTAGTTTTTGATTAGTTTTATCTTTGTTTTGAGTCATTTTTGTATACTATTGAGTCGTTGATATGTTTACAGGTGCTCGTGAAGATTACAAGTGAAAACCAGAAGAAACCGAGCATGAGAGTGAAGCCCGAGAGTTTAAAGAAGAAAATGTTGAAAATTGGTCTCTCGCGGTACGCGGGAGAGGAGAAGGAAAGCACCGCGGTACAAGGGGACTTCTAGAAATGCGCCTGACTAATTTGTTCCTCGCGCTACGCAGGGAACCAGAGCCAACCTCTCGTGGTACGCGAGAGGCCCGTTAATTCACAAAAAGACCTAGTCGGCCAATAAATCAAATTGTATTTCCATTATGATAGAAGTTCAATTTTACTTCCGTCTAGAGCAAGGCCAGAGGTGATTTTGGGAGAAGGAAGAAGAAATCAAGTGCAAGATCGAAGTTTTTGGATCCCGGGTTCGTTGTCGTAGCTTATTTGGTTTTCAAGATTCAATCTTTGTGTTTGTTTTCTGAGATTGAACCTATGTTTATGTTTTCACTACTGTGTTTGAATGTTTTGAACATGATCTTAGGCTAAACTTCTTATTACTGCGTAGGTTATGATGAATACTTTGTAAAGTTATGATTTTTATTTGGTTTTGGATTCAATTGATGGTTTGCTGATTATGTAAAAGATCTTATGATAATGATTATGTTGAATATGTATGCTCTAATTTGATGTGTGATTGATGATAACTTCGTATGCTAGTTGTGGATGTCTTCCAATTTGATTTGCATATCTAGATCATAGATCTTAGGATTTGTGATTGTATGTATGGTTTGCTAGAAATAGTGATCCATAGGAGTTGTGATTGAGTATAGATTAGATTGAGTGTGTATCCTGTCTCAATCCCCGAGAAGTGAGAGATAGTCGTTTAGTCTTCGCATTAGGTTCCGAGTGTGAATTGTGTGAGAGGAAATTCCCTTAGGTGTCTAGTGATTGTTGCTATTTTGTGCCATAGTTGTTATCTTGAGATTACCCCATGCATCTTCGATGTATTATGGACAGTGAGACTGAAAGGTGATCTGTCTTTTGGGTATTTTATCATTGTTGGAGAGACTGAAAGGTAATCCGACCATCTGGTGAGTTTAGTACATCTTTAGGTTCCTTAGTTGGTGACATCCTGAGAGTGATTTGGGATCCACTCTGTAGCTTAGAGTTGTTATCCTTAGAAACCCAGATCCATCATAGTTTCCAGAACCGGTAGAAGTTGTGCTTTGCAAGTAGGATTCGGACCTAGGTGGTATTCTTCCATCTCTGATATTTTCCTTAGTTCTGTGTCTTGATAGCTTGAGTCGACCTTGTTTTCTGCATTACTTAGTTTAATCATTAGTGTAGTAAACCCCCTAATCAATCATTTAATAGTCCGAGTCAGAGTCTAGTTTAGCTATAGTAGTGTCTCTAGGGTTCGATATTACGGTTTACCATTAAGCTGTGCTACACTCGATAGGTACACTTGCCTGTCAGTGCGGTTTAGTCGAAGGTACTCCATTTATTACTTAGGAGTCTAGTTAGGTTTTTATTCATTAGTTTTATAGACCGTCTGGGCGACATCAAGTTTTTGGCGCCGTTTTCGGGGACACTTGGCAATAGCAACATTAGCTTTGACTAGTTCTTTTAGTGATTTTTGGTTTGTTTACTTTCTTTATTTGTGAGTCTTAATTGTGTGTCTGTGTCCTATCTGATACGTGTGTCCTATCTAAGTGTCTAACATAAGATCGAGTCTTTCTGTTTTTGAGTCTTTCTTATTTTCCTTTGTGTCTTTCAGTTTATGCACCACACTCGTTCGCAGGGATCATCACCGTATTCTGCTTCTTTAGAGCCCGAACAAGAGCTTCACAAGCGCACTCACGACTTTCGGGAGCGATTGAAAGAGTTGTACAAAAAAAGGTACGTCCCACACCCATTCCTTGTGTTCAATAACCAAAATGAGGGTTGGTGTCGAGAACGGTTACGCACACTCCGCCGACGGGACGAAGAATCACACCTTTGAGTTTGCTATGACACCTTGGACACCGTCGGGCAAAGGGGGCGCTTTCTCAATCTTGTCACCCCTCCATGGCGACGTGTGTTTGAAAATGATCGTGATTCCATACGAGAACTCACAATGGAGTTTTTGGCAACATTCAACTTCCGGCAAACCAATCTGGATTATTGGGATGAAAGTGACGTATCTTTTCGATTAGGTGGAACTTGGCATAGCACCTCAATTGAACTATCTGGGATTGCTTTAGGAATCTACACTAAGGATGAAATCTATGAACCTACATTTTCAGCATCAACTCACATCTTTCCCGACGAGGAAGACAGACATCATCCCAATCGGGGAAGCACCCGGACAGCCTTCTGGAACGAGGTCGGTACTGGGGGATACAATGCTAGCCGAACCAAAAGCAGTAAACTTAAGGATTCTTTGCTTTGCTATGTTCATCGTCTGCTCAGTCACTCAGCCACCTAGCGCGGCCAAAGTGAAGGGGTGGTCAATCTCGGGGACTTATTTGTACTCTACTATTTAGTGAGGCGTGGGCCTTGCAACATTGCATACCTTTTCTGCCGTCTTTTCGCAACTAACCCTACAGCCAGGGTGAATACCCGAATGTTCGGCGGCGGCTGTTGATGTGTGAATTTTGATGTAGTTAAATATTATATAATAATATTTAGAGATTATGGTTTCACGAGATCGGGTTTTAAATTTTTAAAATGATAAATACTCAAACTTAAAACACACAATAGGCAAGTATTAGAGTTAAATAGGTGATTATATTTTACTCACCGGGAGGCGGTGTAACAATGGGACCAAGTATAAAGACGTACCGTTCCCAACATGAGTTCATCAATTATTGGTTGCATAATAAGTTCGTACAAAGACGTACGACCTTAATAGTGTTAACCAAGCCTTGGATTATCAATCTCTACTTGTATAAAGACGTACAAGCTTCAAGAGAAGTTTGATTAAAAAGGTTTTAAACTTTAAAAATCAAGAATACTCACAAATATAAAGACGGATTAAGACAATAATAAAAGCCCACCAAATGGTGGTTTTAAGGACGAATAGTTAAAGACATAAACACATCACTTGGATTAATACGTTAAACATTAACATGCACTAAACTTCATCTTCACCCTAGCAATACAAAGAGTCTAGCCACGAATGGCCATACTAACTAGCATAACACTGAGTTTCGTAGGCTCCCTAATTGCGGAACAAGGAGGAAGAGCCCCTCTACTCACTACTACTACACTCTAACTACGGAATAAGCTTTATCGAGTGTGTTCTTGGGGTGTGTAAGGGATTACTCAATAAAGAACTCAAGCCATCTATTTATAGGCCTCAAAATGAGCAATGCACGGTCGTGTATTGGATTGCACGGGTGTGCAAACACCTCGGGAATCAAACAGGGTACAAAGGAAAGTGTACCGAAGTCTAGGGTGGCCAGAATGGCTTTGCACGACTGTGCAAAGGGATGCACGGCCGTGCATCCCTCTATCTGCTCCCCAGGCTCGTCTTTTAGCTGCTGGTTGACTTGTGTTGACTTGGTTTGACTTCTTCAGGGTCAATGCTCTGGTTTGGTCTTTCAAAAGCTTGATTTCTTCATGTTTTAGGCTAGTTTTTGCTTTGTTTATCTTGGAGCACCGAATAACCTGCAATTGTGAAATATTAATGTTTTAAGTATCAATTGCAAGGTTATTATTCCATTAGTACCATAATATGGGGATTATTATGCATGCAAAACATGTATAATTTAGGACATATCAGCTGGATTGTGCAACTCTACGAATACAATGATGAACCAACTCATGGCACCGAAGGACCATCTCTTGGATTGTTAAATCTGTCCATCTGTGCCAGCATGGGTATGATTACCTATTTGCCCGATGGTCAGGCACATTTTCAGGATTCTAGAGGACAGATTTGGGATCCCGAGGACCCAGAGCGAGTTATCATGGACCTTGACATTCAGCACTCTCCCCACCATCAGCATCACCATGACACCGGGGCATCATCTTCCCGCCCCACTGGGTTTTCATCCATGATGGACCTCTACGAGTCCATCGAGACTGTCAGCACTTATGCTCGCCGTTCATTCTAAATCTGTCAATCCACTTCAGGGCGAGTCGACAATTTATCTGACAGGGTTGATTTGATCGGGGAAGATATCGCCTACATGAGGCGCACGATGAACAGGAACTGAGGAGAGGAAAACCTCGACCCGTGAGGGATATTTGGTGAAGATCCTGTTGGTGCAAGATTTTTGTCACAATGGAATCTGTGTTCTTCGGCTATGTTTTTCTTTTGTTTTGTTTGTTTAAGTATTATCCGGCACTAGCTGATCCGTGCCATTTTAAACTATCTACTCTTGTTTGTAGGATTTATTTTTCTGAACCTTAAATTTAGTACTAATAATTTTGTGTGGCCACAATGTATTCATGCTTTTCAGGCAACTGTGAGTATCGATCACAAGCTTTGGATACACCATCTTTCAGGGGAGTTCTTCTGTCCCTTTACCTCTTTTATGCTTTACAATTGTTTAAATACCATGTACATTGAGGACAATGTAAGCTTCAAGTGTAGGGAGGGGGGATTTCACCATGTTTAGCACTTGAACTTTGATCAACTAATTTTTAAAAGAACTCCATTAAATTTTTGTGGCACCAATACATTTCAAACTTTTTTTGTAAACTGCAAAAAAGAAATGCATTTTTCAAACACAAGTTTTAAAAAAGCCAACGAATAAAATGACACAAATCATTCCAAGGCATGGCAAGTTAAACTTAAATAATAGACATGAATAGATTTTGCACTTTTACCCAAATCCATCCATTTACGTGAGCATATTTTTGAGCCTTTACAGCTTTCATTTACAACAATTATGCTTTTATTTTTATCGGATCATTGAGGGTATCATATGTTTTGTGCAAATTAGAACTTGTTTTGTGCATACGGGGCAAAACCACAAAAGAGATTATTGCATGAAAATGATCTAGGCATTAGGACACCCACCTTATTATCAAAACATCCATTGACAACCAAAAACACGTAGTTAACCCCATCAAACCCATTTCCAACCTATCCTCACCAACAACCCGTCACCTTTGTTGCTAAGGACTCTACTTAAAAAAAACATTGGTCTTTTACTAGTTAAACCTAAAAAAGCGGGATGCATCCTTTTGATTTCAATTTACTTTCATGCCTTCATTTTGCAAAACCGGGACTTCCCCCAGAAATTCGAGAACACCTCTTTGTTCTAATGTTTGAATCAAGAAAAAGTTGGAGAAAAATGGAACAAAATCCACCATTTTGTGGAACTTCAAAGAGTGCCATGAAAAGAAGAGCAAAAATATACGAAAGGTGCCTTAAGTGTGGAAATTGGTCTCATGATGGAAAATGTAGTAAAAACCAAACAACCTCTCAGCACGAGTATATAGAGTTGATCACGTTGGGTGCTATTAGGCTCCAAGCCAAACGAACCCTTAGGAAGGATAGCTATGTGTATCTCAAAGTCAAAGAGGAAGTAAGATTTCTAAAGATGAGATTCGGTCTTGACAATCTGACCTTAAATGAGTCCTCGAGTTAGTAATACCCCTTCCAACCCAAGTATTATAGAGGGATTTCTAGTTTTATATTTACCTTACCCCCTTTTAGTCAAATAAGCCAAAGTCAAGTCCTAAGTACCAAACCACTTTCCAAAATAATCCATAATCATCACCCTTAGTCAAACTACAACCCAAAAGACGTTTTGATTCATGCAAAAGTTTACTATAAATTGGTGGAGTTTCGATCTCTTAACAAGCATATGACTTAGCACGTCTCAAATTGATAATCGAGTGTTCTAAACATACATCATTACACGTATGACTACAAATATTTAGCCGAGTATGTGTGAACATTATGAGTAGTGTTAAAATCTTGCTTGTCTATAACTTCATAAAACAAACCATTGCTTCAAGGATATCAGTTCATAAGATCATATTTGCTCGATTGACACTTGCTTGCTTGTGTTCCTTCTTTAAAGAAGGAAAATCATTTCTTGCTTAAAGTTTGTTCAAATTTGCTTTCGAAATTGCCATTTGGAGTAAATTATTCAAAGTATTGTTTGAGCACAAGCAAGGTTCAAGTGTGGGAAGGTTTGATGTGCTCTAAATTATACATATATTTCACATCATTTGCATCCCATTTATTGTCAATTTCTTTAAACATTGATGGAATTTGTCGCTCATTTAGCTTCTATTGAAGTTTAAGGGAACTCTTGGCTTAAAAAGAACAGTCAAGCGAATAAGCGGCGAAAAATGAAGAAATTGGACAACTCAGAGGCTCAAGCACGGCCCGTGTCCCACTAGGCACGCCCCCGTGCCCCATCATGCAGAAAAGACAAAAGACTTCCAGCCAAGTATGGGCCGTGCCCCACTAGGCACGCCCCCATGGTCAACTTAAAATCATACTGGTGTACTATTGTCTCCCTACCAGGTGCTACACGGGGCCGTGCCCCACTAAGCATGCCCCAGTGCCCAGTACATTCGTGAAAGAAAACAAAAACGGTTATGCTGTGCTCCCGGCACCTGGCCGTGCCTCACAAGGCACGGGTCGTGCCTCCTTGTTCAGACAGTATAAATTGAGCCCTTTGGCTCATTTGAAGAGAGAGCCCTTTTTAGAGAAAAAAATCACTCATTCAAACACTAGGGAACCAGGCTTGGGAGACCATTTGGAGGCTAAGGAAGGTCCATTTCATCATCAAATTCCACTTAGAAGATCACTACACTAATCCACTTGAAAAACTTTGGTTATATCCTTGAACCTGTCATGATTTGCATGTATTCCATTTGTGTTGTTGTTTGCAAGCTCATTATGAGCTAAACATCTTTTCAATTATCTTAGTTTGATGAAGCTTAATTAATTATGTTGAACTTATGACCATGGCTAAAATATTATGTTAATGTAATGATAATCTTGTGTTACTTTCTTGATGGATGTGCATGTCTAAGTGTTTATGGAACAACTTAAGGTTTATAAATGAGAAATCACATCGTGTTGGAAAACCTATGAGATTAACATTTATTTGTGACTTTAATATCTTTTGGTATAACGTTATAGCTAAGAATTAGGAATAAATCTTTGAAACCTTTATGTGAAATAAATACTAAGGCATGCAATCCCGTTAATCGTGTTTGGAAAAACTAAGAGAAATGTTGTGATTCTTCTTTGACAATAGTTATGCTAGTTAAAGTATTGATGACTTAAGCTTAAAAATTACATGACTTTGACCTAGAATTTCATAAGTTAAAAAATTACAACATTTTATTTAATTAAACTAACATTAAGTGGACAACATTTAATTTACTCATAGATGTCTTTCTTAATGATTATGGGATTAAAAACCTTGACAGGATTCTAATTCGACTGCTTCAAAGAACATTAACATAATCACAGTCTTTGTAGTTTTTCAAAATTAAACATTGTAATTTTAGAAAAGAATTTATCAAAAAGAAATTGGAGCAAAAAATATTTTCCCTTGTCAACTAAACAAATTGAATATTTGGGTCAAGACGTTAAATATGTCCATGGATTGACATCCGGTTCTTATCAATACTATATTACCGCCCGATAGGTGCACTTGCCTTACGTGTGTGTGGTTTAGTTTAGGTGAAAACCAATTTTAAAACCTACATTTGTGTGAAAAATCTTTATTAAAAATATATATACTTCAGGCACATCAAGGGGTAATCTATCCCATTTCAGATTCCGCATGGGTCAGTCCGGTTCAAGTCGTACCAAAAAAGGGAGGCATGACGGTAATCACAAACAAGAAAAATGACTTAATACCGACCCACACGGTTACCGGATGGCGGGTGTGTATTGATTACCATAAATTAAATGAAACTACACGAAAAGATCATTTTCTGCTACCCTTCATAGATCAAATGTTGGAACGACTATCCGGAAACAGGTTCTACTATTTTCTCGATGGATTCTCGGGATACTTTCAAATCCGTATCACTCCTGAGGACCAAGAGAAAACTATGTTCACTTGCCTATATGGCACTTTTGCTTACAGACGTATGCCATTTGGGCTATGCAATGACGCCGCTACATTCCAGCGCTATATTCCACGATATGATTGAGGAATCAATGGAGGTTTTCATGGATGACTTCTCCGTTTTTGGAAATTCTTTTGACCATTGCTTGCAGAATATGGAAAAGATGTTAGCAGGATGCGAAGAATCAAATATAGGTTTAAATTGGGAGAAATGCCATTTTATGGTTCAAGAAGGAATAGTATTAGGACACAAGATTTCGAAGAACGGCATTGAGGTTGACAAAGCCAAAGTAGAAACTATATCTATGCTTCCACCGCCAAATTCAGTAAAACGTATTAGAAGTTTCCTCGGTCATGCCGGATTTTGCAGAAGGTTCATAAAGGATTTTTCATCAATTCCCAGACCACTAACACAACTATTAGAAAAGGATCGACCCTTTTTATTCTCTAACAATTGTTTGAAAGCATTCGAAATCCTAAAAAGGAAACTCGTTGATGCACCTATCATGATGGCACCTGATTGGACAAAACCATTCGAACTCATGTGTGATGCAAGTGACTATGCGGTATGAGCAGTTTTAGGTCAACGAAAAGAGAAGCATTTCCATCCCATCCACTATGCAAGTAAAACCTTGAACGACGCTCAAGAAAATTACACCACTACTGAGAAAGACTTACTTGCTGTAGTTTTTGCTTTCGAAAAATTCCGTTCTTACCTAGTATTATCAAAAACTACTATCTACATTGATCATGCCACTCTAAGACATCTCTTTAATAAACAGGATGCTAAACCAAGGTTGATTAGATGGATTCTCCTAATGAAAGAATTCGACATCGAGATTAAAGACAAGAAAGGAACCGAAAATTTCGCAACAAATCATTTGTTCCGTCTTGAAAATACTCAGAAGGGGCAATAAATTGCCATAAATGATATCTTCCCTCATGGGTACATACCGCACATACAAGACACCGATGAATACCCATGGTTCGTAGACATTGCAAATTTCCTAGCAAGTGGGGTGCTAATGAAGGGGATGACATTTCAAGAAAGAAAGAAACTCTTCGCAGACATTAAGCATTACTTCTGGGAAGATCCATATCTATTCCGCGTTTACATAGACCAGATAGTATGGCGATGCGTGCACGGGAAAGAAGAGCGTGAGATACTGCGATAATGTCATGAAGGACCAACAAGAGGGCACCATGGAGCTAATTACACTACAAGAAAAGTCTTTGAAGCCGGATTCTTTTGGCCAACTGATTTCAAAGACTCACATAAGCTCATAAGCGTATGCGACTCATGTCAAAGAACAGGGAATGTTTCAAAAAGCGATGAAATGTCTCAAACAAGCATCCAAGTATGTGAAATATTCGATGTATGGGGAATAGACTTTGTCAATACATTCTGGTAGTAGTAGACTACATATCAAAATGGGTTGAGGCACAAGCTTTACCGACAAATGACGCAAGGGTCGTCATCCTGTTCCTCTAAAGACTATTCACCCGATTTGGTACACCAAAAGCCTTGATCAGCGACAGGGGAACACACTTTTGTAATTCACAGTTGGAAAGGATACTCAAACGATATGGTTGCACTCACAAACTGTCTACACCATACCATCCCCAAGCAAATGGACAAGTAGAAGTTACCAACAGAGCTATCAAACGCATCCTGGAAAGAGTAGTGAGCCCTAATCGGAAGGACTAGTCCGATAAACTAAAAGATGCATTATGGGCCTTACGCATATCTTACAAAACACCAATTGGAACCACTCCCTACTTAATGGCCTATGGAAAAGCATGTCATATCCTAATAGAAATTGAGCACAAAGCATATTGGGCACTTAAGGCCGTAAATCTAGATATATCTAGTACAGGGGAGTATCGCTTCCTACAAATTCATGAATTAGAAGAACTTCGAAATCAAGTATACATGAATTCAACAATATACAAAGACAGAGTAAAGAAAATTCATGATAAGAAGCTAAGAAAGGGGGATTTCCAAGAAGGAGATAAAGTCTTACTTTATAACTCAAGGTTATAATTGTTTCCAGGAAAATTACGATCTAAATGGACAGGACCATATACAATCAGGAAAATATTCCCTTATGGAACATTTGAACTAGAGCAAACAAATGGGACAACTTTCAAAGTTAATGGTCATAAAGTGAAACGTTATCTCGAAGGACCAATTGATCAAATAGTGGAAGAGCTTCCACTAGAAGAGAAAGACTGATGAAGCACGTACGGGTCTGGCCAACGACCCTTAAATAAACGTGGCACTTCCGGGAGGAAACCCGATGATCATGAATAAATTGAGAAGTTGGTGCATATGGCAGAACACATGGACCCCAGGTTTGTTTACAAATTCAAAAGTTTCACGTACCTCAGCCTCCAGGTATGCCTTCTAGATACTAGGACCTTAGTAGATTAACTACTACCTATTATTTTCGTTTCTGTTTTTATGTTTTTCTTTATGTGTCTAGTAGCATAACATCACCAGGTAGTTTCTCTACTTCTTTGAGGAGTTACACTCCATCTCTACAAGCTGGAACGCCGAAATACACATCAAATTTCTGAGAAATTAGATGAAGTCTTTAAAGCAAAGTGTTGACTACAGCAACAAGTTTAGACCTTAGGTTATACACCGAATTGACCGGGGGAGTACCAGTTTCTTTACCCTTAAAACTTCATGCATTTAAATTCCTGCATAGCATTTCATTACATGCATTTGTACATTTAGGGCAATGCACAATTTTAAGTGGGGGGTGGGGAATTAGAGATTCATGACTACTTGTAAACTCAAAGCTGTAAAACTAAACTTGTGATTTTCTACCCATTTGACTAAAACCTTACTAAAAACCTACTTTTCGTAAAACCCGAAAAATTTTCAAAAATTTTAAACCCTAAAACCAAAATCTATTTGAGTTCGCACTTAATTAAATAAAATGAATACATGATAAGTAGAAACAAATGGATATTATGCATAGCAAATAAGTAAACTCTATACCATTCATTTCCATGTGAGAATAATCTGAGCCTTTTCACGAGAATTATTAACACTATTTTTCGCATGCTCTTTCGTTTGGTATATTAAGTGCTTTTCGATCGAATTTTATGCATAATTAGAACTTGTATGACTTATACATATCAAGATCATGAACTAGTAGAAGTATGAAAATGATTGAGGCACCTAAGACTTTATTACCCTTATATATTATCCTTAAACCCAAAATCCCAAAAACAATATTCGCCTAGATAGCCCTCCGAGCCTTAGCCTTTTCTTTTTTACTACCTACAATTATCACCAAACCAGCTTTTCGTAAACACCGGTTATTGGCTAATTGTCTTCAAGATGGAGAATTATTAGATTATCTTATGTCGTTATTTCAATTTTACAACCGTTTAGGCAATTTGAAAAGAATCTGTTTCACTCAAAATAATTGGAATATACAAAAAGAAAGTGGATGTATTAGGAAGAAACAGCCGAAAGATCTACAAGGAAGATATGGAAAATTTATTTCAAGGAAATTGAGGAAAAAGAATTATTGAAAAATTAGTCTTGATGATAAGAAAAGAAAAGAAAAAAAATAGAAAAATGAAAAGCAAAAGAAAGAGAGAAGTTAGTCTTTTACCGGTTAGACCTTAAAGAGCTGGACATGCATTCTTTTGATTTCAATTTGCTTTCCTGTATTCATTTCGCAAAGCCTGAATTACCGCCCGAACTCCGAGAAAAAGTTTTCAACGCAACAAGTGATGTAAGAAAATGGTGGCACAAGCAAGAACAATTACTACTATTCTGTGGCTAGTCAAAAAAGCGTCGCCAAAAGAAGAGCCAAAAGATATGGCAAATGTGTGAAGTATGGCAACCGGAGCCACGATGGAAAATGCAACAAGAATCAAACTTATTCCCAACATGAGTATACGCATCTGATCAAAATGGGTGCTATTACGTTAAAAGCCGAGGGGTCCATACGAAAAGGCAGTAATGTGTACTACGCAGTGAGGGAAGAGTTGAACATGATAAGAAGTATCGGTCTTGGCAATCTGACCATAAACGAGCCCTCAGATTAGTTATACCCTCGTTATCTGAGTACTGTAGATGGTTTCACTAGTATTTTCCATCTTAAGCCATCAAGAACCCTTTTAAATCCTTAAAAATCCAAAAATATTTTCATTTTCACCGTTTATTTTATTGTTGGCACATTACAACCCTTTTAAGTCCTCTTGATTCATGCATATTACTTAGTTAGTTTGTGGAGACTTGATTTGCAGACAAGCTTATGACCATTGCATAATTCGATTCGAACTTGAGTGTTCCACTTAACTTACATTATCTACATATATATATAACCCTAGAGTTGAGTGAACATTGTGAGGAGTGATAGATTATACATAATTGAATTTCTTGTAAGCTTGTCATGAATTCCACCACCCTAAAATAGAAAAGCCAAAAATAGAATAAATCGACTCATGAGTTTTCCCGTAGTTTCCAACTACTTGGAGCTCTCTTACCTTTTGTAAAGTTTTTAGTTATGGGTCTGATCATGCATAAGTTTGTGGGTATTATGATATGACCTAAATTATACATGTTTTTCATGCATAATAATCCCCATATTATGGTACTAATTGATTAAAAACATTACAATTGATATTTAAAGCGTTAATATTTCATACTTGCAGGTTATTCGGTGTCCCAAAGTAAGCAAAGATTTTGTATGTTAATGTTTAACGTATTAATCTAGCGGTATGTTTATGGCTTTAACTATTCGCACTTAAAACCACCTTCCAGGTGGGCTTTTTATTATTATTATCTAAACTTGTCTTTACACTTGTGAGTGTTCTTGATTTTAAAGCATAAGACCGTAAAACCTTTTTAGTCAAATTTCTCTTGATTCTTGTACGTCTTTATACAAGTAGATCTTGATAATCCAAGGCTTGGTTAATATTAATAAGGTCGTACATCTTTATACGAACTTGTTATGAGACCAAGAATTGGTGAACTCATGTTGGGAACGGTACGTCTTTATACATGGTCCCATTGTTACACCGCCTCCCGGTGAACAAAGTCTAATCACTCTTTTAATAATAATAACTAAGCACTTAAGTTTGATGTCCTAAACCAACTCGGAGATAACACCAAAGAGTTGAGGGTAACGATGTCCCTAGCTGGGAGTCCTACCATTTTATTATTAAAGAATATAATCCATGATCCAAATGGCTCTAGCGGTGACCCGGGTACATGTTTGTAGTAGTCATGCCACTGGATTAGTCAACTTAGCATTATCATATACCAAGCGGATTCGAAGCCCAAATCAATACTTTTCGTGACCTGATCATTTTCGAGATATTTACTTTCCTGCTATTTACTATTCTGTTATTTACTTTCCTATTACACACATCACACACGTTTTTACTTTTCTGTTATTTATTTTACCGTCATTTACTTTTCTGCTTCACAGGCACACAAAACCCACTCACTAATTAAACCGACTAAACGATAACAAAAGTTGAGTATTGGAACTCGACCGTGTCCATTGGTTCGATACTTGGTTCTTACCTAAACTATATTACGCTGCGATAGGTACACTTGCCTATTGTGTGTTTTAAGTTTGAGTATTTATCATTTTAATTATAAATTTAAAACCTGATCTCGTGAAACCAATAGCCGTGAATATATTATTATATAATATATTTTCTATATACTTAACACGACACATCAATGTGCATAAACTTATTTCTTTCTTTTTGTTGTGCTTTCTAATCTTCCCTATATGTATCCTTGATTCACTTCAACGGTATTTCAAATTGCTGTTTTTATAAGCCCGTTTATGCCAAATTATTTTTAAGACTCTTGCTTGTAGATTATTTAAGAAGTTGTCATAGTTACAGATTAATCGACATTTATTATGCTTAATCAGAAGTTGTCATGCTTTCAAATTATCAAAAAAAATGTTTAATTCTTTTATATATTTAATTTCATTTCATAGATTGGGTAATTATGAATCATGCACTCATAGTACTTGGGACAAAATTAGGCAGCCAACGTATTAATAAGTCTCCACCCCACACTTCGTACGAAAAATATGCTATGCGGTAAATGTTATGGATAAAATGAGGGTGAAAAAAACTAATATTCCCCTGATAAGACGTCATCACCATGTGTGTGGTTGATTCCCATAGCCGCCTAAAACATGTTCTAAAGCACAAAACCAAAACCTGTATTTCATGCTATGCTATGCAATGCTCAAAACACAAAATAAGTATTGAAAATTAAGAAAATTAAACTACTATTCGCTAACTAGGGCGGCCTAAAGAGGTGGTGGTGGTGCCACCATATCAACGGTTACCTAAGTAACCGGTAAAAAACCATGAGTGTCAATGTATCCAATAACCAACAAACAAACTGAACCAAATGTCAGGAATCTCATACAAAGATGTTAAAGAACAACAAATAATAAAGATGAGGGAGGAGAGAACTGCTACTAGTAGGGAGGACGTGACCACTGTTGGTGCGGGCCAGGAGGCTGCTGGTGTGCATACGTGTCGTGAGTGTGATCGTAAAAGTCCTGCCGTATGCCATCCATCGTGTACCCCAGTTGACCCATTCAGATCATTACGTCAAGCATAGCGGGGTCGGTGGTAGTGTGGTAAACAGGCGGCATCCTCTTTCGTCCTCTCTATCTTCCTCCTTAAGGTGCTGGCTCTAATTGCTCTGCTCTTGCATCATCCGAATCCTTGACTACCCCTGTCCAGATATTACCCCTATGGTTCACCAATTGATATACCCTATTAATTATCTTTAACATTCCCATACGGATCATCATCTGGTTGTCAACAGTGGTGACTGGCAGGTCTATCTCATGTATTGTTCCCAAGTGAGCAGGGGTCAATACTCCCTTGTTGGAGGCCAAACGAGTGATATAAGGCCCTCCAAATATGTGGCTCGAAGAGCAATAACCTGATGCTCTAGTGAAAAACATGGCCAAACTATAGGCCAAGTTGCAGTCAACCTGATCAATAAGGCAGTGAAGATGAAAGAGGTCCCTGAGGCTCACTACACCCGTGCTATCCTTTCTCCCCCTAAGGGAAAGGACTAGACATCTGTGAAGATAACGATGGAGAGGGTGCTTCAGTTTTGTACTTTTCTGGCTGTGCAGGTCAAATGGTCCAGACCCAATCCCTAATCCTCATCCAAAATAGGGACGCCTCTCCCTTACCAAATTTACTATGACTCTCAATAAATACCGGCTCAGCGATCTCTCAATGCCTATATAACCCCATCCTCACCCCAAACTGAGCCAATGACATCTCGTGCCAAAGCCTCGCCATCCTGAACCGAACACAATCATGTAACTCCATACTCACCATTGGTCACTCAAACGAGAAAGATGCTAAGAACTCCAGAGCCAACTCATAATAAGTGGTATCCCTGATAGCAAAGAACATTTCCCAAGTTTTAGTGATGATCTCTGCACAGTCGTTCAACATGTTCACTTCATCTAGAGTGGTATAGCCTATGGTCTTATGAGCACCGAAATCTTATCCCATAAGCTCCTGAATTTTCTCATAGGCCTCAATCTCGATGGCGTCCTCGGGATCAAAGTTTAGCCATGAATGCAGGCCAAATTGACCACGAGGCATCGGTTAAGGGTGATAGGGCGATGGTGGTGATGGTGGAGAAGGTGGGGATCCACCGCCACCGGAAGCTGTCGGGGACGGAGTTGATAGAGATGAAGAGTTCATCCGTCTCCGCTTTTCACTGGTCCTGGATGATTCCACCATATCCTACAATCACCAATTAGAGAAGTTAGTACAAAGAAATAAGAATGCCAAAAATAAATAATATATATATATATATATAGGGGAATGATCATAAGAAAACTCATTGTTCATGAGAAAACCAAAAAACTAGTTATTAAAGAAAAATAATAATAAAAAAATCATAACTCAAAATATAAATCAAAAACTAAAACAACTGGTTCGGAGACCTTGTTCCCCACGTCGTCCTCGTTCAACAAAATAAAAAAATGAAAAAAACCAGTAATAGTGCATATGTGTAGTAGGGTTAGCTTTTAGGTTTAGTTTTTTGGGTTTAGTTTAGCTTTTAGGTTAGGTTTTTGGAGGGGGTGGGTGGGGGGGGTTTAGGTTTTTGGGGGTGGGTGTGGGGTAGGTGGGGTGGGTTAGGTTTTTGGGTGGGGGTGGGGTGGGGGGGTTTACGTTTTTGGGGGTGGGTTAGGTTTTTTGGTGTACTACATATATGCAGTACCTTTAATGAAGAGTTTTTTGGTTTTCTTAATTAAATGAGTTTTCTAGTGAACTCACCCCTATATATATATATATAAGAAACACAAATTCGTCAATGGTTATGGTACAGTTATGCTTCCCGAGTACTAAGGTGGTCGATTGTAACTAGCTAATCAAAGCACAAATGCAAACGGTGAAATACGGCTATCTAGAAATATAGACGGACGTCATTTCGTTTGACTCAGAAAAGTAAAACCGGTCAAATTTTATAACTTTTTTCAAACAATCAACAATTATCCAACAAACTATACTAAATCCTAAACACATATATACAAGATTCATACTTCAATTCATAATTCTAGGTTCACAATTTCTAAGGCAAAAATCAAAAACCCATTCATACGAGTAGAACAAATCCGTTCAAATGAGGCTAAATGTGTTACATAATCATCAATTAAGGTTAAATGTGTGTTTAGTGTAAGCATTAAGTCAAGATTTATCCACATTAAAACCAAATTTCAACTTGAAACCCTAACCTTATTCAAGCAAAATTAGCCCTATTTGAAACACAAATCAACCTAAAAACGATAATGGACAAGTTTACATACCATGGGGGAGAGATTAGAAGCAAAAAATGACAAAAACCGTAAAGAATCTGAGGTTTTGGAGGTGTAGGTGCCGAAACCGGGGGTTTTGGGGGAGAAGGGCTTTGAGGAAATAAGATCCTGCCCCCATTTAACACCTGCGCGCTCGGACCATGATACACGATCGTGCATCCCTCTAGTTTGACCATATTTGACTTTTTTTTAGCAAAAATCTATTTTTAATAAAAAAATAGTTTTAATTTGCTTAAAATATTATTTTGTTTTTTTTAATTTATTAAAATAAATTGGTCAAACGGGATGATACCATTAAAAATTCCTATTTCACATTAGAGACTTTACCTTGTTTGTCGGCATCCAATTTCAAAATATCGAGCTTCACTTTATAAAAAAATAAAGAAGAATATAAAAATTAAACACGTAAACTGTTTGAAAGCGTTACGCCTATCAACAGAAAATGCTTTCGAATGGCGGAATTTGTATCCATTCATTTCCCTTAACAATAATTTCGCGGACGCGATCCTTGAAATTTCTTGCAAAGATAGATCAATTAACACAAGCACCAAAATGAAAACAAAAATAAAAATAAAGGTGAGAAGAATAAAAAGAAAAATAAAAAGGAAAACAAAGTTGAAATAAAACAAAGAGAAAATAAAGATGAAAATGAAAAAATAAAAAGAAAAATAAAAACAGAAAGAAAACAAAGAGAAAATAGAAATAGCCAGTCCAACGACTTAGAACTTTCACAGAATTACCATGTCCCCGACAACAACGCCAAAAATTTGATGCGTTGTGTTTAGTGTATATAAATATATATACAAATATATCTCTGGTAACGACACCAAAAACTTGATGTCAAATGTGAGTGATATAATATGTATCTTTAATGTTCGGTTTAAAGTTACACAAAATGATAATTACTTCAACTAAATACACACATAATATGCAAGTGAACCTATCACAGCGTAGTATAGTTTGGGTAAAAACCAAGTATCGAACCATGGACACGGATTCCTTACTCAATCCTTGCTATTTTCTGACCGAGATAGAAGTTGGAAAAAGGGGTTTTGTTTAAAATAAGCAAAAAGGAAAAGAAAAGTAATTAGGAATATCCTCTCGTTTAAGGTATTACTCTGGTTGTTATCACTCGTTAATTAATGTTATATTATAATAAGGGTAGACAAAGTTACTAGTACTAACCCTTTCGATTGGGGAGTTAGTATTTCGTAACAGAACAGTGGATACGGTCGGCCAACTGTTCCTAATAATTCTCGGGATCCTAACAGGGTCTCAAGTCCGTCGGCTGCCCCGTAAATTATTATTCGGACTAAGATTATCCTGTCGACTAGCGCACGCCATGTCGTGTAACTTCTTTTGAAAAGTTGGAATGCACAACCTTTTCCAAAGCTACTTTATGAATGCTCGGACCTAACAATTTATATTCTTAAAATAGTTTTCTTTACTTATAAAAGTATTTTAACTAAATATAACTTTCCTTCTCAAAGTTGGATACTCGACTCCCGCGGTCGGTATGCCCTTAAGTACCAACACAAGTGAAGTAAAGTTATACCGACACGAACCACAAGGTCCAGCTAAGACTCGAATGACTCGTTGAATACCCAAACCTCCAATCAACCCATAATGTTAAACCTATACTAACCGAGCCCTTGGTAGCACCAAGATTTGTATATAGACCGTACAAACTCGAATAAGCTTCCTTAGCAAGAAGTCTTGCTTAAGTAACTCACAATATTAAGATCATTAAGTTGGTTTAAAGATTACTTATTCTTGTCTTTTTAAGATGAATTAAAAGAAAGACTTTAAGAACATAACATACTAGAATACTTCATTAATTAGATAAAGTTTAACCAACCAAGGTAACGCAAGAAAACTAGCCACGAATGACCATACCAAGGGAGAGTGAGTATAGGTTGCTTCTTGTTACTTGAATAAGAAGAATCATTCCATATTATAAAACTTAGAAAAGGAAAATAAACAAAGAAAAAGCTAAAAATGGAACAAAACCGAGAGAGTTTCGGCCCTAGCAAAGCACCAGGGCTTCCACTAACCCGATCTTGAACACCTAAATGCTTGGAATGAGCTTGCTATTTATAGGCAAGATTTTAGGTGATGCACGGTGATACAATGCCCTCCTTTCTTGCAAGCGTGGAATCTGGCAGCTTGTGCAGGCCTTGGGACACGTGGCACTACTTTGCACGGCCGTGCAATGGGATGCAAGACAGTACAAAGTCCTTTTGTTGACTTTTTGTCTTATTTTTATAACTCTTTGGGTGCATGAACGTTCAATTGGATTTAAGGTGCTAATTTCCCCTTGATTTTGAGTGTTTTCTTCATATTTTTGTAATAAAGGGTTAATTATCCTGTTATTTCAAAAATGAATGAATTAAGTATTAATTCCTATCAAAATGCCTAAAAGTGTGATAAATATGGGGATAATTATGCATGAAAAACATGTATAAATTAGGACATATCAGTGTTGTACACATCAAATCTGTTTAAAGATAAAGCCCTAGAATGGTGGAACTCAATATTGCAAGCTATAGGCAGATTTAACGCATATGCTCTTGAATGGGAGGAATTCTGAGAATTGGTAATTCGAAAGTTTTGTCCAATCAATGAAAGAGAAAGGATCGAAACCAAGTTCCTGAATCACCGCATGGTCGATGTAAATCACAGGGAGTATGTTTCAAAAATATTTGAATATGCTCATCTGGTTCCACATCTCTCTACCCCTGAATCTAACCTGATCAATCAATACATCTGGGGATTGGTAGAGGATATCAGAGACGTGGTTAAGGCTGCTATGCCTCAAACCATTCATTTCGCCATAAAGTTAGGTGGAATTTTTACTGATGGAATGATTAGAAAGCATGGAGAAAATAAATCTAAAGAAATGGTTAAAAAGGATGAATAAAACCGAAAGGACAATACTTTTTGGAAAAAAGAAGAATCAGCCTATGAGAGGATGATTTAATTCTTTACCCCATGAATGCAAAATTTGCAAAAGAAGGCACATGGGAGAATGCTATTTCAAGAAATCTCCTTTCTGTAATTTTTATAAAATGGCAGGTCACACATTAGAAAACTGCCAAAAGAAGAAGGGTATTACCTGTTTCGGCTGCGGGGAACAGGGCCACTTCAGATCGTCCTTCCCAAAGTTGGATCAGACAGGATCTGGTGGAACAAGGGCAAATGATGGAACAAAGAAAAATATGTGAGCCTTCGTACTAAATACCCGTGATGTTGCAACCATCCCGGATGCAGTTATCGGTATGTTCCCCATTAACAATGTTTATGCTAGAGTATTGTTTGACTCTGATGCAAATTTAAGTTTTATAGATTATAAATTTTGTAATCTATTAAACAAGCCCTTAGTTACCCTAGACGTAATTTATGAAGTAGAGACGGTTGAATGGAATTTAATAAAAATATATGAATCCCTGGAAAACTGTAATATCACAGTATTAGGACACGTCATACCAACACGGTTAATGCCTATGACATTAGCAGGATTTGATGTTGTCTTAGGAATGGATTGGTTAGCCAGTAACCAAGCACATATCCTTTGTGATAAGAAAGCCATAAAATTACGAACACCATCCAGAAAATCTATAACAGTCTATGGAGATAAACAAACTCGACCGTTGTGAATCATATCAATGCTGAAGGCTACGAAATGTCTTCAGAAGCGATATATTGCATAACTAGATCAGATTGCTGCTAGTACAGAAGAAAAGAAAATAGAAAATGTACCAGTAGTATCTAAATACACAGATGTATTCCCAAACGAATTACTAGGTATCCCACTTGAACGAGAAGTGGAATTTAAAATAAACCTGGTACCGGGTACAGCGCGGATTGCCAAAACCCCATACCGGTTAGCTCCAACAGAGATGAAGGAAATGAAGAAACACTTAGATGAATTACTTGGAAAAAGATTTATCAGACCAAGCTCGTTTCCCTGGGGTGCTCCAATTCTTTTTGTTAAGAAGAAAGACGATACAATGCGTATGTGCATTGACTACCGTGAGCTAAACAAAGCAATGATCAAGAATCGTTATCCGCTTCCAAGAATTGATAATCTATTTAATCAATTACAAAGTGCATGCCAATTCTTGAAAATAGATCTTCGTTCTGGATATCATTAATTAAAGGTTTAAGAGAAGGATATTCCTAAAACGCCCTCCCGAACCAGATATGGACATTATGAGTTCACAGTTATGTTGTTTGGACTTGCTAATGCTCAAGCCGCATTTATGGATATGATGGATCGTATCTATAAACCTTATTTAGGTCATGTAGTAAATGCAGAAGGCATTCAAGTGGACCTAATGAAGATAGAAGCTATATCCAAATGGGACGTTTCGAAATCCTCTACTGAAATCCATAGTTTTTTGGGTTTGGCAGGATACTACAGACGATTTATTCAGGATTTCTCAGAGATTACAGTCCCACTAACCACTTTAACTCGCAAAAATGTGAAGTATGAGTGGGGACCTAAACAAGATGAAGCTTTTCAAATCTTGAAACAGAAACTGACACATGCACCTATACTGGCTTTGCCAGATGGTAATGAAGACTTTGTAATATATTGTGATGCTTCACATAACGGTCTAGGTTGTGTGTTGATGCAAAGAAATAAATTCATTGCCTATGCATCTCGTCAGTTAAAAACTCATGAGAAGAATTATACGACTCGTGATCTAGAGTTAGGCGCCATAACTTTTTCCTTGAAATTATGGAGACACTATCTCTACGGAGTCAAATTCACAACTTATACTGACCATAAGAGTTTAAAGTACATCTTTGGTTAGAAAGAACTGAATATGAAACAAAGACGATGGTTAGAAGTCTTGAGAGATTATGATTGTGAAATCTGTTACCACGAAGGTAAGGCAAATGTTGTTGCAGATGACTTAAGCAGAAAAGAAAGAGAAAAACCTAAACATGTTCATGCTCTCAGACTTGACCTTTGTATTGATCTTATGTCTTAATTAAAAGATGCCCAGCATATAGCCCAATCTGAAGAAAACATAGAGAAAGAAGGAATGAAGGGCATGATTGAACAGTTAGTCATAGGAGATGATGAAATTCTCCGTATAAATAAAAGAATCTAGGTTCCGATCACCGGAGATATTTGAGAAAGAATACTCGAAGAGGCACACAAGTCAAAATATATGATGCACCCAGGAAGTGACAAGATGTATAAAAACTTGAAAGATAATTATGAGTGGATTGGCATGAAGAAAGATATTGTCATCTATGTTGCAAAATGCTTTACTTGCGCTCAAGTAAAAACAGAACACCAGAAACCCTTGGGTTTATTGCAACAACTGGAATTGCCAGTCTGAAATTGAGAAATGATAACCATGGATTTCATTACTAAACTTCCTCGAACCAGTCGAGGAAACGATAATATCTGGGTTATCATTGACAGACTAACTAAATCTGCTCATTTTCTACCAATAAAAGAAACCTTCGGTATGGATATATTGGCTCGAATATATGTAAATGAAATTGTATCTCTACACGGTATGCCACTATCCATAGTGTCAGATAGAGATAGCTGTTTAACATCTCGATTCTAGCAAAGTTTCCAAAAATACATGGGAACTCGTTTGAATTTAAGCACTGCCTATCATCCACAAACTGATGGGCAGAGTGAAAGAACAATTCAAACACCGGAAGATATGATTTGGGCATGTGTGATAGAATTAGGTGGTAGCTGGGATGATCATTTACCCCTAATGAAATTTTCATACAATAATAGTTATCACACAAGCATATAAACTGCACCTTTTGAAGCCTTGTATGGAAGAAAATGCCGAACTCCTGTATGCCGGTCCGAGGTAGGAGAAATTCAGTTGTCGGGTCCTAAATTGGTACAGGAAACTACTGACAAAGTAGCTCAATTACAAGAACAACTAAAGGAAGCCAGCGATAGACAAAAGAGCTACGCTGATAAAAGAAGGAAGCCAGCGATAGACAAAAGAGCTACGCTGATAAAAGAAGAAAGCCAATAGAATTTAATATTGGAGACAAGGTGTTGTTAAAAGTATCACCTTGGAAGGGTGTTGTCCGGTTCGGAAAGAAGGGAAAACTGAGTCCTCGCTTTGTTGGACCCTTCAAAATCATAAAATGAATCTGACAGTGGCATATCAACTAGAAATACTAGAAGAGATGAATGCAATAAATGATGTGTTCCATGTATCTAATATACACAAATGCTTAGCCGATGAATCTCTGGTAACGCCTCTGCAAGATGTAGAGGTAAACTAAAAATTAAAATTTGTAGAACAACCACTACAAATTGAGGACCGTCAGATCAAGAAATTGAAAAATAATAGTTTAACACTAGTTAAAGTCAAGTGGAATACCAGACGCGGTCCAAAGTATACTTGGGAATTAGAATTAGAAATGAAAAAAAGTACCCACATCTATTTCAATAAATCTCGAGGATGAGATTTTTCAAAAGGTGGGGAGGATGTAACATTCCTAAAAATTTCATTCCAAATTCATCATAAATAAAACCTCGAGGACAAAATGTGTAAATATATATAAGATCAAGGACTAAAAAGTAAGAATTCATGATTTTGGACGGTAACGGACCGTCAAGGCCCGTAACGGTGCGTTACGGGTCGGGCAAGGATGTAATGATAGCATGTCACGTGTCCGGTGACTAATGGGTACATTCTGACGCGTGGAAACCCTATGATGGACCATCACCCACGGTAGTGGTCCGTTACACCGCAAAACAACCAAAGAGTGACACGTGTCTGATGACTAACGATCCAAATCTGACCGGTGTATAACCATGACAGACCTTCACCAGCTGTAACGGTCCATCACGCTGCAATGTCACCGGAGGCTAACGCGTGTCAGCTGACTCGCAAACCATAATCCGGTGACGAACCGTCACTGGGCATAACAGTCCGTTATGACCTGGTGATGAGGGACCGTCATCCACCATAATGGTCCGTTACGATCTCAGGACTTGCCTATAAATAGAAATTCGACTCCAGCCATTTCTTCACACCACATCTCGAGTTCTAGAGCTCAAATTACTATTTCCACTCCCTCAAATACGAACCCGCTTGTACGTTTAAGTTCTGAAATTGTCGGTTAAGCTAAGAACGTTACGAGAAGCTAGGAAACTCCCAATTGAAGAAACCGAGGCTAAAAGAACTAAGTGGAGACGTTGCGCACTAGAGCCACTACCTTAGAGAATCTCTAAGTCCAACCTCTGCAAAGGTGAAAACTTGTAGGATCGTAAGATTACAATGAATAAAGCCACAAAGGACGATGGATCCTTGATGTCATGAAAGGGAAAGTGTAGGATCGTAAGATTACAATGTGATTCTATTCTAGTTGATATTGGCGGAAACAATAGCAACCAACAAAGTAAACAAGTAAACAACAAGAATACTGATAAATGCACTGTTGTATTAGACTTCTGAGATTACAAGATTACAGGTAAAACTCTATCAAGAAGCACAAAAAGCACTATGAAGGCACAACATGCACACTTACAATGAAGAGTTTACACAGTATTTATACTAACTTAGAATCTAGACAGACCCTTGATTCTAAGGATCAGATCGAACACAAGCCGTTGATCTTGTTTATTAATCTAAATTACACGTAAAGGCTAATCTAGTTAACTTTACTGAAACGTCTTCTTAGGCATCATTGTTTGCATGCTTGGAGAAGAGCGTCATTGTCCTTTATTGGTTGCACCAGTGAGGTTCCTTCTGCTTGGAGTGTGGCAGTTGCTTTTGCAGAAAGGTGTCAGAGGCGCTTCGCATGGATAGTCAGCTGCAACGATTTGTCTTCAAGGAACATAGCTATCAGCAGCAAGAATGAGAATAATGCTGCTGATAAGCCTATCAGCAGCAACTTGTGTTGAACGCTGCTGATAAACCTATCAGCAGCAGCAGCAGGTGTTGAATGCTGCTGATAAGCCTATCAGCAGCAACATGTGTTGAATGCTGGTGATAAACCTATCAGCAGCCATATGTGTTGAATGCTGCTGATAAGCCTATCAACAGCATTTGTACTTAGAATAATTTGGTAGCAATCTGTGACAACCGGCAATTTCAGGTCAATACCCGTCCCCATCTCTGTCATAATTTTCATACATTATATTCGTGTTAGACTTAATTATGGTTAATTAAGTTCATTCCATAATTAGTAAAGTCCAATCATAACATTTCATGCATCGGTAATTCGGTAAATTACCGGGTCACACACAGTATAACCGGCACACACGAACGTTGGTGATAATTAATATTTATGTTCTAATAAATATTTCGAGATGTTACAACACCATTTCAATACTTAAATATATGCGTGTGTTTATTTATATCAACTTAGTATTTAAACGTGTGTCTCTATCGTTTCACCGGTATATTTTATTTTAACGCGCTATTTCGACATATTAAATTTCTAAACATATGTTTACATATTAGTGAACAACAAGTTATATAATGTATAATTTATTAAACTCGGTTTTAGTAAAATTACTAATTTTTATCGCGTCTGATTTATACCCGCTACGAGCTGAATACCCGTTTAGACTACATAATCTCATTTCTTATAAAAATCTTGAAAAGACTCCACCTATTTCCCTTGATTGTTGACCGTAAAAAGAGGACACACACATGGGTTGTGTGTGTAGTTTTTTTTTTTAAAAAAAAAAAAGAAAAAAAAAAGAAAGAAAACAAAGATTGCCATTTTGTCACCACCTTTTGTATGCACCATTTTCCAATCTTTGACTCTACCTCTTTAGTCATGTCCACCCTTTTTCCTCCTATATTTTTTGGTCCAAAGAGTGCATACACATAAGCCACCCTAGCTAACCCTTGTGAATTGACCATACCACAAATCATACCATTCTAGTGATTAGTCATCCTTGCACAAACATCTACCACAATTATACTAGCAAGTTTCGACCATATACCCCCCCACACTAGATCCGCCAATTTGAAACCACCCCCACCAAGTTCAAATGTTTTGTTGTTACCAAGAAATCACCCCCTCATAAGACCTCCATATTTCTTAATATAATCACACTCCCTTTCTCCCTCTTTTCTTTGTTTACGGCCACAGCAAACCACACCCAACCTCCATCTTTTCAACAACTAGCTCAAGCATGCAAGGTGTTCAAGCCTCTTGCTAGTGAAGATCAAGTGTTCTATTGGTGATTCCAAGCAACCTACTCCATTCCCACCTCTTCCTTGCTTGCTTCTAGTGAGAAAATCCCCTACTCATTTATATTTTGTTCCTGTTTTATATTTCTTTACCTACATGTTGCAATGTACCAAACTTCACCCACAAAATCCATTTTTATTACATATGGAGTTTCTATAAAATAATTACATGAGTCTTATTTTTGTATGAAAACATTAATAATAACTTTATGATGATTCTTGAACTAAAATAAATATGTAAGTTGGTGATTTTAGTTTTTATTGATTATGTTTCACGTAATAAAAATTGTTACTAATAGAGACAAAATATATGTTAAACCTTGAATATGCATCAAGTGGTTTTATTAGGTCCATGGGTTACTTAGTGACTATTATTATGTGTTATTGTATATTTTAGTGTTTTACAAAGTTGTTGGTATTTTGGGTAAACTCATGACAAGTTATAGAAATATATTATTACTAGTTGTAAAATTGGTGTTATTTGTTAAGTAGCTTACTTGGGTTTAGTTATGGATTTTGAAACATATAAATTTAGGAGTTAATTTTTAGTAAATATAAATATTTAAAATGCCCAAGACTAGATCTCAAAACATATATAATTTTATAAATATATACGTATATATATACTTTGGTTGTAAAACGAAAACCGACATTATTTTAAGAGTGATAATTTTCAAAGTCATATTTCGTAGAAATAATATGGATATTATTTTTGCCTCAAAACATGACGTATTTCGAAAACATTATTTTGAATAAATATATATAATATATATTTTTCGTTCGCATCGAGTTACGACTAGGGTCGTCGAGTCAAACCTTATTTTGAAGCCCGGACTCTAAGTTGACACCGAGTTACTTGTAGACAATGGACACGCTTGATCGAGTATATGATTTATATTTATTTTATGTAAATATATATTTTTGGATAACAAATACATATCACCAACGGATCGTCGAGTCAAACGGAATTTCATAACGAAACTAAGTTGGGTGAAACGGTTACATAACTCACTTACACACGGATACATTACTTAGACCTTAAGGTGTCTTATATATTCTAGGGCACGCATAGGGCGGTTTACACACGGACTTTTGCTACTTACACGTTTACGGTACTCACGCATCAGGTGAGTTTCACGGCCCCATTTTACTTATTTTCCTTTTGGGGGAGATTACATGCATACTTACTGTTTTCATTGGACACAATTTCACTTACATGATTTCACATATTACATAAGCGGTTTCATATCGTATTAAGTCCTCTCAAACTGGACCGTTAGTTTCGTTTCTAAGCGAGGTAATCATGGATAGATCTATTTGGGTTTGACAACCCCCACCCGCGTTAGTCGCGCTAACTTTGACCGGAGGTCAAAACGGGTGCATCATTGACCTAATCACCCCATGCATACGATAGGCGTGGTAGAGGCATTTCATTACTGTTACAGTCTAGCTTCGGTTTCGGTGTGCTTATGATAATATTGTAGCATTGTCTGTACAGCAATCAAATCATTGAAAGTTTTGTGGTCCATTACAACGATTTACTTTTACATTTAAACCTGTGAACTCACCAACATTATTGTTGACTCGTTTAAGCATGTTTTCTCAGGTCGTTAAGCTTGCACGGGATTAGGGTGCGCATCATGCATGAAGTCTTTTGATGTTCCCATGACAATGAACTTTTGCTTGTCTTTTGCTTGGCATTGTATTTTCAAAACAATTTATTTTCCTTCCGCATTACTTTCCGCATTAACTCTGTAAAACAATGTTATATTTTGGAACGATTTGGAATGCATGATTTTCAAAACCATATAGAGGTCGTTCTATGTAATCAGTGACGATGATCCATGACCGTCGCGCCCCGCGGAAAAAACCGCCGTGGTTGGGGTGTGACAGATTGGTATCAGAGACATTGGTTATAGCGAACTAAGTTGCATTTAGTGGGCTTAGACTATAACCGTGGTCTCATTACATTTACATTACCGCATACACACACTGCATACTTATGTTACGTAGTATTTCGAATATTGCCTTGTCACAGATATGACTTCAGTAGACCCGATTGTTATATACGCTTCTGACGAGGAGTACACACCCGCGACCCCACCACCACCACCAGCTGGGACACCACCAGCGTCGCCGCCTGCACCCGTACCGGAGGTAAGTTACGAGACCGACCCGGAGGAGGCGTCCGGTGAGTCAGCTACTGACAGCACAGGCGGAGCGGCCGCCGGGAGTGACAGCACGAGCTCCGGAGAGACGGTGCCTCGCTCGGTGATCTTCGGAGGGTCTTCCTCAGGAGAGAGTACCCCAGTTTCGACACGACGAGCTCCTACACCACCGAGTCCTGTACCATCAGCCCCACCTGTCCTTCGCACCGGAGCTAAGACGAAGCAGACTGCTAGGAAGCAGGTCCCCATACTAGGGAAGAGGCCCGCACTATCACCACCAGCACCTGCCGGCGAGGCCGCAGGGACTGACGACACTCCACGAGAGCCTCCGCGGAAGAGGACTTTGGCTTCTGCGAGGAAGCAGACATGGATGCCACACACCCTCAATGGGTGGTTGGAGGAGGAGGATTTACCCTCTATCCACGAGATAGGCGAGTCTTCTCAGGCGCCCCGTCCCCTACCACTGACCGGGGAGCCGGTTGAGCGCACCGTGCCCACACCAGTGGCACAAGATGCTCACCGTGACCTCGAGACCCACTCAGTTCGAGATGACATTGAGAGGCTCAAGGGCCTCCACATCGAGTCTATAGTGGACCGCCTACATTCCGTGAATGAATGGTCTTACATCGTGGACCAGTCACTTCACGCTATTCACTTCCGGGTGGTTGCCATCGAGGAGCAGGCCGCAGCCGCCAATCAGCGTGTTGTTATAGCTGAACAGCAGGCTGCCGAGGCACAGGAGCGAGCAGGGTCTGCTGTGGCACTTGCTGCAGTTAGTGCTCTCTTCGCCTCTGTGGCCCTCTTTGTTGGTGTATTTTCTCGTTTCATTCATTAGCCTATCGTGAGCGGGTTGTGCTCACGTAATATTTTAGATTTGAACTTGTTTTTGTGGAGCTTTGTACTCTAAAAATACTTTGTATCTCGTGCAATTTATTTATCAAGTTATGTTATCTTTTATATTGCGTGGTTGTTTGATTGTTGTGGTTGTCTACTTTGTGCATATGTGTTGACTTTATTATATATATTGTCTTATCTTGCTTATCGTTGTGATTTGAAGAAACATGCCGCCACGAAGGAGAGTCCCCCACAATAATGCAGAGGGCAGTGCACCTACGAGCTTAGCGGAGATTGAGGCAATGATCTCGCAACGAGTAGCCGATGCCCTTGCCGCTTACGACACTAACCGGAACGTGGGATCCGGTGGAGGATCGGAGATCAACGGAGGAGACGGAGGTACGACGGAAGTCCGAAGGGATGCGTTGTCATATGTATTAAAGTCGCTGTTTATGATTGTTTAATTTCTAACAAAGCAATTTATACAATTCAGGAACAGAGCACAATGCGAGGGGCTGTTCATTTAAGTCCTTCCTCAACTGCAAACCTCATACTTTCAATGGCTCTGAGGGGGCAGTTGGAATGGTTCGATGGACAGAGAAGGCAGAGTCTGTCTTCAGCATGAGTAACTGCACTGCGGATAGTAGAGTCAAGTTCGCCTCTGGCACATTTGAAGGGCAGGCACTATCATGGTGGAACTCTCATGTTCAGACATTGGGTCTGGATGTCGCTAATGCGATACCTTGGGAGGATTTCAAGGAGATGCTGAAAGAAGAGTATTGCCCTCGCAGTGAACTGCAAAAGATAGAGCAAGAGTTTTGGAATTTGACCATGGAGGGTGCTGATGTGGACACTTATACCACCAAATTTCATGACTATGCACGCTTGTGTCCACACATGGTGACCCCTGAATTCAAAAGGATTGAAAGGTACATTTGGGGTCTAGCACCTCAAATCCAAAGCATGGTAACTTCTGCTGAACCCGCTACAATCCAGAGCGCAGTGAGACTTGCTCACCACTTGACTGATCAAGCAGTTCGCCAGGGTGTTTTGGTGAAAAAGGGTTCCTTTGTGAGAAGCGCTGACAACAAGAGGAAATGGGATAATAATCATGGCAAGACCTTTGTACCCCCAGTTCAGAAGAGACAAGAAACAGTTAAGGCCTTTGCTGCAGGCCCAACTGAGAAGAAACCAAGAGGTGGGTATACCGGGAACCTACCTAAATGTAACAAGTGTGGTTTTCACCACGTGGGTACATGTGAAGACTCTAAGTGCCAGAAATGCAAGAGGTTCGGCCATGCAACTAAAAATTGCCGAACTACTGAGCCAGCCGCCAACCCAGGGGCCAACCGTGGTTGCTTCGAATGCGGGAGTACTGCACACTTCCGCAAGGATTGCCCAAAACTGAAGAATCATGGGGGCAATAATGCGCGCGGTAGAGCCTTTGTGATAGGAGCCGGAGAAGCCCGTCAAGATCCGAATATTGTTACGGGTACGTTTCTCATTAATGACCACTATGCTTCTATTTTGTTCGATACTGGTGCCGATAAGAGTTTTGTGTCTAGCGAATTTAGTCCATTGCTCGGTATTAAACCAATCATGTTAACTAGTAAGTATACCATAGAGTTAGCCGATGGTAAGCTAATTGAAACCGATAAAGTAATTCAAGGGTGTACTTTGAATTTGGCGGATCACCCTTTTGTCATAGATTTACTGCCTGTAACGCTTGGAAGTTTTGACATCGTCATTGGGATGGATTGGTTGTCAAAGAATCGAGCTGAAATCGTTTGTCGTGAAAAGATTGTTCGTATTCCGCTTCCGAATGGGGAAACACTTTCGATTCAAGGAGAAAGGAGCGGTACTACGCTAAGGATCATTACTTGTATGAAGGCCCGGAAGTGCTTACGAAAGGGCTATCATGCAATCTTGGCGCACGTAATAGAAAAGCCAACGGAGGAGAGAAAAGTCGAGGATATACCGATCGTTCGAGACTACCCTGAAGTCTTTCCCGAAGACTTGCCCGGACTTCCACTTCCGAGACAAGTCGAGTTTCGAATTGACCTGGTACCCGGAGCCGCACCGATTGCGCGATCACCTTACCGGCTAGCGCCATCGGAAATGCAAGAATTGTCTAACCAACTACAGGAGTTGTTAGACAAGGGATTCATAAGACCGAGTTTCTCGCCTTGGGGAGCCCCGGTCTTGTTTGTCAAGAAGAAGGATGGATCCTTCCGAATGTGCATCGATTACCGAGAATTAAACAAGCTGACTATTAAGAACCGGTATCCACTTCCGAGGATCGATGACTTGTTCGACCAACTTCAAGGATCCAGTTATTATTCGAAAATCGACTTACGTTCAGGATACCATCAGTTACGAATTCAAGAGGAGGATGTTCCTAAGACCGCGTTTCGGACTCGTTACGGTCACTACGAGTTTATGGTCATGCCGTTTGGGTTAACCAATGCACCAGCTGTATTCATGGACCTCATGAATAGAGTGTGCAAGCCCTACCTGGATAAATTCGTGATTGTTTTCATCGACGACATCTTGATATACTCACAAACTCAAGAAGAGCACGAGCAGCATTTGAGACTAATATTGGAATTACTTAAGAACGAGAAGCTGTACGCTAAATTCTCGAAATGTGATTTCTGGATTCGAGAGGTGCAATTTCTCGGGCATGTGGTCAACGAGAAGGGTATACATGTTGACCCGTCCAAGGTTGAAGCGATAAAGAATTGGGAAGCACCGAAGACTCCGACTGAAGTGCGACAATTCCTAGGTCTGGCAGGCTACTACAGACGGTTTATCGAAAATTTCTCTAAGATAGCCCAGCCAATGACAGCCTTAACCCAGAAAGACAAGAAGTTTGATTGGGGTGAAAAGCAAGAAGCAGCCTTTCAGCTGTTGAAACAGAAACTATGTTGTGCTCCTATCTTGTCACTTCCAGAAGGAACAGACGGATTTGTGGTATACTGTGACGCATCACACCAAGGTCTTGGTTGCGTATTGATGCAACACGACAAGGTTATTGCTTACGCGTCCCGACAACTAAAAGTACATGAGAAAAATTACACCACCCATGACTTAGAACTGGGAGCCGTAGTTTTTGCACTCAAGATCTGGAGGCATTACCTGTACGGTACTAGATGTACTATTTTCACTGACCACAAGAGTCTCCGGCACATCTTTGACCAGAAAGAGTTAAACATGAGGCAACGCAGATGGGTCGAGTTACTTAACGACTACGACTGCGAGATTCGCTATCATCCTGGTAAGGCAAACGTCGTAGCAGATGCCTTGAGTAGAAAGGAACGAACCAAAACTCTACGAGTGCGAGCATTGGGGATGACAATTCACACGAGTTTAACCACTCAAATTCGCGATGCTCAGTTAGAAGCACTCAGGGAGCAAAACCTGAAAGATGAGTCCTTACGGGGTATGGACAAGCAATTTGAGATCAAATCTGATGAAACCCGTTACTTCATGGATCGGATTTGGGTACCAAGCTTTGGGAGCTTAAGGGATTTAGTAATGGACGAAGCACACAAGTCCAGGTACTCGATTCACCCAGGCTCTGACAAGATGTATCAGGATCTCAAGGAACTTTACTGGTGGCCCAACATGAAAGCTGACATCGCCACCTACGTTAGTAAGTGTCTGACATGTTCAAAAGTCAAAACAGAATATCAGAAACCGTCAGGGTTACTACAACAACCGGAGATTCCACAATGGAAGTGGGAGCAGATTTCCATGGATTTCGTCACAAAGTTACCCAAGACATCCGGTGGTTATGATACGATTTGGGTAATTGTCGACCGACTGACAAAGTCTGCACACTTCTTGCCGATTAAGGAAACTGATAAGATGGAAAGGTTGACCAGAATTTATCTCAAGGAGGTTGTCTCGAGACATGGAGTGCCAATCTCCATCATTTCAGATCGAGATAGCCGATTCACCTCTAGGTTCTGGCAATCTCTACAGAAAGCATTGGGTACAAGATTGGATATGAGTACCGCGTATCACCCCCAAACTGATGGTCAAAGTGAAAGGACTATTCAGACTTTGGAGGACATGCTTAGAGCTTGTGTGATTGATTTCGGGAACAAATGGGATACTCATCTACCATTGGTTGAGTTCTCTTACAATAACAGTTATCACACTAGCATCAAAGCCGCACCTTTTGAAGCACTGTATGGACGAAAGTGCCGATCACCTTTATGCTGGACAGAAGTTGGGGATAGCCAGCTTACTGGGCCAGAGATCATTCATGAAACAACAGAGAAGATCGTCCAGATTCGGGACAGACTTAAGGCCGCGCGTGATCGTCAGAAGAGTTACGCTGACGTGAGACGCAAACCATTGGAATTCCAGGTTGGAGATAAGGTTTTACTCAAAGTCTCACCATGGAAGGGAGTTATTCGCTTCGGCAAGCGTGGTAAGCTAAACCCGAGATACATCGGACCGTTCGAGATCCTTGCAAGGGTTGGTCCCGTGGCTTACAAGCTTAAGCTGCCGCAAGCACTCAGTGGTGTTCATGCCACTTTCCACGTGTCAAATCTGAAGAAGTGTTTATCAGACGAGACACAGGTCATACCACTCGAGGAAATCCAGGTTGATGATCGACTCCATTTCGTCGAAGAACCAGTTGAGATCATGGACCACGAGGTCAAGAGAATGAAACAGAGTCGTATCCCTATAGTAAAAGTTCGGTGGAACTCTAGACGAGGACCGGAGTTTACTTGGGAACGCGAGGACCAGATGAAGCGCAAGTACCCGCAGTTGTTCGAAACTGCACCAGTCACGGATGACACTAACTGAATTTCGGGACGAAATTCTTTTTAACATGGGGAGTATGTGACAACCGGCAATTTCAGGTCAATACCCGTCCCCATCTCTGTCATAATTTTCATACATTATATTCGTGTTAGACTTAATTATGGTTAATTAAGTTCATTCCATAATTAGTAAAGTCCAATCATAACATTTCATGCATCGGTAATTCGGTAAATTACCGGGTCACACACAGTATAACCGGCACACACGAACGTTGGTGATAATTAATATTTGTGTTCTAATAAATATTTCGAGATGTTACAACACCATTTCAATACTTAAATATATGCGTGTGTTTATTTATATCAACTTAGTATTTAAACGTGTGTCTCTATCGTTTCACCGGTATATTTTATTTTAACGCGCTATTTCGACATATTAAATTTCTAAACATATGTTTACATATTAGTGAACAACAAGTTATATAATGTATAATTTATTAAACTCGGTTTTAGTAAAATTACTAATTTTTATCGCGTCTGATTTATACCCGCTACGAGCTGAATACCCGTTTAGACTACATAATCTCATTTCTTATAAAAATCTTGAAAAGACTCCACCTATTTCCCTTGATTGTTGACCGTAAAAAGAGGACACACACATGGGTTGTGTGTGTAGTTTTTTTTTAAAAAAAAAAAAAGAAAAAAAAAGAAAGAAAACAAAGATTGCCATTTTGTCACCACCTTTTGTATGCACCATTTTCCAATCTTTGACTCTACCTCTTTAGTCCTGTCCACCCTTTTTCCTCCTATATTTTTTGGTCCAAAGAGTGCATACACATAAGCCACCCTAGCTAACCCTTGTGAATTGACCATACCACAAATCATACCATTCTAGTGATTAGTCATCCTTGCACAAACATCTACCACAATTATACTAGCAAGTTTCGACCATATACCCCCCCCCGACACTAGATCCGCCAATTTGAAACCACCCCCACCAAGTTCAAATGTTTTGTTGTTACCAAGAAATCACCCCCTCATAAGACCTCCATATTTCTTAATATAATCACACTCCCTTTCTCCCTCTTTTCTTTGTTTACGGCCACAGCAAACCACACCCAACCTCCATCTTTTCAACAACTAGCTCAAGCATGCAAGGTGTTCAAGCCTCTTGCTAGTGAAGATCAAGTGTTCTATTGGTGATTCCAAGCAACCTACTCCATTCCCACCTCTTCCTTGCTTGCTTCTAGTGAGAAAATCCCCTACTCATTTATATTTTGTTCCTGTTTTATATTTCTTTACCTACATGTTGCAATGTACCAAACTTCACCCACAAAATCCATTTTTATTACATATGGAGTTTCTATAAAATAATTACATGAGTCTTATTTTTGTATGAAAACATTAATAATAACTTTATGATGATTCTTGAACTAAAATAAATATGTAAGTTGGTGATTTTAGTTTTTATTGATTATGTTTCACGTAATAAAAATTGTTACTAATAGAGACAAAATATATGTTAAACCTTGAATATGCATCAAGTGGTTTTATTAGGTCCATGGGTTACTTAGTGACTATTATTATGTGTTATTGTATATTTTAGTGTTTTACAAAGTTGTTGGTATTTTGGGTAAACTCATGACAAGTTATAGAAATATATTATTACTAGTTGTAAAATTGGTGTTATTTGTTAAGTAGCTTACTTGGGTTTAGTTATGGATTTTGAAACATATAAATTTAGGAGTTAATTTTTAGTAAATATAAATATTTAAAATGCCCAAGACTAGATCTCAAAACATATATAATTTTATAAATATATACGTATATATATACTTTGGTTGTAAAACGAAAACCGACATTATTTTAAGAGTGATAATTTTCAAAGTCATATTTCGTAGAAATAATATGGATATTATTTTTGCCTCAAAACATGACGTATTTCGAAAACATTATTTTGAATAAATATATATAATATATATTTTTCGTTCGCATCGAGTTACGACTAGGGTCGTCGAGTCAAACCTTATTTTGAAGCCCGGACTCTAAGTTGACACCGAGTTACTTGTAGACAATGGACACGCTTGATCGAGTATATGATTTATATTTATTTTATGTAAATATATATTTTTGGATAACAAATACATATCACCAACGGATCGTCGAGTCAAACGGAATTTCATAACGAAACTAAGTTGGGTGAAACGGTTACATAACTCACTTACACACGGATACATTACTTAGACCTTAAGGTGTCTTATATATTCTAGGGCACGCATAGGGCGGTTTACACACGGACTTTTGCTACTTACACGTTTACGGTACTCACGCATCAGGTGAGTTTCACGGCCCCATTTTACTTATTTTCCTTTTGGGGGAGATTACATGCATACTTACTGTTTTCATTGGACACAATTTCACTTACATGATTTCACATATTACATAAGCGGTTTCATATCGTATTAAGTCCTCTCAAACTGGACCGTTAGTTTCGTTTCTAAGCGAGGTAATCATGGATAGATCTATTTGGGTTTGACAACCCCCACCCGCGTTAGTCGCGCTAACTTTGACCGGAGGTCAAAACGGGTGCATCATTGACCTAATCACCCCATGCATACGATAGGCGTGGTAGAGGCATTTCATTACTGTTACAGTCTAGCTTCGGTTTCGGTGTGCTTATGATAATATTGTAGCATTGTCTGTACAGCAATCAAATCATTGAAAGTTTTGTGGTCCATTACAACGATTTACTTTTACATTTAAACCTGTGAACTCACCAACATTATTGTTGACTCGTTTAAGCATGTTTTCTCAGGTCGTTAAGCTTGCACGGGATTAGGGTGCGCATCATGCATGAAGTCTTTTGATGTTCCCATGACAATGAACTTTTGCTTGTCTTTTGCTTGGCATTGTATTTTCAAAACAATTTATTTTCCTTCCGCATTACTTTCCGCATTAACTCTGTAAAACAATGTTATATTTTGGAACGATTTGGAATGCATGATTTTCAAAACCATATAGAGGTCGTTCTATGTAATCAGTGACGATGATCCATGACCGTCGCGCCCCGCGGAAAACCGCCGTGGTTGGGGTGTGACACAATCAGTCTTTGGTTCTACAGAAAGTACACCTTAGAGATCACCTGAAATGAATGGCTCTGTAAAACCTTGGTTTTTGTATAAACGTTTTGTAAAACAATGAGGGTGTTTCCCATGTTTATGAAATGAAATGAGTTTGTAAACTCTTGATCCATGATTCCGTTATGAAATTTATAAACTCTGATATTATAAAAGAAACAGGTACCAACCGGTAGTCGCACGCCCGGGTAGGCTAAACCTGGGGTGTGACACTATGGCCTCTCGTTATGTTGCTTTTTGGAAGGAAGTAATTAATGATAAGATAAAAATTCTATTATGCAAAATAATACTTGAAAGCTAATTGAATTACCCCCCGTTGTAAACCTTTAGGTTGTAAATGGATATTCAAGAAAAAGATGAAAGTTGGTGGTACCATAGATTAGTTTAAAGCCATATCGGTTATCCAAGGCTTTAGACAAAATGAATGTATTGACTACTTTGACACATATGCTCCCATAACTAGAATATCCACTATTAAGTTGTTAATAGCTCTAGCAGCTATACATAACCTTGTTATTCAACAAATGGTTGTGAAAATTGCATTATTAAATGGTGAGTTGAATGAGGAGATATACATGAAATAACCAGAAGGATTTGTTATGCCTGCTCATGAACACAAAGTGTGTAAGCTCATTAAGTCACTCTATGGTTTAAAGCAAACACCAAAACAATGGCATAAAAATATGATAATATTGTGTTGTCTAATGATTATCACCTCAACCAAGAAGACACGTGTGTATACAACACATTTGATAATTCTAGTAAAGGAGTTATAATTTGCTTATATATAGATGACAGGTTGATCTTTGGCACTAGTCAAGATCAAGTTAATAAAACAAAGGAATTTTTATCAAAAAACTTCTCCATGAAGGATTTGGGGGAGGCTGAGGTGATCCTAGGCATTAGGATCAAACATGAAAACAAGGGTATCACTATCTCATAATCTCATTATATTGAGAAAGTCTTGAAGAAATTTAATTGTGAGAATTGTCCACTTCTTAGCACTTCTATTGATCCAAATGTAAAGCTTTTACCTAACAAAGGTGAAGTTGTGTCTTAGCTTGAGTATCTTGGGGCTATTGGCTACTTATTGTATGCCATGATTAGCACTAGGCCTGATATAGCTTATGTTGTTGGAAAGCTAAGTAGGTTTACTAGTAATCTAAGTATACACCATTAGCAGGCTATAAGGAGAGTATTTAAGTATTCCAGGAAAACCATGGACTATGGTTTAACCTATACCGGATTTCCTTTAGTATTAGAAGGTTATTCAGATGCAACTTGGACTACAAATATGGAAGATCACTCTTCAACTAGTGGATGGGTATTTCTAATTCGAGGAGGAGCTATCTCATGGGCTTCTAAGAAGCAAACTTGCCAGTGTATTGATTATTTGTATTAGATTAGATAGAAATTGGTAACCGGGTTTCATTCCCAGTGTATTGATTATTTGTTTGAAAACAGAAAAATAGAGATATAAAAGTTTTATGGCGAGAATACGTAACTCCGGCGAGGTTCCGTTTTGGGGCTTTTCCACGAAAATTATATTTCCGGTCTCCTGGCGACACGTATAATCCATAAGAAAGAGTTTGGTCGTGAAACGGAGATAATTTTTGGACACATAAAAGAGAAGGGGTGGGTTGTCTAATAGGGTTCGCTTCTCGTGGATTTTCATAACCCTGTACTCACCAAGTATGCAGGTATGCAGGAGAAAGATCATGCGTACTTACCAAGTACGCAGGAGAAAGATCATGCGTACTAATTTTTGGACACATGTTGTATTCCGGCCACTGCTGTGGTGGCTGATGACGACGACGGCATCGGACAGAGGTGGTGGCTATTTTCTAGTGACCAGTGAGATGATACGATACCATAGGCTTTTGAATCACCCGATTCAGAGTCCGTTTGGTCTAGATACGAACTGAAATAAAAAGATTAGTTTGTTTGAGTAGCTTTGGATGTTGGTCAACAAAGGTCAAAGATGATCAAAATTTGGCTATTATTAATCGTGCGGTTTAGGACGCGTCGATTCATAAGCAGAGCATACGGAAAGGTACATTGTGTTAACTACTTTGTAGTTAATTATTTAAATTAGGCGCGTGTCCGGTTATAAGACTTGAGCTCTAGACGATACGTAAAAGTAATTATTAATATACATCGAAACCAAAACCTTTATGTGATTAATGTTGATATGTACGTATTATTTGTATTATATTATGAGATAAATCCATCAGGTACGAACATGTATATGTATATATATTTGGGACATTTTGGATAACGAACATAGTTGGTATAAATATATCATGGACATAAGCACATTTGGATCTTTATTAAAATAATACCGACTAAAAAGTTTGATAATTAACATCGGTATATATTTTGTATAAATGAATTCGTATAAAAATATATGAATATAAATATTCATATTTTGAATTAAATCAAAAGAAATTTTATATTATATTTGAATCCGAATATATAAATATGCTCATTATACGAAAGTAGACGGTTAACTGAGAAACACAGTATTTATATAAATAAATATACACTAGTTGGAAATCCTTACTCGAGATAGGTAATCATTACCTAATAAACAAATGGTAATCCATTAACGAACATCAAGTTAGTGTAACAGCTCAACGAATCAATAGAGCTCAAGCACATGTGAATTAAGTTAATCCTAATAACAAAAGTTGTTACTATAATTAGGGATTTCGATGGTGATTACTTGCATACAGTGTGATTGCGTTATCTTGATACATTTTGCTGGACATCGAGGTGAGTTCATAGCCCCACTCTTTTTACATATTTCAATCACTTTGGGGGAAAGTATACATACAAACATTTTTATGAACATGATACGAGCATTTTACATAAAACATTCAAACATTGTTGTAAACATGATATGAACATTGTGAGTTTCAAAGTCCCCTTTTTATTCAAGCACTTTTTGGGGAAAACATATTATTAAACGTTTTCTATATACATATAAACGTTTTGTAAACATAAGAACATTTTTGTTAAACATGAACATTTTTATCATGAACATAAAACGAACATTTTTGAGAACACGGATCATTTTCATTTTATATGAAACTTCTAATATTTTTATGAACTTCTAAACATTTTTTGTGTTCATTGTACATTTTATTTATGGACATGAAATGAACATCTTTGTATATATGTATAAGTAAGACAGAATTGATGAACATAGCCCACTTGTTTACGTAACCATTAGCTCTTGTGAGCCGACGGATGTATGGGTAATACTACTTGGGGAATTCCTCACGCACAGTTGAGAAACCCGACTGCTATTTATGAGTTCTCTAGAGGCTTGTAAGTCATCGCGGCATATTATATGCATATGTTTGTTGATAAGCATAATATTAATATTGGTACATTTAGCATGTGTGGCTTTAATTATTAATACTCAGGGATTTGATAAGCGTATTGGGTACTGAGTACAGGGTTGGTTATGGACTTACTTATTATACAAAATTTGATACATTACTCTTGGCACATTATAATGTGGGCATTGAATATGAGCATGTTTGGTATGTTGTAATAATACATCAAAAATAAACATGCTTTAGTACAATATAAATGAACATGTTTTTACAACAACCCAGCCTATGAACTCACCAACATTATTGTTGACATTTTCAAGTATGCTTTTGTTGGTGAAATGTGGGCCGTTTTCTTTAACCTGAAATGTTGGCGCAAGTAAAACTGAAATTCACGGCAGCTCCTAGGGGTGATCGAACTGGCCAGTTGGCGCGAAGAAATTTTATTTTGACATATTTGTTATACAGCAGAAGTTGCTTCGGATTCACATTATTGGTGAATATTTGCATAAATTTGATGATTGAAAAAACTGATAAATCAGTAGTAAGTTACTATTGATCATCGGTAGCAACTTTGTCATCGGTAACAAACTTGACTTCAGTAGGAACTTTGAAGTTCAGTGGCAACTTGGCTTTAACTTTGTTACTACTGATGGTTTGCTGGCCGGTAGTAACTTCGTTACGATGATGTTTACTGCCAATGGTTTATAGGTATGACATTTATAAATGCCAGTCGTCGTATCTTTTGAAGAAGAGTTGCGACGGTTCATTGCGACAATTCAACCCATGTATAAAGGAATCATTTGGTCTGTTTTCAACAATAAATTATAACTTCGTTTTTCTCAGAAAATCACATCTCGTTCTTTAGAAACACTTTTTGTCTTATCCGATTGAAGATTTCATATACAGCAAAATACTTTAATCTGAAAGTGAGTATAGGGTTCAAAAAACTATCCGGTCATTTACGAAATCAAGAAACCTACATCTTATCTGTTGATGTCAAAAGGTGGGAAATGATGTAAGTTAAAAATAGTCCACCATACCATAAGGAGAGAGATACTATATAAGTACATGGTGCATAAGTTCACATGTTATACAGTTGTGATTGTTTCTCAAGACATTTAAGAATCACTATATGTTCAAATAGCTCTTTTTTTTATCACCTAGATGATTTTAACGTTGAACCCACAATCAACATACATGGTGGCTATGAACAATTATCTTCCTATTCTTATTCATAGAAGGATCACTACATTCACGGTGAGATCACAAAACATAGGGCAGATGTCCTACTTCTAAAAGAAAAGAGAAGATAAAATTTCAAAAGAAAAGAAAAGAAAAGATAAAATTTCAAGTCAAGAGGGAAACTATCATTCTCTTCTAAAACTGTAATATACACACTTAAATATATTTGTAAGATTCTATGGTCTATATAGTTTAAGAAAAGAAAAACAGATACATACATTATGATCCTAAAAGGTTTAAAAGGAACATGTACTTAGTAATTCCATTTCATTTTAATTTTATCCAAAGTAGTGGTTTTGTCATCATCCAACATGGGATGTTTTTAGATCCAACTTTGTATTTGTATTGGTGTGATGATAAAAGTATATTTAATATAAGAGTTAACTTAGATACATTGAATGAGTGTAGTTAGTGTATAAGTCTTAGTTAAAAAAAGTCTAAATATGTATAAAATTACCAATTTGCAAAGATATCATTTTGTAAACGTTGATCATATGTTTTTCAACGTAGACGGTTTTTTCTAATTGGGTACTTAGAGATTATTCAAAAGTTAATGATATGAGCTACTCATTTCAAGCTGATATGACAAAAACGTCAACACTTTAATCAAGTTAAACAGAAGATTGAAAAATAAAGTTTAAGCATCGATGTGAATCAACTACGAGACTACAAGTAAGCTTTAGAAGACCATTGTTGATGAAATCTAACAAGTGTTTGAGAATCACTTAAATGATTTAAAAATTTGTAATTCTATAAGAAGATTTTGAATATTGACATCAAGGAAAGTTTAAATGACAATCCCATAAATCTCTACTCTATACAAATCAGAAATAGGTACTCCAAAAAGATTCTAAGTATATAAAAAAATTAGATATTCAAATAAATTAAGCTGATAAATACAAAAATTCCCAAATCAATGGCAATTAAATTACTTGTAATGATAATTATTGTTAAATCCATTCCCTTTCCACACACTATGTGAAAATGAAAGGGTATCTTTCTCAAAATAAAATTCGATTCGATTTATATTTTAATAAGGTTTTACAAAATATACCTAAAACACCCATAACTAATTACAAATTTTAGAAAGTCACTCCATAAATAATAAATTATAATATTATGATAATTGTTAATACAAAATAAACCCAAATGCAGCTTTACAAAAAAAAAATTAAAATAAAAAAAGAATACATTATTACAAATCGTTAAATAACTTTACTGAAATAGGAGTGCACCACCATTTGATTTTTTTTATCAAAGGAAGTATAACAATAAAAATTCATTATTTATAAACATTCATCTTTATTTTTAGGTAAATTGTATTTTAATAATCAAACTATTATTCATTTCTCGATAATAATCCATATTAACAAGTTAAAATGACACTTTTAACTTTCACTTTTGTTGTCAAATACAATCTCAGTAGCATAATTATTAACGATTTATACTTATTTTTTACTCAATATACTTACAAGGGAAATCAGGTAAAAATTAAGTGTAAATATATGATACTTATGCTACTGAACTGTCTTTTATAACTAAAGTGAAAGTTGATTGTTATCGACGTCATACAAACTTTACCTTATTTTTATCAATATTATTAGGAATCAAACTAACTAAATTTAATATATGCAATTTTAGAAAAATATAACAGATTATGCTAAAAAGATACATCCAAGCCCATTACGTGTCTTGTCGTCCGCCATTTTCTTTTTCTTCACTTTCCTCCATTAATATTCAACTTCTACTCCACTGCTGCTGACTATCTGTCTCTTTCTCTGTCAATTTACAGTACTCCAATCAAAATTGAAAATCAAAAAACAGAGGACTGACTTATGGACCAAGATGAAGGGATGAATAACAATGGAGGGATGTTTCTGAAGGTGATGACTGATGAACAAATGGAAGTTCTTCGCAAACAAATCGCGATTTATGCTACCATTTGCGAACAGCTTGTTGATTTGCACAAATCGCTCACTTCCCATCACGATCTTGCAGGTCTGTCTGTTTTTTTATCTGAAAAGTGTGATTCTGTCAGTTGATTTTCAGATCACTTTTTACTTGATTATTTGTGGGTTTTGGTGGAAATGATTCGTGGGTTGATTGATTCTTTGGAATTGTTAAATTAAGTATTGGGATCATCCATAATTTTGATGTCATATGATCTTGAAATGTGCGGCTTTGTTTGATGAACTGGTTCAATGATTTGGGTAGGTTTTGGTGGAAATAAAGTGGGATTTGTAGGTTATTTTGATGGATTTTGAATCAAAATTTTGATGATTTTTGTTTTTAGAATCCAGGGACGAGTCAAGCCGGAATGAGCTTGGGCTAGGCTCGTTTAAAACTGAGTCGAACCCACTGGGTGCTTATTTATCTTAACGGACTGAAATATTGAGTTCGGGCTCGGTTCGTAAAAAGCTCAAGCGATTTATTTTTAAATTTTATACTTTTTATACATATTGTTATATAAAAATACAAAAAAAAATATAATAATAATATTTTTAACATACTCTGTAAACTACAGAATTTATAATCCAAGTTTAACACATAACCAAGTTTCATAATTGCTAGTTCACTGTTACGGTTGTGTGGGTTATACTTCTAGGATGAAAATGAATATTAGGATTAGGGTTAGATATTAGATCATAATTGCTAATTCTGCCCCATCTTTTTGAATATTTTTTTATTAAAAAATTGCCATAGTTTAAGGTTATAATTTATATATCTTAATTTGTGCTTTAATTTAAATGAACCATCCCAGCGAACCACGAGACGAGCTCACGTTGGCGCGGGCATAGCTCGTTTACAAACTGAGTGAGCCGGCTCGGCTCATTTATAAACAAGCCGATTTCGAGCAAGTCGCGAGCTTTTTGAACAAGCCTATCGCCCTATGCTTTTTAGATGCCCAAAGCAGATAATAGAATTAGGCCATTTTCGTAAAAAAAAAAATTTACTTTCGATCCTATGATTCCTATATTATCCGCGTCTATGCATAATTACAAACCACAAACCCCACACTCAACAATCTCAAAAGATCAAATTAGCTACATATATAATATTTTTCTAGAATTTGGAGGTTTTCCTTACTTTATTTCATTCCCTCTTGAGCCGCCTTGTAGAATCTTCCAAATTGGCTGATGGCCTCTTGTCCTAGTGGCACCTGATGTTTGTCCCCACTAAAGTGGTTCGGGTTCAAGTCCCACAGTGTGGGCAATACATTTTAGGAGTAGATTTTACGGGGTGTGTGTTCGCCGTTAGAGCATCAGGTATATCGGGCGTGAGAGTGGTGTGAAGGGTGTTGTTGGCGGGGAACACCGCCCCCTCCATGGAATTGGGGGGGGGGTTGAGATGGGGCGTGGTTTGACTCACAGCTGCTTCAACCCATTTTTAACCGTTGATTAATATTTAATATTAATATTTAAACTCATAAACCTATTTTTAACCGTTGAAAGTCCATGCTCACACCACTCACACTCACACTCACATGGGTATACCCCTCCAATGTGAGAGTCGTGTGAGAAATCTGGGTGGGTGAGGTAGCGCCCACGTGGGGTGCACTTTTTGCTCACACCACTCACACTCACACTCACATGGTATACCTCATGCCCTTAAAAAAAGAATCTTCCAAATTGAATTACATTTTATATTTTTTTTAATCAACAAACTCACACGCCCACTAATCTACTTCTAAATTACACCACTTTACCCACAATAGAACTTGAACCCTCACTACTTGAGAGGGAATTTAACCGACACCTTGGATACCATTGGGCTAGAAGCCCTTTAGTATTACATTTGATATATGAAATTAAGGTTTGATTTATGCATTGATTAAACAACACAATCCCTCATTAACCCCTAAAAATAAAATCTTGATTATTTTCTTGCAGGAGTTAGACTAGGGAACATTTACAGCGACCCATCGATGACAACCGGCGGCCATAAATTTTCCGGCCGGCAACGGTGGACTCCAACACCGGTTCAACTTCAGATTCTTGAACGACTATTTGAGCAAGGAAACGGGACACCAAGCAAACAAAAGATCAAAGAAATCACATCTGAGTTATCACAGCATGGTCAGATTTCTGAAACAAATGTTTATAACTGGTTTCAGAACCGACGGGCCCGATCGAAGAGGAAGCAACAGGTCTCTGCAACTAATAACAATGGTGAATCTGAAGTTGAAACAGAAGTTGAGTCACCCAAACCACAGCATAATTCGACATCAGCTGGTGATGAGGATAACATGTGTTTGCTGAATCCAAATGTAAGTTCTGTGGATCAGCGGGCCAAAAAGGTTGAGCCCGTTTGCCCGTCTGATGCTAGATCAACGCCCGCTGGGAGTGTGGGCGAGATGTCGTATTATGGGACTATGTTAGCAAATCCAAGTAAGTATAGTAGCAATCGTGTCGTGCTAGCGGGTTGAACCGGTGAACCTTGAACACGACCCATATAACTATATGTGTTAATGATATTAACCCAATCGTGTAACCTGAATATGATCCGGGTAACCCTTTTGTTTAAACGAGTCAAACGGGTTGACGGGTTGTAAAAAGGCTTGTGGGTTATAAACGGGTTGGCAGATTGGAAATCTGTTTTAATAAAATTGCAAAACAGGTTGGCGGGTTATAATAAAAAGGGTTAAACGGGTTGCCGGGTTTGACCTTATAAAATGTATTTTTTTTAATCTAGTTTTTAAAGGGTTAAACCAATCTGCCCAAAGACAATCTGTTTAATTAAATCGGTTTAACAGGTCAACCAGAATACGACCTGTTTATTAAACATGATAGATATCACAGCCTAAAACATGATTATTTTCATGTCATGCACATGTTGTGTTTCAGGCCGTGTCAGCAATTGCCAATGCTAGATTTAAGGTCATCTGACCCTATCCAAACAATGGCATGAGAGCTGACATGTCTGTAACTTTTGACATTGGTTGCTCAAAATAGATATTAGACCAAAAATGGTTGTGTTTTTATGCAACGTGCCCGGTTCAGTTTTGTTAAGTTGTATCGTATTATGTATAACGTTCCTATAATGCAGGAATGGACCGTATAATCGAAAAGATTGAAGTACCAGGGAGTTACCAATCATATATGCAAGGTGATGAGTACCACATTCCCGGCTAAGTGTTAAAAAGCCAAACAAGATTTAGTTGAAGAAATGAGTTAATTAAGATAAGTATTTAAGATTTAGTTTCCATTCAACTTCCTTAACAACCTAAGTATAGATGCTGTTATTTTATAAAGGTTTGTTAAATGTTTCTTGTCATCGTGTCTTGCGGATATTATATACATAGTATGTGTTTCTTGTTTAGTATGATGTTTGGTAAACACGAATCGTTATGAGAAACGGAAGAATCAAATCAAGAACAAATCAAACTAGATTCTTTTAGCAAAGTTGTTTTTAAGTTTGGTCGGGAGTCTTATTAGGAGCAGACGAGCAGCTTCTCTATCTCACGGGATAGAAGTAAAGTTTATCCTTATCTCAGGTTCTCACCCTCCCTAGACCTATTCTAAGAGTGAGATATTACCGGGTGTAGGAACCGTTTGTATAAAAAATGATAAAACACTTTATAAATTCAATAACAATACAAAATCAAAGGAAAGCAGTAAATTACAGGTACAGTTACAACTGAAAAAAAATGGAATGTACAAGAATGGTGATGAAGCAGAAACAGTAAAATGGCTAAGGATTCGTATTCAATACGGGTCCGTTAAAACAAATTTCGAGTCTCCCGAGAGAACTCGTTTGTTTACCAGGGTACAACAGACGAAGCAGTTAGTACTGTCGGGGAGGATCTAAGCATCCGAAAGAATACCTTGAGAAAAGAAGAAAGAGGTCACTCAAACTTGTTGGAAATTCTTGTTGTGTGTTTATTGTGAATTCGTATGAATTCTGGTGCGCTTTTTACTAAGAAACACCTTAGCATTTATAGTGAAACAAAACTCGAAACAACTTTAAGAGAATTAAAATAAAAATAATTTGCATTAAACGTCTTCAATGCATTTTATTCTCTTTTTAATTCTTCAGATCGTAACAATCTTCTGTTCAAGATTCTGTGTAAATAGTAGTTGCGAACTACCGTTGTTCATCCAGAGTAGACCTAGGTATCCGGGCCATGATTACCCATCCGGAGTAGGCCTGGTCATAGATTCCTCATCTGAAGTAGAACTTAGTCATCTAGACTAAAACCTGACCATTCAAAATAGTCTGGTCATCCGACCTTGTTCGGTGCTTCGCACCCCATAGGGTTCCTACTAATGTTTGTTTTAAAGGAAACAATATCCTTAGGAGGCTCCTACTAATATTCCACTTAAAGTTTGGTCCCTCCATTTATGTGAGACAAGTTCCACATTTTTTCCTTCTAATTTTCACAGCTTTACACAGTTCTAAACACACAACTTTGAGTATCGATATCTCATTTATCTTAGCTTCGTTTCGGGCGTGGTTTGGTTTGTTGCGAAGCCCTCACAACATAGAACACAAACCTAGAAAGAAACAGGAAGATAGACATCATTTGTTTATATTTATTTCTGTCTAAAGTTGACAAAAAAAATATTTTGCAACTTCGTAAAAAAAACTCTCTTTTACCCAAAATTCCAACACTGGGTACTTTTGTTTGTTTGCTTTTGAGTTCTCCTATTAGTTGTCGGTTAATTTTTAGATATTTGTTCTGTTTGGAACCAGAGCCAAACTAGACCATTTCTGATTCATTTTCTTCTTCCAATCGAAAGCTTGTTTGAGTTCACGGGTTTCAAATAACAGTTTGACACCCATTAACGTTGAACAGGGTTTTCAAAACCCTTATCAAGCGAGTTTTGCAACCCCATTCCTCCTTTTCTTTCATATTCATTCCTCCGTTCAAAAATCCTCTAGACTATTTATTTCATTATAAATGAACTAAATAAATTGAATAAATAGAATAAAAATTTTAATGAATTACCTTACGAAAACTTTATAAACAAGCTATGAATTATATTTGTTTTATAAATTAAATTACTTATTTTAATGAAAGAATAACTTTTACACATAAAATTTAACCTGATTAAACTTGGTAATCTCATTGTTGATTTTTTTTTTTAAATATAACCTTTGTTATCGATTTTAAAACAGTTTTAATTAATCATATTAATCAACAAATCAGATTTGTAAGAGCGGAAGCGATTGTACATGTCAACGGTTTTAAACCGGAATCCCATCAGTGATCCGATTACACGCGTATAAACAATAAAATAAATCCAACCATAGCAGGTTAGAGATTATACCTTTGACGATTCCCGAAAAATGCACACTTCGGAACAACGAACGTCTCGCTAGTGACTTGATCATGAAACCCGCAAAACTTGAATCCCGTCTCACGAGATTTTGCGCAAAAACCAGTTCCAAACAAAACCGGTTCACGACTCCAAAAACCGCGGAGGAAGCGGCGACTGGCGGAGAAGATGGAGGCAGAGCGGCGGCTTTCCGGTGGCGGTCGCGGACCACGGTGGTGGTGGTTCTCGGCGGTGGACGGCCCAGGGGTGTTCTCCCTTCTTGCGCAAGTTTTGGGTGGAGGCAAGAGTTCATTAGGATTTGAGGTTTAATGATATATTTATAATCTCATTATTTATAAATTGCATCCCTTGAGAATTAACTGTTAATTACTTTTAAACCTACCAGTTTACTAATTACAAATAATTAGTAAATCTTAACCATTTAACATTTAACACTTAAACATTAAAACCTTTGCCTTTTAATTATTTCACTAAATAATTAATCACCGAATTAACCATTTAAATATTTCTCTAAATATTTATCCACGGAATTATAAATCCGCGTTTCGTGAACTATAATGTTTATGACTAAACATTATTAATCTGTTCATTGGCCAAAGTGTAACTCTTTGGATCGTAACTCGATAGCAACGTTGATATTATCTATGAGCGGACATCCCATATCCAACAAGAAATCCAAAAAAGAATAGTGATAGAAAGATATCACCAAACAAACACCACGGTTTATTGTGGTTCTTGTGAAGGTTAACTGCTTCACCGTACGTCCACTCCTTAATCCTAGATCAAGAGTCATCTTCATTAATCAGAAATCGTCTCTCTAATCATGGTAGAGATAACCGGTACAATTGTCTCACTAACCCGGGTAGTGATCACCCACAACTCTTCTCTTTAAGGTAGAGATGACATTGGCTTCTTGTCACGATCGGTCAAGTGGTTTTATGATACTAACTTAGTCAGGGCCGGTCCCGAGAATCTTTAAAAAGTTCTGGGCCCTGGACATGCAAAAAAAAAAATGGGCCCCTATAATGTAATTATCATATTATATAAAAAAAATCTTAATACAACAATAATAGTTATAACAATAATTAATAAAACAAAAGTAATGTACCAAAATGATCGAGATTACTTACTTATGTGAATCGTGAGGCTCTCCTAACGTTTTTGGAAGCAAAGCTCTCGATCAAGTCTTCATAATTCATAGTCTTTAATGTATCACTTTCAATAGATATCATCGCTAAACCGTTAAGTCTTTCTTGGGACATTGTCGATCTTAAGTAGGACTTCAACAACTTTAACTTTGAAAAACTTCTCTCCGCCGAAGCCACCGTTACCGGAATACTCAACAACACTCTATATGCAATTGATGCATTAGGAAAAAAATCGAACCGGTTCAAATTGTTTAAAGCATCAATAGGGCTAATTATTTGACTAGTTATAAATGTCTCAAACAACTTCAACTCCAAGTATAATTCATTGGCATCAATATCATATTTTTCTTTATACTTCAATGCATCTTGAAGGCGATAACAACACGATTTGAGATCTTTTTCATCAAGCTCCCTCAACTTTTTAGGATACAAAAAGCCAAATAGTCTTTCAAAATCTTTGTATTGTTCGAATCGTGTTTCAAGGGAAGCAATCGCTTGATCAACAATACATAAAAAGTAATTGACTTTAAAATCCTCCTCGGTTGAAAATAAAACTTCTTCACTTGAAGTCTCATCATATTGTTTTTTCCTACGTATCGGACGCCTTTGCAGGAATATCGTATCAACACCCAATTCGTTTGCAATTTATTTAGCTTCGTCAATCGCCTTAGAAAACCTTGTTTCTCTATAATTCTTGAAGTATTTAATCAACTTGTCTATCACTAACATGTTTCCAATCCGCATAACCTTCGCTATCCAACCCACTTTTAGAATAACCATGTCTAAAAAGCTTACAACAAAAACAAAATAGTTTGTCAAGCTCTTTCAAATACACTAGCCAATCTCTATCAAAAGTCTCGCTTGATCAACAATACATAAAACGTAATTGACTTTAAAATCCTCCTCGGGTGAAAATAAAACTTCTTCACTTGAAGTCTCATCATATTGTTTTTTCCTACGTATCGGACGCCTTTGCAGGAATATCATATCAACACCCAATTCGTTTGCAATTTCTTTAGTTTCGTCAATCGCCTTAGAAAACCCCGTTTCTCTATAATTCTTGAAGTATTTAATCAACTTGTCTATCACTAACATGTTTCCAATCCGCATAACCTTCTCTATCCAACCCACTTTTAGAATAACCATGTCTAAAAAGCTTACAACAAAAACAAAATAGTTTGTCAAGCTCTTTCAAATACACTAGTCAATCTCTATCAAAAGTCTCCTTATTTGATAGAATTCTAGTATATAATATTTTAGAAAATCGTCTTCCAAATTTATCCAAGGGACCCTTAACAATAGTCAAATCTCGTTTTGGACCTAACTTAACCAAATCATTGATCATGTTAGGATTAAGTCCATCCCAAGTTCTAGGATCAAAAATATCAACATTATCTTTCTCAACAACATCATCTTCATCCAAATTAACATCATTTTCCTCAACAACATTAGTTTCGTCTACATTAACATTATCTTTCTCAACAACATCATCTTCATCCAAATTAACATCATCTTCCTCAACAACATTAGCTTCCTCAACAACATCATCTTCATCCAAATTAGAATTTTGTGGTTGTTTTTTAGAGAAGAACTTACGTATAGCCCCTTCTTGAGACTTTCTTTTTTCTTCCTCTAATTTTCTCCTTTTACGTTTTTCATATCCGGATAAATACTTGGTTTTAGGAGGCATATTTCTAAAAAAAATAATAATCAAACATGACAAAATCAATCAACAATAATCAAAAACATGACAAAATCAACAATCAAATTGCATGTAATAATATAATACCAATCAATCAATCAAACAATTAAACAAACATTAATAGTATTAATTTAATACATGATAAAATTTATACCTTTTGAAGGCAAAAAAATTCGAATTGCACCAGTCCAAGAAGAAATAGTCGCTGTTGTGAATGAAGGGTTCCTTCCTGCCGTCTCCCCGTCGCTCGGCTCGCAGCAGTACACAGCACTGAGTCCACGATGATCGATCGATGAATGGGAGGGAGCAGCAGCAGTCCAAGAGCCGATTGATTGCCCTGGAGAGGATGAGGATCGATCGAGGAATGGGGGAGCAGCAGTCCAATCGGCGATTGCTGCTTTGTGTTCCTTCTTTTTTTTTTTTTTCAATTACCCAACTCAAGCCCAGCCCATCTTATTATCTATTTTGGGCCTTTTTTAATTTTTGAAATTGGTAAATACAAGAATTATAATATTAATAAGATTAGGCCTTTTTTTTATAAAAAAATATATGTAATATATATATAAAAAATTTTTGAAAAATGTGGGCCCTCGGAATACCGGGCCCTGGGCGGTCTCCCACCCCGCCCCCCTCTGGGCCGCCCCTGAACTTAGTTAAATGTTTTAAAGTTATGCATCGAAATTGAATCAATTAACTAAGCCACTCAAGAGTAATACGTAACACAGAGAATACTCCAAACTCCAGATGCATTACTTGCAATTGAAAGCTCGTGTCACTCGTGCCCCTGTGGGTTATACAGATTACAATACATAAGGAGAATAAAAACAATTACAACCACTAACTCTATTGCTGTTATAAATGAATAACTAAGAAATAACTTCTCCCAAATCTTAGCCACGATTACAACCATAAATTAAACAAAACATTATTCAATTACATAACCACTCGGAATAACTAACAAACGATTAAACGTTCAGTAACCGTCTTAACTTGTCAACACCCTTCGGCACCAACTGACTCTCTCCGTAGAAACAAACTAATTAGCATTAACTTGTTCTTCAGTAGAAATAATACCTTGGTAGAAATGATAAGTCTTCGGTAGTAAAACTAGGGGTGAGCAAACCTTAACCGTTAACCCAAATTAACTGATAAACGAACTGCCACCGAAACGAATTAATCGATAACCAAAACTAACTGACGGTTATGGTTAAGGTTCTTTAATTAACCGATAAATTGGTTATGATTATGGTTATGGTTATGGTTTTGGTTATGGGTGTCCCATAACCAAACGTTAACCAAATCGAATCAGTACAACCCTATGCATAAGATATATGCACAAAATATAAGGGATTTTCCCCCATTCACTATCGTTTGTGGGTCTAAGTAAGTGCCTAGAGCAATGTAGGAAAAAAGACCATACGCAAATGCTATCACTATTTAGGTGCAATATTTGTTTGTCTATGTCGTTTTGTTTATGCATTTGGTTTCAGAGTATAATTGAGATTGAAAGAATCGCATTCATTTTGAGATGCCAGTCGGACTCCTTCCCTTTCACCTATTTAAGTCTCCCGGTGGGAGCAAATATGGGTTTGGAAAAGAACTAGAAACCTATTATCGAAAAATTTCAAAATAAATTATCATCCTTAGAAATCTAAATCTTTATCCTTCGGTGGTAAGCCAACACTTTTACAAGTGGTGGTTGGTAGCCTTCCCATATTCTATCTCTCTTTATTTAAGGCACCATGTAAGGTTATTAACAAGTTGGAAGGGTTGTGGAGGAGTTTTCTTTGTGTGTGTGTTGGGGGGGGGGGGGGGGGGGGTCCCCTAAGAGGGAAATCACGTGGGTGGCTTGGGACAAAATTATAGCACCAAAGGTTAAGGGGGGTTATGGATCGGAAAGCATTAAATCATGAACTTGGCACTTCTTATAAAATGGAGGTGGAGATACAAGATTACAGTGGGATGCATTGTAGATATAAAGGGCGCCTTGCTAAACCTAAATATTAATATCAAATCACTTATGATTGGGTCAGTTGGGAATGGTAACACTATTCTCTTTTGGGAGGATGCTTGGCTCGTTGATGTACCACTAAAAAAGTTCTATCTGTGGTTGTATGAATTGGAAGGGAATAAGAAGTGTAGAGTTGCAGAGAGGTTATCGTCTACGCCACAGGCGTAAGTAAAGATCAACTGGCGTTGGAGATCCCAACCATCTGAAATTCTCTGGTACCTGAACTCCAAACTTGCATAAATTTGTTGAATGAATCTTCTTTATATGACAGGGAGGATCGCTGGAGCTGGACCGGTGAAAATGAGGGTTTTTTCTCGATACAATCATTAGATTTTTTATTGAGAAGAAGGTCTATGATGATCCCGATTACATATACAAATGATTGAGTTGGATTCCAAAGAAGGTGGATTTTTTTGGTTGGAGATCGGCTCCCGACTCGAGAAAATTTTCTAAAAAGAGTAATCCCGAATCTGTGGATCACGTTCTGGTGGGTTGCAGTTTCGCCTCTTCGGTATGGGCTAGGATAGCTCGGTGATGCAACGTCCCCGTCTCCTCATTGAACTCGGTTAGGGAAGGGCTTAAGGTGTCAAACGAACTGCACATACAAAGCCGATTAAGAAAATTTATCACACCATTGTAGTTGATGCTCTATGGACGACTTGGAAGGCGCGAAACACAAAGATTTTTAACAACAGAGAGTGCAATATTATTTATGTAATTCATAAGATCAAAGTCAGTTTCTTTACTTGGATAAAACATAGGTCAAAATCGAATAAAATAGAATGGGCCATGTGAGAAAAATTGTTGCATCATATGGATGGTTGATAAGAGTTCTTTATTTTCTATTTCTAGTCAGGATAGTTTTTATGTAGGTTTCAGGCTCAGGGGGTGTTTTTATATAAATGTATCCGAGTAGCCTTGCTATTTTGCTTGGGTCACTCTTTGTGGAATAAAATATGTGTTTGCTAGTACAAAAAAAAATAAAAAATCTAACCTTGCATTTATAACAACTTAAACACATCACTTTTTGGGTGACAACCCTTAAACTCACTCAATAAATATTTTGTTCCTTTTACATTAATCGTACTATATATGTGCATATGACTATTGAAAAAGATTCGACACAACTCATCACATGCTTTACCTAAAAATGGTTGATTATAAAATTTGGGGTCATGGCATATATGTAATTCCGAGGTAAAATGAGGGTAATAGTTAATAACTGGTGAGTTAACAAATTATTTGACTGGATTTGCATTTTATGGGTGTCTAGAACTGGAACAAATCGAAATTGTCTGACAATATATATAACATAATATATGATCTTCTTGCAGACCATTTTGCTTCCACATCTCAAAACCCTAATTCTAACCCCTTTTAGCAAGATCAGGTACGTAATTCCTCTTCAATTCTTGTCGAATTAATCTCTATTTGCTCAATCGAATTGTGTAGATTAAAGAAAAAACACATCTTTAACCAATTGCTCGATTTGATTTGTGGGTATTTGTTGAATCAAGCTCGTGATTATGAATTTGTGTAAATTGTTTTGATCGAATTGAAACTGGATTGGATTTTTTAATTCGTTATTTGAATTATGTGAATCCGTTGTTAGGGTTTTGAATTGATTATAAATGTCTATGCAGAGAAAGTTGCACACCAGCTGTTTGATGAAATTACTTTGATGTAACAAATAATGGAAGGAAACGTATGCGGTGTTAATCATTTGGATTCCGATGTCCTTTTGCCTCCACGAAAGCGGCTACTTGCTTGTTTGAAAAAGCAGAACAGTTATGTCAAGGCGAATTCGAATTCACCGTCTACTTGTAAGTCGTTGGATCAATTAGATGCGCGTATCAGTTGCTTGTTAAAAGCTCATTTGAGTAGTGATAATCCTTCACAAGAGGAGATTGTGGCAGCCTCGAGAGCAGCGGCTGAGGTTGCGGTGAAAGCTGCAATGGTGGCACGAGCTGCAGCTCGGGAGAAGGCGGCGATAGCAGCCAAAGCCATGGCTGCCGCCAAGAAAGCTTTAGAATTAGTAGCAAATGTTGATGATGGTCAAGAGATATCATCTTCTGCAGAACGAGAATTGAAAGATAGTAAAACAAAAAAGCAAGTTGATGTTCAAATGTTGTATGATAATAAGAAACCGTGGTTAGAAAATGGTAAAACAGATGATGAAGAATTAGCGCGTAAATTGCATCAGGCTATAAACAGCTCCCCGAGAATTTCAAAGTGTGGTGTGTCTTCTGATGTAAAGAATAACAAGCACAAGAAGCTTAAAACCTCAGAAAATGGTAGGATTAGCAATGACAGTATAGTTGGTGAAGAAGTGGTCAACACGACAAAGTCAAAGTTGGAAAACGGGTCAAAGGCGAAATGTGGTAATGATGATGTCACTACTTTTGGTAAAAAGAGGGGAAGAATGAAACAGAAGAAGCTGCCATTAAGCATTTGTCATTATAGGGATCAAGCAAACCCTAAAGAAGATGTTACTTGTCGGAGCCCGTTATCTGTTGGGCCCACCTCTGCCAGTGAGAGGGGCCCGTTGTGGAAGTGCCAGGCGTTTAAGGCACCCGCTTGTGTAAAACAGAATAAAGTTATGCAGTTGTGATGATCATATCTTTACTATAAAACATGAGCAGTTTAGACAGCAGAGTGGCTCAGGTAATCTTTGTCTTTGCTTCACTAACCTATGTTCTTCTTTCATAGTTTTCAGTGATATTATTTTGCTTTGTACTTTAATATTTGCATATATAACTTTCCAAATACCACGTATTGATCATAAGGGGGTGTTTGGTTGTATGTTTTCAAAGTGATTTTATGATTTTGAATAAGCAGAATCAGATGTAAGGGTTTTAATTTAGGCTCAAATCCAAACATCCCCTAAACATTATCCAACTATCACAAAAGATCCACTTAATGACAAATTTACCCTTGAGAAGAATATAAGATGTAAGGGTTTTAATTTAGGTTGCTACAAGACTGCAGGGTCCTTTGCTAGAAATTAAAGAATTATTATTATTATGATTTTATTTCATATAACCAACTTAACTACTATCTCCAACTGTATTAAATTCAATAGCTTGATTGTAGAACAGGGAAGTATGTGATTCATGAATCTCAACTCCAGTTTTTGTTTCCCATCTGTATTATTTCGTGAACGTCTTCTGTTAAAAATATAATACATTTTAAAGAAAATATTTTTTTATTTTTTAAAAGTTGGTTGCTTAAGAATCTAAGATGGATATAACTGAATGTTTATTTAATGTCAGGTGTGCAGGGCCAAATTGAACTTGTAGAGAATCACTGCTGTTAGATGATTGGTGAGCTGATTGATCATAAGACTTGTAGTAGTACTGTAGTAGTAGAAATGCTTGAAATTGTTGGTGATCTTTTACTCAATAACATTAATATAATAGTAATAGTAATAAGAATAATAATATTTGCAATTGTTGTTTGTATTTTACATGGGTTTGTAAAGACAAGACAGTTTTTTTCTGTTGAGTAACTGAAAATGATTCCTTGTTCAACTTCCAGATTTGTTGTAATGACACTGTAATTAGGTCACTAAAGAATTTTTTTTTTAAGTTTATAAGTGCCTTATTGCTATATGTTAGAATAAAATAAAGGACTTCAATTGGCTTCTATTTGATACAGGTTGCTTTTTAGGGTTTTGTTGTGCAAAATCAACTTGAATTCTACTTATGTGAATTCATTTCTTCTTTTTAAAAAAAAAAAATTAAGTATGGAACTTTGAATATAATCTTTCAAGATCGGCTTAGTTTAATTAACAACAGAATCTATTGAATAAAAACTTTTTTTTTCCTTGCAACTCCAAGACTTTTAATCGGCTAGGGGGCAACACGATTTAATAAAAGTCAAAATCGAGTTTAATTTAAACAAGTTTGAGCTAAAATGTCATCACTGAAATTTTGCAATCGGTTTAATAAAAGTCAAAATCGAGTTTAATTTAAACAAGTTTGAGTCAAAATGTCATCACTGAAATTTTGCTAGGCTCGTGAGCCTAAACGAAATAATATTTACAAATCTGGATAAACAACAATGTGGAATATCTAGAGCAAAATGATTGGCTCATAAGTGTCGATTAGATTAGACTGGACTCAATAAAATCTTTGTAGAATGGTTTTTCCCTCAATTCCGGCCCTGATTAGTGAATCTGGACAAGAGAATCTCATGGTTTATTTTTAGTAAAATGGTTGCAGGATAGATTCAAAAGAGCCCACTCTATAACTTCTCTTGGAATAACCTTGTCCCCTTAAAAGTCAACATTTTCGAGTGAAGAGTGAAAATGGGTCGAATCCCATTCCCTACGTTGGTAGCTTTGCAATCAAGGAAATTAATGTTGCTTCTAATCTATGTCCGTTTTGTGGTGATCTTCCGGAAACAGTGGATCACCACCTCAACTCATGCTCCCTTGCTAACGGAATTTGGCAATTAATTGGGCAATGGTGTAAAATTCCACCTATTTTTGTCTTTTTGGTTCGCATCTTGGATTTACATTAAACGAGAGATGTTGAATGCAATGGTCCTTTCTAGCTTTTGGTTCATATGGGGGGCAAGAAACGACATCGTTTTCTCCAATAGGTGAGAATCCCTATCAAAGTGTATGAAGAAATAAGGAATTGGAGCTTCCTTTGGGCTTCGAAAAGATCAAAAATGGTGAAAGTGGAATTGATGTAATTTTAGTTTTGACTCTAGTATCTTAGTTTCACTTTTCTGTTTTGTATTGGGTTCTACTGTTCTAGCTTCTTGCCATATACCTTTTTGTTCTTTTTGGTTCTAATATAATACCGCCGTAATAAAAAATGTAAATTTAAGAGTAGGATCAAAGAGTTTAGCTTTAAAACAATACGAAAAATGAAAGTCCCAGAGGTCGGTATTCATAACCGAAGTACCAAACCATTTTAACTATTAACCGCAAACTCGTAGCTTCAACAAATGAATCTAACAAACCTTGAAACAACTTCAAACATGAAGATTTTATTCAACAATTTCAAAAACCAGAATCCAAACACTTCATCTAAAATACAAAACATACCAACATTAATCAATCCAACTCCTTCTCAACCTTAATCCCCATGGATTTCGCAGTACCAATAATCGATTTCGAAATCGCCTCCAACGACATGTACTGACAGTACGGATCCGCCTGTTTCACCTTGGCAATTTCATAAACATGTTTCAGTGTTAGTGTCGACGCTACCACATGGCCGGCCCGCCCACTCCCCGACTCGATCCCAGCCGCCTTTTTCAGGTACCAAGTGACCGACGGAGACCGGACACTGAGCTCAAAAGTGTTGTCTTTAAACACGGTGACAGTTGCAGCAATAGGTGCATCTGGTTTGTACTTTTGAGTGCGAGCATTGAAGTCCTTGCAGAATGCCATTAGGTTAACCTTGTATTGACCTACTGCCGGACCTACTGGTGGTCCTGGCCTTGCTCCGCCGGCTGGGATGGTTAGCCGGACTGTTGCCGCCACTGGCCGCCGTGTTAGGATCTCCTTCAGTGACGCCATTTTCTGCCGTTGATTGTATCAATTCTCTGTTCGAATCGGATGAGAACGATGAATTAAAATTGAAGCGAGAATGTAACCCTAGAACTTGTAATGGATGGAATTGGAAGTGGAGAATAGGAATAGACGGATATGATTTCAATTGGAAAAAGATAGTATGTATAAAGAGTAGCAGTAGATTGGATGATACCTTGGTTTGATAGAGCGGCGGCGGATGAAGATGATGACCTGATTGCTTGAGACGATCGCCGCTGCGTTTTCTATTTTGGGTTTCTTGCGTTTTGGGCGAAGATGACCGTAATTGCTCTAATTTGGCCCAATGGGCCCAGTTTCAGATGCCCAAATCAGCTGAAGACAATTTTAAAGTCAATAAATGAAACACTTAACAAAAATACCAAGTGATAAATTTTAGCCCATTTATGTCGGTAGTCTACTACAGTTGTAATTTCAACCGGTTGATGCATGAAATAGTATTAACTTTACCCGTTCTGTACACTAAAAAATAAGGATTTCAGTTTGTTGCACGCCATTACAATGTGTCAAGTTCGATATGTTTAATATAGTTCCCATTATAAGAACAGGTTAATTATAACAGTTAAGGAGTGACATAGTGATAATGGTAAGCTATGGGTCAATCGTAACCTCCTCAATTAACCCCCCATGTCAAAAAGTAAGCTACAGCAGATATATAAGTATGTTGATGTTCATGTCAGAATATAAATTATACGATTAAAATACAACAAATATTTATAAACAATAATATTGATGTTTATTATATTACAAATAATATATATTTTCATGGATTAAACATTGTTGTAATTAATTTCCTAAGTATTTCTGGAACCACTCTTCTTCCTTGCAGTAATGATGCATAACATTGTATACCTCCATCAACAGTCTAGGAAACCTATTGCCAAAATACTCATCAAAGCCTTCTGGTATGGATCCCAACAACTCCTGTGAATCACATTGTGTATGAAGCAGTTAATACTTTCATTTTTATTTTTATACGTTAAATATAACTTGTATGTTATGAAAACCAATGTTTTGAAATGGCCACCCTACTGGACACTTGCTCACTGGTCGGACCAATCGAACTGGTTGAACCGGACTCAAAAACTTCTTGTATTTAAGACAAACCTGAATTTCCTTAGGTAGTTCTCTGTAATGATTCAGTTTATTCCGAATAACACGCAGCAAGTCACGAACACTGTTGTATTTATAACGCCTGTAACGACCGATATTAGTGATAAATGCAGGTTCCATTTTTTCATCCCATTTTCCACCCAAAGCTACAGAACCTTTGCTTTCTAACACTCCAAGAACAATTGAATCAACTTCCCTGTCTTCCAATTCCACCCTGTCACTTGTATCCCGCAAGAATGATATTCGCGCCTCAGAATTCCAAAACAGAGGATGGTGTAACACCTCTGATGCCTTTGGCCTGACACAAATAATTTAAATAAAATTAATTTTAATCAAATAACAGTGATTAATTTTAAGTTTAACAAGGGTTAAGTTGTACCTGAGTTCAGCATTAGGGTTTAACAACTGAGAGAAGAGATTCACTGCTTCAGGAATGTGTTCCACCAAGAAGAGATTCATGAGATTTTTGGCCACGTTGACATCGCGTTCAAGATGATCGCCAAATGGGTGCCTGCCACATGTAATGCAGAAGAACAGGACACATCCTAAACTAAACAAATCCACGGCTCGGGTTTGGCGTCCGAGAAGAAGTTGTTCAGGTGCTTGCCATCCTGAGCTTCCGGAACCTGATGCAACAAATCAGAGACAAATTAAACAAAAAATAATTAATGAAATTAAGTTGACATAAGTAATAAATACTCACCTGTAGCATGATGTCCCAATGATGACATGTCGCCAACAAGGCGTCTACTTATACCCATATCAGAAAGTTTGCCACATAAGCCTTTTTCTTTGACTATCAACACGTTGTGAGGCTTCAAATCCCGATGAATAATCCCTAATTCATGCAAATGTACAAGGCCAGATACTATATCCCTATGATACATTTGAACAAAAACATCATACATGTTAAAAACTTAGGTCAAAATGAAAATTAAAAAAAAACAAATAAATAAAAAAGAATCTACCTCATCAACTTTAACAAGATAGGGGAAGGGTATCCGTTCGGCCTCCATAAACGAATGTCATGCATGACATCATTCATCATCCGAGTGTTTGTAGATCTCACGTTCTGAGAGGGCTCTGAGTACATTTGAATTAAATCATAAAGGCTGCAAGCACAACGCTCCAAAGAAAGATAAACGAAGTCATGATCATATTCCACACCGTACCAACGAACAATATTTGCATGTTGGTCAGAAGCAATAAGGTTTTGAATTTCCTTAAAGGCGACATCATGGTGGGCCCTCACAAGGCGTTTCACAGCTACCTTACGACCTCCATAGATGCCTTCAATAACAATAGTGCCATTACTCCCCTTTGCGATTTCTTTATTTGACACAAATAATTTACCAACCGACCGCCCTTCCATATCACATTCGACTAAATGATTAAAATTTAATGGACCTTTTTCACTATCAACTTCTGCAATTCCATTCTCGTCCTCATTTCCATAATTCTTCCCAGATTTCCGATGTCTTTTCCTTCTAGAAGAAGATTTTGCGTTTTTGTTCAACATCACAGACATGAGAGCATGGTGGCGATACATAAGATATCCAATCACAATAATGAGAACCAAAATTATGATGAATGCTATTCGCCTTTCAGTAACTACATGCTTTCTTGCATCTTGTGAGCCCAGGATTTCCGGGCCCGGTTCCATGCTAGGCAAAGAAAACATGGTTTGGGTCTCAAAGTCATCATCACGGGAATATTTTAGAGATCTTTCGGGTAGTAAAGGCTCGTTTGCGGGGAGTAGTAATAATGGAGCTTTATGTTCTGTTTGCTTGCCCTTTATTTGAAAAGAATCCAAAATATGAGGGATACGTAACCGATGAACAATGGCTTTTGATTGGCATGATAAGGGCATATTAAAGTTGTCATGGGATTTGGAACCAGTATCAATATATGGGGACACAGATGGGGCCTTTATTGAATTTGGATTTTCTTGACAAAGCAAAGCGACATCAATGTCGGCTACTGTCACATTCCACAAAACTTTGTCAGAATTTGGAGCAAATGTTGTCAGTGTATAATCTGTTCTTGTGAATGAGAGCTGCTTATCGGGCTTTTCATTTTTGGTGATGGCTTTTTGGTTGATAGAATCTGAGGTGGCGTGGGTTGATGTGTGTGTAGTATCAGGTGAGGTGTAATGAACTCGTATTATCCTTCCGCTATTAGCATCAACAACAAATGCAGTTGTCTTTTTGGATCCAAGAATTACTCCTCCGTCCTCTGATACATGTGGTGTGATTCTGATGAATTCCTCCATACTAATATCCATAGCCTGTGAGATACAACTAGTTAGTTGCATAAAGAAAATGGACAAGAAGGTGAATTCGTGGATGGAACTAGAGGTGGCAATTTTGACATGTTTATGGGTAAATGGGTTGATTCGGATTTTACTTTATATAACGATCAAACGGGTAAATTTTAAAGAATTAGCTGATACGGAACAGGCCTGAATGGGTCAAACAGATTGAAAGTTACCCCAAGTGTATTAAAAAATCCATAAAACCTCTCCTAAACTGTTCTATTTTAAAATTAGATTATCAATATAGTTCTTTGAATCGTATTTAGTAATTAGTTATAAAATTCAAGAAAAGAGAAAAGTGTCTGTAGGTTGGATCAACCCGACCCGTTTTCACCAAGGCCTTATTTGTGCCTGCAATATGGAAGAATCATATAGTGGATATATTCTCACATAAAAGGCTAAATTCTTGGGTTAGAAGTGTGAAACAGAAAGGACATATGATTCAACAACACAAGAAGATCCTAGGAAAGTAATGCAAGTAGAAAATGATTCAAGTCTTGTTCGGATAAGACATTTCTTGTTTTGTAAATAGGTAATGCCATAACAATCAGTACTGAAGTCTCATAAATTTACCTGTTTGCCAAGATCTGTGTGTGCAAACAACTTCCAGTCATCCCCGCAGTCTATAAAATAACTGCCTCCAGATGCAGATGCATTTTCCTTATCATCATCATAGCTGATAGAAGCCTGATATGAAGAGTAAATAGGCGACCCTGATGCAAATGACCAAATTAACCTCCCAGAATCACGATACACCAAATTGATTGTACCATCCAAGGTAGCAACAAGTGCTGTGTCATGATTACTGTTTGGAGAGAGGTATGTGAGTCTATGAGAGAGGATTACTACTAACAATATTACTCAAATAATGTAAAATTGCTCATTCTAGCATATTTTAGTGTTATTTTTGCATTTTAAGTTTTAACAAGTACAATTTGGCTCATTCTAGCCATTGCATTGGAGTTTCAAACATCACCTAAATGCTTTCACTATAAAAATCTTACCATGTACCTCATCTATACCAGCTATGTTTTACCAGATATCAAGAAATAGCACTCAAAGTAGGCATTTTCCTAATATTCTCTCTGTTAAAAAAAAACTTTGACTTTGGTGATCCCCATGGATTTACTCATCAAACTTGACTGTTTACCATTCAATCCAGTGTTTTCAGAATCGGACCGGACAGGCCGGTCGGACCAGTTCCCGGTCCGATTATGCCTACTTGAACCATTTTCGTTTGAACCGGCAGGATACCGACTAAACCAGTGAACCGGACCGGGTGGTCAGACCAGAATTCCGTTTTTTTAATTTCTTTTTCTTTCAAAATCTTATTTTTAATTAACTTAGTATTCCAAGTTATATATTTTATTTATTTAAGTCTTCATATGTCATTAAAATTACAAATTGATATCAAAACACATAATATTTTTATATTTTGTATCTATATACATAGTTTAATATTTATACAATTTATAACGTCATCCGGTTCTTAAATCCTAATCAACCGGTCCGACCAGCGTACCTCTAGGGCAGCTGGTTCGTTGTCCGGTCCGGTTCTGAAAACATTGATTCAATCAAACGAGCAAAATGCAGAAACCCCCAAACACCTAGCAGCAGCATGGATCAATATACACATTTCCCCCTTCAGAAAGAGGCATATTTAACAACTAATCAAAGCAACTTAAATTCAATCAAGTAATAACCTCACATGACTACCTTTCAGATCCAAACATTGCTAGGGTTTCAGGTCACTCAATATCAACATATTAATTACAAAACTGATGCATGTGCATGAAATATATAACTTTGCCTCCGATCCTGTTCATCAACAATCTCAAATCAACAACTAGATAAACAAAAACTTACTCCGGAAAAGACAACAGAGATCGCCTAGCCGGTGCTTGATTAACCTTCGAGATTTCCAAATTCTGAACGCTGTCACTCGATCCAAACAACAACACGAAGAGCAGGAAATTGGAGAAAACAGTCCAAAGGAAGGTGCGATTCATCGATGGTGATTGAATTTGCCAGAAACCGGAGTTTGATTGATGGAGAATCGAACTCAAATTGCTAGCGTATCATGATAATTTAGGGCAAAGATGACTTGAATTGGATCTTCGAAAACTTGTACGCGGATTAGAGAGATCGGAGGGGATGAATGGAGGAAGATTCCAAGTGGTTTCTGTCTGTACAATTCAAGCATCTCCTCGATTGTTTGAGTTTCAATTCCAGTCAACCACCGAAACCAGAAACCCTCAAAACCAGCACACGTCACCTGATGAGTCTGGGGCATAGTTACATTTCGACCCCCTAAATATTGATTTCTACACACTCCGTGTGAATTTCTGATACGCCACAAACCTAACATGGAATTTGCAGGATTTGATTTAGTTCGGGTTCATGTCAAGTTTGACCCACCAACACGCGAACACGGCCCGTTTAGCAGACCTATGTGAACCTATGAATGATATTAAAAATAAAAAACTTGTACGGACAAGAAAAACTGAAAAGCAACATTTTGGCAGGTCATTCAGATTCAGATATAGAATCAAGTATGAAATTAATTAAATTCTTATAGAGGTTTAGGTCCATAGATAGTTAGGTAATCTCAACCCTATCAAGTATCACCAAAAATCAGTATCAAACATGTTTATCCGTATCAAAACTGAAAATATTAATATTAATATTAATATATCATGTAATACTTAAAGATGTAAAATAATTATATATAAAAATATGTGTCTTTTAAGTCACCAAACAAGGACATATAAAACCTTGGATCATTGTACTAACTCAACAAATAAACTTTCGGAAAATCGAACAAAATAAACATCATGCTTACCCATCAAGTGGGTAATGGCTAGTTAGGTGTAGAAGAGTGTGTTCAACGATAGTCACACCTGTTGAAGCTATCACGGAGAGCCCCTTCACGCTCCCTATCATGCCCAGAGGGCAGTGTGTAAGGCGTGATAGAGGTGCCACATTACCTAGTCACACCCCATAACGGATGGTCTAATATATCGAAGATTTACAAATATCAAATAGTATTATCAAAATAGACTACACTAAAAGGTGAATTATTAAATCTTTGTTTAACTATTGCTTGATCCACATATTTTCTTAATAAAGTTTCAAAATCAGATTATAACGTTAAAGAAACCCTCACAATCTTTATTTCATGTCTCCGTTTAAAAAGTTGTATTATTCTTAATGTTTCACGACCGGACTGGACCGGACCGGGAACCGGGCTGGTTGAACATGATTTCATCTCTTTTTAATTTTTTAGCTTTACTCTTCAAAATCTCATTTACCGATTAAATTAATACTGCGGGCTCTATATTTTATTTATCTAAATGTTTAAAATTGAAAATCTATATAAAAATATAAGGTATATTTAAATTTTATTTTAAATTAGACATATATATATTGTTTAATTATTTTTAATATTTACGTCATCCAATTTTTAAATCTGAACCATGTGGACAGATAACACGATCTGTTTCTGAAAATACTGTGTTATTCTTTGTGGATTTGAAGTTTTTTGGGGGACTGAAACTATAAAATTGGCTCATATTGTTTGACTATAAAAAGGAGCTGGCAATGTTGACTTGCCATTAACACTGCTTTTAATAAATATCTAGAAACATTTTTCTGTTATTAGTAAAATATATGAATGGATTAATAGGAGAAAATCATGAAGGCAGTTATTGATTTCAAAACATTACATTTATGACACATCAATCTTATTTATCTTTTACTCCAATAATAGCACATAAACTATGAGTTATAAAAGCTAGATACTCAAATCTTTATACATGAATTCGACTTCGGTAGCCTCTTACAGGCGTGAAGATGCCATTATGCGGCCCGTATAAAGTCAGTAGCCTCTTTAATATGGTCCTATGTTTATCTCGTGTTTGAACTAAATATTTCGTCGGTCAGTTATATAAACGGCAGTGACCAAGCTTGTATTATTGGGTTTTCCTTAGAAATTAAAATATTATTTAAAATTCAAAACATAAATACAAGAAATTAAATGAAATATGTTGTGGTTTGAAATATTAATACAAGTTTTCATGACAAAATCCACATATAAACAGTTGACCAAGCTGTAAGTGCAAAAGCAGCAGCCAAGTAAGTCCACATCATAAGCATTGCACACTCCTCTTGCCCAACACTAAACAACTGTGCCATTGTACCTGCATTTTCCATACCATCCATTCAAATCAATTTTCATAAACTAATTTTGTTTGACTTTTAGAAGTCAAAAGTCAGAGATGCTTACTGATATTCACACCAGGGGGCAGAGCAAACATGATCAACAACACGAATCTGAAGAGTGGGTCTGAGGGAAGCAGCCCCACCATTGCTGCCAAGTTGATCACACCAATGCCAATGATGGGAAGAATCAGGTAACGCACGATGATAACCGTGATGATCATCGTGGGCCCCACACTAGCTTTTCGTAAACCTATAAAAGATTTGACAGTTAGAAACTTAGAATTTGATACGGAGCTGATCCAGGAGCTACGGCCCATACTTGGGCCAGCTGGATAGAGGCAAACATGGTAGAAAAGCCCAACTTAAAGCTGGCATAATAACATGGGCTATGTCTGGAGTTACGAGCCCATAAGTAATGGACGGAAACGTCTAGAGAGATCAAATCATGTGGCAAACCGCCTCTCAACTGTTAGACCAGAATTCCATCATTTGGAGCCCCAATTTCAAAGTTAAAGATTTTTGTCAATTTTAGCCATCTTTATTTATTTCCTTTTTATTGTAAAACCGCATAAATCTTTGATTTGAGTAATTCATGCATTTATTTAGGAAGTTCTGTAATTTGGTTCGACCTGCCACATTTAGTTTTTCCCTTCGTTCAATCAATAATATATCAATTTTCCTCTGAGATTATTTTCTATTTTATTTGCTTCCGCTCTACGTCAGAATCAAACTCTTTTAAACAAATTACATTTTAAGCCATTTTGTGTACCTTGTGTGAGGTTGCCTCCTAGTATAAGAGTGAGACAAGGTATGGTTCCATCCCTATGTAAGCAGAAATAAACATATTAATAAAAAAATTCAAAAATCCTATATTTGTAGAGGTTTTAATGTTAGAAAAATTGTAGTTATGGTCACCCGAGTAATGTCATGGAGTCTTGGACCACTCGTAAAGGAGCTTTTTCACCGATTAAAAGGTTTTTTACCCACGGGATTGCCCCAAACACAAGCCCTGCAAACTAATAAACAGTTATCACAGTTTTGTGCTGTTGGGTATGAAATCATGAATACAGATTTTGTTGGAACTATATGCCCAAGACACAACGTGCAACAAGGTTGCCATTGATATATGATCCCAAAAGGTCACACACCAAGCAAATATTCCACATACGCGTTTAAACTAGGTTTAACGTGTACAACCCCATTATTATGTCAAGATTATTATCATTAAGTAAAATGATTATAAAGAGTTAACCAATGTATAATATTTATGGCGTTACATAAATATATATAAATGACTTTTTATCATTGTATGCATTGTGTTTTATATACTGGATGCTTTATATATAATCTTATGTTAATGGAATATGGGTTTATACCTAAATATTCATTATACAAAGTAATAAGATTATATATTAATAACACATGATTTAATTAATATGATTGTGTCTAATATCCAATATGTATTTGTAAAACACCATCTTTTGCTCCCTTTTGTGCTTCTGTCGAGAGTTTACATATGAAGCCAAATATGTGGCTTGTTTGACTAGATTATCTCTTGCAAGTCCCAAGCAATAGATAAATTAGGTGTTACAAAAGTTGGTTTGTGAAAAAGGCTTTGGATGCCTTTCCATTTAATTTTTTTAAATAGCTATCACAAACAACTTTTGCAATCACTTGAGCCAAAAGGAACTTACAGCATCATTGAGGGGTTCTGGCCGAGATTTAGCAAAGACAAGAACAAGTGTTTCTGTGTGTTTATAAATTCACAAGAACATATATAAACACCTTAACTAATAGGGTGGTTTATTTATGTTCTTAAGGTGATTCTACATACTCGGTTCTTGACATTCAAAGGAGGGTTTGGCTAGCAACTTGGATCCATCTTGCTTGGTGTGTTAACTCTTGGAGTGAAGACACTAGTGTTCATATCATCCTCACTTTGTAGCTACCACTACTCATCAAAGGTTGTAATTTCTATAAACACCCTATGGTTCGTTTTCTTTTAAGTTTCAAGAACTACATATGGATCCTTGGTGGGTTTTATTTTCTAAAAGTTTTTAGATCTAACGTGTCAAAACCGCTTCCGTTGCAAAATGATTTTAAAAGGACATGTTTAAACCCAACAATTGGTATCAGAGCCTCTTATGTTTGTTCTTGAAATTTTTAGACATATTTTGGTTTTAAAGTTATAAAACCAAAAGTATATTATTTTTCAAGTAAGAAAAATAATATATGTGGTAGCAACATTTATATTTCCAAGCTAGTTTTATGTTACCAACTTGCATCATGCTTGCAAGTAGGTAACAAGTTGCTAAATGTTAAGAATATTATTTTGTGTTGTTTGTAATGCAAAGCAAGCCATGACCCTTGTATGTTTGTGTTGGATTTTCGATTTGGTTGTAATATTATTTATTTGGGCATGTAATTATTATTATTTTTTTTTTCAAGTCTTGTATGTATTTATTTTTGAGATGTAAAATATAGATTAGTTTGTATTTTTATTTCAAAATGTAATTTTGGAGACTTGAAAGATGGAGTCCAAAAGAAGGTGCAACAAAGGAGTCCAACAAGGTGGCATACTTGGATCTTGAAGCTAGTGGGAGCAAAAGTTCAAGATTTGTGTATTGTTAACCCTAGACCTTCTTGGTGTTCTTGTTGGCTCACAAGAACACCATATTTTTTGGCTTGGCTTTGCACTTATATTTTTTGCATGTTTATTATGTTTGGTGGTTGTGTTGAATCTAGGATTTCAAACCATTTTAACAAGTATAAAATGCAAAATTAAATGAGTTTGATAAAATGACATTTTATAAACTCTAACACAAAATATATTTTAACAAGTTGGAAGACTTGTAAGAAATTAAAATAAAGATTATTTTGAGTTTCATAATTTTGGGTTTTAAAATAAAATAATAAGGACTTTATTTTATAAAACTCAATGGCTAATAATAAGAGGATTTATTAATAGCTAAAATTGGTGCTACGCGTTTAAATACCGACGTATTAATATCTAGGATATTAAAGTTATATCGTCACGATCCGTAAAATTAAACGCAAGACCAATATAATAAAACTCGGTTTTATTTTTTAAATGTAACGATTTCAATGCATGAAAAATTTCGTTACATAAACGTTTTTGTCAAACCCACTTCATCAAAAACGTCAAAAAACCCTTTTTCAAAATATAAGTTTTTGCCAGCCTATTTAGAACACTTATGACGTTACTAAGGTATCCTAGTGGTAAGTGCGCTCGGCCAAACACTTGATTGACCTTATAACGTGTATAAGGTGATACTTCGGGTCACCAAGAGTCTTGGACCAAATATCACACGTCTCTAAAGTAGGACGACTTATAACTCGACTTTGTGGTAAGTGCGCTAGGCCAAACACAAAGTGTGGGTTGGCATAGTTCGGGATTAATCGTGTCGTTTTAACAATTAATTGTTATCGAATCCCAAGAGTCTAAGAGTTGCAAGTTAGCAATTGGTTTATACACCTACCAATCAACTTATTTTTTGTAACAAGTGCGCTAGGCCAATTACAAGAAGTTAAGGATGATGTGGATCTTAGCCTTTAACTAATTAAGTTTTTAATCATTAAAACGAGGGTACTTAATTATTAAAGGAATTAAAATATCAAAGTACTAAAATCAAAAATTTGTTTTTGTAGATGACAACAACACCAACCAACTCTATCATTCCCGCCTCAAACTCTTTCGCTCTCCGACCCATTTTGGATCGGGAGAAACTCAACGGCGCAAACTTCATGGATTGGTATCGCAATCTTCGGATTGTGCTTACGCAAGACAAGAAGATGTACGTTCTTGAGGGACCCGTCCCCGACCCTCCGGCACAAAATGCTCCCAAAGCTACTAGGGATGCATGGGCTAAACACTTTGATGATGCACAAAGTGTAGCATGTCTTATGCTTGCCACTATGGAACCAAATCTGCAACATGATTTGGAGCACCAAAAGGCATTCAACATCATCGAGGAACTCAAGTTGATGTTCCAAGATCAAGCCCGACAAGAGATCTATGACACCATGATCTCACTTACCAATTGCCGGATGCAAGAGGGAACTCCTGTAGGCCTTCACGTGTCAAAAATGAAAGGTTACGTGGAACGGTTGAAGAGACTTGGATCTCCACTTCAAAATGACCTAGCCATCATCATGATACTAGGGTCACTTCCGAAGTCGTATAACCAGTTTGTAATCAATTACAACATGAATGGTTTTGAGAAATCCATCTCGGAGCTTCTTGGCATGCTTAGGGTTGCCGAGAAGAACATCACCACTAAGTCTCAACCGGTTCTTATGATAAGGGAGGGTCAAATCAAGAAGCCAACTACTCAAGGCAAAGGCAAGGGCAAGAAGCCATGGGTGAGTCCAAGGGCAAAGCCAAAGGCTGTTATGAAATACAAGAAGCCGGTCCCTAAACCAACAGCAAAGGCACATGCCAAGCCTCCAAAGAACCCAAACTGTTTCCATTGTGGGGAAGCGGGACATTGGAGGAAGGATTGCCCCAAGTTTCAAGCTGACATGAAGAAGAACCCCAATGGGGCTTCAACTTCAGGTATCTTTGTAATAGAGTTATATGCCTTCACTAGTAACTCATGGGTATTTGACACAGGTTGTGGTACTCACATTTGCAATGATTTGCAGGGGTTAAGGAAGGTTAAACAGCTGAGAGAAGGCCAATTGGTGCTCCACGTTGGAAACGGAGCAAATGTAGCGGTTGAAGCCGTAGGAGAATACTCCATTTTGTTACCAACTGGCCTGTATCTTGTTTTGAACAATGTTTGTTATGTACCTAGTTTAACTAGGAATATTATCTCAGCTGCTCGACTATATGAGCAAGGATTTACTTTTGGTTTCCATGAAGGAAACATTTTGACTTTCAAATCCAACGTTATGTACTTTGAGGCTAGGCCTCATAACGGAATTTATGAAGTTGATATTCATGGCTCATGTAGTAATAACTCTATTTACACTCTCAACACTAAAAGATCAAAACCGAACTTTAACAAATCGTATCTATGGCATTGTAGACTTGGCCACGTAAACAAAAACCGTATGTCAAAACTCCAAACCGATGGAATCCTAGAGCCCACCGGTTCAGAATCCTTTGACATATGTGAATCATGTCTTTGTGGCAAGATGACCAAAGCACCTTTCACCGGTACGGGTGGACGAGCTGCAGATCTATTAGGACTTATACACACCGACGTGTGTGGTCCTTTTAGAACAATGTCAAGAAGTGGTGAGAGGTACTTCATTACATTTACTGATGATTTCAGTAGATATGGTTATGTTTGTCTTTTGAAATATAAACATGAAGCATTTGAGATTTTCAAATTGTTTCAAAGTGAAGTACAAAATCAGCTTGGGAAAACGATAAAAGCCATCCGTTCGGATCGTGGTGGTGAATATCTCAGTTACGACTTTGATGAACATCTCAAGAAATGTGGGATAGTTTCTCAACTCACTCCACCAGGAACACCACAACACAATGGTGTGTCCGAAAGGAGAAATCGGACCTTGCTTGATATGGTCCGTTCCATGATGAGTCGTACAAAATTGCCTCACTCCTTTTGGAGCTATGCCTTGGAGACGGCTGCTCGAATAGTCAACATGGTTCCAACAAAGAAGGTGGATAAGACTCCATACGAATTATGGCATGGAAGAACTCCAAACTTATCCTACCTCAGGGTATGGGGTTGTGAGGCTTACGTTAAACGTGAAACCTCCAACAAGCTAGATCCTAGAGGCGAGAAAGTAATCTTCGTCGGATACCCAAAAGAAACAAAGGCATATTATTTCTACCATCCAATCGATAATAAAGTCTTTATTAGTCGACGTGGAATTTTCTTGGAAGAAGACTTTCTTTCAAAAGAATCAAGTGGAAATAGTGTGGATCTTGAAGAAATTCGGGAACCACACAATGCCGGACCTGAGGTTGGAACCACTGCTCAACAAAATATTGTTGAACCTGAACCTATGTTGGTTCAAGTACCCCATGTAACACAAGACGTCCGCAGATCATGTAGGGTTCGTCAAGAACCTGAGAGATATGGTGATTATGAAGTATATATGGTGGATCAGTTCGAACCTACCACCTACAAATCTGCTATATCAGACAAAGAATCTGATAAATGGCTTGAAGCTATGGACGCTGAGATGCAGTCCATGTATGACAACCAAGTCTGTGATTTGGTTGATCTTCCTCCCAATGGAAAGGCCGTTGGGAGTAAGTGGATTTTCAAGAAGAAAACCGACATGGATGGAAATGTGCACACTTTTAAGGCACGGCTAGTTGCGAAGGGATTCACTCAAACTCAAGGAATTGATTATGAGGATACCTTCTCTCCTGTAGCCATGACTAAATCTATCAGGATATTGATTGCCATTGCCGCTTATCACGATTATGAGATATGGCAAATGGATGTCAAAACAGCTTTCCTTAATGGACATCTAACTGAGGATGTCTATATGGTTCAGCCAGAAGGTTTTGTCGATCCTAAACATCCTGATAAAGTATGCAAGCTTAAAAGATCAATTTATGGATTAAAGCAAGCATCAAGGAGCTGGAATCTTCGTTTTGATGAGAAAATCAAGGAATATGGATTTATCAAAAATGAAGATGAGCCATGTGTTTACATGAAGACTAGTGGGAGCACTGTTGCATTCCTGATCTTATATGTCGATGACATATTACTCATTGGTAATCACATTCCAACCTTGAAAGACGTTAAGTCTTGGTTAGGAAAGTGTTTTGCAATGAAAGATTTAGGAGAAGCCGCGTACATTCTAGGAATCAAGATCTATCGAGACAGATCTAAGCGGCTCATTGGCTTGAGTCAAAGTGCATACATTGATAAGGTTATCAAACGCTTCTCAATGCAAGACGCCAAGAAAGGTTTCTTACCTATGGCGCATGGCACAGTTCTAGACAAATCTCAATGTCCTAGTTCGGATGAGGAGATTAAGAGAATGAAAGGGATTCCATATGCTTCGGCAATTGGATCTATTATGTATGCCATGTTGTGCACTAGACCGGACGTTTCGTATGCTCTAAGCATGACAAGCCGTTACCAACAAAATCCTGGAGAAAGGCATTGGATTGTTGTTAAGAACATTCTCAAGTATCTTCGGAGGACTAAAGACATGTTCTTGGTATATGGAGGTGTGGAAGAGGAACTTACTGTGAGATGCTACACGGATGCTAGCTTTCAGACTGATCGAGATGATTCTCGATCCCAATCAGGATATGTCTTCACCCTTAATGGTGGAGCAGTTACCTGGAGAAGTTCCAAGCAAAAGGTGGTTGCACAGTCCACGACTGAATCTGAGTACATTGCTGCTTCGGAGGCGGCCAAGGAGGCTGCATGGATGAAGAAATTCATCTTTGATCTCAAGGTAGTGCCGAGCATCGAGAACCCTATTGAGATCTATTGTGATAACTCTGGTGCTATAGCGCAAGTGAAAGAACCAAGGGCGCATCATAGAAACAAGCACATTCAGAGGATTTTCCATTATATTCGAGAAATAGTGGAACGAGGAGATGTCATCGTTAGCAAAGTACACACAGATGAAAACTTGGCGGATCCTTTCACTAAGCCCATGCCTCAAGCTAAACATGAGGCACATGCTAGATCAATAGGGCTTTGTATGTCTAGTGATTGGATCTAATTTGTACTTTAGATATTTTGGAACTACATATCAGTATCATTTCATTTATCCTGATATATTGTCTCTTTATGCATACTGCATTCTATATTAGCACGATTACATCCATGAATAACTGAGTTATTCAAAATGTCCATAGTCAGTCAAGGTTATGGGAATAACTTTGAATTAAGACTATTGTGGGTCGTTTAGTTTAGAGATGAGTAACTAAAGACCGCAAATGTTTATGTAAGGTAAATATTGGACGTGACCGCTTTCAAAGACACTTCATGGATCGGCGTCTTAAGTGTTTTGAAAAATGGTAGTATCTTTGTATCCTTTGACCTGAGATACATATTGGGACTTGATTGCATAGAGCATTGTTCTTTGATATTGCCTAACACTGTTCTCTGACCAGGCAGTAATAAGGGCTCTTGTTGGGAACAAAGCGAAGTGTAGTGAGAGGCGTATGTAGTCAATAAGGGATCTGTACCTTTACAAGGTTGATATCTTTGGGCCCCTCGATGATTCAAGCTGATTAAAATGCATGGCCGTGCTCAAACTTATGTTTGATTTAAATCATGTTGAATCTCAATCGAGAAATCTGTTGGTTGAACAATATATGAGATTGATGTCAATCCATGTCTCATGTTCAACTAGATATCTATTACAGAGGGATAATTGATAGCTAACCATACACCATTGTTATTAAGATAAAGGTTTAACTAAATGGGTGTGGAGGATGACGTTAAGTCTTATATCATTGGGGGCAGTGACATGTTGCTACACGTCCACCACTGTCTACATTGATGTACGTTGAATCTTGTGCAAGTGGGAGATTGTTGGAACTATATGCCCAAGACACAACGTGCAACAAGGTTGCCATTGATATATGATCCCAAAAGGTCACACACCAAGCAAATATTCCACATACGCGTTTAAACTAGGTTTAACGTGTACAACCCCATTATTATGTCAAGATTATTATCATTAAGTAAAATGATTATAAAGAGTTAACCAATGTATAATATTTATGGCGTTACATAAATATATATAAATGACTTTTTATCATTGTATGCATTGTGTTTTATATACTGGATGCTTTATATATAATCTTATGTTAATGGAATATGGGTTTATACCTAAATATTCATTATACAAAGTAATAAGATTATATATTAATAACACATGATTTAATTAATATGATTGTGTCTAATATCCAATATGTATTTGTAAAACACCATCTTTTGCTCCCTTTTGTGCTTCTGTCGAGAGTTTACATATGAAGCCAAATATGTGGCTTGTTTGACTAGATTATCTCTTGCAAGTCCCAAGCAATAGATAAATTAGGTGTTACAAAAGTTGGTTTGTGAAAAAGGCTTTGGATGCCTTTCCATTTAATTTTTTTAAATAGCTATCACAAACAACTTTTGCAATCACTTGAGCCAAAAGGAACTTACAGCATCATTGAGGGGTTCTGGCCGAGATTTAGCAAAGACAAGAACAAGTGTTTCTGTGTGTTTATAAATTCACAAGAACATATATAAACACCTTAACTAATAGGGTGGTTTATTTATGTTCTTAAGGTGATTCTACATACTCGGTTCTTGACATTCAAAGGAGGGTTTGGCTAGCAACTTGGATCCATCTTGCTTGGTGTGTTAACTCTTGGAGTGAAGACACTAGTGTTCATATCATCCTCACTTTGTAGCTACCACTACTCATCAAAGGTTGTAATTTCTATAAACACCCTATAGTTCGTTTTCTTTTAAGTTTCAAGAACTACATATGGATCCTTGGTGGGTTTTATTTTCTAAAAGTTTTTAGATCTAACGTGTCAAAACCGCTTCCGTTGCAAAATGATTTTAAAAGGACATGTTTAAACCCAACAGATTTGCACATAGAAAATTATTTAGAATTCTTATGTAAAAGATTGACCATATGTTGATCATCTTAAGTTGTTCACCAAGTCAAATGTTCAAAACTATAAGCCAGTAGAACATCTATTGACCATGTACCGAGTCAGATGTTCCAAGTTGTAAGTTAGCAGAACAGACCATGTACCGAGCAAGAAGTTCCAACATGTGAAACAAGTACAGCAAAGAAAAGAATTTTCAACTCGTTCTAATAATAGTTCGTTCAAGTGTTTAAAACCTCGTAAATTGTTAGAATGTTAACTTACAGAACCAAGGGTCGGTGGAGCTAGTAGTTGCTCTAGTATTTTCTTTAACATTTCTACAAACTTATCTGAAAATGACCCATCTTTTTTCTGTTGATACCCAATCTTCAAATCATGAAAAACGAGTTAGATTCAAGAACATACGCAAAGAAATTCAAGGGGCGCGATGCTTACACACTGGTTTTCTGTATCATCATTAGTCAAGTTTGGTGAAGGCATGATTCTATCAATATGATCATGATATTTTTTATTTAGAAGACGGGTGTTTTGATTTGCATCCGAGTCTTTATTTGCTTCATTGGACAATTTTCCAATTTCTTTCATTGCATTGTACCTCAAAGCCGAGCCTTGGATCATCTGGTAAGTACATGTCCATGTGTAAAAACTACCCAACTGCACAAAACCAGTTTATAATAATCAATGCATAATATCTTTGAAGGGCAGTGTAGACATTTGACTAATAGTAAACGCTTTTAGTGAATAACATGTAGACGCGTATACAAGAACCAAGAACGGGCTTACCGCCATGGAGAAGGATGCATATGAGAGTCCCTTAGCCTTACAGACATTGTGATCCCCAAACGGGCTGCCGTCATCAGTGCAGATTGCAGGGACCATTATCAGCAAAAGATTTGCAAAATTTCCTAAATTTTCCAACAAGATTAGAAGTGAAGAAAATGTGCAACTGTTGTTTGAAGTTGTAATGTATAATCGTGCTCAGGTTGACTTCCTTAAACCATTTAATGAAACGAGTCGTGTTCGGGTTGACACGTTTAACCAATTTAATTAAAAATTTCGACCCGTCATCCCATTTAAAATTAGAATAAAAAATATATTTTATAAGGTTAACCCATCAACCCGTTTACAATTTGATTACAACCCACCAACCCAACATGATTGTCGCATGTAGATGAGACCAAAAAGTATAAATGTCAAATGGCCAAAACAAATATTACCCTGAATTTACCTGTTGAACACATTGCTATTATGAGGCCTTCCAAATGAGGCTTTGGTTTGATCAGTTTTACTGCTACCCATCCCAGTATTCCTCCACATAAAAATGTTAACCCAATATTTATTGGCATAAACCACCTACACATAAAAAAAAATACACCACATTAAAAGGATATGCAACTTATACATGTAACTATAACTCGCAACATCATTGTGGAAACAAGGGCGTGTTCAATACAAAACCAGTTTTAAGTAGACAATCACGAGAACCAAATAAGCACTTATATTGCATACGCGGTATGCCGTATGCGTAGATGTAACAGATGATTAACAAATTTCTTTTTATAAAGTTGTGACTTTATCCTTGTCAGTGATGTCTATAATGATATGTGAGTCAAAAACTTGCAATTGGTATTTTTGTATCGTTACATATAATGGAGGAGAGAGAGACAACGGCCTCCTAATGTATTAACATATACAAGTGTTTATGCCGTTCTCGTAATTCTCTGCTTAAAATTGGTTCTACGACCTTTTGTGGGATAAAACCAATATTTTTCCCCAAATGTTGTAAATACAATGAGTCACAAAACATAAAATATTGGATTTAAATAAAAATAATCAGAACTTATCATTGGTACATTATGAATGTAAATAGCCACTAAAAGAAAAACTTGGTTTCAACATGACAGATAATTTTAAGATAGTTGGTAATCCAAAATAAATTTCCAATATTAAAATTAAAGAAAAAACAGATTTATATCTCTATTTTAAGAAAAGTTACCATGAGATGATGTCTTCAAAGGTGACAGTCTCAACAAGGCTTGCAAAAATAAGGGAAGGTGTAAATACCACAAACACAATCTGCAAATATTAAAGATTTTTAAAGCCATCATTCCAAGGTTGAAAAATTAAACATTTTTTAAACTTACTAATTTTCATCTAAAATTTAATTATTTATATACCAAATTAATTTAGAAGAAACCATTATTTAATTATGAAATAAAGAAATAATTTATACAGGTTTTAAAATAATGAAAAATAATATTACCATCAAGCCCAACTCGCCTAAGCTCGAGCTCGGCTTCTTTCGAGCTCAATATCTAAAGCTCAAGCTTGTCTCAGTTCGTGAATAATTTTTCAAGTTTGAGCTTGCGCGTTTATTATTTATTAGTTATTTTATTTATATTATATATAATTATATGTATATATTTTTATAAGTATAATATATATATATATATATATTATACGAAACAAAAACTATTATAGTTATAACAAATAAATGAATAATAGCCTCGTTTAGGCTCGCAAGCCTAGTCAAACTCGATATAAAGCTCGGACCAGGCTCGGGCTCATTTGTTAAATGAGCTCCAATTTAGGTTCAAGCTCGTTTGAAGCTCGGCTCGATTCAAGTTTGCTTGATTCAAGTTTTTAATATGCCACAAACTTAAGTCAGTCAAAGTGGAAGATTTAAAATTTAAATTTAATAAAACGTTTTTGTATTTATAGCAGTAATGAAAAATATAAAAAGTGTGCTAAAATTTTTACAATTATTGAAAATACCAATAAACCATTCTTGTAAAGAAAAGAAATGTTATGTTCTTTAAAGTTGAAACCCTAGAAATTGAATCCGGTTGAATCAGTAAAGCAGTTGAAGAATGACCTTGTTGAGGGAGCTGCGGGTGTGGTTGGAAAGAAGGTTGAGATAATCAGTAGCCATGAAAGCTCCGATTGCACTTACGATCAACACCTGCAATATCGGCATCGATGCCACCTCCAACAGCCCCCAAAACCCCATTTCAGTTCCTTTCCCTCTCTCAATTTGATTGAAATCAAGGGAAATGAAGAGAGAAGATCTCTCATCATCTTGTTTTTTATTGAACAAAACTATGATATTATTATTAAGTATGTTTTTTTATTTGATAATATTTAATCATTTTCATCTGACTCTTTTAATCTGTCACTTTGCTCCCCTATATTTAAATATAACTATTTTTCCCTTTGAAATTCCAAAGGACACATTTAACAATAGTTGATATACTCTTAAATCTTAATAGATAACTTGTTTATTAGTTAACTTGTGTGATTGGGATTATTGAATAACACATTGGATTGTGCTCGATGAATATTTGGGAAAAATTAAATAGAGGACATCTCGGTGCAAAAGGTTTTGGGTTCAAATTCTACGAGATGTGAAGGTATATGTATAAGTAATTAATAGGAGTAGATTAACAAAACCCATCCTGACCCGTACCTTTTTCTAACAAAACCCATCCTGACCCAAAGCAGAATGAACATTTTTTAAAATGGCCCATTATGGCCCAAACCCATTCTGACCCGTTATCCAATCCGACCCGCCCTTTTTGTCAGGTATATAGGTGGTTAATAGAAGTTGATTAGGAGTTGTTTTAAAAAAAATATATAATTGGTTTATTAGTAGTGTTTTTAAACCCATTTATTTTGTCAAGGTATTCACAACACACAATTCAATGTGTTGTTCAATAATTTCTAACCACACGACTTATCAAAGTTTTATTTCAAGATCTGAAAATCGAAAGTGTGCATTGGTCAAACTTAAAAGGTATTTGTAATCTATTTATATGATACAAAACCAATCTAACACATGTGAGAATCATTGTCTCAATAGTATTAGTCCATTCGTAGCGGTAGCGTGAAAGGGGGGGGGCGTGATCACCTCAACCTTTTACGCATCACGCCCCTCCCTTTCACGTCAGTGAACACCACGCCGCAAGGGCGTGAGCCCCCGGAGGCGTGATTTCTTTCACGGGGGAGGGGCACCTTGGCAACCAATAAAAAACTGACACTTCTTAATTTTTTTTTTTTTTTAATTCAGTGTTTCATTTTGATTAAATTTGGTTTTTCTCAAATAACTCATATTTGGTAATTACTAAAAAAACGAAATACACGGGCTTGTTTATTTTATTTTTCTAAACATCCAGGTATAAATTTTAACGAAAACGAAGTTGTTTTAAAAAAAACTATTTTTCGTCACGTAAGTGGTTTTTTTAACGTGTTTGACCAGAAATGCTCGTAAACTCAAATTTCTCGTAGTTTTTTTAATTTATTTAAGAATGTATTTTTTTAGTTTATAATTTAGATTTTATTTATTAAAAATAAAAATTTTATATTTAGTTAATTATTAAAAAAAATAAATGCGGGGCATAAAACCACTACGCACCTTAGTGATTCTGAGCAGTGATTGCCCCTGTGCTGATGTGACAGTGACGTGGGAGGGCGTGAAACCACTATGAATATTCTAAATATTGCAAGTGAAAAGTGAAAATGTGAGGTTCATTGACCTTAAGTGTGAAGACCAAGAGTTCTTAAATTCTTTCCATGGAATCGGTTTTCAACTTTCCAGATACTTACAAGTTTCTTTTACCTTAACCGCTATAACACTGTATCTAACATATAACAACTTGAACTAGCATGTTATCCACACCAAGATAGGTATATTAGACTTAAATAAAAATCAAACTATCAACAAGGTTAGTTGCATAAAATTAGGAAATGAAGTATTAGATAAATATGAATTAGGTAGATAAAAAGGTATCATATTTGAATTAAAATCTAATTCATCATTTGTTCTTTAATCTAAACACACATAATAAAAAGTAAAAACTTGAATATTTAATTTCATGGATAATAACATTTAGTCTTTGTAAAATTATTTTATATACTAGTATTGAATAGCTACTTTATCTGTCTAAAAAATGCAATAATTAATCTTAATAAAAATATTTTACAGGGTGCAGATATTTTTAATAAAGATAATCCAAGTAAAATCTATGGACTTATATCAAGATTAGGGCTGGGCTGGTAAACGTGTCTAGTCGGCTTAGGCATGTTGAACCCATTTAGATACGATTTTAATCGTGCCGACCCGTTTATGACCCATATCTGCTTAGCTCAAGCGCAGACCCGTTTAACTTCGTGTTGTGTCATGCTAAAAATTGTCACCCTATTGGAAACTGAGAGGTTAGAGTTGGAAAGTGGAAACTGAAAAGTTAGCGCCGAAAAGTGGAAAATGAAATGTTAGGTTATCTAATATTCTAATTTAATTTTATATATTTAATCATTTAAAAATATAAAATTATATAGTTTTGATAAATAGGTTATAAACAAGTGTTAACATGTTAAACATTTAACGCAATTAGTTAAACAGGTCTAATCATGTCATAAATGGGTTAGACGGGTTAAACCCGTTTAGACATCATTCTAATCATGTCATAATCGTGTCGACCCGTTTATAACCCATATCCGTTTAACCCAAACCAAAACCCACATAACTTCATGTCGTGTCGTATCGTTTAAACGGGCCAGCCCCAATCAAGATGACATAGTTTCAGCTTTTGATATTTAATGAAATAAAAGGAATAATTAATATTAAAAAATGTTCTACTTTTTATAGACAAAGAATAATTGAAATATACATACCACAAAAACAACAATAGAAATAAACCAGTTTAGTTTTTGACTATCCTTTGAAGGGTCAAAGCCCAAAATGAACTTTCAAGTTAAAATTGACATGAAGACCGTTGACCATCCTGTAAGTGCAAATGCTGCAACTATGTATGTCCACATTGTAAGCACTGAACACTCCTCTTGTCCCACATTGAACAATTGTGTCATTGTACCTGCATAAATATAGATTATTATTTCACATAATTTTATTAACTTTTCTAATTATATATAAAAGTTAAGTTTTTTTAGAAAAACATGAGTCCCGTAGTTGTAGTCAGTAGAAAATAGAACCTTATGATGACCCTCCGACTAAGAAGTTTTGGTTCGGCCACTGGCCTATATTGAAAATACCTATTTCGACTTGAACCCGTTTTGACCCGCTACCCAACATGTTCAGGCCACATGACTCTATATCATACGCGTGTTTTCTAACAATGAAGTGAGTAGTAGTAGTAAGAAAATACTTACTGAGATTCATGGCAGGGGGCACAGTGAACTGGATCAATAGTACAAAACTAAAGAGTGGATCAGATGGAAGTAATCCTAGAGCGCGGGTTGCTTTAATAACACCGATTCCAATCATGGGAAGAAATAAGTATCGTACTATGATGATCGCGATGATAATAATAGGTCTTATGCTTGCGTTTCGCAAACCTGTTAATTAAATTTAAAAAAAATTATATAAGTAAGAATTTATGATCTACAAACATATAACTTTCTCTCATTGTTTCTTTACCTTGCACTAGATTGCCTCCAAGTATAAGGGTGATGCAAGGTAAGGTTCCATCCCTGGATGATCATAAAAAAAGTCATTAAGAAGATAAAAACAGATTATCAAAACAGTTTAGGGATGAAAAAAACCCGAACCCGAAGGGAAAACCTTAAACATTTGGGCTGGGTATGGGACCGGGTATGTGATTCTGTCTTAAAAAAATTCACGGGTTTGGGAGGGGGATGGTATTAGGTGATACCTGCCCGATTACTACCCTAACCCGTTTACCATATTAATATATTATATAATCTTAAAAAATATAATAAATAGCGTTAAAGCTGTTAGAAATTTGAAAGTAACAAGATTATAATTCATTAATTTGAACATGCATATCACATGATAATCATAAGAATTCTTTTGTAGGCTATCTTACAAAAATCAAAATGTTCAAATGTCAGTATTCCAAATTCTGTTCAACAAGATCTCCATCATTTGTTATGGCTGAACAATATTTTAAATATATGTTCAATAATAAAGAGAATATATACTATCTAAGATGAAAAGTCGTACCCGAGTAACGTGATAGAGTCTTGGATCACCCGCAATGGAGCATCATCACCAACCAGAAGGTTTTTCAACCATGGAACTGCACCGAAAATGAATCCCATGATCTGATGATATAGTTTTGCATATACATGAGACTTACTCGGTCAAAGATCAAATATAATGGTTAAAATATATGTGGGATAAAGATTGATAAAAAGAAAAAAGAACTTACAGCACCAATAGTTGGAGGTGCTAATAACTCCTCCAACAATTTTTGTAGAGTTTCAATTAGTCTACTTGAAGAAAACCCTTCTTTTCCCTCTTTGCTTGCTAATTGTTGGTAGACCAACTATAAATATATGAACAATAAGTTTGGTTCTATATGAAAAATCGCGTATACGCTTTATGCTGGTTGTCTGAATAGTTCAACTATATGTAATGTTAGTTGAACTGTACAGACAACCAGATCTTTCTCAATCTTCAGTACGGGAGTCTTACAGTTGGATTTTCAGGGTCCACATCGGTCGAGCATGATGCAGGCACGGCAACATCGTTATGCCATTCGCAATCTTTATTCAAAAGTTGACTTTTTTCATTTGAATCCAAGTCTTTGTTTGGTTCCCTCAACAAATCCTTGGCTACTTTCATTGCATTGTACTTTACAGCTGAGCTTCTTATCAATTGGTATGAATATGTCCATATATAGAAACACCCCAACTGCAAAACTTCTACAAATTAAATTATACTAATGAGTAGATTATGGTTATGTCTACCTATAACAGGTTAAACGGGTAGAACTACAGTTTTTTTTTTTTTTTTGCAACAATGAGAATTCGTTACCGGAATACTCACACCTTGCGTTGGGCAGGTGACCTTCAAGAGGTTATGGCAGGAAATCAATGGAAGCAGGATTCGAACCTGAGACCTCTACTAGAGAGGAAGCAGGTGCTTACCACTGCACCGCCCCTTCAAGGTCAAATAGGTTGAACGGGTTAGCAACCTGATTCAACCCATTATGAGTTGTTCCCCAACCCGCCTAGCCCATCCCCACCTCAACATCATGCCAACAAAAACGGTATGAAATGATCTAAGAAACCAACTCACCGCCATGGAAAACGATGAATATGAGAGCCCGTTAACTTTACATGTATTATGATCTCCGAAAGGGCTGCCATTTTGAGTACAAATTGCAGGGATGATTAGCAGAAGAATGTTTCCCAAGTTCCCTGAAATGAAGGATCACATAAAACAAACAACAAAAGAAGAAACATGGCATATGAAAAGCATGTTTTGTAACATACCTGTTGCACACATTGCCATGATTAAGCCCTCCATATGTGGCTCTGGTTTGATCAGTTTTACTGCTATCCACCCCAATGTTCCTCCACATAAAAAGGTTATTCCAATATTTACAGGCATAAACCACCTGAAACATCAAGGATCATGATTTTCGTACGAGAAACTTCATCTAATACGTATATGTTTGACTGTTTGTATGTACAAAGCGTATTTTTTTTATAAAAAGGGTTATTTTCAAAAAAGATCTCAAATGAGGTCATTTTTTTGTTTTCAATTTTGGGTTAGTCGCCATCTAACATAACGACTTTTGTGTCTTGGAGTTCACAAAACTGAAGATATGAGACAACAATGAGACATTTTGTCTTGTAGTAATTGAAGTCGCTATCTAAGATAGGGACTTCACCTTGATATCACCAATTACCAAGGTGAAGTCCAGGGGTGACTCTACAGTACAAGCAACTAAAGCAACCGCTTTAGGCCCCCAAATTTGAAGGGCCTCAAAAATTGAAAAACTACTTTAATTTGTATTATCAACTTTTGTGTTTTCAGAGAGAAATTATAATTTCACAACTTTTATGTCAACATTATACGTTTTGACGCTCCATTAAATTACATTTTAATTTTTTTTATATATTTACAAAACTTTCACAGAACTCCTCAATTTCAACGTTCACTTTAGGCAACAAAATATGTTGAGCCGGCCTTGGTGAAGTCGTTATCTTAAATAGCAATTTAAACCGCTAAAAGACAAAAATCTAAAACCACATCTTCAGTTTTATGAACTCCAAGACACAGAAGTCGCTATCTTAGATAACGACCCCATTTGTCATCAAGCCTTTTGAATATAACCCTTTTTTAAAGAAACACAAAACGAAGAACATGGATACCATGAGATGATGTCTTGAAAGGTGACGCTCTCAGCAAGACACGCGAAAATGAGAGACGGGGTAAAAGCCACAAACACAATCTGCATAAAGCTCAAACCAAATCATAACCATCAAACTAGTGTTTATATGAATTAGTATACGTTTTGACACTCCAATAAATTACATTTTATTTTTTTTTTGTGTATTTACAAAACTTTTACAGATTTCAACGTTCGCTTTAGGCCACAAAATATGTTGAGTCGGCCCTCATTAGAGGTGGAGAATAGAGCATGCATACATTGTTAAGGGAGCGTCTTGTGTCATTAGAAAGAAGATTGAAGCGATCTGTAGCCATGACTGCTCCCACAACGCTCACAATGATGACCTGAAGTGTGGGCATGGATGCCACCTCGAACAACGTCCAAAAGCCCATGTTGTAAGTGCACTGAAGATCTATGAACAAATGTGCTGTGGTAAAAGAAAAGAAAGATGATTAGTAAGGTTAATTAAAGAGTATCGAATTAACTGCAATTCAAATTCATCAATTTTAACAAAAAATGAAGTTGACTAAACCAATTGCACAGGTGACCGGCGAATTGAGCAGTTGAACTTCGTCGGTAAAATTGTAAAAATTAGAGGCGGGGTAGGGTTGATATTTAATTTGAATAATAATGTATATACACACGAAACATCTTAAAGAGTTAAAAGGTGTGTCATGTGGGTATGCACGATAGAAACATGTATTATGAGTAGGATGTGAATGGACCAACAATTTAGAGTTTTATCTTCGTGTCTCTATCTTCAATATTTAATTGTAAAACTCTATTTTATCTCAGTATTATCTTTCTTATTTAGAGTTTTCTTCTATTTTGCATCTATACCCGAACCTTCATCTTTAAATTTTGTAGAGATGTAGATAGAAATATTATATATTATGAATATCTTATGCCCCATTTTTAAAATTTACTGAAAAAAAATAAGGTTTCTCCCATTTGACAACTGCATCATAGCATTCACAATAGTTTATTTATTCTTATCTCTGGAACTTAACTAAAAAACACATTTATATCTAAAATTTAAAAATCTTTTAAAAAAGTATCATAACTCATTCTCTCTCTATATATATCATTATTCAATTAAATAATATTTTTTTATTTTTTTATTACAGTTTCTCTTTCTTCCATTAACAAAACTTAGGAAGAATGAATAGTGAATCTCTATATCTAGAGAATCACTATTCATTCTCTATAGTTGTTCCCTATTTTAGAGAATCTGATGGAGCTTGCAATTAGAAGAATCCGCTATTTTTTCCCTAAGTTATAGAGATAAGGTGTGAATAAAGAAGCTAATGTCTTCAAAATAGGAAAAGAGATTTAGGGAGCTATATTAAATCTTCAAAAATGGAGCATCACTTTTCATCTGTAAATCTAACTGATCTTCCCTCCAACTCTTTTCTTCTTCTCCACCAAATTCCTATTATCATCTCTTTTATCGTTGCAACCCATTTATAGCCATGGATTCTGGTTCTCAAGCCACCATGTTTATCCTTCTTCTTTTGTCAATTTGTAAACCAAAAAGTTGGGGCTCGCATTCGTCTTCTTCAAACAGCGATCCCAATTCAGGTTGTTATTTGTTAAAACTACTCAATGGTATGATTATTTTTTTTTTCCTTTGGTTAAGTTTGTATTTTCGGTAAATGTTTTCTTTAATTATGTTTTTCCTTATTTTTGGCATGTATAAGTTGTTGCTAATCTGGAGGGGGCTTATTGCACTTTGGCTAAAAGAAGAAGGACCAGAACCCTAAATTCTCCTTAATCACACGTGTTTATCTTTGGGTATAAATACCCTCTTCCAGATTAGGGCAAGACACCCCGGCTGACTTCAGTCGCCTGCTTCTTCTCTTGTCTTGGTGCTTACAACTGATCTTGATAATCCGCTGCTTCTGATCGTGTTTCGTGTGCTTGATTTTCATCTTTTACACAATGAAACTTTTGTAATCTGTGATGACTTAAAGTAAGATTGTTTCATATTTTGGTCACTAGATTTCTGCTTGTATGTGTAAGAGATTTTCTACTAATAAACCGGTTTGATCGTTTGGTTAGTTAAGATTCTTTGTTTGTTTACATGGTATCAGAGCCTCATACTCTTGATTCGTGTTTTTTTAACTAAACGATCTTATAAACCCTAATCTGCGTTGGAACCCTAACTTTTGGGGTTACCGTCCTTTTTTTGTTAAACCTAAAATTAGTTCCTTCTGGTTTTTTGTCTCTCTTACTGTTGTTTGTGGTTTGCCTCCCTTTCAGGTTCTTTGCATATATCTTGCTTGGATCTCCACTGTAGAAAAAAAGAAAGAAAAAACCATGTTAAGATCTTGGGATTTAATTACCCTGATCTCTGAGAAAAATAATTGAAACTCACTTGGGATTTTATCACCCTTGTCTATTTATTTTAGTTCTTGTATTTCCGATCAAAGGATACAAGTTGTCTGCTTTATCTTTGTAAGGAATTTTTTACTGTCCAATGCATTTAGGCACTTGTGACTGGGTTAGGGGTTCTAGTATTGCTAATTGGTTACAGGGTGAATCGTCCCCTATCTGTGTGCATATAGGCATCCTAAGTTGTTTTGATTGATTTTCAGTTTCTTATTATCTAAGGGCTTGATCTTTTTTTATTTTTGTTTCTGCTCCCTTTACCACTTAGCCAATCAATATATTGACTGGGGTATCTGGTTGGTTTAAGGGGTCCATAGCAGGTTGTGTGCTTGTGTGCTCCTGTCTCTTGTGGTTGGCTTACTTGTGTTCTTTTGTCATGGCTCCTGGATCTCCTAAAACCAATAGTTCTAGTTCTGGAAATGAATCTAATCTGATCAATTGTCTTTGACTTTGGAAACCCTCTATACCTACACCCTAGTGACACCACAAATGCTTCCATAATCAATATAAAATTGAAAGGTATTGAGAACTACAATATCTAGGCTAATGCCATGGAACTTGCCCTTTAAGTAAAAAATAAGCTTGGGTTCATTAAAGGATCCATAACAAAAATCTCTGAGGATCGGGTCCTTAACAGATGCAACTTTGTTGTCCAATCTTGGATCTTCAATTCTATTTCTGAAGAACTCTATATGGGTCAAATATTCTCCAAAGTTGCCCAGGATGTTTAGGAAGAAATTCAGGAAACCTACAGTAAAGTGGATGGGTCTGTTGTGTATAACCTTTACAAACAGATCAAACTACTCAGAATGGTTCCCTTGTGTCTGATTATTATTACAAACTCTACTCTCTATGGAGACAATATGACACTATCACTAAACTTCCTACATGCACCTGCAATGCTTCTGCCAAACTTATAGAATTCAATAACCATCATAAACTCATGCAATTCCTTATGGGACTTGATGATACCTATCAACCCTTGAGAACCAACCTCTTATCCAAAGATCCCCTTCCTATTGTTAAAAATGTCTTTGCTGTCATTTCTGTTAAAGAATCCCATAGGGAAGCTAGACCTAGTCATTCTGGATCAAAAATCCAAGCCACTACCTTTGCCTCCAACTTTAATGATAAAAGAAGATCCAATAGACCTCTTCTGAAATGTTCTCACTACAACCTAAGTAGGCATACTGTGGATAAATGTTTTGAAATAGTTGGTTATCCAACCAACTACACCAAGAAAACAAATATCCAAAAGGCTCAAGTTAAGTCCAATGCCTCATCCGACCCTTCTGGTATTCTTGAAACTGAGACATCTCCTACACAACCTTTTACCCCTGATCAAATAGCCAGAATTATGTCCATCATCTTAGAATATAAAGGCATATCCAACTCTTCTCTGACAAATATGACTGATAAGTTTAATACTCCAAAACTCGATTTTAAGCTGAATGCAATGTTTTGTTCCAACAGCACTCGTGAAACCAACAGATCCAACATGTGGATCATTGAATCAGGTGCAAATCAACACATGACTACCAGTGAAAAAAATCTTTTCAATTGTGTTGATGTATCTGAGTTAAACCTTTCTGTTGGACATCCTAATGGGAAAAAGGCTCAAATAATAAAAATTGGTAATCTTAAAATTACCAAAGATGTCATCTTAAGAGATGTCTTGGTAATCCCTGATTACTGTGTCAATCTAATCTCTGTTCATAAGATGGCCAAAGAAAATAAACTTTACTCCCTATTTACTGAATCTCATTGTTATGTTCAGGACCTTGTAAGTCAGAAACTTGCAATGACTGGTAGTGAAGTATGTGGGCTTTATATCCTTAACTCCCTTACAGGTCAGAATCACAACTAAAATAATCATCTTTCTGAGTCCACTGTTACTGAGTTATGGCGCAGCAGGCTTGGTCATCCTTCTGAACAAGTCTTAAGAATTCTCAAAAATGACATGTCTTTTACAAAACAAGAACTGAGTCATCCCTGTGACATCTGTCACATGGCCAAACAAACCAGGAACTCCTTCTCTAATAGTGATCATAAAACATCCCAAGTAGGGGACTTAGTTCACTTAGACATATGGCCCCTTTTAAAGTTACCAGCCGCGAAGGTTTCAAATATTTTCTAACTATTGTTGATGACTTCTCACGGGCTGTCCGGTTATTTTTGTTAAAATCAAAAGATCAGGTGTTTAAAAATATCGAGTCCTACTTCTTCTTAATAAAAACTCAGTGTGGAAAAGAAATTAAAATATGTAGAAGTGACAATGGGACAGAATTTGTTAATCAAAAAGTTTAATCCTTTTTTAAAAATCATGGAGTGTTGCACCAAACCTCTTGTGCCTATACTACCCAACAGAATGGAGTCGTTGAAAGGAAACATAGGCATCTCTTTAACACTCCTAGATGCCTTATGTTTCAGGGGGGATTACCTCTATCCATGTGGAATGAATCTATTCTTATTGCTGCCTATCTCATAAATAGAACTCCCTCTTATGTTTTAAGTGGTATGTCTCCTTATGAACTGTTATATGAGTCTAAACCTCTACTTAAACATTTATAAAACTTTGGTTGCCTTGCTTTCTGCATTAACCTAAAACCTGAAAACAAGTTTGATAGTTGAGCAAAAAAATGTGTTTTTATCGGGTACTCCATAAAAAAAGGCTATAAACTCTTGACGGAAAACAGTCCATTTTTTCAAGAGATGTCAAGCTTTATGAACAAGTTTATCCTTTCAAACAAAACAAAAATCCTGAGTTCAACATTAAACAGGCTGAAAATTTTGAAAAATTTATTTTTTCTTAAATTCTGAAAGCAAACAACCAATACCCAATGATGAGGAGAATGTAGTCAATATTGACCCTAATGGTTGCAGTTCGTCCAGTGGCTCAAATGGAATGTCAGATCAAATCATTACAAACTCGACTGATGATAAGAACAGATCTGGGAAAAGTCCAATCAGTATGGACTGTAACACTGACTCTGACACCATTTTCAAAGCTACTGGATTGGATAGCGACAATGAGGACAACTCTCAAAACAGTACTGCTCCTGAGGGTAATAGAGAAGAACCAGAAACAATTAACTTAAGGAGATCCACTAGAAACACAAACCCTCCTAGGAAACTTGATGACTTTGTTGTTGAAGGAAAAGTTCAGTGTGGTATTGAGAAAGTCGTCAGCTACTCTAATCTTTCTTCGAAAAAAAAAATATAAATAAATAAATCATCCATTGATCCCAACTGGGTCACTGCCATGAACGATGAAATGGATGCTTTTCTTAGAAATGATACCTGGATCCTTACTGGTCTTCCTGTTAGAAGAAAGCCTATCGGCTGCAAATGGATCTACAAGATAAAATACAAAGCTGATGGCCAAATAAAAAGATACAAAGCCCGCCTTGTTGCCAAAGGGAAGGTGTGGATTTTGATGAGACCTTCTCTCCTGTTGTCAAAATAGTCATCGTAAAATGTGTGATAAGTCTTGCTGTCCAAAATAACTGGTCTCTATTCCAACTTGATGTGAACAATGCCTTCTTATATGGAAACTTAAGTGAAGATGTTTACATGACCCTCCCAAAGGGATACTATGGTAACTCTGAAACCAAAGTTTGCAAACTCATAAAGTCTTTATACGGGCTAAAACAGGCCCCTCGTCAGTGGAATGAAAAACTTACCACTACTCTTATATAAATTGGCTTTAAACAAAGCAAAAATGACTACTCCCTATTCGTGAAATCTGAAAAAGATTCTATATGTGTTTTACTGGTTTTCATCGATGATATCATACTAATTGGGAACAATGCCTCGGAACTTGAAAATATTAAGTCTTATCTTATGTCAAAATTCATGATTAAGGACCTTGGTGAACTTAAGTATTTCTTAGGAATAGAGGTCTTCAAAACTGATAAAGGATTGGTTCTGTCTCAAAGAAAATACTGCCTCGACCTCCTAAATGAATTTGGGATGCTTGCTTCTAAACCTGTGGGGAATCCAATAGAGCAAAACATAGTCATAACAGACAAACAAAATTCTCTGCAAGGAGACTTTGAATTGACTGATGTTACTGGCTATCAAAAACTCATTAGCAAATTAATATACCTCATACTGACCAGACCTGACATCTCATACACTGTTGGATGTCTAAGTCAGTTTATGCACAAGCCCTTGAATTCGCACCTGAAAACTACCATGAGATTACTCAGATACCTGAAAGGTGCACCTGGAAAAGGCTGTCTGCTTAGTAAAAGCAACAATCTAAACCTGACAGCCTATGCTGACTTTGACTGCGACAAATGTCTGGGCACCCGACGGTGCATCTCTCGATGTTGTGGGTACTTAGGCAGCTCTCTTGTATCCTGGAAAAGCAAGAAACAACCTACTGTTTCACCCTCTTCGGCTGAAACAGAATATAATGCTATGGTTGCAGCTGGATGTGAGGTAAGATGGCTAATTAAGTTATTAGATGACCTGCATATCAAATGCCAACTTCCTGTTTCTCTTTACTGTGATAACAAGGCTGTTGTTCTCATATATGCAAATCCCGTGTTTCACGACCGAATAAAACACTTTGAGATAGACCTTCACTTCATTAGAGATAAGATCATGGTTGGAGCACTTAAAGTGGAAAAAATCCACACCACTGATCAACTGGCCGATATATTTACCAAAGGCCTAAATATCTCTCAACACCACCTTCTATTTAACAAGCTTCAACTTCTTGACATATTCACACCATCGAAGTAAAGGGGATGTTAAAACTACTCAATGTTATGGTTATTATTATTTTTCCTTCGGTTAAGTTTGTATTTTTCGTAAATATTTTCTTTAATTATGTTTTTCCTTATTTTTGGCATGTATGAGTTGTTGCTAATCTTGGGGGGGCTTATTGCACTTTGGTTGAAATAAGAAGGACTAGAACCCTAAATTCTCCTTAATCACGCGTGTTTATCTTTGGGTATAAATACCCTCTTCCGGATTAGGGCAAGACACCTCGGCTGACTTCAGTCGCATACTTCTTCTGTTGTCTTGGTGCTTATGACTGCTCTTGATAATCCGCTGCTTCTGATCGTGTTTCGTGTGCTTGATTTCCATCTTCTACACAATAAAACTCTTGTAATCTGTGATGACTTAAAGTAAGATTGTTTCATATTTTGGTCATTAGATTTCTATTTGTACGTGTAAGAGATTTTCTGCTAATAAACTGGTTTGATCGTTTGATTGGTTAAGATTCTTCGTTTGTTTACATTATTCTCGTTCATCTCGCAGTCTTCACACATCGATCTGTTCTTGCATGATTTTCCTCCCGTCTCGTCATATCATCCCAACCCTTCCTCAAAAACAAAACAACCAAAAATTCTTGTTTTTCCTACTTCCTTTGTCAACACAACTATTTGCTGTGAGTTCCATCTTCCTTTCCTTTACAAGTTAATGGAAAAAAAAACTAATTTGGCTTCTTAACTCGTATACCTAAGTTTATTCGTATGCATCTCCTTTTTATTCTCTTTGCATACAGTGAGAGCTTTGTCAAAGCACTACGAGTGGTGTTTGATCAGTTTGTTGAATAGTGAGCAAAGTGGTTTTTTCAGAACACTATTCTCTATGCATTTTAAATTCAGTTTGGATGAGTTTTGATTCGTTCAATTTGTTTCATTTTTTGCTAGTTTTTAAATCATCCTATTTACTGTTTGACTTTTTGAGTCGTTTCCATTTTTTTTTGCTAAGTTTTTAAAATCAACTCTTGTTTGAGTTTTGACCGGTTTAGTCAATGTTTGAAAAAATAAAGAAAATAAAACAAAATAGTTAGTAGCAATATTTTCAGAACTGTACCGGATATCGAACCGGTCACATTACTGGTCTACTGGTCGGACCGGTTGGAACGAATTTAAGAACCGAATGATGCAGTAAATATTATAAAAATTAAATTATATAAAAACCAATGAATACAATTCACGAGGGACTCAAAGTGTAAAGTGGGTCTTTTATAAGAAAAAAAAAAAGATGAACCAAGATTCCATGAGGGGTTTAGTTGAAACTTTTTTGTGGTCCATATATAAACATAGAGTAAATTATTGTTTGAGTCCACGACGATTGTCTATTTTAACTAATTAAGTCTCTTATGTTTTAAAATCTTGGTCTGAAGCCTGAATTTTCATTTTTGATTTCATTTGAGTCCAGATGATTAATATTATTAGATTTAACAATTAACTTTTTTCTGAAATAATCAAAATACTCTCAGAGACTCAAATGGTTAAAAACATTTTATATTCTACCATCTCTCTTCTCTCTCCCCCTCACTAAACTCTCTTCCCCTCTCATCAGTCATCCCTTCCACTTTCACCTCTCTCTCTAAAAATACTCTCTCTCTCTAGAAAATATGGATCTGAAGAAAGTCGTTCTCGCATTCATCTGCGCCAAAGTCGCCACCATCGGAGGTCAAGCACCGGCTTCTTCCCCGACAAATGCTTCTCCATCGCCTGCCAAAACACCTGCTGTAGCTCCTGTGAAAGCTCCGACGAAAGCTCCTGTCTCAGCTCCACCAACCGCTGCCGTTCCTGCTCTTGAACCGTTGTCGCCTCCGGCTGAGGCACCGGCCAGCACACCTCCAGCTGCAGTGCCGGTGAGTTCTCCTCCGGCGATTGATTCTCCGCCTGTTCCTTAACCGGTCAGCTCTCCGGCACCAGAGACTGCTCCGACTCCCAAAGCTGCTGCTCCGGTGCCTAGCAAGAAGAAGAAAAGGACAATGCACCATCGCCAGCGCCGGCTTCCGATTCGCTTGCGCCTGAATCGAGCACCGACTCGCCATCTCCTGGTCCGTTATCAGCTGAGGTCGCCAATGAGGTAATTATGATATCTTTATGTAATTATGATTGAAATCATTTCACTAATCTATTAAGATTTACGATTGTTGAGTTTGATTTGTATTGTGTGTTTATTTATTAATTACGATGGGAATGAAAATTTGCACAGTGGAGGAGACAAGTTAAAGAGTGTGCAGATGGCGATGGGGAGCTTGGTGTTGGCATTGACAGCTTTCAGCTGGTTCTAGAACATTTTTTTTTATTTTTTACATGAGTTGTACTTGTTATTTATTTTCTTAGAGTAAATTACTATTTGAGTCCATCACGTTTGTTATTTTAATTAGTTGAGAAAAGTGGTGGTGGTGTGTGTGTGGTGGTGGTGGGTAGAATATATAACGTTTTTTTACATGAGGTATCTTATCTCTAATCTTCTTCTGCAACAATTGAAACACCGTTCAGGCAGCATACTTTCACTTCGGCAACAAGACTTTTCTTCATCTTTCACTCCGGCAGCAACGAACCTCCTTGATCTCGACACTCCGGCAACAACTTAAACTTCCGGCGACAGTGTTTCTGTTTTTAGCAACGACACCCGGTCCGCCCGCGGTCACTGATCAACCGACCCACCCGCTAACCGCCAGAACCGGCCAATTCATTTACAAACGGCTCGAAGTAGCATAACCGGATCGTCGGTAGTCACGGTTCCCGGTTCAACCGGGCCGACAGGTCCGGTCCAGGTTTGATAACAAGTAGGTAGGATTGTGAATGGAAGAAAGAGAAAAGGTAATAAAAAAATATAGAGATAGAGATAATGAATGAGATGTAGGAGGTTTTTAGAAAATAAACAAAATGTAGAAATAAATTTAGGAAAAGGTGAATTTTAGTTAAATTATAGGAATGATGATAAGATGTGAATGCTTTTAGGTATAATTATTTGTTTGTTAAAAATTATCACTCATGATTCTTAACTACTTTGGTGGGTATAAGATTACTCTATTACTTAAGAACAAATAAAATGGAGCAATTTCATATATACCTTTACAAACTGTCAATATATCATATATACCCAACCAGAGGTTGTGTATCACTGCAAAAACCAGTAAAGAAGGGAATCCCTGTAAAGAATGGAAGAGGGATGTGGGACTCGTGTGTCGCTTGGGGTCGTCGAAATACCGTATGGTGGTTGAGAAAAACCATTGGCTATTAACCCCAGCCCTAAAAGGATCGATGGTTTCCGGCCAGCGCATCCCCAGCCCCTTGCCACTTCTTTGTCGAACTCGTCGCTGGTGAATCAACTTGCATTTCCATGTTGACGGTTATGTGTTTGTTTGATTGTCTGGAATCAATTTGGGTGATGGCGATCGTTGTCATATTGGTTTTCAGATACGGCCAGAGCGTCCCCAATGTGTAGCGACTGTGGTGCCGACGGTGGTGGTGCGATGATTAGGGGTGTTCACGGTTCGGTTTGAAACCGTGAAACCGTCCAAACCGGTCATCGGTTTGGTTTCACGGTCGGGTTTTTTCCTTTACTTTCGGTCGGTCGGTTTCAAAAATTCCAAACCGTAACGAACGGTTTGGTTTGCAGGTTATAGTGAAAAACAATCGTATAAAACCGGACCGGACAGTAAGATTAGTATATATATAAATTCCATATTATATATTATTAAGTATCTATTTTATGCATTTAAGTTTTAATTAAATTAAAATTGATGACAAGTGACAACTAACTAGCTAAGTGAAGAGCCCTCATATCTTAAAATGAGGTGGGTTTCTTACATGGGGCCAGAAGTTCTAGTGATCAGTTGGTGACTAATACTTTGGTTGTATATGAGATTCTTCATGAGGTCCAAAATCAGAACTTGAGCCTCCAAATTTCCATCAATATTACTCTTTCATATGTCCTGTATAACTTGATTTTTTTTATCAATACTTTCCATCAATTCTTTGTTGGTTCTTGTATAATTTGATTTTTTTTTAATTTATAATAGTGTGAAGAAACATCACGTTGTTACTTGCAAACTAGGTTTATATACATAACTGGAGTGAAGAAACACCACATTATTAGTTAATTTTATATATATTATGCATTTTATATAAAGGTCTAATGAAACTCAAACCGTGAAACCAAACCGGAACTAAACCGTTACTAACGGTTCGGTTTTATATTTCAATGGTTCGATTTCGGTTTTCGATAATCAAAAACCGTTACTAACGGTTTTGTTCACGGTTTGACCTGAAAACCATCAAAACCGGACCGTGAACACCCCTAGCGATGATAGGGTTATGAAGAAGATGAATGTGTAGCTGGATTTTCTTTGTTTTAACTTTGTTTTTATTTTTTATTATTTTGAATAAATTACATAAGTAGTCCCCTGACTATTAATTTATTTAGTAAGTTATACAAATAGTCCCTATATGTAAAAAGACTAAAATATCATTCTATTTAACAGAAAAAATAAACAGTGTTAAAAACATGTAGTTAATTGGGAAGATAATGAATCTAACGGATTAAAAAAGTCAAATCATAACTTTTAAACTAAAAATCTTATTTTCACCGTACTTTTAATTAATAATTTTTCTCAAATCAGATATGATTTCTTAGGATTTACTATTTGATTTTTAACATATTGTTTCTTTCTCTCTTTATTTTATTTTCCTGCCGGCGGTAGAGCGCGGTGGTCGGTGGTGGCAACTTTGAAAGTAGGCGGTGACCACCTACAAAGTGGGCGTTGATGACTTGAAAAGGGGACGGTGATGATAAAAACAAGATATTTTGATGACGTAAGCCTGAAAGAAGTTATATTCTTTGGGTACGTTGTGGACTCTATTTGGGTTAGACACAAAGAGATCACCCATGTGCACTAGTTGAATATTTTATTAGAAAATAAGTTTTCATTCTAACTTTTTTTTAACGACAATTTGGATCACTGACGGACCGCTGACCCACCTGATCATCTTCACCTTCCTCAAGAGGAAACCCACTATAGGTGAGAAAACCCCTTGGCCCAACCTGAACTATTTTTTTTTATCACAAGTGGGACTTGAACCCAAGACCTCCCCATTTTAATGAAGTCTTGGATATACACGTTTACCAGTAAGCTAAGCTAGTGGTGTGCTCATTCTAACTCCTTTTGGTAAATAAGAGTATTATATATAAATGTACCTAAAATTTTAAAAGATTACTCATGCTAACCTCTTTTTTTTTAGAGACCACCTGTCCAACGCATGCTACGATTTACCTGATCTTCCTGGTTAGCAAAATATTGACGAGGTCTCTGAGTTTCTCGATAACGAGTTATCATGGTTAAATAAAATAAAATAAAATATAAAACTATTTTCTAGACTAAGGGTGAGGATTGCGGCTCAATCGTGTGTGTGAGTGTGATCATAGTTTTGTTTAATGGGTTAAGCAATTAATAATGTTAAAAAATTAAATATAAAATAAACGAGTTAAATCGTAAAAGTTTAAGTAAAAAAGAGGGTATACTCATTGTAAAGAAAAAATTATAGAGTTAAATTATTTTGTCTAACACAAGTTTAGTTTAAACAGCTCGAATGTGTGCATGTGGTCATAGTTTAAACGACTATAAAAGTAAAAAAAAAACGTAAAATATACAAGTTAAACCGTGTTTATGTAGAAAAAGATGGTAAATTCATCGTAAAGAAAAAGTTAAAAGAGTTAAATTATTACGTCAATAAAAGTTTAATTTAAAAACACAATAAAATATAAACAATAAAAATTTAAACATTATCAACCTTTTATTAATATTATTATTATTATATAATGAAAGGACATTCGTACTCTTTTAAAACATAAAATACAACACTAGATGACCTTCAATAATTTAATAAAGTGGGTGAGATCTGATGCTTAGGCGTCTCTCGAGTTTGATTTGCTGGCTCATATTTTTGTGTGAATAAACGAAAATGTTAGATGAACCGGTATACATGAGTGAGAATTTTCACATGTTTTCATGTAAGAGGGGTGGTGTTTTTATAATGTGAAAATTTTACATTCCCTCTCAGCCAATCAAATGTCATGTTTTTTTGCCACCTCTTTCACGCCCCTTTCTTCCGTGAGAATCATGGCTTGGCTTTTTACGCTCCTTTCACGTGGAATGGGTGGGGGTGGTGTTTCACGCCCCTCACCGGGTTCCACTCCACATACCCCATGACCTTCGTATTTACGTTTTAAGTTATAAGATTAAGGATTAATTACACAGATGGCCCCTGTGATTTACACGGATTTCACTTTTGGTCCTTAGGATTGGGAAACTACAAGTTTGGCCCAATAGTTTGCACGATTGTAACACCCATGGCCCCTGAGATGGATTTCAGTTAACTTTTCTGTTAAAATTTTTAAAAATGACCAAAATGCCCCTTAATTAAAAAAATATATGTATGATCCATTCCTTTTTATTAAAATACAAATAAGATTTATTCATATAAATTAAAAAAAACCCTAAACAAAAGTCCTGCAACCACGTTCATTTTCTTCCCGATCTATCCCCTTCGTCCAGCAACCCGACCCTCTCCGGCGATACCCAATCTCAACTTCCGGCGATACCCAATCCCAACCCCAACCCTAATCCCCCAGCCAAGGTCACAAAATCAAATCGAATGTAACAAGAATCCTCACCACCGCCACCACGATTACCGACAGATGCCGGCTTCATCACCTGCAAATCAATTGTCGACTTCATCACCTACAAATCAATCGCCGACCTCATCCACCGGTGACACCCAATCCCAACTCTCAACCTTAATCCCCCAACCCAGGTCTACGTCTTCATATTTATCTTAATCAGAATGAAGCGACGAATTCAATTGCAATTCAAGATCCTTATCAGTTAATTGACGATTTCTCGTTTTTCTGGCCTAGATGGTGGTGGTTGCCCATCTCCACCCTGTTGTGCAGATTGATTCACGGGAAGAAGGAAGTCTCCGATAAACGGAGGGGAAGAACGGCGGCGACTGGGGAGGGGGGATTAGGGGAAGAACGACTGAGGGGAAGTCGTTAGGGACTCAATAGTGATTACCGGTGTTGATTGTGGTTTCGATTTGGGTTTAACAGACCCAATCCTTCCAACCTACTCACCGGTGGTGGTTGGATATGGATCGATATCATCTAGTGCTTGTGTCGAAAGAAGATGATTGGCAGGAGGGTGATGGTGGCGTTACTGGCCGGCGGTTCTTGGTGACGGGGAAGACAACCGGAGGGGATGGACGGTTAGGTTAGGAATTTAGGATTTCAAAGGGTTTATTATTATTATTATTGAGTAAGGGTATTTAGGTCATTTTACATGTATTTAACGGAAAATTTAAGTGACATCCATCTCAGGGGCCATGGGTGTTACAATCGTGCAAACTATTGGGCCAAACTTGTAGTTTTCCAATCTTAGGGGCTAAAAGTGAAATCCGTGTAAACCATATGGGCCATCCGTGTAATTAATTATAAGATTAAGTAAATGTTAAAACTAAAATAAAATACGAGAAAGAAAAAAAATAGATTTCAAATGTTACTTTACTAAGTTAGAAACTCGTGTTTTACACATGTTGAATAAATTAAAATAGTAAATAGTAATAAGCGGAAATAGTTGAGAAATAAAATATTAAATAAAGAAAATATTAATAAAATAAATATTAAATAGTTGAATAAAAGAAATAGTCATGAAAGAAATATTAAATAGTTGAGAAAAAATAAGTAAAAAAAAATATTAAGCTCACAGAATTTTGACATGTGACGCAACTGATTACTTATTTATTAGGTATAAATTAGAGTAGGATGATATATCATTTTCCTATAATTCTTAAAATAGTAAATATTAAGAATTAGATAAATATGTTTCATGATGAAAAAAATAAAAATAAAATAAAGGTGGGAGCTAGGAACCAAACAGTAAATGTGAGTTTTTCAACGTGTAAGTGTGTATCATATCTTATATCCAAACACTAAACTGAATATATGGTATAAAACCTCGTTTCTAGACTTCTTCGAGCTTAGAGATCCATGGTGGGATTCTTGATATATCACAGATCCTTCAAGAGCTAAACATACAATACAAATATGCTCTAATCGAAGATGTAAGTCGTAGCCAGGGGCGGAGGTTTGCCCCTCTCCCCCCCCCGATTTTTCGCTCAGTATTGTTAATTTATACGTATTCGGCCGATTTTTCGCTCAGTAGTGTTAATTTATACGTATTCGGCCGCAAATTTTATAGTTTCAGCCAATGTTTTCAGAACCGAACCGGACAACGAACCGGACGTCTTAAAGGTTCACTGGTTTGACCGATCGGAGCGGTCAGACCGGATTCAAGAACCGGATAACGCAATAAATAATATAAATATTCATAAAAATATATAGAAAAATATAAAAAATTCCAAATACTACATATACAACCATTTAAACAATTTTGAGTCAAGAACGAGGGTTGTAGGTCTGTAGGAATTTTAATTCTTTAGAATCTTCATTTTTAATTTTGATTAGGGTTTTGGAGGACCTGTGGCAGCGTATAAGTTAAAAGGAAAGAGCCAAATTGGGTTAAAATTGTAAATAGAAGTAACTAGAAAGACTATAGAATAAAAAAGATAAAAAAATAGTAAAAAAAAATAAAAAAAATATTAAACTACCCGGTTCGACCGTCGGTTCGCGGTTCGACCGCTGAATCGCTTGGACCGCCCGGTTCAACCAGCAAACGGTCTCAGAGCATGTAACCGGACCGGTGGAGGTCACGGTTCCCGGTCCGACCGGCCGGTCAGGTCCGGGTTTAAAAACATTGGTTTCAGCCCCCCTGGTAGGAAAAAAATACGTAGTAGTGTTAATTTATAGTATTCGGCCGCAAATTTTATAGTTCCGGCCCCCTGATATGAAAAAAAATCTCGCTCCCTGTTTTTTTCTCAAGCTCCGTCACTGGTTGTGTAGCCTCATTTAAAACTTATTTGAAAAGTAATATTTGAAAGTACTGGAATTATATTTTTCTCAAGCTCCGTCCCAGTTTTAAAGACTCTGGATTACTTATTTGAAAGTACTTATTAACTTATTCAAAAAGTAATAAGTCATAAGTCAAAAGTAAGAATTCTTTACTTCTTAAAAACTATTAAAAGGAGGAGGAAAAGTAAGAAAAACCAAACATACTTATTACTTATCTCCTTTTCTAAGAAGTTAATAAGTTATAAGTTGGTTAAATAAGTCAATCCAAACACCCCCCTTTAAAGTAGAATTGCTTAAGCTGAATATTGAGTCATGGTGTTATGCTCAAGATCCAAGTAGTTGTGTTGTAAGTATCTAGACTTTATGCCGACATTAAGAAAACACGTTGGGTGCTCTCCCACGATCTTTAGTATTGCTCGTTACGAATCTCTAGTATTAATTTTTTTTTCTTTTCTTGCAAAATTTGAATAGTTTTTATTTAATTTTTAAAAATAATTATTATCTAAAAAAAATATTTGTATTTTTTTAAAAGTTATTTTGTAAATAATTACTTAAAAAAATATTTTACATGTTAACATCTAATATGACTCACTGCAGTCCTATACAACATCTGAGACATAATATGATCTTAATAATTCAAAACTTTAACTTATTGACCGATAATAATCCATACTAATAACCTGAGGACACTCCTTATTTTCACTTTAGTTGACAAAGACAATCTCACGAAAATCATCATAAATTAACACGTAATTTCCCCTCAATTTCGCTCACAGAGATGATCATGAGCAAAACCAGAAAACGTACATTCATTGTAAGCGAAATCAAGTGTAAAGCTGTTAGTGATCAGGTACATGAACAATAATCAAATTGCACATTTGAATCATCACAAACGAGATTGCAAAATCGGAATACGAAAAGAACAAACCTGGATGAATGAGATCGTCTTGTAATCAATTGAATATCATCATGTCTCCGGTGAAAATTTGCAGTTAGATACGATGGAGATGTTGATCGGAATTGATCATTTTGGAAATAATAGAATGCCATGGACATGTAATATATATCAAAGAGAGGGAAAGGAGGGTGGAAATGGTGTTTGTAGATTCACCTCCACCACCGAAAGACAAAAAAAAGTTAGATTTAATTAGGTATATGGGATGTTAATATTCGCCAATAAAATGATTGATTCTCCTCACTTTTTGTGACTGAAAAAAACCCATATTTAGGAAATAAATTATTTAAGTACAAGTAAGAAGATTTAAGATTTATACCAGTACCGTACCGATGTCGGTATTATCAGAAGTGGTACCGGTATTTGTTTTTATAGTTTTCGATCGATGTAAAACACGTGTCAATATATTTTTAGGCATCTCACGACTTTATTTTTTAGGTTTTCTCTTTCAGTTGCTATAGCGAGTGCCGGTCAGTGGCGGACCCAAAATTTTTTTTTAAGGATGTTGAAAATTTTCGATGTTCGAATGTTTATTAAAAGAGATTTTTGTCAGGTCAGGTCATTGACATGAACGGGGCATTCTAAAATTTATTTTTCCTAACCTGTTTGCTTTGGCTATAGATAAAAATGTATTCATTGCAGATTGCTACTCGGAAGCAGACAAGACATAGAGATGGGCATGGAAGAAAGCCCCAACACAAGGTATATCATTAACACAGTTTAATCATTTGGAAATTTTGTTGTCACAGGTTAAGTTGTCACAAGAAAAGGACGTGTGGGGATGGATGAAAGAGGCGGAGACAGAGTTTTCAGTAAGCACAGTTAGGAAGGAGCTAGAAGACACCCGGGGAGCAGTTATATCAGGTCCTAAATTCAGATGGAATACATGGGCACCCCCAAAAGTAAGCATGTTCACTTGGAGAGCAATGGATGGACGCATAGCGACGAAAGATACCCTGGCCATAAGAGGGTCGGATAATTTAGACAGGACTTGTCCAAATTGTAGAATTTGTCAAGAAGACGCAGATCATTTGATAGTATCATGCTTGTACGCAAAATCGATATGGTGGCAAATTTGGAGATGGAGCAACCAACCTAGTCCGCCTATTCTCTATACTATCAAGGAAGTAATCAAGTATGTCGAAGAGCTACAAGTACCGAAGAAAAAGAAGAAACTGATTCATGTTATCTCGCTAGCAACTATGTGGTGTCTATGGCTCAGTAGAAATAAAAGAATTTTTGACGAGAAACTTACGACGGATCAAAATTGTGTGGCGCAAATCAAAGAATTATCGTACCTATAGATTACATGTAGAGCAAAGCTGAGAAGTATCACTTGGGAGGACTGTATAGCATTCCAGATGAGTATTTTATGACGGACGTTATTGTATTGTGTTTTGGCCAATTTGGGCTGGGTTTGTAATTCTTCCCCTATTAGCTACTGGCTTTGAGGGGTTCGGTTTTAATTGATTTCGTTTACTTTTCAAAAAAAAGTTTATAACAATGAATAACTTTATATTTGTAAAATTTTAAAGTTTTAAATTAATTTTTGAGTGTCGTTTTAGTAAAAAAAAAAATTCACTGGGGTCGCTCAGGATTACATCGTATATTAACAAAAAAATTCATCGGTGTCGTGCGACCCACCCCACAAGGGTGGGTACGCCACTAGTGTCGGTACGCCACTAGTGTCGGTACCACAAACTGAACCGATACCGACCGAATTTCCACGTGTAGCGCGAGGAAAACCTAATAGTTATTATTAAATCATATATAACGACATACAAACTATAAAAACGTACATTAAATACACATAGAGACAATTCATTATGCTATAATGTGTGTAGTAGTTCTCATTCTCCCTTGCTATAAGGCAACATATAAATGTTTCTTTAGTCTTATAATCTCTTATAAGTTACAAGTAGATATTATAATGAGTAAATAGAATACACAAGAAAGTCAAATTAGCATGGCCATAATACGCTTTTTTTTTCATTCACTAAGTTTTGTCTTATTAATTTTTTTAATAAGGTTTTTGTTAAGCCAATATAACTGATCAGTTGATTAAAAATTGATCCTAAAATACCAAATTAGTATTTGTCCTGTGGTACAATATTAGCAACGTATAATATAAATTTTAACGAGACATATTGTTTTGAGTACCACAATATTAACAACGTATAATATCAATTTTAACGAGAAATTGTTTTGAGTGTTGGATAGGGTAGAGGACAATGCAGTTCTAATGGTTTAAGTTGAGACCTCAAAGCTTTATAAAAGTCTCCAAGAGAATTGAAAGAATAGTTAAAAATAAAACATGTCAAATGATTAGCAAACCCCACACATGCCCGCGCGCCCATATAGACTTCTTACAGATTTAGCAAGACCAGCATCGGCTAAAAGCCGGGAAAATAGGAACATAACACAACTTGGTCAAGAACCATACATCAGAAACAATCAATGAGAGGGATATTCATAGTCACATGACTGTTGAACACAAACATCATAGATTTATATATAACAGTATTAACACACTTTTGAAAATATCAATAGGATGCTTCAACTTCATCACTTGGCACTGATGACCCGTTTGGAGGGTCATCAGCACGCAGTTGAGCAGAAACGTCATCTATTGCAGAGTTCAACTGAGCAATCTTCTCAGTTAGTATCTTGCGTGTTTTCTGTTCATTAAAACCAGTATTATTAGTTTATTACAATAATTAACTAATCATTAAATAAAATGATTTAGGAGATTATATGTATTAAATATAGACTTTTGAAAAACTCAACTCCCTTTTTAGCTGATTTTTTATTTGACCCATTTGAGACGAGACATAACTCAAATCGACCCGTTCATCTGTAAACGGGTCAAAAATTGACCCATCTACTTTATTATACTCTATTATGGTTAACAAGTTGAACAACTTTTTTTTTTACCTCCAAAGCTTTCTCTTCATCATATATAAATTTTGGCAACTTCCTCATTAAATCTTTTCGGTCTGCCCCTGCAAGTGCCTTGCTTATCTGGATAATGAAATCATCACTAAATGAAATTATCAACCTTAAACCTCTTGCTTCAAAACCTATTCATAAATCTTTAAACTACCCAAGTTGTTTTAAGAACGCGGCCACCCATTGGGCTTAACAACAAAATGTCAAATAACCTACATAATTTGAAAAACGATCATATAAAGAATGGCTAAAGCATACCTGTGGTGCATATATGGCGCCTAATGTTCCAACAACAATTCCTCCCAACACAAAGCCGCCAACGAATAAGCTGGCGCCACTTAGTCTATCATCATTTGCCCTGCAAATGCATGGGTGAAAATTAATAATACAAGAAGTTAAGAATATGCATATATATGACATAGATGTAGTATATATGTCCCTAGAGAAACATAAAGACGGTTAAAAACGTACCCAGCTCTCACAGTAAGTGATTTCCTGTGCTTTGTTAGTTTAGTTGTTCCACTGTGGCCAATAAACAGATTGGTGGAGCCAATGCATTGATCTGCTTGCATCAATAAACCAACCGTCATTTAATTTGTAACATGTTGAAGGAAGAAGTGAAACAAAACTAATTATTAAGGGAAGAAATGCAAGCTAAATGCTAAAACGAATGCAGTTTAAATTGATGGAAAAGAATATCCAGTACCGAGGACTGAGGAATCAAATACCCATTAATTTTAATACTCTTCTGCAGCTAGATTTGAAGGCAAAACATACAAAAGACCGTTAAAAAATTCTTCATCAAGTATATTTGGCATTCTAAAGAATCTATACCACTGGATTTCGATGAGAGGAATCAAATGCATGCTGAAGAGAATCAATATAACATCTGACCCCTCAAACCAACCAATATTATGCGCTTTGTTCACAAGGAGTGAAGGAGCTAACATATTTTTTTTGGTACCTGAGTGGAAACTTCCCAAGAGGTCACCATCCTGAATGTCTCCCACCCAAGCACGCTTAGTTGTGGAGTTTTCCTCTAATCCACAACCGATCCAAAAAAAGTTGTGCTGGTGGTATTTGAGGTCGGACATTCCTTATGTCCCAGTTCCCTCTTGTGAATGGGCAATGTGTGATCCAGCTAATGTGTTACAATCAAGATGAATGGTTAAACTCAAAGCCTCAAATTGGTTCTTGTGGATGGCATAGTTTTAGTAGTTTGATCTTATGATATATCAAGGGCGTACCAGGTGCTTGACTTAGCTCCCGCATTTGTACAGGGTCTGGGAGGGACTGGACCGCTTCGTTATCTGATGTTCGCAGCCTTACCCTACATAAAAGGAGGCTGTTTCCCATGGCTTGAACCCATGACCTGAAGGTCACAAAGTAGCAACCTTACCAGTTGCTCCAAGGCCCGCCCTCAATAACCATCTTCATTATTCTTTGCTAGATAGGCGTTTCATTGTGCACAGGCACAAACTAAACCGAAAATGCAATGCCTATGTTAGGTGATTTGAGAAACTAATCCACTTCTAATAAAGTCTCGAATGCGAGATATAAAAATGTAATTGTATTCTCTCAATGATTAAATACAATGACCACTTATTTATACTAGTTAACCATCACTATTAACCACCTAACAAACTATGTAACTAACTCTGTTTATTCACTCACTATTAACCTACACAGAGCCATAAACCCTAACTGTGAAAAGATATCATTAATATGTTTATCAGATTTAACCTAAAGTTCTAAAATATGACAACAAACAAAGATCAAACCATATATAACAGAAAATATGGAAATTCATCACTTAATTAAGAGAGAACGAGCTTCAATTTTCCATGCTGGACATTTCCCCTAATAATCCGTGAACATAACTTCGAAATTTAAGCAACAAAATCAATTAGCATCGAAATAATCACAAGTTTGGGGACGAAGATTGTAACAGAAATGTTAATTTGTACATAAACAACAAATCGAAAGATATGTTTGGCAGCACAAATGATGGAAATTACTATAAAATTTCGAAACAACGAATTGAAATTACAGTTCGATTATGCAATTGACGTACCAGAAAAGAAGTGATTTCGGTTGGTTTGGACTGAAATGAAAGAATTGGAGAGAGTAGTCATCCTTGTGACGACAATTTCACAGGAGAAGATTACAGTTGGATTGTATTAATCGTCGATGTTTTAAACACGCAGCAGATCCAGGGCCATCATCATACGTTAACGCTACGTTCCGGAGTATTATTTAAAGAGAGAAAATAAGGGAAAAGTAATATTGTTTTTGAGTCTCGTTTAAGGAGAGAGAAAAAAAGAAAAAAAAAAGAAGAGGAAATAAACATTTGTTTTCGAGTTTTTTTGAAGGGGAAAAGAAAGAAAATGGGGAAAGAGTGTTCCTAGTTTTTTTTAAGGAGCGAAATGAAAAGAAATGAAAAAAAAACAAGGCTTATTTCTATTCTTTCAATTTAGAAAGATTTGGAGAGAAAAAAAGAAGTGAAAAGAAAAGAAAGAGAAGGAATCATTTTTTTTCTTCCCTTTAGTAAACTCGAAACACAGCATAAAGGAAAAAAAAATCTTATTATTTGGCACAAATCCACCGTAGACGCTTTAAAACCTTATGTTATTTTTTCATCTACCATACATAATCAATCAATAAATACAATAATATTAAGGGGTGGGAGTGTACCCTTCCAAGGGTATTGAGTTTAATACATCATTAAAATTCTATACACCATTTTAATTAAAAGTTTACCTAAAAAGTTGTGACTATCATTATTATTAATTTATTATATTTAAAAAAATTAACCATATAGGTAAATTCTTTTTTTATGAAACAAATACTTGCATAATATCTCTTTTTTAATTAGGGGTTAGAAAATTAAATAATTTTTTATTTATATAATTTATATTAAATAGTTAAATATAAACATAAATAAAATAATATTTATTAAAATTAAACTCGGTCGTGTGATCTGGGCTCGAATGATAGGTGGAGTTTGAGCAATGTGGTTTAAATTTATCTTCTAATAATAGAAATTTTATTGAGTTAAATACGCTTTTAGTCCATGTGGTTTGACTAAAATAACAGTTTTAGTCCAAAAGTTTAAATTTGTCTTTTTTAGTCCAATAATTTTAGTTTTGTATCGATTAAAGTCCGGTTGATTAACAACGTTAAATTTTTTCTGTTAACTTGGTATGAAAAGATAAAACTACCCTTATTATCAAAAACTTTTAAAACCAAAACTACCTTCTCTCTTTTACTATGTACTTCCATCTTCTCTACGCCTCTCCCTCTTTACTCTCTCACTACCCCACCCCCGCCCCCACACACCTGCAAGACCACCACAGCAGGGCCAGCCGTCACCGCCGACCACCACAGCAGCACCAGACGCCTCCGCCGACCACCACACCAGCACAAGACGCCCTCGCCGACCACCACAGCAGGGCCAGACGCCACCGCCGACCACCGCTGCCCACCGCCCACCTCCGCTGGGCCAGATGCCACCGCCGACCTCCACCGCCGGGGTCGATATGGACTTGCAAGATCTAAAAACCTTGTTTCGGGGTCGATTTGGACTTACAATAATTATTTCAAGTTTGTTAACCATGGCTTCCCCTTCCCCTTTCCCTTTCCGATCCATAATTTTGATTGGAGACATCACTTTTTCATTTTTGACTGATAGTTATATTTAAGATCAGGGCTAGATTTTGAGCAATCAAAGAATCCAAATAAATTATTGGTTCGGCTTTTGGAAAGATATCAATTGTTTATGGGATCTGCCTGGAGGAAGTCTAGGATTACAGAGATCGTTCTTGGCCAAGCTCCAATGCGGGCATCAATTTCATCTAGGTCCGTTAATTTGATTGTTTCAGAGATATGTGGATTGGTTAAGTGAGAAAGAGTGGTAATTTTAGGGATGGAAAGAAAGAGATGAAGTGAAGAGAGAGAGGAGAGATGGGGTTCATAAATTTTTTTATTTTTTTTTGTATTTTTATATTTTTATTTTTTTATTAAGAGGGGTATTTTAGTCTTTTTTTTTAAAGTTAACAGAAAAATTTGAATGGAGTTAGTGGAACGGACTGTAATTGATACGAAAATGAAACTATTGGACTAAAAAAGTTAAATTTAGTTTTTTGGATTAAAACTGTTATTTTAGTCAAACCATAGGGACCAAAACCGTATTTAACTCAATTTTTTTTTGAATTGAGTATAATAATTTAATATGAATCAGGAATCTTTTCTTCGTCATATCGTTTGACTAAAAAAATCGAAATCCGAATCATATCCCTAACCGAAAAAATCGAACCGAATTGTGAATTCGGTTTTCGGTTTGGTTATTAACCGTATCCGAATTGCGAATCCGGTTTTCGATTCGGTTAACGGATATACATTTTTTTCACTTCGGTTTTGTCAGTTTGTTTGGTTAGACATATTTCCAATTCGGTTTGGTTTATTCGATTTATTCGTTTGAATTCGATTTATTTGGTTTATTCAGATATACTTTCCTTTTGAAATCGGTTTATTCGGTTCGGTTAGAAAAATTTCCAATTCGGTTCGGTTAACAGATAAGGGTTAAAAAAAATCAAAACCGAATAAACTGAATCAAATAAATCGAACAAACCGTTAACCGAACCGATAAACACCCCTAAAGTTTGCTACATAATTAGTTAAAATCTTATGTGTTTCTTTCAAACACCTATATCACTAAAAATATATATTGTATTTTGTATGATACGTCAGTAATTAACGACATATTCTTGTAAAATTTTTCGATGACACTATAAATATTTATTCAATGTATTCAAATAAATTAAAAGATAATTATTATTTTATTTGATATTGAGATATATTGAAAAATATAATATTACGTTGTAATATTGTTTTTATAATATACATTTTATATTACATCTATTAATTAGTAATCCATTGATTACGTTATAATATTATTTAATAATCAACTGATTATAATAAATTAGGTTCTATTACTTAATTACGTTATAATTAATTATTATTTTCTTACAAGTTTAGTTATAAATCTTCTTTTCTATAAATTAGTCATTAATAATTTAGGTATCATCCAATAAAATTAGGAGAGAGAAAAATAATATTTATAAAACAATTTTTAATAATGATTCATTAAATTGGTTATAATTGATTATCATGGGTGAAAACAAGCAAGTCACATCAAATAGTGTTAAATGCTTAATAATATGGTGTATGAATCATGGTTCACCAACCAAAGTATCCTCCTAAATTAGACCAATTAGAAGATGTCATATCACTTAGTCATACTACCCTCCTAAATTACCCTCAATGGTGGGATGGTACCCTCCAACCCTCTTATTTTTATTTTTTTTTAAATTAAAACAAATTAATAACCAAATTAAAAAAATTAAAAATTTAATTAATTAATTAAAGATACATAACAATAAATAAAAAGACAATACAAAAAAGTAATTAATAAATAAAAATTCATCTAGTCTTCGTCTTCGTTCAAATTCGGGGTGTTTCTTGCAATATGTTTCACAAGATCAAATCGAAGTCTAATATTCTGTAAAAAAAATTATTTATAAAACAATTTAATAAAAGTGAATCTTAAATTCTTAATCAAATATATATATAAATATTTGTAAATTATAATAAAGTGAAAATGAAAAGATAATAATTAGAGAATTACATTATGCTAAAAAATTGGGCTTGATTTGAATGGCATCTACATCATGCGGCGGTGTATATATGCAACTTCGCCTTCTTTCAGCAGCTTTAGATATCCGCCCACTCTACCCGCCCACTTCTACCCGCCTATACCCGCTTCACTTGCGGCTGTGTACCCGCAACCCGCCTTCTACCCGCCTCCCACTCCCACCACCCTAATAATCGAATAAACACTTAGATACCATCAAAGGTACTTATGCGGTTAACTAGGTTAAGTTTTAACAAGATTTGGTTAACGGGGTTAACCCTAAATAGTTGGATGTCACAAAAGCCGGGGGAAACATTGATTATATACTTGGCTGCATCTGCAAACGCTGTTAGTGCAGTACTTATGACAGAAAGAGAAGAATTCCATAACCCAATTTACTTTGTTAGCAGAACACTCAAAGACCCGGAGACCCGATACCTAGATATGAACAAACTGGCTTTGGCACTAGTGTATGCATCACGACGTCTCCGGCGATACTTCCAAGCTCATCCGGTTAAGGTGCTGACTGATCAACCTATCTAAAGAATCTTAAAGAAACCTGAATATTCAGGAAGGTTGGCCACGTGGGCCATTGAACTGGGAGATCACCAAATTACCTACTTTCCACGAACGACATTTAAAGGACAGGTGATAGCATACTTTCTGGCAGAACTGCCAGAATCTCGAAATAACAAGATACATGTGATGTGTGTTTAATATGTAGATAAAAATGTGTATATATATAACCCTGACAACAACGCCAAAAACATGATGGCGTGTTTTCAGCAGTAATAAATATATTCTATTTAGAGTTACACAAAATCAGGTTTTAAATTTATAAATTAAAATGATAATTACTTCAACTAAATACACACACAATAGACAAGTGTACCTATCGCAGCGTAGTATAGTATGGGTAAGAACCAAGTATCGAACCATGGACACGGATACCGTACTCAACCTTTGCTATTGTCTGACTAGGATAATAAGTTGGAAAATGGGTTTTGCTTAGAAGGAAAATAAAAGGATAAGAAATGTAATTAGAAATATTATCCCGCTTTAGGTGTTACTCTAGTTGTTATCCGTTGTTAATTAATGATATATTTAAAGTAAGGTTGGTCATAGTTACTAGTACTAACCCTTTCGATAGGGGAGTTAGTATTTCGTAACGAAACAGTGGATACGGTCGGTCAACTGTTCCTTAATGAATATAACGGACCCTAAACGGAGTCTCAAGTCCGTTGGTATCTCACAATTCATTATTCGGACTAATATTATCCCTGTGATTGACGTACGTCTGGTCTTGTAACTTCCTTTGGAAAGTCGGAATGCGCAAATTCCTCCAGATCTACTTTATGAACGCTCGGACCTAACAAATTATGCTCTTAAATAGTTGTCTTTACTTATAATATTATTTTAAATAAATAAGACTTTCATTCTCAAGATCAAACCCCATGGCTCCCGCTAGAAGTCCTCTGCAAGCCGACACGAGAGAAGTAAAGAAATACCGACGCGAAAACCGCCCGGTCTGATTAGGGCTCAAACGACTTGCTGAATACCCAAACCTCCAATCAACCCATAACATTAAATCTATACTAACTGGCCGTGATAACACCAAGATTTGTATATAGACCGTACAAACATCGAATAAGCTTCCCAAACAAGAAGTCTTGCTTAAGTAACTCACAAGATTTAAGATTATTAGATTGGTTTGAAGATCACTTATTCTTGTCTTTTTAAGATAAATCATAGTAAAGACTTTAAAAACATAACATACTAAAAATACTTCATTAATTAATTAAAGTTCAACCAACTCGAGCAACACAAGAGAACTAGCCATGAATGACCATACAAGTGACTCCACTAACCCTTAGACAATGTGTGGAAGTATTCCAACACCATGGGAGAGTGGGTATAGGTTGCCTCTTGTTTCACTCGAACGAGAAGAATAAGTTCATATTACAAGACTTTAAAAAGGAAATAAACAAAGAAAAGCTAAACGGACCAAAACCGATAGAGTTCCGGCTCTTAGAAGAGCACTAAGGCCTTCACACCTCTTGGTAATGGACACCTAAAACACTAGAATGAGCTTGCTATTTATAGGCTAAGATTTTGACAATGCACGATCATGCATTGGATTGCACGGGCGTGCAAAGTACCCATTTCTTTCACGTGCGGAATCTGGCAGTACAGGGGAGTACATGGACCCAGAATTGGGTTTGCACGACCATGCAAGGCAATGCACGACCGTGAATTGCCCTTGTCTTGTCCCTGTTGACTTTTTGATCTTCTGGTTTGACTTCCTACATCCGGTTTCGTTCAATTGGCCCCCGAATGCTGATTTTACCCTGATTTTGAGTGTTTTCTTCATGTTTTTGTAAATCCGGGTCAATTATCCTATCGGAACACAAATGAGTAGATTAGGCATCAATTATTATCATATTATCTCTAATTGTGATGATTTCGGGGATAACTATGCGTGCAAAACATGGATAATTTACGTCATATCAACATGCGTCAGAAGAAAGGAATGAAGAGGTGGCAGAGCAGGAGCCGTGGAAGCTCTTCACAGATGGTGCTGCTAACGATGAGGGGTGCTAGGCAGGCCTAATATTAATTAGCCCGGAGGAAATAGAACTTACCTATGCCCTCCGGCTAGACTTCAAAAGCACAAACAACGAAGCAGAATACGAAGCTCTCCTAGCAGGGCTACGTATGGCCAAAGAAATGAAGATAACACGGATTGAAACACATGTTGACTCCATGTTGGTAGCAAACTAAGTCAACAATGTCTATGAAGTCAAAGGCGAAACAATGAAGCAGTATAGAGCCAAGGTGGAAGAATTGATGGCCAATTTCAAGTATTGCAAGGTAATGCACATCCCGAGGAGCCAGAACAAGAAGGCTGATGCCCTAAGCAAGTTAGCCTTAGTGGCATTCAGTCATCTAGCAAAGGAAATACGGGTGGAAGTACTAGCCGAGCCATCCACAATAGAGAAAAACGTTGAGTCGGTAGAAACAAAAAAAGAAAGAACGTGGATGTCACCCCAGTTAGATTTTCTGAGTAAAGGAATCCTTCCACCAGACCAGAACGAGGCCCGAAAGATACAATGCAAAGCCCTCAATTATGCAGTGGAGGACTAGCAGTTATACCGGAAATCCTACCTAGGTCCCATGCTGAAGTGTATGGACCTGGATGAAGCCAACTATGTAATTAGAGAATTGCACGAAGGCATCTGTGGAATGCACTCAGGACCGAAGACAGTCGTTGCAAAGGCAATGAGAGCTGGATACTACTGGCCCGGAATGTACAAAACAGCAATAGACGAAATCCGAAAGTGTGACAACTGCCAGAGACATGCCCCTGTAAGCCGTCGTCCTTGCATGAACTTAATCTCAGTCACCTCTGCGTGGCCCTTCTTTAAGTGGGCCATAGACATCATAGGACCCTTCCCAGAAGCTACGGGAAGGGTAAAATTCCTCATTATGGCAATCGATTACTTTACCAAGTGGATCGAGGCTAAACCACTAGCAACAATCACGGGTCAGCAAGTGCAACGTTTCGTATGGGAAAACATAGTCTGCAGATTTGGAATGCCAAAGGAGGTGGTAAGCGACAATGGAAGGCATTTTGCAGAAAATTCGTTAAGGAGCTGGTGCGCAGAATTGCAGATAAAACAGGTATTCTCCTCTGTTAAACACCCTCAGTCCAACGGACAAGTGGAGCGGGCCAACAGAAGCATTATGGAGGGGATAAAAAACCGTCTCGAACCCAGGAGCCACAGCTGGGTAGAGGAAATCCCACATGTACTTTGGGCTCACCGCACCACACAAGTGACCAGCCACGGAGAAACACCGTTTAGTTTAACATACGGGACTGAAGCAATGATCCCGACAGAAATAGGGTCGCCAAGCCGGCGGACCCAGGCAAAGGAGGAAGGAAATGAAAAAGACCTAAGGCTCCACTTAAACCTACTAGAAGAGCGCCGAGAAATGGCCATCGCCAGAGAAACAAGGTAAAAGAAAAAGATTGAAAAGTATTACCATAGTCGTGTCAAAGTAAAGAATTTCAGGTCCGGAGAGTGGGTATTGCGAGACAATGAGGCGAGCCTACAAGAAGACACTGGTAAGTTGGGACCCAAATGGGAAGATCCCTACCAGGTAATCGAAGCTAACACTCGGGGATCATACAAGCTAGCCAAACCGGATGGCACACCTATCCCTCGTACCTGACACGGAATGCAGCTAAGAAAGTATTTTATGTAACGTCAAGAACTACGGTAAATGTTATCTCTCACCTCATTATGAAGGCTTTAGGCCCTATCAATGCAAATTATGTTTTTCATAAACAACACTTGCCCTAAGATGACTTTACGCCCTATCAAGGATAAAGGCTATCCGGCCGGACAACCCCAGGATAAGCTACTAAAACAACTTGTACCCCTTGCCAAGGGTATAGAGTTCAATAAAAACCATAAAGGTTATCTGGCCGGACAACCCCCGGATAAGCTACTAAAACAACTTGTACCCCTTGCCAAGGGTATTGAGTTCAATAAAAACCATATAGTGTAACATCCCGAAATAATAATAGAAACGGATGAATAATGGAAAAGAATGGAATTTAGAATTAAAGGAAGGGGATACGGGCTCGGCTTGGCCCCATGGGCTGAAGGGGAGCCCAACTATATAAGCCACAAATCATAAACCTCTCCTCATTTTCTCCTTGCATGCGCAATATTTAGAGAGAGAGAGAGAGATCGGGTTATAGAGAGAAAGCTCCGGTTTCAGCTCAAAGGCTCGGGAATCATCACTCTCAATCTCAGGATCATTTAGCAACGAAGAAGGAATGAAAATATGTAACAACAAACACTCAGATTCGACTTTTAGTTTGAAAATGGGTTTTAGGGTTTGTAACAAGCTTTCACAAAAGATGTGATTTTTACGTGTGAATTAGCATAAAAAGTATGTATTTAGTTTCATTGAAGCTAGGTACAAGTTTTGGACGTAAAAAGATCGAATCTTGAATAAAAAACGATGAAATCAGCCAAGAACATATGAATCGTCCGAAAACTCTATGAATGGTCCGAAAACTCTGAAATCGCCCTAAAAGTATTTTCGGACTGAACATTTCGATCGAGAAGTATTTTTCGGACAAGACATTTCGGTCGAAATGTATTTCGAACAGAAAGGGATTTCGGATGGAATATTTCAAATGAAAATGCTAAGTAATAGAAAATAATTCTAATATAGACGCTTTCGGTCGAAATGGTTTTCGATCGAAAAAGATTTCGATCGAAAGAGATTTCGATCAAACAAGATTTCGGACAGATAGTTTTCAGATAAAACATATAGGTTACCTTATACCACTCATGACCTTTGACAGATCTGTTAGCATCCCACCTAGCTCGGAGCCCCCTTGCTAAGTGAGAGAAATCCCGTAAGAGTCAGGTGAGTTTTATGTGCCCCCTTTATGTTACGTGCAAATCATTTTAAACGTCTTGGGGCTGAAATGTATACACTAAATGAATAAATGTTATGAATACCAATGGGATCAAACATGCTATATATATATATATATATATGAAAATGAATGATGAACCAAGAATGAAACGTACGTTTACAAAGAATGAATGGAAGAATGGCATAACGTACATGAATGAAATCGTGCCTTATATTCTAAATATTGCATGTTATGAATGTATGTAAACGTTATGGACGCTTCAATGATAACGGCTACTTCGGTAGAAGGACGACCACATGACTGTTGTGCAATCGGGACAAATACGTTCCTTCATCAGCTAGGACATATGAAAGGCATTAATGGACGATCGAAGCAATTGCCTTGTATCATGTAGAACGGTTGCATAAATAATAGTACGCGTGGGAAACGGATGCCTTAGTGCAGACGAGCGAATAATACGGTCTACGACGGTAGAACGGTAAGGACGGCCGGTCGAAGGAATCCGGACGGTATAGCATGACGTATGGTCGAAGGAATCCGTACGATCATGGAGGACGGACTACGACGGTAGGACGGGCGTCTGTCTTTGTGACTTACGCAAATCCATGTTGGGCTGATCACCCTTACGTGAATGACTAATGAATGTTTAAAGAATGTAAATGTGAATACATATAATCATGTGCTCACATATGAATGATAAATGAAGGAAAAGGATTGAGTAAATGTGTATTTATATATTTCTACATATACATATACGTATACTTATAAAGAATTAATGATTATACTTAACTGCTTAAAACTGGAACTCACCAGCGTTAGCTGACTTTTAGTATGCATTTCAGGTAGGAAGAAGAAAGGTCGTGCGAATGCATGAAGGCTACCCCGCAACAAGACTGACATCCCACTTACTTAAATTTCATGCTAAGACAATGTTTATGTTTAACGTTAAGACTTTCGCTACCATGTTATGTAATTGAATGCTTCCGCTGTGTTTGAATGTTTTTAATTAAAAGTTCAGTGATTAATAACTATGTTTATGAGTAAATCCAACGAGTGAGGTTTTTCCTGGAAAGTGGCCTTACATATAGGCTATCCGGCCGGACAACCCCCGGATAAGCTACTAAAACAACTTGTACCCCTTGCCAAGGGTATAGAGTTAAATAGAAACCATAAAGGATATCCGGTCGGACAACCCCCGGATAAGCTACTAAAACAACTTGTACCCCTTGCCAAGGGTATAGAGTTCAATAAAAACCATAAAGGCTATCCGGCTGGACAACCCCCGGATAAGCTACTAAAATAACTTGCACCCCTTGCCAAGGGTATAGAGTTCAATAAAGATCATAAAGTTATCCGGCCGGACGATCCACGGATAAGCCACTTATATCCCTTGCCAGAGGCATATAGTTGAATAAAAATCATAAAGGTTATCCGGCTGGACAACCCCCGGATAAGCCCCAAATATAAACCTTCCACTCTTCTATAAGTAACAAAGATAAACGCACTAAAATATGATCCAAAGCAAATACATATATGGTCCGAGGCAATTACATAAACTATAGAAAGTCTACGGAGGTGTAGCACTGGAAGAAGGAGTGGAGGTGCCAGTAAAAAAGGTTTTCAAAACATCAAGCGAAACTTGAGTTAGGTTGGCTAGTCGGGTCACCAGGGAATGGTTAGAAGTTTGCAAAGTTGTAGTGCTCTCACGGAGCCTTTGAAAGCCGTCCGGATCATAACCTTCCACAGACTCTAACGGAATCTGTGTCACGCTCCCTGCATACCCTGCTGCCAACCCTTCCTGAAAACCTACAACTTTAGCAGCCTTATTCACGTCACCCACCAACAAAAGCCATTCCCGACTACCTCTGAGACACTCATAAAAGAGCCGGAAACCGGTATCGATAAGCCAGCCACGCTCAAAATACAAACGATGGTTCTCTAGAACCAAAGTTTCTTTTTGGGCGGACACGATGGCCAAGCTCGCCTTCAGCTCATCTCTTTCAGCCACCAAAACGGCCTTCTCCGAAAATCAAGCATCTTCTTTATCAGCCAACAAGGTTTCCAAGTGCTGCTTGTCCTCATCCAGGCGAGCTAACTGGGCCTTTAACCCTCTCTCACTCTCCTGCAAAAGGTACAACATAAGCATGAAATAATATATATAAAAAAAGAAAAAAGAAAATCACTTCCAAAGACCGGACTTCACCACGGATATGGTCCAAGTCCACCTGCAGAAGATTTATCTCGGACGACGTCTTGATACACTCCGCCTCCTTATCCGCCACCTGCTTAGATAAGCAAGAAATCTCTCCTTGGAGGCGGCCAATCTTAGCGTCCTATAGCTTAGAGCCCTGAATTATAGAGTCCACCTTCTGGAGCTCAACCTTGGTCCCTGCTGATTCCGACTCAACTACTTGAAGTTGCCGACCCTTTTCCTCCAGTTCCTTCAGAAGGGTCTGTTTTTCGGCCACAACCTTCTCTAGGTAAGCACCAAAATCGTTGTGTCGAGATAAAAGGGCAAGGTACCGACCTTCAAAAAAAAGCATCCTATGATGCATCTCTATCGTACGGGATAACTGGTTAGCCATAAAAAAGCTATGCTTCTGACTAAGCCGAGAGGTGGTGATCCCCCTATTAAAAACCCTCTCCCCATAAGGGAGGACATGCTCGAAGAAGTCATGGCTAACCTCGGCTGAGTCAAACACAGCTCCGGTAGCCAATGACCAATTAGGGAAGAAAGGGGCAGCCAAGTCTTCCTCGGGTAAAGGAGGAATATCATCTCCATGACCCAGCTCGTAGGGGAAATGGTCATCAAAAGGACGGGAGCTGGAAGCCTCACCCCTAGGAGTATGATGGGAGGAGGGAGAAACGTCTCTAACAGGAGACAGTGAGACATGAACGAAAGGAGAAGGATGGATAACCGGGTCAGCAGGGTAACTAGTGGGCAACTCAGGTTGCACCGGGAAAGACCGAAGGGGAAGAACGGTAGAGGGTGTAGTGGTGACAGGAGGGGGAGAAGGGGGGGGGGGTTAAAAATCACCCAAATGGCAACCGCTTCGGAGATGAGCCACTTGAAGACTCCCCGCTTTTTCTCTTGCCTCGGTGAGTAAGAGCCACCTCCTCACTATCATCCTCCGACTCCAGGGGCTGATGATAATCCCGTGGGAAGCCGAAGCACTTTGAGCAGAGGAGGGTAGCGACAGGGCTCCCCACCCTGTCGACAGTAGGGACAACGTTGACCGCCTTCCAGGTCACTCCTAAATCGCCTCCATCACAAGGTCAAGCAAATCCACCTCTGCAAAGAAAAGGAGAAACAAAGTCAGTCCCAACAAAATAAGCATAGTGAAACAAAATAGCCCTCACTCACCAACGCCGTTACGAACAGGAACAGGGCGAAGGAGGGGCGTATCCCAATTCTGGCTAACACCGGCCATGACTAGAGTCGGTTCGTCATAAACAGCAATAGGAGACGGGCCAGAAGTCAACAAGGTGTACAACCCCTCCTCATAGGTACCCTTGTCAAGGAGAGGATCGTCAGTAGAAGCATTTATATCCCGCTAAGGTAGAGTGACGGGAAGAAAAGCGGAAGAAACATACAAAAAATGGTCCTTCCAATTCTTTAGGGAATTAGAGATTTTAAGGGCCATGAACGGGCTAGGTTTTTTCCTTTTGACAAAGGTAAACCAGTCGCCAGTAGTGCCAAGATGATAGAAAACACGAAACAGGTTCACAGAAGGCCAACCGCCATACGCACGACAAGCTACCTCGAAGTGAGAAACCTTGCATAGCCCAAGAGGGTTAAGTTGATCAAAACGAACGCCGTGGTAAAGTAAAAGCTCAAACAAAAAAGAAGTAACAGGATAACTGCAGTTGGCAAAATCAAAATTTTTGGTATACAAAGTTATCATGCCATCTGGAGCAATGGCAGTCTGGCCGGGAGCAGGCAAAACCGGGTGTAACTCAGGGGAAATATTGTACTTATCACAAAAGATACTAAACTCTTGAGGAGAAAGCTCGGAAAAGTCAGTGCCAAGATTATGACTGTCGCCCATGGTCTCGATAAAAAAAGTAATAACAAGAATAAAAGAAGGAAGGAGAATCGAAGGAGAATCAAAGGAAAGATCAGAAGGACGCACCTGGTTCCATATCGGGAATGAAAATAAAGGAAGGTAACCGGACGAAGAGGGAAAAAGATAGAACAATTTCTGATAGAATGAGAAGGTAAAGTAAAAAATGAAAAACTCGCAGCGGTTATAAAGGAAAAAATAGGTCGGTTAAAGAGGAAATTTTGAATTTTAAACGTTGGAGGCATCAGATGAGTGACGCGTGACATGTTCTCTTCCCAAGGCCGTTAGATGACTGTCTCTGTAAAGGACAGTTGTTTTACACCCACCCTCAACAAACGTTTCAAGTTCTTGCGTAAAATATATAGAAAATTAGTCTATCACCTGCTCCAACAAAGCCTAAAGCAATTAATAGACTAGAGGGGGACTTGTTGGGATATGACACGACACGAAGATCGGACACATCACAAAACCCAAGTCCGGATAATCACCTACAAAGGTAAAGTAACCAGTGACCGGGCCTACGGGCCCGAGAGCCGGGCTTTAACCAAGTCTCGGCACGCGGGATCAAGCCCGGACCAGACAGGAAGGAAGGGACAAATAAATGAACGATAAAGAGGAGACAAGAATCAACACGCCAGAGTACGAACCATTCAAGAAAGGAAACCAGACAATGCACAAACCATTACTAACAACCTTAACAATGGTCCAGGCATTACATATCCAGGCCAATTAGTATGGATCTGCCCCAGGCTAAAGACAAACGATCACCTGGTATAAATACTCCATCAAGCCCAAGGTAATGTTCATGTTCTCATTCATTCTCACACTCGCTTACTACTTGTTTCCTCCTTTCAAACCTTATCCTTATTCTCACGCCGGAGGCTGGTCACAACGACACCCCCGGGGTCCTCACTGTGACGAGACTAACAGTGTTTCCTATTTTGTAAGGTCAAGCTTAGTGCTACCTTTCTGGAGACTCTTAGATAGCCTGACCCAGGTCCGGAGGTCTTGGAGTTACAGTTACAAAAACTCATTTTTTCTTTATCAAGTTACTTGTCTTTTGTAAGTTTTATATTATCATTCCTTTATGTTTTTCCTAATAGTCTCTCCATGGACTAATGATACAAAAACTCATTTTCCTTTCCCTTTAATCACCTTGCTATATGACTTCAACATTAACTCCATCAAGATTCCAACCTCAATATTTGTTAGGTTCTCCAAAGGCAAGCCAACCAATTCATATATATCTTCCTTACTCAATTGTTGTTAAAATTAATCTTATTGCCATTTGATCTAATGATTGAGAATGCTTTTGATTCTCATCGTAAGCCTAAATCTTTGTAGGTTGTAGTGGAACTAGAACTTGATGTTGAAACATAAACAATATTCTGGGTATTGAGTAAGATTTAACTAAGTCTTTTTGGTGTACCTTTTGCTTCTTAGGTGATTTCGGAGTAGGTTTATTCTTCTTTAGTGTTGGAGGAGAAGTTGAACCACGCTTGAACTTATCAACAATCCTTGAACCTTCTCACTCCTTTTGACTCTGTCTTAGCTTCTATGTAGCACCCATCGAAAATTCGATCCCAATTTGTACAAGAGTAATCTAGAAGGACTAGAACTATTCAACCCAATCCAAAGGATCAAAAAGTTAAAATTCTGGTTTTTAGACGGTGACGGACCGTCATGGACCCATGAAGGAACCTCTGTGGTGAGGACATGTGTCCCAATGACGCATCATTGTTTCTAACGTGTGTCAGATGACTCAACCCTATGACGGACCGTCACTAGGGCGTTACAGTCCATCACGCCACAAAAATGCTAGGAGCAACCAGAAGCTGCCATGTGTCACGACGACTCGCCAGACCAGAAGCGGTGACGGACCACGGACCCAAACTCGACCTATAAAAGGCAAACTCAAGGTATGCATTCTTCACACTTTCATTCTCGAACTTTCACTCTCAATTACTCGATTCCATAACCCTTTAACGTGTCGTACTTTCATTCTCAGGCATTTCTTCACGAAGAAAGGACATATAGAAGTTCTACATGTAAGAATTCCAGGATAGAAGCCGGTGTAGGAGTACTGACTAGTTAGGAACAACCAACCTTTGAAGCTCACAAGCTTTTGCTACGCAAAAATTATACTAAGGCGAATACGTTTAATGCTTTAAAAAATCTATAAATGATTTACTTCTTTGAAAATGACAAAGCATGTATTAAATACTTTTTAATTGTAAAGGCTTTATATGGATAAGCATTCAGGCCATAGGTATACGTACAGTTTGATCAAATGGTACACGTGCAGAGCCGGTCCCGAGGATTCGAACGCCCTACAAGAGCCGAAAAAAAAGGCCCATAACGAAATATATAATTTTATAAACTAATTTTTTTAAGCCTAATACAAAATTAAAAAGTGTTGGGTTGGATTGGATTCATGGGCCTAAACACATTTAACATTTTTAAGCCTAACATAATTTTAAAAAGGCCCAATTGTTTTTTCTTGATATATTTGATCCAATAATTTTTTTTTTAAAAAGCCTCAAAAATTACTTCTTTAAAAAGGCCCAATAATTTTTTTTTAAAGCCTCGAAAATTATATATATATATATATAAAGTTTTTTTTGGGCTCTCGAAATGTTAGGCCCCTCGAAAATTACTTCATTTATAAAAATTGTTTTTCTTGGGCTTTGATATTTACATCCATTGATATAGCCGTAAGATATTTTAATAAAAGTTATAGGTAACGTAGGGTTGAAATAAAATCCTTAAAATAGAGGTAAAAAAAACAGGTTCGTGATCATGAACCTGTTTAAATAAGTAATCGGGCCTGTCTGTTAAAGCCAAAGACCAACGAACCGACCCATCAACAAATGGTTCGGGTTGGGGCTGATAACAACAAAATTTTTACAAGAAAGTCAAAGTCAAAACGAGGTTGACAAAAAATTGATTCGGTAGTCGATACCGCCATTATCAGCAGCGTAGCATCCCCATGTAACACGGGACGGCTAAAATATTCAAAGAATTTTATACAAATCATTCATGGGTCCACCGACTTTGGACAGTCCGCCATTACTGCTCCATCACAACTTCATCACTACCAATAAACTAATCCTAATATCCTTCAATTCATACATACTTACATTACTTTAGATTGTAAAACCAATGTCTCAGAAACCTTGATTTTGCTCTATAAATTATCAAATTTTGTGTTCTTTTGTGTGTGAAAATGGCGGGAGATACGAGTGAGGGTACACGGCAGCTTGATCAGACACCCACATGGGCCGTTGCTGGAGTTTGTACGATTATCATCATCATCTCCATAGCTTTAGAGAAACTTCTTCACAAACTTGGAAAGGTATTTATATTAAATTTTTCTTAATTTTGACTTTTTTAATCAAGAATGTTGGTACTTGGTTCAACACTTCAATTGTGGGCTAGTAGAAAGTGGTTCAAATCATGCAAATGCAGGTTTAGGTGGTATTTAGGAGTAAAAAATTATTGTTAAATTTTTTTTTCCAATCAGATAATATGAATATTTCACCATAATTTTCAGAATATTAAAACTCTTGAATTCCTTTCTTCCCAAACTCCATAAAAGTGTGCAGGGGTGTGAATTTCTGACACGACATGAAATTCGTGTGTTTGGGGTTAGTATAAATGGGTTCGGGTCAGTTTCAGGTCGAACCCGCGAACCCGTTTAGCTAAACGGGTCATGTTCATTCAATCGGCGGGTTCATGGGTTAACCAGTTTAACTCATTTATATTTTAAAATATGATTTATGTCAGAAATTAAGTTAGTTGGTTATTTTATGCCAAAATTTAAAACTTAAAAGGACAAATTGACATAATGTTTTATGATTAAAATGTAATTGTTTTATATGTATGTGTAGTTTTTGTTGTGAAATTGTAAATTTAAAGTATTAATATGCGGAAAAAAATCGGGTTAAAAGAGCCCACGAGTATTCGTGTCATGCGTCTCGTGCTCGGGTTCATATGTCTACCATGATTTTCAAGTTCATGTCAATTTTTTGGGTTTGTGTTGGGTTGGACCCGCCAACTCCGGAACACGACCCATTTAGCACACCTAGTTTTATGGTTCGATACTTCGATTGCAATCAGATAATATATTAATATGAATATTTGAATCAGTTTTTCACAGAAAAGCGGAAGAAAGCTATGTTTGAAGCATTGGAGAAGGTCAAAGCTGGTAAATATCAACATATTTCTCATTGTCTTGACCAATTTTCTTTAGAACAAGTTCTTGATTCATAAACTTGCTCATTTGGGATTTGGGAATGTGTAGAGTTGATGGTTTTGGGGTTTATTTCACTAATATTGACATTTAGTCAATATTACATTGCCAAAATATGCATCCCCGATAGCGTTGCTGATACAATGTTGCCATGCCCGGTGAGAAATAAATCCGGGAAAGATGAGAAAAGCGGAGAAGTAAGCCGTCGGTTGCTTCTTTCATACGAAGCACGTAGATATTTAGCTGAATCCTCTAGTTCCACTTGCGAAAAGGTAATTTTTAATTGAGTTAAATACGGTTTTAGTCCCTGTGGTTTGAAAAAAATAACCATTTTACTCCAAAAGTTTAAATTTGACTTTTTTAATCCAATAGTTTCAGTTTTGTAACCATTTTCATCCAATCCGTTAACAGCGTTACTTTTGTTCTGTTAAGTCAATGTAAAAGGACATAGTGCCCCTGATTGATAGCATAAAATAAAAAAAATTACTCTCTCTGCTCTACTCTCTCTCTATAACCAAACCCTAAATCCAGACCACCTCCCCCAACACCACACCTGCTCCACCGCCCACACCATCTCCCCCTTCCAGCGACCACCATTTCCGGCTCCTTTTTCCCGCAATCGCTGCTCTAGCAACCCTCAAAAGCAAATCCCTACCTATCATTTTGTGTCTCCACCATTGAAGAATCACAACCTCTATAAATCCTTACACACAAATGTGCACGTATATTAAGGAAATCAATGAAGAAAATAATTCAATCTTAAGGCTTCTCAAACAAAAATGAAAAATCATTTTCTGGGTTAAAATTGATTTCAGTGGCTCGCATCAAGAGAAAAAAAAACTCAACTTAATATGGCTATATCCTTTGATCCAAATCAAGTTACAGGAACATTACAGTAGCCGGTGGATTTCAACTTCCCGTATGTCAAGATGTTTATTTGGTTTTCACTCAAACATGTGGAATTTCCCCCTAAAAAACCCCTCGTTCAGATCTTGTTCTTGGTGGGCAAGGCGGCGGTGGAAGTGAGAAACACAAAGATGTGGTGGCCATGGCGGCAGAGGTTGGAGATGGCTTCAAGAACGGCAAGTTCGTTGCAGAAATTAGAGCCACCGCCCTTCCCTGTTCCCATATTTCTTTCGACCACCAACCCCCACCCATCTTGTTTTCCGGCAAGTCCACCCAGAAATTAGACGAAACCGACGACTAACAATGTTTTCTGGCTCGAGAAGTGGATGGTCTTTCGGGTGTGATGTGGCGGCCGGTGGAGGTGGTGGCTGGAGGTGAAGAGGCGGTTGGAGGTGAAGGGGCGGTAGAGGTGGTGGTGGCAGTCTTGAATCGGGGGAAAGGGAAGAGGAATTAGGTTTTTAAAGTATGGATATATATTTATTAATAGGGGTATTATAGTCTTTTTATACATAGTTAACTGGAAAATTCTAACGGAGTTAGTGGACTGGACTTTAATTGATACAAAACTGAAACTATTGGATTAAAAAAGTCAAATTTAAACTTTTGGACTGAAATGGTTATTTTTGTCAAACCACATGGACTAAAACCGTATTTAACTCTTTTTAATTTAAATATGAAGATATTCCTCGCGATCTGTAGTGTAGGGTGTTCATGATCCGGTTTTGTTTTTTCAAACAGTTTTTTTCCTTAAACAACATTTTGGTTTAAAGATTTGTTTAAAAACCGTCTGGTGTCAACCTGGACCCGACCTTTCACTTAATCATAGTAATATAACAAAACTAGTAATATGTTACATAGTCGTAGAAGTTCTCCTTGTGGCAAATTCTTTTTTCTCTTCACCTGAAGTTAATCAATACACGCCAATTAATATGTCACAATGTTACATAGCCTTAGAAGTTTCAGGTCAACCCAACCAGTAAGCACAATCGTTAAACCAAGCTGCAAGCAAACTATAGTGACTGTTTGGTTTGGTTCGGTTACAATTTTTTTAAAATGTAGTTTTGGTTTACTGAGATAAAAATTTAGTTTTGTAATTTTCCATAAATATGCTGTTATAGTAGCTAAATGTGGTCCATCTTTTGATAGGGTAAAGTACCTGTTATAACGGTTGATGGACTGCACCAACTGCACATACTTATATTCTTTCTTGCCGTTTTACACGTTGCTTACAGTGCTATTACCATGGCTCTTGGAAGACTAAAGGTACACCGGAAAGAAAGTGTTTGACTTTTGGTCAAATTGTCGTTTTGACTTCCTTGAGTTTTCCATGATAAGGGCGTTCGAATGACTGTATGATTTATATATGCAGATCCGCGGCTGGAAGCAGTGGGAAGAGGAAACTTCATCCCACAACTATGAATTTTCCAATGGTATAATCAGAGTTTTTTTATTTTTATTTTATTTTTTGCGATATATGCATATGTTATTACACTAGTTTGAATCAAATTGATATGATATACAGATCCTACAAGATTCAGGCTAACCCACGAAACGTCTTTTGTGAAAGCTCACACGAGTTTCTGGACTAGGTCTCGTTTCTTCTTTTACATTGTAAGTACTGGCAAAATGTGCTCGTTTATTTATGAAGACTTTGGTTGTGTTTTATCTCAAACAAGTCTAATAAACAATTTTTATAAACTCGGGAGCAGGTCCCACATGTTGGAACAACATCCTAAATCATAATATTCAAAGATTCAAATTATTATGGCATAATATTGATTCTTAATCATAATTAACACGTAAATCATTTCTTGTAGGGATGTTTCTTTCGACAGTTTTTCAGGTCTGTTAGCAAGTCTGATTACTTGACCGTGCGAAATGGGTTCATAAATGTGGGTTTTTTGGTTACTTTGTTTTAATCAAATTTGTTTTCCTGGCTGGATTTAACTTGTTATCGGTTGTATTGGTATAGGTTCATTTAGCTCGCGGGAGTAAATTTAACTTCCAAAAGTATATTAAGAGGTCACTAGAGGATGATTTCCAAGTGGTTGTAGGGATCAGGTGTGGAAAATTAGTTTCCCTTGCAACATTGTTCTTCAAGATATACGTTGACCAACGATGTTTGACTTTTTTAAATTGTGTTTTGTGCAGTCCCATCCTCTGGGCATCCTTTGTGACTTTCTTGCTCCTCAATGTTAGTGGTAAGCCTTAAAGCCTATTACTAAAGTTGTATCACCAACTTTCTTTAGGAAAGAGTCAACCTTTGACTTTAGGTAGTCAAACCAGTGATGCTATAACTTCAAAATTGAAGAGGATTACTTTCTTAGTATAAAATAACAGATATTTATCTGAAAATGTATATAGATTCCAATTTGCAGAAACATTTTTGGAAGAAAATACTGAAAAGAATCTCTCGAATTTGAATACCTAAAAGTGCTATGTTTGAATATCTGAAGTCAACAAGCAATGTGTTGTAGTTCTTGACTGAAAAAGTATGAAATTTGCAGGATGGCAAGCAATGTTTTGGGCATCTTTGCTTCCATTGATTGTAAGTGCCTCACAAAAATTCTTATGTTCTGAGGATAAAATGGGAACAAAATGTATAAACACATTATTTTGGCAGGTTATCTTAGCAGTTGGAACAAAACTTCAAGCCATCTTGACCAAAATGGCCCTTGAAATTACTGAAAGGCACGCGGTTGTCCAAGGGATTCCGCTCGTGCAAGCATCCGATAAATATTTTTGGTTCTCGAAACCTCATTTGATCCTGCATCTTATACACTTTGTTCTGTTTCAGGTAAGCATGCTAATGTGGCTTTATCCATTAATTTTGTGATGTTGACTTTTAGTCAAATACCAACATCTGAATCTTTACTCTTTTTATTCACAGAATGCATTTCAAATAACATACTTCTTCTGGATATGGGTAAAGTCCAAAGGCTTTCCCCTAAAATCTTTATCCACAGGTTTTTTTAAACTACTGATTATACTGTAATAGTGACACGCGCTTTCTACTTGTGCAGTATGAGTACAAGATCGGTTCTTGCTTTCACGATAATATCAAACTCGTGATCGTGAAACTTGTTATCGGGTAAGATTGTAGTTTCTCTGTTAAAAAGTCAAGTTTTTCAACCGAACTAATTTTGTTTCGGTTATCGTAGGGTCGGGGTTCTCATATTATGCAGCTACATAACACTTCCATTATACGCCCTTGTATCCCAGGTATAATATCCAATGTTTTCATAACCGGACCGGTCATCGAATCAGCCACCTTGTCAGTCCACTGGCCGAACGGGTTTAAAAAACTGGATGATGTCACAGATAATATAAAAATTAAAAAGTTCATATATATAACTAATATATATTTTTTTTTTGTGAATTTGCAATGTTTTCAAAATATGAAGCCTGAAACAAAATATGAAGTCCGAAGTAGTAAATTAATCAGTACCATGACCTAGTGGTCTAGTGGTGTGGTGCTTTGCTTGCCTCCCACAAAAGTAATGTGGGTTCAAATCCTTGCAAGTGCAAGGTTATGTGGTATCTAGGTATAAAAATCTGCTCTTCATAAAAAGCAAATTAATCAATAAATAAGATTTTGAAAGGAAAAAGTAAAAGAGAGATTAAAATCCGGTCCAACAACCTGTTCCGTTTCACAGTTCAACCAGAACAAGAACAGTTATGTTCCCGGTCCGACCGGCCAGTCCGGTTCTGAGAACATTGATCATATCTGTTTGGTATACATCTTTTTACGATGGATAATGACAAATTCAAGATCATATTAATCGAATTAACACAAATGAATTCTTGATCATGACTTTTAGATGGGATCCAACATGAAAAAGTCCATATTTGATGAACAAACTTCCAAAGCCCTGAAGAACTGGCGGATGGCAGCGGTGAAGAAGAAGCGTGGAGGCGGAAGTGTAGGCGGCAATTCACCACGGACACACGAGAATCCTTTCGGTTCTAGTCCAACGCCTTCTATGTCGTCATCACTTAACCGGTTCAAGACTATGGGTCACTCCCCGCGGTCTATGGGGTACAAGGGTGCTGATTTTTCGCCTGAATCATCGGCCACGCACTTGATAAACGTACCGGTCGATCATCAGAGAGATAACGAGATCGATTCTAGCACTCCTCGACAACGAGATCGTGACACGAAGAAGAACGAAGATGATTTCTCGTTCGATAAGCCTGTGCCATTGTGATAATAGAAGTAGCCGAGGGAGGGGTGAATTTAGTCCGTATTTGGAGGCTATATTTCCCGCCATAGTAACGTATAATTCTTCCTATTTCATAAAGGCTTGTAAACATATAATTTATGAGTGTAATAACTTCTCTATATAGTGATATCATTGTTTATAGCTTGATACCATTTTTAGTAATATGAAAGTTACTAGAGATGCTAATTAATATATAAAAGAAGGTGTACCTGGTGCTTAACTTAGCTCCTATATTTGTGTAGGGTTCGGGGACAGGTCGGATCGCTTCGTGATCTGATATACGCAGTCTTACCCTACATTTTGTGTAGGAGGTTGTTTCCACGACTTGAACCCATGACCTGTAGGTCACAAAGCATCAACCTTACCCGTTGATTCAAGGCACACCCTCTAAATGGTAATTAATACACACACCTTATATTATAATACATTTGAGAAGGACGAGATTGCTTTTTTACATTATTTTTTAAGAGTTTTAGGGGGTAAAATTGTTTTTTATGAATTTGACTCCCTTAGTTATCTTTTACACACACATGTCTATTATGTGATTGAATACAAAAAAAAAGTAACCGAATAAAATTGATTATAAATATCATAATTAGTTAGACTACAACTTCAATTTTATAGTTATTACAATTAATACCGAAATTTCTTTAGAAATCTATTTATGTAAATGATCAATTTCCTTTTTAACTAAATTCTTAAAATCGTTTTTATTTTATATGATTTCATATTTACTTTATTTTATAAACTTCTATTAAACCTTCAAATCTATATGATACTTTACCAATTAATTGTTCAAGCGTTTTACCAATGTATGTGTTAGTTTGTTGTGTTCCCTGCCGCATGGCGCGTGCGCCCATCAAGTGTGTGTATATATTAAAAATCACCGTTTAATATTTTACTAACTTGAGTGTTTATTTCTAAATTTATTTTAAATTTCAATTTCACCCCTTATATTATATATAATATATGCATTTAACACGTTTAATACTTTACTAATTTGAGTTCTTTGTAAGAAGTAAATACACGGTTGTGTTTAATTTTTTTTTTGACATCATTAATTTAACTATTTATATATAGAGTAAAGTGTCATTTTCGTCCTTGTGGTTTGGCCATTTTAACCACTTTCATCCAAAAACTCTTTTTTAGCTTTTTCGTCCTAGCTTTTCAAAACCAACCATTTTCATCCAACTGACTAACTTTGTTTATATTTTAACGTTAAATCATGGGCAATTTTGGTTAAACCAGGGGAAATTTGGTTATATTTTAACCTATGAATTTCAAACAAATGTAGACGTAGTTAGTTAAGTGGATGAAAATGACTCGCTTTTGAAAAGTCATTGATGAAAAAGCTAAAACAAAAGTTTTTGGATAAAAGTGGCTAATATTACCAAACCATAGGAACAAAAATAACACTTTACTCTTATATATATCTGGTTTGAGTTGTATATTGTTCTGATGAATCAAAATTCAAATGTATTAAGATAAAAGAGAATTTTCATATAATAATTAAAAAAACTAAAAAAGAAGAAGATAAAAAGCATTTTTTTTTTCAATTTATAATCAAAACCTTTTTTAAATTTGAAAAAACTCATTTTTCAATTAATTTATAAAAAACAATTTTTTAATCGTCACGTCAGCTTAAAATTTCCAACAATCGGTATTTCAAATATGTAGGGTAAATGGATGTGATAGCACGCACTTACGGGTGTGTATGTAATGTTGGTATACTATCACCCTGACCCTGAGTGTAGTGGGCTAATTTTCACGTACACATCGCTAAATAGGTCATTAAACATCGTGACGGAGGCGTCAAAGGGTAGGACGTGAGGGGTTTAACGGGCGCGAAAGCAGGGGGCTCTGTGTTTGTTGAGGTGAGCCAATTAGAGACGCCAAGAGGGTGGGGATATTGCCCCACTACACATAGTCTTAAATTATACGCTTCTTTCCATTTTAAAAGTTTGTGTGTCAATACAATGTTTATAAATTTTAACCAAAAATAACTTAAAAGCAAGATGATAAACATTAAAGCCTTAGTATATGATATTTTGCTAGTCCATTGTAAAATAGATATTTCTTTAATGGTTATCGTTATTAATTAATTAGTTTACATGTAGTGGCTTGTTGACCCAAGTTCAATCAAGGCATGTGTGACAATAATGGGAGTTAGATAATGGCGGGTATATTTTCGTTAGTTACTTCTTTATATATATATATATCTTAGGTGAAACTAACCCCCTAACTATTGCCGGTAACGAAACAGAAATATCTAACTTCAAAATTAAAAATTTTAAACTAAATATTTATATTTTCTCTTATTTATTTTAGACACGCTATTTTGGTTATTTTTTATTTTTCGATTGAACATAATTTACACAATGTGTAAACATTTTATATATGTGGATATTTGAATCTAAAAAAACGTTTGTTATATATGGATAGTGAATATGATTCTTTCACACCTGAGGCGATAGTCTATCTGGAGCAGTCTCTCTATTTTTTATGATAGAGGTAAGGCTTGTCCTAATCTCATCTTACCCTGACTCTACTTTATGAGTAAGATTCATTGTATTTGTTTGTTTGTTATATGTGGATAGTGAATATGATTCTTTCACACTTGAAATTTAGATGCGAAACCTTCTAAAATAATTTGGTTTTATATAATTTACCTCAGAATTAAATGATGTTAGTTAAATATATATGAACTAATTAGGAAATATAATTCTAGTGATTTATTTTTTAACGACAAATTTCTTTTTAATGGGACTTGAGCTCATGACCTTAGGTGATTTAAGAGGTTTGTCTTTGTCTGGGCCACCAACCATAATGGTATAATTCTAGTGATTTAAATAAAATATTATAAATCAAGTAAAACATCATTCATATAATTGGAGTGTAATTAGGGTGTCATACGATTGCTTATCTAGACACTTATTTCTTTTTGGATTTACTAAAAGTAGATAAAAATATGAATTATTTTTGGTACATGAATAAAAAAGTGAATTAATTTTTAAATTAAAAAAAAGGCGAGTCCATCGCTAATACAGTAGCGGCGCAAGCACCGAACCACAACCCTCTGTCAAGTTACATGCCACGTTGCATCTTCAGCTGAGCAGTGACCATCCTCCACCTATATATACCTGACCTTACCCCTCTCATCTTCTCAGCATATTCGTTATCCACAACTCTCTCTCTAGACACCATTGGAGAATCATTTCTCTCTCACACACTGTACCAGCAAAACACACATTAATCAGAGCATTTGGATGGATCATGACTCGTCCGTACAGATTCCTATCAACCGTCGTCAACTCACCGTCAAAGGCGGTGCCGGAATCGCCTGAAGAAGCCTCCGTTGAATCCGATTTCGTCGTTATCTTCGCGGCGTTACTATGTGCTCTGGTGTGTATAATAGGTTTAATAGTCGTAGCTCGCTGCTCTTGGCTCCGGCGGAGATCTATCGCTAATCGGACACCTGGACAACCGTCTGCTAATAAAGGAATTAAGAAGAAGTTCGTTGAGGCGCTTCCGAAGTTCGCGTATGATTCGGCGAAGGAAGACAACGGCGGCGGAAAACTTTCCTCCGGCGACTGTGCGATCTGTTTGACGGAGTACGCCGACGGAGATGAGATCCGAATTCTGCCGCAGTGCGGACACGGATTTCACGTCGCGTGTATTGACAAGTGGCTTGGCTCTCACTCCTCGTGTCCGTCATGTAGACAGATTCTGGTGATCACTAGATGCAAAAAGTGCGGCAAGTTTCCGACGGTTTCTGCCGGAAAAGTTGAGATGCCGGCCGTACATGAAGGTAGGCAACATAATGATAGTTCTAGTTCAGTTTAAACGTTTAATCAATTAGAAAGAGGTTAATTAGGTCGTAATGATGCCTAATTAACTAGAACTAGTGAAGTATATATCAATTATCAATATGTTATTCTATTACATATAGATCAAGTATTTTCCTCATCCATCTTATATTCTTATCCTTCTAGATCTCTGTGAATTTCTGGTTTGTTCGATAGGTCCAAAAATGGAAATTATAAATTGATTTGGAGGTAATTTTGGTTTTGAACGTCGATTGCGATGTTGATCCAGTTGCAGTGATTGATTTGAGGTTGGAAACGTAACATATATTTTCTATGTTTTTATGGAGAATGTGTAATAACTAAAATTGTTTTTTAGAAGATGATGCAATGAAAGGAAGTAACTGTAATCGTCTTTTTCGCTATTAAATAGTTGGTTGGGAGTTCGTTAGTCGTCATGCTGATGTGCATAGATTTTTTTTTGAACGGCGAATTTCATTTTAACCCTGTCACTAGTGGGACTTGAAATCATGACCTTTAAATCTTAAGTGTGCTGCCGTTGGGCCACCAACCTCAATGATGATGATGTGTGTGTTTCGGTTCAAATAATTGATTAAGTTTATAATTAAATGCACCGGGTAGTCTTTGTTTTAAGGCAACTTTTATAACCAAGAAGACCACCCCTACAAACGCAAGGGGCAGCGGACAACAAACACAAACAACAACATAATTACAGCATATCGTATTTACACCAATTTTTCCATTGAAGAGACTTGAATTTGGATCTATTCTTTAACCAAAGAAAACCAAGAGATTTAACATTATCAAATACATCTTTAAACTTGACCGTTTTGTTTTCAAAATGAGCCTCGTTCCTAGCTTTCCAAAGACACCAAACAAGCAATGATGATGATGCCGTGAATGATATCTTTATGCTTATCCCCCGCTATGAAGACCTTGTGTAACTCCAAAAGATCTTTAATTGAGAAAGAAAAAATTCGAGGAATGCGACACCAATCACTAGCAAAATGCCAGAGCACCAAAGCTATGTAACAGGAAGAAAGCAGATGCTCTGCTGATTCATTCACAGAGTCTATAACCTGCAACTTTGCAACGCTATCTTAGAAAAATAAAGGCTTTATACTCTTAAAATTTGAAGGTTTTAAAACTTAAGAAGACATTAATAATTATAACTTTTTTTTTCGGACGACCAACGAATACTATAAGCTCGGTCACCTGGGTAAATCTACTGGTGAAAGGCCATCCACGCCCGTGAGCAGTGGCGAAGCTAGGAATTTTTTCCTATGGTGTCATTTTTTTCGATACTTGGGTTTATAATAACACGATGTCAAAATTTTCGGATCGGGTCAGGTTGAATCACATAATAAAAGCCAATATAATAATAAAAATACAATGTCATTGATAAAAAAAATACATAATAAACATACAAAGTCATTTGAAATAAAAAAAAATACATTTTATATTTGCTCCCTACATGTTTTCATGTTTTGAAAACGATTCATAAACGTCTTCAATCGCAACTTTTGTAAAAAAACTCTTTTTCAATATAACAAATGCAAGCATCGTTTAAAAAATTATCACCCATTCGATTACGCAAATCTGTCTTCACATGCTTCATAGAAGAAAAACATCTCTCAACACTTGTTGCAACCGGTAAAACTAATGCAAATTTCAATAAACGATAGACCAATGGATATCCAACATGTTTCTTTGTTTTCAACATCACTTTTGCAAAATTAGATATACATTTCACGTTAGCAAACATTTTATCGTCTCTTATGTTATTAATGTAGATGTCGATCTCATGCATAAGATCATCTCTTTCTTCATAACTAAAATCACACGAATACATCTCGGTCAACCTTAGTATCTTTGAAACATAAAACACACTAAAATTAGAGAGTAATCGTCAATGGTGGAAGGATAGCTGGATAGGAACGAATGAAAGTTGAAACAATCAGCATTTTTTTTAAATTTAGGTTAAACAATTAAACTAATTGGACACGGGCTGTAATGGTTATTAGGTTAAATCTAAAAAAATTAAAATGGGTCTTCAATGATTTAAACTCCATTATTAAAAAATAAGTAATTGAGCTTAATTTTTAAACTATAATTTTTTTATTATGTAAAACGTTTACATAACTTTTTTCTTTAGTAAAAAATATATACAGTTTTTCATACCAACGGTGTCAATCGTAAAAAAACAATTGTGTCGCTCGAAAATTTTCTATTACACGATACATATGAGACACTAAAATCAATGGTGTCGGGTGAACCCGTACACCAAAGAGTGGCTCCGTCACTGCCGCGAACGCAGACAGCGCTGGTGACCCGACTCGCTCACCATTGCAGGGGAAACCTATCACCCGAAAGCCCACTATAGTAAAACCCATGGCCCACCTGAGCATATTGCACTAGGTGAAACTCGAACCCATGTTCTCCACATTGGAAGGCCATGGGGGTGCCTACTCCCAAACCAATTGATCTGGGGCTCATTAATAATTGTAGCTAACTAGTTTTTTCTACCGTTATTTCCCCCGCCGCGGTGCAATAGAAAAGTTGTATTATAAAATAAAAAGTTTAATTTACAGCGGTGTTAGACTTAATTACAAAAAAGTGATCCGTGTAACGAAAACATAGAAACGTATAATGACTAAAAAGATATTAGTGGTCAAGTGTACGCCTTCCTGTTTAGGAAACACATTTTATGTATATGTGAAGTAAATGTGTTCCTAGCAATTTCATGCTGTGAAGCAATATGTGTTATTCTCTAAGGGTATGAGGTATACCTTCACGAAAGGGCACCCGTGAGGCCTCTCATGCCGTGAGAGGTATGGAACACCGCCCCCTTTTGCACGAAGGGGTCGTGAGGGAGTACCCGTGAAGGGTTTCACGCGAGAATGGGCAAGTAGCCGTTGGGATTGTGTCCTCTTTTTGATCCTTGAAGAAAATTTTAGGTTTTTGTTATTTGATGTTGCAGGTTTAAACGAAGAAGAAGATATTGACGAATCTGAGACTCAGAAATTAGGGTTTGTTTTGTCGAAGGGGGGAGACGGCTGGTGGGAAATTGGGAACTGATAGCATATTAGGTATTTAGAAGTAGTGGCTTCTTGGGCTTATGACTTTGTGAGCTCTAATAAATAAAACCGTTTAAACCGAATAAAAAAATAATAACTTTTAATCTACATAATGTAAAAAAATAAAAATAAATTATTATTTTTATTCACGTATAAGAAATTTATGTAGTTTTTGTTTTATGTTTTTTTTTAATTTATATTTTTAATGAAATTTGAATTTATGTTTTATTTTTTAAAAAATTAATATTAAAATAATTGTTGCATTTAATGCTTATTAGAGTTTCACTCACTTGGGTATTTTCCCTTGTCAAATGAGACCCAAGTGAAGAACCAACAAAGCTTATGTGACGGCCACATGGCAGAAAAGGTACTCTTACTTGAAAGAAACAAGTGAGAGTATACCTCATACTTTAAGAGTTCTAGTCTGATTTTGAATATTGATGGTAAATTTAGAAGTAACTTTAAAAATTGTGAGTTAAACGTTCTTAAAGATAAAACGAAAAGTAAATTTAAATAAGATAAAACGAAAAGTAAATTTAAAAATAAAATCTAAACGTTTCATTTGAAAAATAGAATATTCTAAATTTTATTTTCATTGAAGAAAGAGCAAGAAATATAATATAAAATTTTGTTTTCTAAGAGGTTGATTGTACAACAATAATATAGAAATACTAATAAAAGGGGAAAAAAAACTTAAAAGGGTAGCTGCATGTAAAACCAGGGGCTAACCAGGATCGAACTTGTGACCCGCAGTAAGTGATTATCATTGGCGGACCTAGCTATTACTAGGTGTGTCGGCCGGCCCCATAAAATTTTAACACCGACCCCTATAAATTTTTGACACCGACCCCAAGAAAAACTAATTTTTAACACCGACCTCATTTAAACTACTAACTTAAATTGGACTAAAACGTAGTCATTTAAACGATTAAACCCACATTTAATTAACTATTACCCATTCAGACAATTAAGCACACATATAGTTAACCCGTTACCTATTTAAATTTTTGAACAATTTAACCTAATAAAAAATCTAAATAGCGGCAATCATGAATCTTGATCCATCGACGTCTCGACGTTTCATATTCACGCTTCACACAATCTGAAGAACAACAATTTGCTAATCACGATTCTCGTCATGCCTCCTAATCGAAGTTAACGCAATTAGAAGAGAGAATAATCACGATCTTTGCCCTGCCTCCTCATGATTTAAGGTTCTTTGCTAATAACGAATTAACGATTCTCGCCCTGTTGGTCGGTTCACTGTTCACAGCCTTGAGTCCCTACCTCCTCACAATTTCAGGTAACTTTTTTTTCCCTCTAAATTTTGATTTTTGCTGATCATATTATTTTTCTATAATACTATGCCATATATGCTATTTGCTAATTGTAATTAGTGACAATGTATGTACTATGTGACCCGACCTAAACCGGAATGGAAAAAAATAATATTTAGCGAGAGGCAACAACCTCAAAAAATTTCGACCCCCATGAAAAAAATTCCTATGTCCGCCACCGGTGATTATGAGCAACTAGCTAAGGCTATCCGTAGTGGTTTCACAGTCACGTTCATCACGTCATCGTCACATCAACATGGGGCAGCAATCACTAAATCAAATCACTAAGGTGCGTAGTGGTTTTACTATCCACACACAAATATATACACACACACATAACACACACCCATGCGTCCCTTCCCCCGTAAAACGCCTCACGATTGTGCCCCCACGCCCTGAATCACACCTCAGGGGACGGTGTTCTGCGCTTGTGATTAAGCCAGTGGCTCACACCACCTCTTTCATGCCACCACTACGGATTGCCTAACTTGCTAGTTCCTTCTATGATTTCTATCAAACGAAAGTTATATAAGATATACTACACGTGTGCAAATCTAATTGGAGTGAGCTATGGTTAAGCAAGCTGTTTGGACTACAAAATCGTGTAAGAAATTAATTATAAAGTTTTTATTGGTTCGGATGGTATTTGTGATCCCAACCCAATTACACAAATATATATACTACACCCGTTGCATGCACTGAAATTGAATATAATAATATGATATATAATATGACAAATATAACAAATATAACACATAATATTTTTAAATTATTAAAGTCGTTAGAAACATATAACTAGGGAAAAATGGAATCGAAAGAATTATACTTAAATATTTAATTCAAGTCGCTTTATAGAGTTTGAATATAATATGTTATATAGTAAAATATATCACAATGTTGAAGTTAGAAACTTATAATTATTGAAAAAAATGAAATTGACAAAAATATACTTAAGTATTTGATTCAAGTTGCTAATTGAGATGGGTATGAATATAATAACTAGTAGATCTAAATTCGCGTGTTGTGGCAAAGGTGTCGATGCAGAGAAAGTTGTAAGGCTCGATTTTGAATAAAATTTACGTCGAAACGTAAATAAAAATAAACATGTAGCAACCGTATATTTGAAATTTATAAAATGAGAAGGGAAAACGAGAAACGAAACCATGTGCAGGTCAAAATTTCTGGATCTCGGTGACTTCTTGTACAAAACCGTCCTCTAAAGCTCAATTGATTGGCGGAATCAATCACTTGAAGCCAAATCAAGTCAAAAACTCACAAACAAGATAAAACGCATGTAATGGACTCCATAGCCAATATACTGAACATTCAATGATGTATGTCACTCAAATGATGGTAAATACAAACCCTAGTTGCTAAACAATATGCTCTGAATGCTCACTATCATTCTCAGATCTGGCTTACTTAAAACATAAGAAATCCAACACTATTTATATATTTGCAACAAAACAGAAAATTAATTTCAGCCGAAAGTATTACTTTTGTCCGAAAGTTTCGGTCGAAAGTATTCCAAAAGTTGTCTTCCGTCTTCCGGTCTTTAGTCTTGAGTTGTTTTGTATTCACCAACCTATTTATAACTCAACAACCTCTCCCTAGGTTGTTGTATACCAAAACTTTTACTTTGGTGTAGCTTTTGATTGTGCAGCAACCAAATCTCCAACTCTCATCTTTAACGCCTGTGCAACTACTCCCATGAAGAGCTTTGCTTCGGCTGCTGTCTCATTCCTAGTGCCATATGTCACACCCCGGCCGGCAGCGGATTATACGCCGGGGCTGACGCGGTTGTTCGTAAGCACATGATCATCTATTAAATATGATATTATTTATTATTCAAATTTAAAAGCATTCGTTACAATTGTAAATAGGAAAACAAGTATTCAAACATAACATAATAAGATTAAATTGAACTAAGTCCATGTCCTATATGATCAAGTAGTGTCCTCAACTGGTGCACCTGAAACATGTGAGTAAATATGAACTACAAGTAGTTGGTGAGTAACATAGGTTTTGACACCAAACAAAAGTTAAGTAAAAAGGATTTCAAATTCAATATGTTCAAAGCTTAACTAAGACATAAATGTGAAAACATACAAGGTTCCAAGTGTACAATCAAGCCGTAGTAAATGGAAAACTGGTAAGTACAATCCAACTGATTGTGTTTTGGAAAAAGTAGTAATATGGTACACACAAAACCCGCCAAGGTTTGTGTTAACTAGTATCGGTTTCCCAAATAAATGATCATAAAAGGTACTGCCTTAGGCTTGGGTAGCAAGTTAATGATTGTACTGAACATGAACACACGTATGGTTGTCAAATAGTTTAAGACATAAAGCACATAGTAAATAGCATGAGAACAATGACATTGAATTTGGTATGTATAGTATGTAAACATGTTCCATCCTGAGTATTTGTAAACAATAGTAAAGAGAAAGGGGGCTATGAAACTCACTTGAATCAAAGCTGAAAATGTATGAACTGGTAAGGATTGTTAGGCCTCGTGAGGAACTCTCACAACAAACCTACACGCGTTATGGTAACCTAAGTTCAATATATGTCTAAATGCTATTTAGGAGACATTGAGACATTTAGGGTTTCCATGGGATTTGTACAAGCTTTGTAAGAAATATATATGTTTATAATGATAAGTAAATATCAATTAGAATAATGGTAGGTTTGAATTTATATAATTGTTCTAATTAAATAAATAATATATAAAGAGGTTTAAATAATAATTCTTTGAATTTATTTAAATAACTATTCTAAGATAGTTTATAAATAAATCTTGAAATGGTAATTGTTTAATCAATTTATTTTATGTAAATAAAATAGTTAATTAATCTAGTAATAATTGCAAAAATTGTTACATAATCATTTAAATGAATACATTTTAAATAAATTTATAAAGGAATAAATAGGTTTTAAGAAGCACTAATTGAACTTTGTATAAAATAATTATTTAAATTAATCATTTGGGTATTTATAAATTTAAAAGTGTTTTAAATAATTATCTTTACTAAATAATTATTTATAGGCTTTAAAAGGGTTTAATTAATCATAATCATAATTAGTTGAAAGTGGTTGTTGTACACTAGAATGGTTATCATTCCAGAGTAGTACCTCCAACAGAAAAGTTCACAGGAAAGAGTTGGCCGGATCAGAACCCCGTCTTTCCTAGCTAGAACTTTAATGTTTGTCAGATAACTACATAATGGTTTGAAATTTATTCCATTTGTATACTTAACCAAGTTTAGGGTGTGTTTGGAAAGTATATGGGCTAAAGTGGAAATATGAGTTTAGTAAAGATAGAAATTAAATATTAAATAATTTAATTTGAAAATAAGGAGTTTTAGTAAAAACATGATTTTTAAAATTGAAAGGAACAAGAAAGATCAAACCAAGTTTTTAAATAAAAGTTTTGAACAAGTTTAATTAAACTAGGGCTTTTGATCTTGGATAGGTCTATGATTATAACATAAACATGTTAGGGATCATAGATCTAGCTAGTTATGAGAGATTTTTGAAAGAAAAGTATGAACAAGCAAGAACATAAGAAGAACTTACTTAGAATGGAAGGGTTTAAGCTAGAATATTCCAAAAGATGAGAAGAACGACCTTTAGTAGCTAAAGAACTCTAGAGGATCGTTGAGGTGCGAATAATACATGAGATATAAGGGCTCTATTTATAGGGTATGATCAGGTGCTTATTCACAAAATTTAATTTGTTATATGGACTAGATTGCAAAAGATGAAGAATAGTTTTTAATATACTAACTTAAGTGCTCATAAATTTTATGTTTATGACTCCATTTCATCATAAATGTAATTATATATTTATTTGTTTTATTTATCTTTAGTAATTTAAAACACTAGTAATGTTAATTAACAATGTTATATTTTCATAATAAGTTGTTTAAATGGTTTATTTGTCATGTGTATATATATATATGGTAACATATATATTTATATGTAGACACATAAATGATATCAATTCATAATCAAAGCTTATAAGTTTAGATTTGGTTATTATAACAAGGTATATATATTTATTTCATAACAATCATATAAGTATGTATGCACACTCATAAATTATAATGAATAAATATGATACTTTCATAAATGCGAATCATAAAATAATGAAATTACAATTTGTCGGAATAGTTAAAATAAAGGTCGGAATTTCCTAGGGATTACAGTTGTCACACCCCGACCGATGGCGGAATCATCGGGGCGGGACATGTAGACTGTTCATGAGCACAAGGTTCACTAGATTTCAATATTTAATCATCAATTTCATTTCAAACCTTTCAAACACAAATAGCAAAACTCAACAAGTACATAAAGAAAAATACAAATTGTCTTTTGAATTTAAATTAACTAGGTCCAACTTAAGTGTAGCATGTCTTGCTCAAATTCACACGTTAGCACCAGAAACATGAATAAAATAAGGTCAACTATAAAGTTGGTGAGTATAACATAGGTTTGTATATAGATAGCATATAGTTTGAAAAACAAATCCATACATAACATGATAAATAAGGCATTTATGGGGAGCAGCTATTGTGTAACTAAGTACAATCAAACCTTTCTAACTAGCATGCAAAATTGTGTTGTCGGTATCAATCACCCTACCTGGGTGGGTTTGTCAGACTCAATAGATCTATCATTGAAAACCGTCGGCTTGAATAGTTAATGATTGCACATAAGTGTTCACAAAAGTTAGCACACATAGCACTCGGGCATAAAGCTCAAATTGCACACATGAATGTAAATATGATTTGTATTTGTGTTGTTTGTGTAAATGTAATCATGTAATTTGATAGAGTTCATGTTTCACCCCAAAAGTGTAAAAGAGTAAAATGGGCTATGAAATACTCACTTGGTTCAAGGTGTAGCTAAACACGGGAGACTAGGTTGTAATTTGATCCTTGTAACTCACCACGTTAACCTAATGTATAAAGTATATTTGAATTATTAGAGGGTACAATAGTTTATGTCTAAGTCTAGGATTGAATCGGTTATGTGTGACAAGTGTTGGAGTGGTAAGTATTAGTGGTTGAGGGTGAGGGTGCCGGACAAACTATTGGAGTTTTAAAAATTACGAATTCTGCTTTTATTCTGTCATAATTGTTACAAGGTTTATAAAAATATTTTTTATAAAATTATTGGAGTTTTAAAAATGGCATAAAAAAAATAAACAGGCCACAGGGACTCGAACTCGGGTCTGGGCTGAGGGTGCCGGACAAACCAGCCGCTGGACCAGGAGATGATTCTTGTGATTTTATTAGTTCAGAAATTATTTAATCCGCGGTTTGGTTGGGACTGGGTTTGGTCCATAATTCATGCGCAAAAAGTGAACAGGTCGGTCGCGGGCCGTGGGTTTCGAACCCACGCCACCTGGTTCAGCGGCGCAGTGACTTGCCGGCCGGACCAGGTGGTTTCGCTGAAATAATACGGAAACAAATTGGTTAAAACATAAAATTAAAATCGATCGTGAATTCAAAATCGAGAATACCCGCTTACGAACCCTAGTTTCAATTCGGTAGCGATACCCTCTGTCGTCATGAATTGGCAGAGGGCTATCGATGGCTATTTGATTACGAATCGAAAGACACAATTCTTACTTGAAATGGTTAGGGCACGAATGCAGACGGCTACGAGTTTGGTGCGACTGTTCTTGATGATCGACAATCGTCCAGAGCTGAAAAGTAGGTTCGACAGAGGTTGGGAGAGTTTGTGTGGACGTATACGAAGGTAAATGAATGGATTAATTTGATTGGTTTTGCGTGTAATAGCCAATTCAGTTTCGATTTAGTCCGCAGCGGTTTCGGCGACTGATTTCGTTTAATTCCATTGAATTGGGAATGAATTGGGTCTGATAATAGTCCAGGTTCACTCGAGGTTGGCTGGGGAAAGATTTCAGGGATTGAATACGCGTTAATTTCACAATTTGATCGGATAATAATACGGGTTTGACTAAATTTAGTCAAATCTCTTTTGAATTTGAAATGGCCGCGTATTTGGTCAGTTTGGGTTGATGTCTGGGCCGAGACTGGATTGATTCGTGATTGGGAATTCATGAGGAGTCCAATTCGAAAGAAATCCGACAATTGATGAGTGAATTGTCACGGTTTTTGGCCTCTTTGACTTTTGAAAGTCAAACTATCAAGGAAAGTCAAAATTGGAGTGTGGGGTTTCAAATTTAGGGTTTAATTGATCAACCGTGAAATTTCTTGTTAATGGAATAAATGTATCTATACGTATAAGTATTTGATTGAAAATTTATGTAAATGTATACCCGTAAAAGGGTTTGCGGATTTGTGTTTGAGATTTAATACTTGGAACTTACAGCTTAAAAATCAGTGTACTAGAATCGGAAATTAACGAGTTACATTAATTTCAAACAAGTAGGAAAATCAGAAATGTTACAGTATCCCCACGTTGAGGGAATTTCGTCCCGAAATTTAGCTAGTTGAGGCTACTGAATCAGCAAAGAGGTGAGGGTACTTGAGCTTCATTTAGTCCTCACGTTCCCAAGTAAACTCAGGGCCACGTTTTGATTCCCAACGAACTTTGACAATAGGAATACGGCTTCGCTTGAGCTACTTGATCTCACGATCCAAGATTTCTACCGGTCTCTCAACGAAGTGCATCGTTTCGTCAATGTGCACATCGTCAAAAGGTATATGAAGATTCTCATCAGCAAGACATTTCTTCAGATTAGACACATGAAATGTAGGATGCACATTGCCAAGTGATGGAGGTAACTCGAGTTTGTAGGCCACTTTTCCAATCCTTTCAAGGATCTTGAATGGACCAACGTAGCGAGGTGCTAACTTGCCTTTCTTTCCAAAACGGATTACACCTTTCCACGGAGACACCTTTAGAAGAACAAGGTCACCGACTTGGAATTCCAAGGGTTTTCGTCGTTTGTCGGCATAACTCTTTTGCCGACTTCTTGCTACTCGAATGTTGTCACGGATTTGGGTAATCTTGTCGGATGTTTCTTGAATTAGCTCGGGACCGGTGATTTGTGCTTCACCAATCTCGTTCCAACAGATAGGAGAACGACACTTGCGACCATAGAGAGCTTCAAACGGAGCCATGTTAATACTCGTGTGGTAGCTATTATTGTAAGAGAACTCGATTAGGGATAGATGTGAATCCCAATTGCCACCAAAATCAATTACACAAGCTCTAAGCATATCTTCAAGAGTTTGGATTGTTCGCTCGGTCTGACCATCAGTTTGGGGATGGTAGGCCGTGCTCAAATCTAATCGTGTACCAAGAGCAGTTTGGAGAGATTGCCAAAAACGTGAGGTGAACCGAGCATCTCTATCGGATATTATGTTTAAGGGAACACCGTGACGGCTCACAATTTCATCAATGTAAATTCGTGCTAGTTTCTTAACCCGATAGTCTTCACGGATGGGCAAGAAATAAGCAGATTTGGTGAGATGATCAATGATCACCCAAATGCTATCATAACCACTCGAGGTGCGAGGGAGTTTGGTAATAAAATCCATGGCTAAGTTCTCCCATTTCCACACGGGAATTTTCGGTTGTTCAAGTAATCCGGAAGGACGTTGGTGTTCGGCTTTGAATTTGGAACACGTTAGACATTTGGCAACATAGAGAGCAATGTCTTTGTTCATACCGCGCCACCAATATTGTTGGCGAAGGTCTTGGTACATTTTATCCGCACCAGGATGAATAGAATAACGAGTCTTGTGAGCCTCGTTCATAAGAAATGTACGGAGATCATCGCGATCGGGAACCCAAATACGATTCAAGTAGTAAAGTAAGCCATTGGGTTTAGATTCGAGCAGAAGTTCAACACCACATGACATTTCTTCGTACATGTTACCCTCGGTGACTGAGATGTGTTGAGCTTCTAAAATGCGGATTTGAATGTCGGTTTGGATTCGGGCACAATGAAGCATAACATGGTCCTTTCGACTCAAAGCATCGGCTACAACATTCGCTTTGCTGGGATGATAACGAATCTCGCAATCATAGTCGTTAAGGAGTTCAACCCAACGTCGTTGCCTCATATTGAGTTCCTTTTGGTTGAAGATGTGTTGGAGACTTTTGTGGTCGGTGAACACCACACATTTAGTGCCATAGAGGTAATGTCTCCAAATCTTCAATGCGAATACAACCGCACCCAATTCAAGGTCGTGCGTTGTATAATTCTTCTCGTGAATCTTAAGTTGCCTTGATGCATAAGCGATTACCTTACCTCGTTGCATGAGGACACAACCGAGACCTTGGTTGGAAGCATCACAGTAGACAACTAGGTCATCATTCCCATCAGGGAGAGTCAAAATAGGAGCATTGCACAACTTTTGCTTGAGAGTTTGGAAAGCTTCTTCTTGTTTCGGTCCCCATTCATAAGTTTTACCCTTGTGGGTCAAAGCGGTGAGAGGGATAGCGATCTTTGAGAAGTTTGAGATGAAACGACGATAATATCCCGCAAGACTAAGAAATGAACGAACTTCAGTGGGAGTCTTCGGGGCGTTCCAATTCTTAACCGTTTCGATCTTAGCAGGGTCAACATGAATACCCTTGTCGTTGACGATATGTCCAAGAAATTGAACTTCCTTTAGCCAAAATTCACATTTGGAGAATTTGGCATATAGTTGTTCTTTTCTCAAGAGATCCAAAACCAATCTAAGATGTTGCTCATGGTCATCCTTAGTCTTGAAGTAGATCAAGATATCGTCAATGAAGACGATCACGAATTTATCAAGATACGGTTTGCACACACGATTCATGAGGTCCATGAAAACTGCGGTTAATCCGAAAGGCATAACCATGAACTCGTAGTGACCATACCTTGTTCGGAAGGCAGTCTTTGGAATATCATCTTCTTGAACACGGAGCTGGTGATAACCACATCGAAGATCAATCTTCGAGAAGCAAGTAGAACCTTGAAGTTGATCAAAGAGATCATCGATCCTAGGCAAAGGATAACGGTTTTTGATAGTAAGCTTGTTGAGTTCGCGGTAGTCAATACACATGCGAAATGATCCATCCTTCTTCTTGACGAATAAGACGGGTGCACCTCACGGTGAATGACTTGGAAGAATGAAACCTTTATCGGAAAGTTCTTGGAGTTGGCTTGCAAGTTCTTGCATTTCAGAAGGTGCAAGGCGGTAAGGAGCTCTAGCCACGGGATTAGCTCTGGGTATAAGATCGATGCGAAATTCTACTTGACGAACGGGTGGAAGACCGGATAAGTCTTCGGGGAATACCTCGGGAAAATCTCGGATAATGGGGATATCTTGAATACTCTTCTCTTTGACATCCTTTTGAATGATGTGTGCTAAGAAGGCCACGTACTTCTTTCGTAAGTACTTTTGAGCGGTGGTACATGACATCAACTTAAGTCCTTTGCAAGGCTTTTCACCAAATACTCTCAATGTTTCTCCCGATGGTAGCGGTATTCGAATACACTTCTCAAAGCAAATGACTTCGGCATGATGATTTGATAGCCAATCCATGCCTATGATGATATCAAAGCTTCCTAGTGGCATTGGAACAAGGTTGATTGGGAATGTATGATCATTAAGTTCTAAAGAGCAATCATAGATAATGGATTCAATTGTAAGAGAGTCACCATTTGCTACTTCAACGGTAAATGTTTTCTCTAAAAGGGATCGGGTCTTAGAAAGTAAAGGTTCAAAGTTAAGTGACACAAAACTTTTATCGGCACCGGTATCAAATAGAATGGATGCATATTGACTATTAACAAGGAACGTACCGTTGACCACATCATTGTTGGCTTGAGCTTCATTGGCGTTTATATTGAAAGCACGCCCACGAGCTCCGCCTTGTCTAGCATTGATCAACCTTGGGCACTGATCACGGAAGTGATTTGGGTCACCACATTCAAAACATGCATGCCCATTTGCTATAGCAGGAAAACCTTGATTAGCCACTTGTAGATTGGTTCGTGTTGGTGGGTTGGCTTGGCCCGCAAGAGCTTTGGCCCTACACACATTGACCGTATGGCCATATTTCCCACAATAAGTGCAAAGGCGACATGGGATGTTTGAGGATGATGATAGTTGCATGTGGCACAGAGTGGGTAGATCCCCACATATGGCTTTTTGGCTGGCGCTTGAACCATAGGAGCAATTTGATTAACGGGCATGGCAGGAGTGACCATAGCATAGTTTCTAGCCTTTCTTTTCTTATTATGTCGGGAGGGTTCAGTTATGGCTTCTTTGTTGTGAGTGGACGGAGTTGCAGTGTCGGGGACTTTCTTTGTGCCCTTTTTAGTAAGAGTCCCCGCCTTCACATGGTTTTCGGTTAAGGTAGCGGATAGACGGATAACATCTTCAAGTGTTGCGGGATTCCTTCCTAGGAAAGTATCTTGAATTTGCCTAGGTAGTCCCCCAATATACTTTTCAATGCAGCGGGACAAGGGAGTAACCATGTGGGGCACGAGGAGACTCAACTCATGGAACCGAGTTGTATAAGCCAAATTTTCTCCACTATCTTGGGCAAGATCCCAAAACTCAGCTTCAAGTTTCTTCACTTCATTTCGAGGACAGAATTCCTTGGTCATTAGCCTTTTAACCTCATCCCAAGGTAAGGCCATTGCCACATCCACACCTCTATTTCTCTTATCCCTATTCCACCACGTGAGCGCCCGTTTTTGTAGGACACTTGTGGCATGACGAACACGAAGGTTGTCGGGGCAGTCACTATTGAGAAAGGTATTCTCAATGCTTTCGAACCATTGAAGAAGTCCGGTAGCTCCTTCGGTACCATAGAACTTGAGGGGATTACACGAGTTGAAATGCTTGAAGGTACATTGAGATGGGTTGGCACCACCATTTCCACCATTACCACCATGGTTACCATTGGCGGCACCATTAGCTTGAGTGAGTTGAGTTACGAGTTGTGTAAGGATGGTAGCAATGTCGGTGTTGGTGTTGGCCATGGGAGCACGACGAGGAGGCATTCTACAGATTTGCACAACACAAGAAAATATGTAAGAACTTATGAGAATTGCTTGGATTAAAAGGACAAGATAATGAAATAAAATAGTTAATCATAGTTTGGATTGTACTCAAATAGTGATATAATCACTTGAATACTATGACACATTAAGGTTAATTAAACTCATAAAATTTTCATGGAGACATGCTTTAGCCTATAAGTAAACACTTATCCCGGGTATTCCCAGGAAAGCATACGGGTCCCTCGGTTGATTGGGATTTATGCGAAATGCTTTCCTAGACAGAAAACCCAGAATACAGGTGTCACTCTTCCATATTGCACGTGTCCTCAAATAATTAACAAAGTTTAAAAACCTTAACAAGGAATTAAAGAAATTTTTATAGATTTAGCTTCATGAAGTTTCCACATGCTAAGAAAGATATAGATAGAGAAGGAGATAAGAATATTATGAGGTTTTAGGATATGGGAAGAGATATTATTTATTTAATTATTATTTAAGGAGATCCTAATAAGTCATGAATTTTTAACAAGTAATGCATCAAAAATGAAATAATAACTAATCATAGTAAGCATGTAACACATAACATGTAGCACATATCACATAATCATGAAGCATAGCATAAGTGGGTGTCCTAAAGTTATAGTCTAGGTCAAGGGTGTCTAATAACCTAATTCCCTATAACCAAGGCTCTGATACCAATCTGTCACACCCCGACCGATGGCGGAATCATCGGGGCGGGACATGTAGACTGTTCATGAGCACAAGGTTCACTAGATTTCAATATTTAATTATCAATTTCATTTCAAACCTTTCAAACACAAATAGCAAAACTCAACAAGTACATAAAGAAAAATACAAACTGTCTTTTGAATTTAAATTAACTAGGTCCAACTTAAGTGTAGCATGTCTTGCTCAAATTCACACGTTAGCACCTGAAACATGAATAAAATAGGGTCAACTATAAAGTTGGTGAGTATAACATAGGTTTGTATATAGATATCATATAGTTTGAAAAACAAATCCATACATAACATGATAAATAAGGCATTTATGGGGAGCGGCTATTGTGTAACTAAGTACAATCAAACCTTTCTAATTAGCATGCAAAATTGTGTTGTCGATATCAATCACCCTACCTGGGTGGGTTTGTCAGACTCAATAGATCTATCATTGAAAACCGTCGGCTTGAATAGTTAATGATTGCACATAAGTGTTCACAAAAGTTAGCACACATAGCACTCGGGCATAAAGCTCAAATTGCACACATGAATGTAAATAGGATTTGTATTTGTGTTGTTTGTGTAAATGTAATCATGTAATTTGATAGAGTTCATGTTTCACCCAAAAAGTGTAAAAGAGTAAAAGGGGCTATGAAATACTCACTTGGTTCAAGGTGTAGCTAAACACGGGAGACTAGGTTGTAATTTGATCCTTGTAACTCACCACGTTAACCTAATGTATAATGTATATTTGAATTATTAGAGGGTACAATAGTTTATGTCTAAGTCTAGGATTGAATCGGTTATTTGTGACAAGTGTTGGAGTGGTAAGTATTAGTGGTTCGCACTCGAATGAAATGTTTCATAAAATGAGAGGGTTAAAATAAATAGATTTAAAATAATTGAACCAAGTTTTGAGTTCGAATAACTAAATAAATTAAATAATTATTATTACTTTATAATTTAGTTATATAAAAATTAGTTGTATGATTTATCTTATTTAAATAAATAGTTTATCTATTTATTTATAAAGATATGTAAAAAAATGATATTTATTTATAAAGGTATGTAAAAATGATATTTATTTATAAAGGTGTGTAAAAACAATAAAATATATTTATCTTTGAAATAACTAACTTTTATTTATTTATTTTTCCTTTAAAAATAAGTCTTGATTGTTTTAAATGGATTTAATCTTTTATAACTTTTATAGAAATTAAACTGTTTTTCATTTCGAAATTTATTTAAATATTTTAAGTTTTGATTTAAAAGGTTTAATATGTAATTTAACAATTTAATTTGGATTAAATCAAATTTTATATCAAAAATTACGAATTCTGCTTTTATTCTGTCATAATTGTTACAAGGTTTATAAAAATATTTTTTATAAAATTATTGGAGTTTTAAAAATGGAATAAAAAAAATAAACAGGCCACAGGGACTCGAACCCGGGTCTAGGCAGAGGGTGCCGGACGAACCAGCCGCTGGACCAGGAGATGATTCTTGTGAATTTATTAGTTCAGAAATTATTTAATCTGCGGTTTGGTTGGGACAGGGTTTGGTCCATAATTCATGCGCAAAAAATGAACAGGCCGGTCGCGGGCCGTGGGTTTCGAACCCACGCCACCTGGTTCGGCGGCGCAGTGACTTGCCGGCCGGACCAGGTGGTTTCGCTGAAATAATACGGAAACAAATTGGTTAAAACATAAAATTAAAATCGATCCTGAATTCAAAATCGAGAATACCCGCTTATGAACCCTAGTTTCAATTCGGTAGCGATACCCTCTGTCATCACGAATTGGTAGAGGGCTATCGATGGCTATTTGATTACGAATCGAAAGACACAATTCTTACTTGAAATGGTTAGGGCACGAATGCAGACGGCTACGAGTTTGGTGGCTGTTCATGATGATCGACAGTCATCCAGAGCTGAAATGTAGGTTCGACAGAGGTTGGGAGAGTTTGTGTGGACGTATACGAAGGTAAATGAATGGATTAATTTGATTGGTTTTGCGTGTAATAGCCAATTCAGTTTCGATTTAGTCCGCAGCGGTTTCGGCGACTGATTTCGCGTAATTCCATTGAATTGGGAATGAATTGGGTCTGATAATAGTCCAGGTTCACTCGAGGTTGACTGGGGAAAGATTTCAGGGATTGAATATGCGTTAATTTCACATTTTGATCGGATAATAATACGGGTTTGACTAAATTTAGTCAAATCTCTTTTGAATTTGAAATGGCCGCGTATTTGGTCAGTTTGGGTTGATGTCTGGGCCGAGACTGGATCGATTCGTGATTGGGAATTCATGAGGAGTCCAATTCGAAAGAAATCCGACAATTGATGAGTGAATTGTCACGGTTTTTGGCCTCTTTGACTTTTGAAAGTCAAACTGTCAAGGAAAGTCAAAATTGGAGTGTGGGGTTTCAAATTTAGGGTTTAATTGATCAACCGTGAAATTTCTTGTTAATGGAATAAATGTATCTATACGTATAAGTATTTGATTGAAAATTTATGTAAATGTATACCCGTAAAAGGGTTTGCGGATTTGTGTTTGAGATTTAATACTTGGAACTTACAGCTTAAAAATCAGTGTACTAGAATCGGAAATTAACGAGTTACATTAATTTCAAACAAGTAGGAAAATAAAAAATGTTACAACAGTCTCCTCTACTTTAGAAAATTTCGTCCCGAAATTGTTTAGGAAAAAGGGTCCATGAAAAAGAGGCGTGTGTTTGGATTCTCAACTACTTTTGCTTGTCGGTCTGAGGAGTATAGTTGATGACAAGGTTCAGGTCAGGTTATCGCGTCAGGTATGGATAGTGGTAGTGGATTTTGTTAGAGTGAAAATAAGGAGAAGATTGCCATAGAGTGATTTTTGGACTCAAATGATAGGATGCATCACTTGTAATGAGGATGGTGGGAATTTTAAGATTTAAACTTGTTTAGGATATAGTCTAAGATGTTCGAGTAATCACTGGATAAGGATTTTACAACTATTGTTCAAGGTCAAAGTAATAGGAAATCCTACGTGATACGGACAACGTTACTTATGGCAATATGACAGGAGCACTTATATGTAGGACATACAAGCGGTATATTCACTATGCCCTTATCATATCCCTTTAGTTTCGTTACTGTATATTACCATAGGTTTTATGTCATCACCCATGACAGAATTTACAATGTTTTCCATGTGTCGACTTTTATAATTACGTGTGCACCCGTAATTACTCAAATCGTCATATGGTCCGTATAGATCATTGTATTGTGTGTGGGTGCGGAGGGGGAACACCCAAAAACACTTAGTTTATTATTATTTTCACGTATAAGTTGTTAATACGTGACTGTGTCTCTAGATGGTATGGTCGGTCAAGAAGTAAAGTCTAACAATGTGGCAAAATCCCATACATGGGTGTCCTGAGTAGGTGGCATATCCCTCCATATTACCCATAAAGTTGATAGCTCCCTCATGTCTGAACAAGAATACGTCAAACCCCGAGCAGATCAAAGTTTATAGCTATCAGTTTTCATAGATAAAGTGAATGATCATGCCTCTTGTATATAGTGGACAATCAATTGTGAACAATGTAAACGGTCTAGTTTCGTATGTAATGTAGGTATCATGTGAACAAGCTAGTATAACGTAGATGATCTATTATCATGTATCATGTAAACGATCAAGTATCTTGTATCATGTGAGCAAGCTAGTATCATGTATATTGAAAATGAGTAAGTTTCAAGTATGATGTGAATAATCTAGTATCATGCATATTGCAAACAACCAAGTATCATGTATCATGTGAACAAGCTAGTATCATGTATATTGCAAATGAGTAAGTTTCAAGTATGATGTGAATAATCTAGTATCATGCATATTGCAAACAACCAAGTTTCGTGTATAATGTGACCAATTAAGTTTCGTGCATAATGTAAACATATTAGTTTTCACGTATAGTGTGAATGTTCATATGTAAATAATTGACTCTCATGAGTAACGTAAGCTATCAAATTTCGTAGGTGATCGAGTTTTGCAGACAATCGTGTTGCTTGACATTCATGTATCATGTAGGTAGTTGGATTTTAAGTTTTCAATTTTTGTTGAGGTTTATATGGGTGGTTAATGCCCACGCGAAATGATTCATCTCCCTAAAGTGACTAGTAAGCTCATACATTCCCGAAGGTGCAAGGTGATGGAAAGTTTTGCAGGTAATCGGAATAATGGGTACATGAATATCTAATTTGTGTTTTTTGTTCGTAAATAAACAAGTAATTGAATTTTTTTTACTCTTGGTTGTAAATTAATAAATAAGTGGAAATAATAATTTGAGCGGATGGGTAATTGGATAAATGAGAACCTTTTAAGAAAATGTTTCAAAAGGTAGTAATGACCTTATTATTTAATAACTAAGCCAAGATTTAAATAATAATTAGTTTAACTGAATAAATAGTCATAATAAAATAATTAATCAAGTTATTATTAAAAAGATGAAATATTTGTTAATACTCTTTATAAAACAATTTGTACAAGACAGGTATTAAGTTCATTTACGAGGTAAAGGGGTTTGTAAATAGTTTATCCTCTAGATAAAATCTATAAACCAAGGGTTTGATAAAGATTTTGTTTGAACAAAATAACTATATTAGTTAAATCGAGAAATAACAAAATAATTAGTTTACAAGGAAGGTTTAAATATCAATCATTAATTAGAGTAAAATCAAAATAATAACATTCATATTTGGGTACAGGATATGGGTTTTAATTTAAGTTTTAAGAAAACACGAAATAGAATATCCGGCTAACATCTCAGATGGTTATCCACCAGGAAGCAGATGAGCACTAGGACGGACATCGTTGTGGTTATTCATATTGCAAGCCGGGCTTTAGCCCTAGTATGTGCATCAAGTATTCCCTAGTCTCCACTCCTTGCCTCAGAAATTCTACGGTCCTTACATATAGGTGGGCGGTATCAGCTTGAACTCCTAAGGCACTGGTAGGTTCCTTGGCTTGTCCTGCTCTTGGGTCTGGATGGTATAGGTTAGGTGCTAAATAAGGGTATCTCAGAGGTAATGATCTAGCTGCTTGGAGTCTCAAGTCTGCTCTTAAGCCATTCTGCTCTGTGGTCAAACATGGATCTGGCAGCTAGTCGTGCCGGTGACTGGTTGTCAGGTGACGGGGACCCAAAGTATTCCTCTTGTGTTGACTCTGCTTCGGGGTGATTCTCATGGGAGTGAGGAAGGTAAGAGGCCATGTCTAGCACGGAAAAGGTCATAAATGCAAAAGTATTCATGAGTTTAAAATTTGACTAATCATAACACCGTGTTCTTTAATAATATATCGAGAGTAACACTTGACCTATAAGTAGTGTACCCCACGAAAAGGATTCACAGGAAAGAGAGGTGGGTCACAAGGGACACACTGAAGTACTCAATCTTTCCTTAGTAAGAATCTTTCATGGACTAACATCCACTCTTCCAGCCATCATGTACCATTAACATTATTATTTGAACTCATGGTTATGCTAAGAATCGTTAGGGATTGTGTCTTGTGGCTCTTCCAGACATATGTTTCAAGTAATGCATGTAGTTGCAAAATAGTTTCATGTAGTCTTTAGAATGTTGTAGTTCATGTGAATGCATCATGTAAGCAGAAGCGGAAAGAGGTGGGTAAGTAAGTGTATAAAAGAGTATAGAGTAGAGTTCCTAGTAAAAGACACGAGTTAAACTCATGTTTGGGACTCCTAGGTTATAGTCTAGGTCACGTGTGTCTAATAACCTAATTCCCTATAACCATTGCTCTGATACCAATCTGTTACACCCCGGCCGGCGACGGATTATACGCCGGGCTAACGCGGTTGTTCATAAGCACATGATCATCAATTAAATGTGATAGTATTTATTATTCAAATTTAAAAGCATTCGTTACAATTGTAAATAGGAAAACAAGTATTCAAACATAACATAATAAGATTAAATTGAACTAAGTCCATGTCCTATGTGATCAAGTAGTGTCCTCAACTGGTGCACCTGAAACATGTGAGTAAATGTCAACTACAAGTAGTTGGTGAGTAACATAGGTTTTTACATCAAACAAAAGTTAAGTAAAAAGGATTTCGAATTCAATATGTTCAATAAATGTGAAAACATACAAGGTTCCAAGTGTACAATTAAGCCGTAGTAAATGGAAAACTGGTAAGTACAATCCAACTGATTGTGTTTTGGAAAAAGTAGTAATATGGTACTCACAAAACCCGCCAAGGTTTGTGTTAACTGGTATTGGTTTACAATATAAATGATCATAAAAGGTACTGCCTTAGGCTTGGTAGCAAGTTAATGATTGTACTGAACATGAACACACGTATGGTCGCCAAGTAGTTTATGACATAAAACACATAGTAAATAACATGAGAACAATGGCATTGAATTTGGTATGTATAGTATGTAAACATGTTCCACCCCGAGTATTTGTAAACAATAGTAAAGAGAAAGTGGACTATGAAACTTACTTGAATCAAAGCTAGAAATTATGAACCGGTAAGGATTGTTAGTCCTCGTGAGGAACTCTCACAACAAACCTACACGTGTTATGGTAACCTAAGTTCAATATATGTCTAAATGCTATTTAGGAGACATTTAGGGTTTCCATGGGATTTGTACAAGCTTTGTAGGAAATATATATGTTTATAATGATAAGTGAATATCAATTAGAATAATGGTAGGTTTGAATTTATATAATTGTTCTAATTAAATAAACAATATATAAAGAGGTTTAAATAATAATTCTTTGAATTTATTTAAATAACTATTCTAAGATAGTTTATAAATAAATCTTGAAATGGTAATTGTTTAATCAATTTATTTTATGTAAATAAAATAGTTAATTACACTATTGGTTAATGTAATTAAATTTTGTTGATTAATCTAGTAATAATTACAAAAATGGTTACATAATCATTTAAATGAATACATTTTAAATAAATTTATAAAGGAATAAATAGGTTTTAAGTAGCACTTATTGAACTTTGTATAAAATAATTATTTAAATTAATCATTTGGGTATTTATAAATTTAAAAGTGTTTTAAATAATTATCTTTACTAAATAATTATTTATAGGCTTTAAAAGGGTTTAATTAATCATAATCATAATTAGTTGAAAGTGGTTGTTGTATACTAGAATGGTTATCATTCCAGAGTAGTACCTTCAATAAAAAAGTTCCTAGGAAAGAGTTGGCTGGATCAGAACCCCGTCTTTCCTAGCCAGAACTTTAATGTTTGCTAGATAACTACATACTGGTTTGAAATTTATTCCATTTGTATACTTAACCAAGTTTAGGGTGTGTTTGGAAAGTATATGGGCTAAAGTGGAAATATGAGTTTAGTAAATATATAAATTAAATATTAAATAATTTAATTTGAAAATAAGGAGTTTTAGTAAAAACATGATTTTTAAAATTGAAAGGAACAAGAAAGATCAAACCAAGTTTTAAATAAAAGTTTTGAACTAGTTTAATTAAACTAGGGCTTTTGATCTTGGATAGGTCTATGATTATAACATAAACATGTTAGGGATCATAGATCTAGCTAGTTATGAGGGATTTTTGAAAGGAAAATTATGAACAAGCAAGAACATAAGAAGAACTTACTTAGAATGGAATGATTTAAGCTAGAATCTTTCAAAAGATGAGAAGAACGACCTTTGGAAAAATTAGTGCGAATAATGGTTTATTTATCATGTGTATATATATGGTAACATATATATATTTATAACTAGACACATAAAGGATATCAATTCATAATCAAAGCTTGTAAGTTTAGATTTGGTTATTAAAACAAGGTATATATATTTATTTCATAACAATCATATAAGTATGTATGCACACTCATGAATTATAATGAATAAATAAGATACTTTCATAAATACGAATCATAAAATAATGAAATTACAATTTGCCAAAATAGTTAAAATAAAGCTCGGAATTTCCTAGGGATTACACCACATCTGATGGTATTGCAGTAAAGGATCTCTAAATCTTTAGTGTCGAACATGAACATAACTAGGGCTTTTGATCTTGGATAGGTCTATGATTATAACATAAACATGTTAGGGATCATAGATCTAGCTAGTTATGAGGGATTTTTGAAAGGAAAATTATGAACAAGCAAGAACATAAGAAGAACTTACTTAGAATGGAATGATTTAAGCTAGAATCTTTCAAAAGATGAGAAGAACGACCTTTGGAAAAATTAGTGCGAATAATGGTTTATTTATCATGTGTATATATATGGTAACATATATATATTTATAACTAGACACATAAAGGATATCAATTCATAATCAAAGCTTGTAAGTTTAGATTTGGTTATTAAAACAAGGTATATATATTTATTTCATAACAATCATATAAGTATGTATGCACACTCATGAATTATAATGAATAAATAAGATACTTTCATAAATACGAATCATAAAATAATGAAATTACAATTTGCCAAAATAGTTAAAATAAAGCTCGGAATTTCCTAGGGATTACACCACATCTGATGGTATTGCAGTAAAGGATCTCTAAATCTTCAGTGTCGAACATGAACATAACTAGGGCTTTTGATCTTGGGTAGGTCTATGATTATAACATAAACATGTTAGGGATCATAGATCTAGCTAGTTATGAGGGATTTTTGAAAGGAAAATTATGAACAAGCAAGAACATAAGAAGAACTTACTTAGAATGGAAGGATTTAAGCTAGAATCTTTCAAAAGATGAGAAGAACGACCTTTGGAAAAATTAGTGCGAATAATGGTTTATTTATCATGTGTATATATATGGTAACATATATATATTTATAACTAGACACATAAAGGATATCAATTCATAATCAAAGCTTGTAAGTTTAGATTTGGTTATTAAAACAAGGTATATATATTTATTTCATAACAATCATATAAGTATGTATGCACACTCATGAATTATAATGAATAAATAAGATACTTTCATAAATACGAATCATAAAATAATGAAATTACAATTTGCCAAAATAGTTAAAATAAAGCTCGGAATTTCCTAGGGATTACACCACATCTGATGGTATTGCAGTAAAGGATCTCTAAATCTTCAGTGTCGAACATGAACATAACTAGGGCTTTTGATCTTGGGTAGGTCTATGATTATAACATAAACATTTAGGGATCATAGATCTAGCTAGTTATGAGGGATTTTTGAAAGGAAAATTATGAACAAGCAAGAACATAAGAAGAACTTACTTAGAATGGAAGGATTTAAGCTAAAATCTTTCAAAAGATGAGAAGAACGACCTTTGGAAAAATTAGTGCGAATAATGGTTTATTTATTATGTGTATATATATGGTAACATATATATATTTATAACTAGACACATAAAGGATATCAATTCATAATCAAAGCTTGTAAGTTTAGATTTGGTTATTAAAACAAGGTATATATATTTATTTCATAACAATCATATAAGTATGTATGCACACTCATGAATTATAATGAATAAATAAGATACTTTCATAAATACGAATCATAAAATAATGAAATTACAATTTGCCAAAATAGTTAAAATAAAGCTCGGAATTTTCTAGGGATTACACCACATCTGATGGTATTGCAGTAAAGGATCTCTAAATCTTCAGTGTCGAACATGAACATAACTAGGGCTTTTGATCTTGGATAGGTCTATGATTATAACATAAACATGTTAGGGATCATAGATCTAGCTAGTTATGAGAGATTTTTGAAAGGAAAATTATGAACAAGCAAGAACATAAGAAGAACTTACTTAGAATGGAAGGATTTAAGCTAGAATCTTTCAAAAGATGAGAAGAACGACCTTTGGAAAAATTAGTGCGAATAATGGTTTATTTATCATGTGTATATATATGGTAACATATATATATTTATAACTAGACACATAAAGGATATCAATTCATAATCAAAGCTTGTAAGTTTAGATTTGGTTATTAAAACAAGGTATATATATTTATTTCATAACAATCATATAAGTATGTATGCACACTCATGAATTATAATGAATAAATAAGATACTTTCATAAATACGAATCATAAAATAATGAAATTACAATTTGCCAAAATAGTTAAAATAAAGCTCGGAATTTCCTAGGGATTACACCACATCTGATGGTATTGCAGTAAAGGATCTCTAAATCTTCAGTGTCGAACATGAACATAACTAGGGCTTTTGATCTTGGGTAGGTCTATGATTATAACATAAACATGTTAGGGATCATAGATCTAGCTAGTTATGAGGGATTTTTGAAAGGAAAATTATGAACAAGCAAGAACATAAGAAGAACTTACTTAGAATGGAAGGATTTAAGCTAAAATCTTTCAAAAGATGAGAAGAACGATCTTTGGAAAAATTAGTGCGAATAATGGTTTATTTATTATGTGTATATATATGGTAACATATATATATTTATAACTAGACACATAAAGGATATCAATTCATAATCAAAGCTTGTAAGTTTAGATTTGGTTATTAAAACAAGGTATATATATTTATTTCATAACAATCATATAAGTATGTATGCACACTCATGAATTATAATGAATAAATAAGATACTTTTATAAATACGAATCATAAAATAATGAAATTACAATTTGCCAAAATAGTTAAAATAAAGCTCGGAATTTTCTAGGGATTACACCACATCTGATGGTATTGCAGTAAAGGATCTCTAAATCTTCAGTGTCGAACATGAACATAACTGGGCTTTTGATCTTGGATAGGTCTATGATTATAACATAAACATGTTAGGGATCATAGATCTAGCTAGTTATGAGGGATTTTTGAAAGGAAAATTATGAACAAGCAAGAACATAAGAAGAACTTACTTAGAATGGAAGGATTTAAGCTAGAATCTTTCAAAAGATGAGAAGAACGACCTTTGGAAAAATTAGTGCGAATAATGGTTTATTTATCATGTGTATATATATGGTAACATATATATATTTATAACTAGACACATAAAGGATATCAATTCATAATCAAAGCTTGTAAGTTTAGATTTGGTTATTAAAACAAGGTATATATATTTATTTCATAACAATCATATAAGTATGTATGCACACTCATGAATTATAATGAATAAATAAGATACTTTCATAAATACGAATCATAAAATAATGAAATTACAATTTGCCAAAATAGTTAAAATAAAGCTCGGAATTTCCTAGGGATTACACCACATCTGATGGTATTGCAGTAAAGGATCTCTAAATCTTCAGTGTCGAACATGAACATAACTAGGGCTTTTGATCTTGGATAGGTCTATGATTATAACATAAACATGTTAGGGATCATAGATCTAGCTAGTTATGAGGGATTTTTGAAAGGAAAATTATGAACAAGCAAGAACATAAGAAGAACTTACTTAGAATGGAAGGATTTAAGCTAGAATCTTTCAAAAGATGAGAAGAACGACCTTTGGAAAAATTAGTGCGAATAATGGTTTATTTATCATGTGTATATATATTGTAACATATATATATTTATAACTAGACACATAAAGGATATCAATTCATAATCAAAGCTTGTAAGTTTAGATTTAGTTATTAAAACAAGGTATATATATTTATTTCATAACAATCATATAAGTATGTATGCACACTCATGAATTATAATGAATAAATAAGATACTTTCATAAATACGAATCATAAAATAATGAAATTACAATTTGCCAAAATAGTTAAAATAAAGCTCGGAATTTCCTAGGGATTACACCACATCTGATGGTATTGCAGTAAAGGATCTCTAAATCTTCAGTGTCGAACATGAACATGTCCATTGGATCCAATACCCTGATATCCTCTATATCAATTGTCTAAATCAAAACTTCACCGGTTTGGTTGTTGTAGTACCACTTTCTAAAATTTGTTAAAATAACTGGTAATCTCCGTGGTAGCATAACGTGATGTTCAACCTTTGCCAAATTCAATCTCAAAACCACCTTTCCTTTTCATGTTACTGGATTGGATTCTTTCTTTGATCGTCTTCACTATGGTATCTGAGGTATAAAAGTGGTAAACCCTGATATACATTGATTTCTGATAAGATTTTGAAGATCATAAGCAATGGCATGGTCTCTTGGATTGATGATATCTAACTCTGAAAACTTCCTTAAATCCATCTCGGCAGTTACTGGAGTGTATGAGATGACTTGAAGTATTATATTACTCCCCCATATCTTTTGACCACAAACATGTTTTTTTGATGATCAAATTTCCAAATGATGATCCTTTTTGTGGATTCTCGTTGTTCTTGAGCCAGATTCTGATAAACCTGTAGTGGACTCCGCTCAGGAGCTATGAACCACCCAGTTCTACCAACTCTTGTGTGAGAGGACTCAGTGGAGATGAGTTTTCTCTAGATTCATCTTCATTGTCAGGAGATATCTGGATTTGTGTATATACATCAGCTTGGTCAGCATCTTCTGCAATATCTGCTATGTTTTCCACTACCTTGCCATCAAAAGTGGTATAGACTTGTTTGTCTCCTTCATCAACAGACTTGCCACCATCATTCACCTCATCATCATCACCGAACTCAAAGTGATCAAAACTTCCAGAGTTAGCATTGCTATGACCTTCATCATCATCATTATCTTTGTCAGGATTATCTTAAGTCTCGTACTTTTCTTTTCTTCTTCTTCTTCTTCCTTCTCTTCTTCATTCTTTTCATTCTCTTTTTCTGCTTCCACATTCTCTTCTTCAACATTCTCTCTTCTAACATTTTCTTCACCCATATTTTCCTCTCCAAGATTGCTTTGGTTCCCAAATCCTTCAAACTCAAAACAATTGGTAAGATCAATCTCATCAATTTAGAGTGTCACTTGGGCTTGCAAACTTTCAATCATCTTCATCATTTTATCAATAGACTCTTGCTATTTTGCCACTATGGTCTTTAACATAGATATTTTTGTATCTTGCATCACTTATTTAGTTTTTAGGTTGACTACTTGTGTTCTTAATTCACTAATTACATTAGATGTGGCCTGCATTGCCATATTTACAAAATATTTATTGAACTGTGTTGGGAATGGACTTGACTGTCTTTCAGGTGTTGCTGCCGGTGTTGGTTCTTGTGTTGTGAACTAACAGTTGCTTTTCCTTTCCTAGCCATCATTTTCAATCTCTTTAGTCTTTGTGGAGAACGATTCAAAAAAGATATAGGTGGAGGCGACCTAGCACACTTTTGAATTGGACTCGATTCAACATTTTCTTCATTTTGATTATCTTCTACATTAGGATCTGTAGCAGTTTCCTGTGGATCTTGGTTTGTCTTCGATCTCTTTTCTAGATTGTCTTCATTGATGTCATCATCTTCATCATCATCATCACCCTCATTATTATTAACATCATCATCGCCATTATCATCTTCATTTTCTCCATCATCCTCAAAATCACTGCCTGCTTCTAACATGTTGTCAATAATATTTGTGAGAAGTTGCTTCTTGCACTCTTGGACTTCATATCATTAAAGACTATGTTCTTCATATGCTGTAATTCTAGAGTTGGTCAATTTATGCTTAAGTTCTAAAGTTTATCTTTGAAAAGCATCTGCAAGAAACGTGGATATACCAAGAACCTATCTTTGTTCCTTGGTCCTTCAATATTCACAAGCAAACATATTTCCGTGAGCCTAAGATTATTTTTTCCTCTTATTTTTTATTCATTACTAACTATTTAATATTTTTTACTAACTATTTAATATTTTCTTTATTAATTCTTAAATCTTATTTACTATTTAATTCTTAAATCTTCGTTACTAACTATTTAATTCTTATATCTTCATTACTAACTGTTTAATATTTGCTTTATTATCCTGTATAAAACACAGTTCATACTAGGTATCATATACACAAACTTGATTTCCTTCTTACATTACATGGCATCAATCATATTTCTCATGAACTAAATAGTTTATTCTTATCTATTTCTTTGTAGCACTTGATTATATAATAATATAATATGCTTTTCATTGTGTTAGTTTGTGGATTTTATGTTTGTGTACATATTTAGATAATTTTTTTTTTTAAGTAATTGATCATGCTATAGTTTTATATTTTGCAGGTGCTATATGCTCTATTAGGGGTGTGCAAAGTCAGTTATGGGTCGGTTTTGATCTCTTTCATAACCATAACCGCTTGATCGGTTATGATCTCTTCCATAACCATAACCATAACCGCTTGGTCGGTTAACCATCGATTATGGGTCAGTTTCGGTTAATTAACCACGTTTGTTCCGTAATCATGAATCACTTATTTTTAGTAAAAGACCTCGTATTATGTTAGTAATTTTATTTTTTTTCTAGTAATTAATTCATAATTAATGCATTTTTTATCTACAAATTTCTTTGTGCATGTATTTGTGAATATATATTTTATGCACCCTTAACAATTATCATAGTGAATGGGGGAAATCATTTATATTTTATGCATATATCATATACATAGGGTTGTATCGGTTCGGTTCGGTAACGTTCGGTTATGGGACACCCTTAATGTGACATCTGTAAATTTCAGAATCTAGAAGCCTAGTTAATGGGCTAAACAGACTCGGCCCATTTATGCCCAATTAGGCCAATAAGGATTTAAGCCCACTTGTAATCCGAATATCAAACTAATCACTCGATTCAGTCTAACAACTCCTTATGCAATTCTAAAAGTTTAAGCAAGAATAGACGTATGTATACGGTTCAGTATTTTAACGTTTAACGCGTCAGTCAACAGTTATCATCAAATATTCGACGTGACAGTTATTTGAGATGAAGAAGTATTAACATTGAATATTAATATTCATTGGGGAAGTTGTTCATGCAAATACACGTGAAGAGCCCATACGTAAATGTTAATCTGCGTAAGGCACGCGGTACACGGACGTTATAACTATAAATTCTACCAATGCTTAAGATGGTATGACAAAGTATTATAAATACGTATTTTAATATTATTGGAGAAATAATAATAATAAGCAAGACACGAAACATTAAATCTGACAGAACGTGTTAAAATTCGCGCTACGAACTTGTACCGACTTGAATTCTCCCCGGTGATAAATTATAACAAAATAAATATTTCAACTAGTTATTTCAGCATTATTAATTATTATTTACAAGAAATAATTAAACGAGAACGAGATCACGGTATCATGCGTCGTTACACGAGTAATTTACGAGTTTGATACGAAGTGTCCACCTACTTTTCCACCAATCTAAAACCCTGACTATTTAATCATTTTTTCTTCTTCACTCCCTCATTTCTACAAACCCTAGGACACCACACCAACTAGAGAGAGAAAGTGAGAACCCGAAGAGAAGAGGGGGGAGCCTCCAGCTCAGGCCAGCCCACAGCGGCTCCTCTTACGGTGGCCCTGACAGCCTGTTCAAGTGGTGGTGGCAGTGGTGACCTCTCCGGCCGACGACGACGCCGATCCACGAGAGAAATGGAAGCAGATACGACCTCAGGTGGCTCCTCCCGTCGACCACGGAAGACGAAAACGGAGGCGGACACGGTGGTTCCAGGTGGCCGTCGAACCACGAAGCAGCGGCTCCACCTCCGGCGATGATTGAAGGATCAGAATTAACGGTGGTGGTTCCGTGAGCAAGCAGGGCGACGACGACGGTGGGTGACTGAGACGAATGATGGCGGGAGAAGAAGACGGGGGCGACCTAGGGTTTTTAAAACCCGATTCTCTGGTGAGCTCTCGTGGTGGATCTAGGTTTCCGGAAAGAAGCAAAGGACGACGGAGGCGAGAGTTCGAGATGGCGGCCAAACAACCTGCAAACCGTCGCCCCACCCTGCTGACACGACTGATTCTCTGACGAAAAACGCCTTTCCTGCGAATTCAGGCGGCGACGTTAGGGTTCCGGTGAGGTGGAAGTGGTTCTCGGTAAGCTCCTCTCTTCTTTTCATGACATTCAAGTCCATATCCACTCACTTGTGACGTTAAACTTCTGTTTGAGATGATCTAGATGTCTAGAATCATTTTTCGGCCAAGATCGGGTGAAAAGCGGTTTTCCGGTGAACCCCAAACTGACCAGATCCACTCCGTTCATCTTCTTACCGTCCCGATCTACAAAGTTTGAGGTTTGTTTTATGAGTTAAGCGGATTACCTTACTATTGGATACATTTTCGTCTAGGTCTAGTAATTTTGGTGGCCGGGTTTTATTCCCGGGTTGTTAAACGAGAGTTTTTGGACAGGTAATGACGTCACAGGCCTGGGTCAACGAAAGTCAAACTCAGTCAAACGCGATCAATGCGTGAACCGTGAGAGTTGGAACGTGTCGGCTTGTAAATGAGACCTACGGGAGGTATAAAACACGCATTACATCAAGTTAATTATTGAAAGTTTAACACGTGTGTGGTTGAATTACGTTGAACATTAAACGACTTGTTAACGAGAAAATATATTTGTATATGCATAAACCGATGAATGGGGTTAATAAACAATACAAACCATTATTAAGTATTATTATTTGAACGACGAAAACATTTATGTTATATTTTTGGTATTAAACAATTTATACAAAATAAATATGATCAAATGATTTGAACTTTAAGCGTTTTGTATAAGTCATATACGTATCCACCTAGTGTGTTGATGAATGACATTTAAATATAGACCGAATAAACGAAGCTTTGACTATCAACAAGTTTGACACAATTATATTTTTCATAAACATGAATATATGATATACATATATATACACACGTAATTACATACAAGTATGTGAGTGTTTAGCTTTTATGAAATCAAATGATTATTATACATAAGGGTGGCAATCTTGACCCATTCTTCAAAGAATGGGTTGATTTGGGTAAAAAATCAATTGTATATGGGTCAATTTGGGTCATATTAGATTAGTCAACGGGTCAATTTGGGTCACCTCATATTAGTTGACGGGTCAATTTGGGTCATCTTATATTAGTTGACGGGTCAATTTGGGTCCCCTAAAATTAGTCAATGTGTCAAAATGTATTATAAAACTTGCTAACTTAAAAATAATGCAAATGGGATAGCCTCCCCACCAACGTCACGCCACCACCCACCGCCACCCACGCTACCACCGCCTCGCCGCCACCACCCCCGCCGCCCACCACGGCCACATCGGCGCCCCTCGCCACCCCTCACCCGCTGCTGCGGCCTACCGCTGTACTCCTCCCCCCACCGCTGCCGCTCCACTAACACCACCCCTTCACACCACCCGAAGTCCTGTTGCGTTCGACGCTTTGCCGCCGCCACCACCACCACCCGCATTCGCCGCCAACCACCCGCCACCGCCTGTTGCAGCGACCTACCCACCCCCACCCCACCACAACCACCCCACCCACCCCCACCCCACCATAACCACCCAACCCACCCCACCCCTACCCACCCCACCCACTGCCACCCTACCCCCCACCCCACCCACCACACCCCCGCCATCACAAGATCGTCGCCACCCACCCCACCCTACCCCACCCCACCCCACCCTACCCCCACCCCCTCCCCACCCACCACACCCCGCCATCGCAAGATCGTCGCCACCCCACCCCACCCCACCCTACCCACCCCCACCAGAAGGGGGTGGGTGGGGTGGTGTGGGGGTGGGGCGGGGGTGGGGTGGGTGGCGACGATTTTGCGATGGCGGGGTGTGGTGGGTGGGGAGGGGGTGGGGTGGGGTGGGGTGGGGTAGCGTGGTGTGGGGTAGAGTGGGGTGTGGGGTGGGTGGCGACGATCTTGCGATGGCGGGGTGTGGTGGGTGGGGTGGGGGTAGGGTCGGTGGGTGGGTGGGGTGGGGGTGCGGTAGGGTGGGGTAGGGGTGGGTGGGGGTTGGGTGTGGTGGGGTGGGTGGGTGGCCGCGATGGTGGCGGCGATCGGGCGATGGCGGCGTGGTGGGGTGTTTCGGGTGGGGGTGGGGTGGGGTGGATGGCGGCGTGGTGGGGGTGGGGTGGGGGTGGGGGTGGGGGTGGGTGGGGTGGGGTGGGGTGTGGGTGGGGTGGGGGTGGGGTAGGGGTGGTGTGGGTGGCGGTTGTGGTGGCGATGTCATTTGGACTCGAACCCAATTGATAGTTTTTATTAAAACAACCCGTTTTGACCCGGACTAATGTTGCTCCAAATCCGTTTTGACCCGAAGTTATTTTGCTTTTAACCCATATTGACCCGAACCCATTCTGACCCGAACCCGTTATGACCCGTGACCCAAACCCGCCCGACCCGCCCAGTTTGCCAGGCCTAATTATACACGATAGCCAAATTCGAATGTAGAATGTGTATATATATATACACACTTGTACTATTATTAGGGTTTTGAGTTTATGATGAGAACAAGTAGGATCTTACACGAATTTTATCGAATAGCTAATATTTTTTGTCATGACATATATAATTGTAATTTTATATTAAATGAATAGTTATAAATGCTACATTTTATCTAAACCAACAAATATTACATTACACGATGTTTAGCCGCAATTATAAATGTATATATGTACGCATAAATATTAGTTGGGATAAACGGCTACACGTATACTTTATATACACCCAAACAATTATTAACGAAACTCAATAGTGTACAAGTATATTCTACGGTTTTGAAACTATATATATATATATGTAAATATTTATAAATATTCATTTGAATACATTGTAAAATCTCGACACAGTTTGATTAAAACACTGAGTTGCACACAATATGTTAGAGTCGTACGAACAAGGATTACTATTATTAATTATAAGTGCTTATGATCATACACGAGTACATACGTGACAAGCTAACTTTTTAAACATGACTAGTGAAACATAAATAAGTTCAGAATCCCGACTCCACCTAAATAACAATTATCATCAATCGTAAGTCGACACCATGGCTCAACCGTACGCGTGGTAACACAATACGAGTTTAGACTTGTTTTTAATATTAGGGTTATGTCACACCCTATCAAATGGGGCCCCGGACGATGATACAGATCCTACACAGCGGAATAAATCATTTTGTTATATATAATATACCAATTGTCTATATTAAGTAATATATATATATATATATATATATATATATATATATATATATATATATATATTCTAGTACCAAGTCAATTAGCAAGTCTAGTTCTCAAGGTATGGCCAACTCTAGTCATTGGGATCTAAAGTCCACAAAGGCTTCCACGCATGTCTTCTAGCAAGGATCATCTATCCTTAAACAAGCTCGTGCTCAAAAGCTAATATGAGGGTCTCTCGTCTAGGTGTCCTGAAATACATTCTCAAAATATGGGTTAGCTATAAAGCTAGTGAGTTCGCAACAGTCACAAATATTTATCCATGGACATAAATTAGTAGGTGCATGTACACATAAACATTGTTTTCCTTCAATCAAATCGCACTCGAGGCCGCAACCAAGAGCAGATAGTAATTGTCTAAATGTTAACTCCTGTCAATATTACAACACTGTTCACACAAACATGATGCAAAATTTAATGATGCGTAGGGCCGTGTGTCAACTAGGTCAACACGTTAGTAATGTAGCCCCTAAATAATTGACCATAGGTCTAGTCTTCCCAGTTCTTGTCGGGGATATACACCGTGCACGAAGTAGGGACATTATTCCCAAGGTTCAAGTAGTACTACCCACATATGTGTGTGGCTCATTCCGAGTTAATGATTGCACAATAGTAAATGTAAGCATACACCCAAAAATTATTGATTAAAATTAGAATTGATAGCATGTATTTCACCCCAAAAGATTTAAGTAAAAAGGGGAGTTTAAGTCACGAAACTCACCGAGTTCCAGTAGCGATGGCAGTGGTATAGTAAGCTCGACAAGTATAGTGACGGCTTCGGGTGAAAGGAATCCCTACGTTCATACAATGTGTTACTAGTAGCACTATATACAATAGTACTTGTGTCGATACCCAAAGTTAAATGTGTTTAAGTCTTAACTTAGGTTACATTTGATACAGTTATTTTATTTAGAAACAAATGAGTTTTTGATTGTACAATGTTAACACATTAATTAATAAAATTGGTTTGATTAATTACAAGTTATATTTATTTATTTAATAAATAAATATTAGTCAACCATAGTCAAAGTATTTAGGTGGTATAGTCCTGACTCGTTTATCTCAACTACTTTTATTTTATTGAACTTGTCAAAAAGTATACTAATAAGCCTTTTCGGTATCTACAGATTATAATAAAATAATGTTTTATATTTACATACTTTTATAAATATATTTTAAGTTCAAATCATTCCCGAAAATAAAGTTTGTCTCTTCAACAACATTAGTCCTTAAATTATGAAATCGTTTTATAAAATGCTTAAAAATGTAATTTAAATTCTTAATAATTTATTCAATACTAGAATAAGTAATCTGAGATTATATAAAACACTTTTATGAACTTTCCAAACCCAAAATATTTTGTAAATAACTAATGGTGTCAAAAATATACTTTTGTTGCAGGTTCTTGTAAAATCTCTCTTTGAACGTATAATCGCACAACCAACACCTATATTATCATTTTAAACCTTCGCAAAATATTTTGTAATATATTTAGACTTATTTGACTGGAAAATAACAGTTTTGAAATTACAAGTCCAAAAATCGTTATTTTGACGGTTAATCTTTTAATGCTCGGTTTTAAACGCACCGGTAGGTTAAATAACTAGTGTTTCCACTTTTTATTTCAAAGACCACTTTTATATGTCCATGTAATATGTAAGTATGTAATCTTTATATATTTATGGGCTCGGATCCGGTTTTTGCTAGATTTCGTCACAAATAACATATTTAACGGTTTTTAATCATTTATCAGTCGAACCACCGACACAACTATACCTATAGACCATTGTAAACTGTTTTGAGTATATTTTCAGTAAATAAAACATAATGAACTGTCTAGGGTTAGATTTTACTATATCCGTGTCGGTTTTGGGTTTTTAACGCGTATGAGCTCGGTTTCGGTTTATAAGCGACTAGGGGTTAAATCCATGTAACTTTTTGAGGGTTTAACATCATTATGTGGAAACTCCAAATTGATCTAGTAACATGGGTGTGCATAAATCACACATGTATGTGATGATTTAAGTTTGTAAATGAAGGTTTTAAGTGGTTTTCGGTTTACCACACGAGGTGAACCATGGATAATGCTAGATGAACGATTTCAAGAGATGAAAACACACCAAAGGAGACTCATGTTTCTGTTAAGAACATGTGTTTTAGTTTTTAGAATATTTAAGCTTTTGAAACATGAAAATGGTGGTGAACTTACATGAAATGATGATATAGATGATTAGGGAAGCTTGGAAACACCTTTGTGAACACTTGTAACACTTGATTTCAGTTTTTGGGGATGACCTTGATTGGATTTTCAACCTTGAAATCAGTTTTAGAGTTAAAGTGTGTGTATGTGTGTTTCTAGTGAGAGTGCCGAGAGAGAGGGAGAGACATGGTGAGGATGAGAGTTGTGAACTTGATAACTGAGAATGATATGATGGAAGGTAGAGCCGGTTGTAGTCAAAGAAAGTGGGCAAGATCATTCAAAAAATATCCAAGCATTAAATGAGGTTTGGTGCAATGTTGAAAAACATAAATAGTGTGGATGGTGGAAGCATGGTCTCGGTCAGTCAAAAGGATAGGGTGCTGGCCATGAATGAAGGAATTTGGGGATGAGGTATGGGTTCATCAGGATTCAGGAAATCTAGTTGACTTTGTTTAAGATTTTATTAGTCAATTAATTTAGTTTAGGTTTAGTTTAATATGAAGATTAGTAATTACATATATGATTAGGGATGATTTTTAATGATGGTTTAATATTAGGGAATGTTTAATGTTAGTTAATGATATTTAGGTTTTTGGTTGTATGTATACATGGGTGTGTGTGTATATATATATATATATATATATAATTAAGTAATTAACCTTTTATTGGTTAAGTATTATAATTGGTATTATTACAAAATCTTAAAATAATGTTGGGCCGAGTTCGTTGGCCTTAACGGTCAAACTCAACCTAATTGTATAACGAGTCTAAAAAGTTATGACACGTGACTTGTAACACGTGTCCTAATCGAGTCAACGCGGGGAGTCTAATATACATATACATATATATATTGTTCGAGGAGAAAGAAAATAAATAAATAAATAAAATTGGATCTGAAAATTCGGAATTGTTACAGGTTAGTCCATGAATCACTTTAATTACCTACAGGTATCGTGTGACTCAAGTAGGACATATGTAACATCCAAGATTTTCTATCATTATTTCATTTTAAAATTTCACTAATGATACCTCATTTCTATCCGAGTTTGCTCATCTTAGAATAACAACTTAAATTCTTTTATTTTAGTTTAAACATGTATCAAATCAAAGTTCTAATATTTCAACTCCATAGTATATATAACATATTATATTCATATTTATATATTTACTCTTTGATAAATTGAATCGAAAATAAAATGTTATGAACTTAATGATGTTTTGCATTCCTTGTACATATATATTTTTTATAAAACTATAAATATATATGTAGTTTCCTTTATCATAATAAACGAACCATTTATACAAATGTCAATTTTTATAAAAATATATTAAATGAAACTTTCCTTTTATAACATCAATTTTATAAAATATATTTTAATAATACTGATAATGTTGAATTTTTTATATATAAAAACTATTTTATAAATTCACAATTTAACAAATTTGAACCCTCCTAATTTCGTTTGGACACTTGCTTGAACCCCATCCCGTCAACATTGAACCCTAGAACTAGATCTTGGCCAATTTTGACTCAAGGAAGTCAAACCACATTCAATTTCTTTCAATCACCTAAAATCTCAGAATCTTAATCCTCCTAAACCGTTTTCCACCCTTTCACAAAACGTTTTGAACAAGGAATCGTAAATTTTTATTAAGGAATGGAAGATTTTAAAACCCATTTATTGGGGGTTACGACATGGGTTTTTAAACCCAGGAATCACGCTTCAAACAACCCCCAATCCTCGCGATTTCTAGCTGTAAACGCGTATCTCATCACCCTATACATACCCCTATTGTTTACAAGTCGAATTCATCTCGAAAATCGGGTTCTTTCTCTCCAATTTCACTCGACGCAAGAAGGGTTTAAGAACCGGGACTTGAATTTGCGAGGACTCAGCAAGCTCGGTTCTTTCTTGCATACGAAATCAGTTCCAGGTATCCCATTTTCTTCCCTCGAATCCTAGCATCTCTGTTGTAGAAATCGATTTTAGGGTTAAGAATAGCTGGGTTCGCGTCTGGTTTGTTTTAAGGAGAAGATGAAGTAGTGAACTCTGGTTATAAAAATTTGTTTTCTGGTTTGGTATTCAAGGTTAGGTCTGTGGTCTAGTGGTTAACACTTTACACAGTCAGTCAAGGAGGTCAAGGGTTCAATCCTTGCAGCAGCCATCTCTGCCTTCTTTTTTTTTCTTTCCTGTTTTGGAGTTTTCTTTCAAATTACTAAAGAAACACTAATATATATATATATATATATATATATATATATATATATGTTTTGTTTAAGAATAAATGTAAAAACTCACTTCTTTTATAAACTTTCAAGAGTTTATAGTTATTATCTTTTCTTAATAAAAAGTATACACATATATATAAACATATTTATATATATATATATATATATATATGACCGACCCTATTATCTTATATATAACCTTTAAAATTATAAAGTGATCGTGTGCTTTAACGTCATGAAATTTATTTAAACGAAAGGGTTATGTATATATATATATATATATATATATATATATATATATATATATATATATATATATATATTTTGCCTAAACCTCTAAAACGACACGATCCATAACACAATATTAACAATACGATTTTATTAATGTTACTAATATCTTGAATCTTAATGATTGTTTTTCATCATATTATTAATTCCACAAATAATATGGTATTAGTAGCTATATGGTTCACTTAGTAAATTGATTTTTATAAATAATAAAAATTGCATAACTAATTTATTTATTTCAAAATTACATCTTTTTAAATGTTATTATACTATAATATCTCATCATGATGATTATTTCTAACATAATTTTAATCACATCTGACATTGTCTTAAAAATATAAATATTACACTAAGATATTTATTATAATATTATATTTGTAAATAATACTTATTTTTGACATCTGTCCTCCTTTTATAAATAAAACATATAAGAGATCTTTTACACACTCTATTCATATTTTCCCGATCACTCGCCCAATTCCAAAACCCTAAAATCCCAAATCATTCCGTCCCTTTTTTTTTCCGTTAATCATTCCAAAGTATTAAATATGTGTGACTATTTATTTAGGATATCGTTAACCCGGATCACTTGCCCTCACAATCCATTCAAGTTTGAATGACAACATCAAGGTGAGTATTACATAGCCCCTTTTACACTTTTACACTTTTTAGGGTGAAACATGAACTCTATACACACAATTGTTTACATTTACATAAACTACACAAACACAAATCCTCTTTACATTCATGTGTGCAAATTTGAGCTTTATGTTTGAGTGCTAGGTGTGTTAACTGTTTGTGTGCAATTTATGTGCAATCATTAACTATTCAAGCCGACGGTTAACAATGATAGATCTATTGAGTCTGACAAACCCACCCAGATTGGGGTGATTGTTACCGACAACATAATTTGCATGCTAGTTACAAAGGTTTGATTGTACTTTGGTTACACAATAGTTGCTCCCCATAAATGCCTTATTTTATCATGTTATGTAAGGATTTGTTTATTCACATCTATATACTACCTATGTACAAACCTGTGTATGCACACCAACTTTTTAGTTGACCTTATTTTATTCATGTTTCAGGTGCTAAAGTTTTGATCAAGGCTTGCTACACATAGGCTTTGGGACTTAGTTAATTTTAATTCAAGAACAATTTGTATTTCAATTATGTACTTTGGAATTGGTTTATGTTTGTTGAATTTAAATGGATTTAATATATTACAATTTAGTCAACCTTGAGCTCACGAACAGTCTACATGTCCTGCCCCGACGTATTCCGCCGTCGGTTGGGGTGTGACAGATTGGTATCAGAGCCTTGGTTATAGGGAATTAGGTTATTAGACACTCTTGACCTAGACTATAACCTTAGGACACCCATACTATGCCATGCTACTACATGCTACATGATTATTTCTTATGTGAATATTTTTACATGTTATACTATATAATTACATCATATGATACAATACTTAATAGTCTATATGTCATATTACCTGCCAACTTTTGTCCCCTATTCATTGCTACCTATTTGATTTATTTAAAGTACTATCCTAAGTTTCTACACACACTCATACACACTTAGTTCTTCATGTACCCTTAAACTCACACATAAAATGTCACCACCTCTTGTGATCTAAATCTAAACTATTGGGCCTAAAGCCCATTAATACTAAACTAGAAGCCCACTAACCCTTCAAGAAGAAGAAGCCTACTACAACATATAAGCCTCACTTTCGGGCCTCAAAGCCTAGTCCACAACAATTCTCATCATGACCATGAGCCCAACAACAGTGTTATTAATACATGATGGCTGAAAGAGTGTGTAGTCCCACGAGGGATTCTGGCTAAGGAAAGATAGGGTACTTAAGTGTGTCCTAGTGACCCACCCCTCTTTCCTGGGAATCCTCCTCAGGGATGCATTGCTTATAGGTCAATTGTATTTCTAAAATGCTGTTGTGAAGGCTCGATGTTATGACTAGTCAAACTCTAAACCTATGAGAACTCCTATATTTAACACTCAATATTTTATTATCACTTACAACCTTTTCATTGTTTCCTATTAGACATGGACTCCTACTCTCCTTCCTCCCCGGTATACCGTCCCGGAGCAGAGTCTGATTGGGAAGAAGACATCAGATCACCCGAGTATCGGTCACTACCACCCCCAGCTACTATACCAAGGTTTGATGTCAGGGCAGATTGGATTAGGAACACCAGCCCAAGACTTCGAACACCCGCACCCAGGAACCCGTATCAGACACCCCATCTCCACAATCAGTTACCACCCCCACTAAGAGACCCATATCTAATGCCCGACCTGTATCATCTTAACCCTTGGGGAAGGCATACCACGATACCCACTAGTGTTATGGGAATTCCAACCAATGACATTCACCAATATGTAAGGACCTCAGAATTTGAGAGGCAAAGGATGGAGCAGGGGGTAATGCACGACTTGCAAGGGCAAAGAATGGATAGCCTAGCAAACCAAATAGGGTACCAAAAGGAATTAATCTCCATCCTCGAAAAAGAAATACTGGAACATCGCACGGAGACAGCTAAAGCCAGATCGGCTACCCGAGTGACCATAGCGGTGCTCGTCTTGGGAATTATTCTTTTTCTAGTGGAAAGCTACAAGAGACATTGACAAAATTCTTTTTATTTATTGTCTTTAAATTTCCAGTTTGAGAGTCATTTCCCTATGTTTTGAACAATATTTAACATTTCAGCATTTAATAAATTTTATATTTTTCAAACTCTAAAGTTATTATTCATTGATTTGATACGTTGAGTGTGAGGTACACCCATCATATTTTCATCAAAATTTCTCAAGTATCACCTTCTTCATTCAATACGATTTAGTACATTACCGACAATATTCATCGTAAACAAATCACCCTAATATTTGATTTAAACAACCTCGTTAGTTTGTTCAAACAAAACGTTTATCAAACTTTTAGATAGTATCAGAAATATGAATTTTCTATAAACATTTTCATCTTGTGAGAAAACTCAATACAACCCGTTTTATAAAAGCATCATTTCAAATTGATAAATAAGTATGATTTTCCTCATTAAAGTAATTATTTCTAAAACCTGGCTAAATTGATGTACAACTACTTGATTAGCCAATAATTTCTCTTAAAAATATTCTCCTTATAATAATTGAAAATTTAAAAAGTTTTTCCTATAAACTGTCTATTTATTGAAATTTTGTAACTCAATGGTTTCACTACTTTATATATCTACAACCAAGAACAATTTACCATTTTCTATTTTCAAACAAAGATCAGTATTTGTAAACACATTTCCCTGAATGTTTTCAGAACCTCCTCGTTATCTTTCACTTACCACTTCAAGAGACGACCCATTTCGCGTAAACGATTAACCATCCCTACAAACCTCAACGAGATTTAAAGAGCTAGAACCTAACTACCACATCCTACACGAACATAAACCAACACGCTGCTCCGCAACACCTGATCACATGCAAAACTCGTTAGTATATGTCACACAAAATTCAATAACTTACGTATGCACGTTCACAAGATACACATCACGATCACATGATACATGAAACTAGTTTATTTGCAAATCACAATTTACTAGATTGATCACATAACACATGAAACCAGTTTATTTGCAATATACATGATACATAACAATTGTTTGCGTGGTACAAAATACTAGATTGACTACATTGAACATGAAACTTATTGAGCTACAAAATACATGATGCTAAGTTGTCAACACCATACATGAACTTCATTTCCTACAATACACATGACACTATGTTGTTTACATTACACATGAGAGCATATTGATTTACGAAATACATGATGCTAAGTTGTTCACGCTACACATGAAACCTATTTGATTTCAAGCTACGTGACACTAGATCATACATGAGACTTGTGTGTTTACATTATACACGAAACTAAGTTGCTTGCAGTTGTTACAAATGATTGCGCACATTATACACAAAGAATGGTCATACACTTTGTTCACCAAACTTGGAAACCATAACACATTGAAACTACTCGGGTTTGACGTATTCTTTTTCAAACACGAGTAAACTAAGAAACTCTAAGTTTTACTACCTTATTACTCCTTAGTTTCTAACTGACCTGCCTACCTGAGGACATAGTTACTCTTTAACAACTTTTATGTGAAAACAATAGACATGAACGGAGTGAAATTTTGCCCCTCTTGACCCGCACACAACGGAATGATCTATACGGACCATGCGATGATTTGAGTATTTACGGGTGCACACGGAATTATAAAAATCAGCGGGAAAACATAGTAAATTTTGTCGTGTGTTGTGACCTAAAACCTATCACGATATATAACAACGAAACTAATGTGATATGACCAGGGCATGGTGGATACGCCGATGGTACTTCCTATATATAAGTGCTCTATCATATTATCAGAAGTAGCGTTGTTTGTGTCATGTGAAGTTTTGACCTTGACCAATGTTTGTGTAATCTCTTGTCCATTAAACAGCTCTGTGCCTATTAGACTACAACCTAACCAAACTCTGGTCATCAAGTCCCCATCATATCCACCCTAAGGAATGCATTTCACCTATAGAACCCAGATTATTATTTGACTGCTTTGCTCCTTAAATTCATTTCAGAAAAAAAATATATAATAAATAAATAACTAAATAAATTCATTATTATCATTCACATCCGACCTTGAATATAACGATCGGTACCTTGTCTCCAGTTATACTCCTTGGACCAGCCGTTGTAACACATTAAGAGCTTAAAACTCTCACTTCCTTCCTGATTCAGTAGTCTCCACTATTTAAATTTCGGGACGAAATTCCCTTAACAAGGGGAGACTGTAACATCTAAGATTTTCTAGCAATATTTCATTTTAAAATTTCACTAATGATACCTCATTTCTATCCGAGTTTGCTCATCTTAGAATGACACCTTAAATTCTTTTATTTTAATTTAAACATGTATCAAATCAAAGTTCTAATATTTCAACTCCATAGTATATATAAACATATTATATTCATATTTATATATTTACTCTTTGATAAATTGAATCGAAAATAAAATGTTATGAACTTAATGATGTTTTGCATCCCTTGAACATATATATTTTTTATAAAACTATAAATATATATGTAGTTTCCTTTATCATAATAAACGAACCATTTATACAAATGCCAATTTTTATAAAAATAAATTAAATGAAACATTCCTTTTATAACATTATTTTTATAAAATATATTTTAATAAAACTGATAATGTTGAATTTTTTTATATATAAAAACTATTTTATAAATTCACAATTTAACAAATTTGAACCCCCCCTAATTTCGTTTAGACCCTTGCTTAAACCCCATCCCCTCAACATTGAACCCTAGAACTAGATCTTGGCCAATTTTGACTCAAGGAAGTCAAACCACATTCAATTTCTTTCAATCACCTAAAATCTCGGAATCTTAATCCTCCTAAACCGTTTTCCACCCTTTCACAAAACGTTTTGAACAAGGAATCGTAAATTTTTATTAAGGAATGAAAGATTTTAAAACCCATTTAATGGGGGTTATGACATGGATTTTCAAACCCAGGAATCACGCTTCAAACAACCCCCAATCCTCGCGATTTCAAGCTGTAAACGCGTATCTCATCACCCTATACATACCCCTATTGTTTACAAGTCGAATTCATCTCAAAAATCAGGTTCTTTCTCTCCAATTTCACTCGGCGCAAGAAGGGTTTAAGAACCGGGACTTGAATTTGTGAGGACTCAGCAAGCTCGGTTCTTTCTTGCATACGAAATCAGTTCCAGGTATCCCATTTTCTTCCCTCGAATCCTAGCATCTTTGTTGTAGAAATCGATTTTAGGGTTAAGAATAGCTGGGTTCACGTCTGGTTTGTTTTAAGGAGAAGATGAAGTAGTGAACTCTGGTTATAAAAATTTGTTTTCTGGTTTGGTATTCAAGGTTGGGTCTGTGGTCTAGTGGTTAACACTTTACACAGTCAGTCAAGGAGGTCAAGGGTTCAATCCTTACAGCAGCCATCCCTGCCTTCTTTTTTTTCTTTCCTGTTTTGGAGTTTTCTTTCAAACTACTAAAGAAACACTAATATATATATATATATATATATATATATGTTTTGTTTAAGAATAAATGTAAAAACCCACTTCTTTTATAAACTTTCAAGAGTTTATAGTTATTATCTTTTCTTAATAAAAAGTATACACACATATATATAAACATATGTATATATATATATATATATATATATATGACCGACCCTATTATCTTATATATAACCTTTAAAATTATAAAGTGATCGTGTGCTTTAACGTCATGAAATTTATTTAAACGAAAGGGTTATGTATATATATATATCTATATATTTTGCCTAAACCTCTAAAACGACACGATCCATAACACAATATTAACAATACGATTTTATTAATGTTACTAATTGTAAGGCCCCAAACCCGGGAGGCCTCACTTGTTGGATTTACTCATTCACAAACAGTTCTTAAACATGAATATCAAATAACGCAGCGGAAAATTTCATTCATTCATCATAATTAAAACTTGTTCATACATGCGGAAGCGTAACGTTATCAAATACATAAACATAACATAAACAATTCATAACGGGATGCCAGTCTTCATATCATCCGGGTAACTCTTCTCTCTTGCCAAGCATCACCGTCCATCACCATAACCTGCCCTTAACCTGAATGTGCATACTAAAAAGTCAGCTACGCTGGTGAGTTCTAGCATTTCATAAAAACTTGAACATCAAAATTTGCCAAAAACGTATCATTCATTTAGTAAAAACCTTTCACAAAAGCATGTAATAATCTAACATCTTTAAAAAGGTTTCATACCCATATCATCATCAACATCATAATCATAAACACCGTTAAACGGATCGTTCATTAAAACTTTTAACATTCATTTAAGTCATACATTATTATCTAAATCTGTGTTACCCTTCGTTCCGTCATTTAGTATGGAATTGCCCCTAAGGCTTAACTGCACGAAGACCGACAATACCATACATTCCGTCAATTCCCTTTTTGGTATTGCCCCCAAGGCTAACTGCGCGAGGACCGACAATACCCATTCAGTTGCCCTTATGGCTCTCATGTCCATAAACCGACAACTTCCATCGACGGCCATGGCTCACGGCCATGACACAGTCGGATCATAACTTAACCTTACGTAGGGTCACGTTAACCCCTGAGTAACCGTCGTTACTCCCTTACCAGTTGTACAACATCATAACCATTGACATGCCACAGAGACACTGCCCCTGTTGTTCTTGTGGCAACTATGGCTCGCTGTCCATAATCTACCACAAGGCCGGGAATCTCATTCCCAGACTTCATTCACCAATCCATTCATTCGACAGATTAGATTTGTAATGACTTCTTTAAAACCTTTACCTCTTTCTCTTCTCATTAAACATTTCCTCATTTAGACCGTTCATAAAGCATTCGTAACCTTTTTTGGCAAAAACACTTCAAAACCTTTCCTTTAGTAAACATCGTTTCGTTAAAACATCATTTCGTTAAACATCATTTCGTTAAACATCATTTCGCAAGTATGCACACCAGCCCAAAAACATTATATAAAACATTTAAAAGAGGGCTTCTAGAACTCACCTGATACGCTAATATGGGTTGTCCTAAACGAAGGTCCAACAACGTCACTCCCGATCTGAATTGATTAGTTAAATACACATCAGACCAATCCCGACTCTAACGGTTTAACCATTCTAACATACTGACTTCACTTAATCAGTTCTGATGTCTGCGCACTTAGCAAGTGCGCAGACCCTGCTGCCTGCACACTTAGCAAGTGCGCAGACCCTTCTTCCTACGCACTTATCAAATGCACAGGTCCCTCCTCCTGCGCACTTAGCAAGTGCGCAGGACCTGCTCCGTGCGCACTTAGCAAGTGCGCACGACCTGTTCTTCGTGAAAAACCCTAACTTTCGTATTCGGGTCTGATCATGTCAAGATCCCGAACCTGTTTGCATTCAAAACGTTCGTTTTCCATTAAGGAACTCAAATCCATTATTATCTTTCAGTTTCATCTGTTCAAACCTTACCTTTTCACCCAAAACCCGAAAAAACCCAAAAACGAACTAAAACTCAGATTTAGGTCGGATCGTTACCTGAATCGAGTTTCTGATCCGGAGGTTCTTCTCACGAGTTATGGAGTAACACTTTTCTGAAGTCTCGGGTCGATCCGCCAACTTTCTCTCTCTACGGTTTCTCTCTCTAAAAGTTACAAATGAGAGAAAAAGGGTGGCATAGGCTATTTATAGCCAGCTGACCCATCCGACCCGACCCGCTATGCCTCGTTCGTTTATTCCGTTATTATAACTGTCGTTTTATTTTTGGGATGTTACAAGTCTACCCCCCTTACAATAGGTTTCGTCCCCAAAACCTATCGTAAGTCAAATAGATGAGGGTACGACTCCCTCATTTCCTTCTCCGTTTCCCAAGTGGCTTCCGATCCCTTTCGATGCTTCCATTGGACTTTAACCAATTGGATAACTTTATTACGTAAACGTTTCTCCTTCCGATCAAGGATGGCCACGGGTTCTTCGATGTAATTAAGGCTGTTGTCAACCTCGATGTCAGTAAGTGGTACGTGAGCCGATTCATCCGCCAAACACTTTCGCAAGTGTGATACATGGAAAGTAGGATGAATCCCACTTAACTCATCAGGCAACTCCAACCGATAAGCGACTTCCCCAACCCGTGCCATTATCTTGAATGGTCCGACAAACCTCGGACTTAACTTTCCTCTCTTTCTGAATCGTATGATTCCCTTCCATGGTGACACTTTCAGCATTACTCTGTCACCAATATCAAACTCAATAGGCCTTCGTCATTTATCCGCATAGGATTTCTGACGATCTTGTGCGGCCTTCATTCGCGTTTTGATCTGATCAAACCTTTCCGACGTCTCTCTTACGACTTCGAGACTTCCTAATTCCTTCTGTCCAATCTCACCCAAACAAACAGGGGTCCTACATCTTCTCCCATACAACATTTCGTAAGGCGGCATGCCTATCGTCGTGTGATGACTATTGTTGTAGGAGAATTCAGCTAACGGCAGATGGCTGTCCCAACTGCCACCGAAGTCGATAATACAAGCACGGAGCATATCCTCCAATGTCTGAATGGTCCTTTCGGACTGACCATCCGTTTGCGGGTGGTATGCTGTGCTGATATTAAGCCTCGTGCCCATCGCCTCATGAAATCTTTTCCAGAACCTCGATGTGAATCGTGTGTCCCGGTCAGATACAATCGTCAAAGGCATCCCATGCCGTGCTACTACTTCATTAATAAATACTTCCGCTAAACTTTCCGACGAGAACGTCTCGCGAATAGGTAGGAAATGAGCACTCTTCGTTAAACGGTCCACAATTACCCAAATGGTGTCATGACCTTTAGCTGTGCGAGGTAGCTTAGTTATGAAGTCCATGGTAATGTGTTCCCACTTCCATTCCGGTATATCAAGTGGTTGAATCTTTCCATACGATTTCTGGTGCTCGGCCTTTACTTGCGAGCAAGTCAAGCACTTGCTTACATACTTCGTCACATCACGTTTCATTCCAGGCCACCAGTATTCCTTCCTCAGATCTTGATACATTTTATTGGTACCGGGATGGATAGAGTAACGAGACTTATGAGCCTCATCCAAGATCTTGGTTCTAAGCTCGCCACCCATAGGTATCCATACCCGTCCAAAACGTGTCCTAACACCAAGGGTGTTATATTCCAACTTGTCCTGTTGGCCAACCATTCTTTCCTTCTTTATGTTTTCCTCCTTAAGTGCCTCATCTTGAGCCTTTTCAATTTCTCTCATCACGTCCGATGTTACCACCAACTGGCAAGCTTTCACTCTAATAGGAGTAGGCACATCCTTTCGGCTTAGAGCGTCAGCCACCACGTTTGCCTTTCGAGGATGGTATATGATTTCACAGTCATAATCTTTTAGGAGTTCTAACCATCGTCTCTGCCTCATATTAAGCTCTCTTTGTTCGAAGAAGTACTTCAAACTTTTGTGGTCTGAGTAAATAGTAAACTTCACCCCGTAAAGGTAGTGCCTCCAGATTTTCAATGCGAACACGACAGCAGCAAGCTCCAAATCGTGAGTCGGATAATTAGCTTCATGAATCTTCAACTGCCGTGACGCGTACGCGATCACTCTCCCGTTGATAGATTCTTGGGTAGTCTTGACTATACCTCTCTCGTTCTTGATAGACGTTATCTTTTTCAGAATCGTACATCCCTAGTCGGTCTTTCACATCTAACCGTTAGGGTACTTATATCGTCATTCTATGTGAAATGTCTTATCAGACTCGGAGTCATTCACAGAAGACTCTATGGCCATAATTTCAACTCCTTGTTAAGGTTATCCACCTTGCCATCTGGACGGTTACTATCGATCGTCTCTCGACTATTTGGATCATTGTGTATACCTCATAAGCTGTCCATGGTGCATTCGTCCTTGAAGGACCATACCATGCCGTTCTCGAATGAATCATAATATCCCGTTCTCGAATGATTCCTACTATCAAGTTTCCGAAGGTACCGTACCATCTCATTCCCGAAGGAACCACATCGTCTCGTTCCCTAAGAAACCATATCGCTTCATTCCAGAAGGAACCGTATTGCTTCGTTCCAGAAGGAACCGTATCGCTCCGTTCCCGTAGGAACCGTATTGCTTCGTTCCCGTAGGAATCGTATCGCTTCGTTCCCGTAGGAACCGTATCGCTTCGTTCCCTAGGAACCGTATCGCTTTGTTCCCGTAGGAACCGTATCGCTTCGTTCCCGTAGGAACCGTATCGCTTCGTTCCCGTAGGAACCGTATCGCTATGTTCCCTAGGAACCGTATCAGGTATCCCCTAAACATATGAGGTATCCCTTATCACACTCAACTTGTCGGGAAGGTATTCATTCAGATGGCACACTAGTCACTCGAACTTTTCATTCATATTTTCATACACAATCTCCTTCTAGTTTTTCTTTCAAACGTACTTGTCAGGTTTTACATTTCACATCGTTGGTTCATTGAACACCATTCTTCCTACATATCACTGGATGGTCTTAGGGATTGGCATCCCATCTAACCGACAATATATATTCTCTAGCTACTCGTTTCCGTTAGCCTTTTCTGCATGCATTTCTTCTAAAGTCACATTCGTTGGTCTTACTATGGATAAATGACACGTACGGTGACACTTGTACTTTCATTTCCTTTCTAGTTTCAGTGGGTCCCTCAACGGCTTTCCAATTCTAACAATACTCGCAGCTATTGATTAGACTTAGACATAGTAGAGCGTTCTCTGAGTCGCCTTGAATTTCTTCTTAGTGCACATGCCTTACTTCACATTGTTGGTCAAAACTTGTCCTTCACATTCATTCTAGACAAACAATCCTTGGGTCGGATCTGGTTTGGTTTGGTTTAGCCTGTACGCCCTAATTAACATCGCGGTTCCCGTCTCTTGTTGTTGTTGGTATATCTATTTTCTCGTTTCAGCAGATACTCTTATTAGTTGTCTTGGACTGTCTTCTACATGGAAAGATGCCATTTGTGCATTCGTGCACTCATATATTCTTTGGACCTACACTTGTGAGGTTATTTCTTTCATGCTCATGCATACTTCAACAGTAGACCGATTCTAATTCATCATAACGTGTTTGTGCTTAGCGTAGTCCACCCTAGCTCTTTGGCATCCTTCATACGTATGCTCGCCTGACTTAGGTAAACCGAAGTTTCATTCCTCCTCGTCTTGTCCGTGGCTCGTACTCGTTGACATCATTCACCTCTGTAAGGTATACCATTTCTGAAATCGTTACTATTACTAACGATGTTCATCAATCTCTTTAAATCGCTACTCGGGTGACTAACATCTCGTAGTCGTGGTTGAGTAATTGGATCAACTCTGATACGTAAGCATTAATCAACACCATAAAATTCGCTATCATGCACGTGCACCTGTAAATTCACAATTTCGCGGATCCAAACGAAATTACCAATTTACCTTACTCGAGCATTCTAGTTCCTCTTATAACACTTCCTAATACTCGCGTCTCTTCAAAGTTGAGATTTTGTCCTGGTATTCTCCTCGACACCTCTTACCACTTTCGCGCTAAGTCAACACAACAGAGGACATCTCGCATCACACTCGTACGGTCTCATGCACACTACCTTCCGGTTCCGCAAGAACTCTTGCCTTTTTACTATAAACTTGGTGGGCGGGAATCCTACCGTGTCATCCGGTCCGACCCTCACCACGCCTTCCGCCTATTCTACCCTCCATTTCGTTCTTAAAAGACAAGGAATCTAATGTCATCACGCTAGTTAACAAATAAAATTCAATAAGTACTGTAAGATGTTAATATACACTAGCCATCTGCAATTAACCATTACACTATCTTTCGATTTCTATTTGACCACCTTTGTGATTCCATCAGAACACAAGTCCGTACCTAACCCTTTCTAAGGCATACTATATACGTAAATATATACTACCTTCATACCTGATGCTGTGGCTCGAGTTACCCGTACTGGCATCCGCTTTCGGTCCCATTCAAAGTTTAAGTTCAGACACTGGGAGTGTTCGAATCTCTCAAACTATTGCTCTGATACCAACTTGTAAGGCCCCAAACCCGGGAGGCCTCACTTGTTGGATTTACTCATTCACAAACAGTTCTTAAACATGAATATCAAATAACGCAGCGGAAAATTTCATTCATTCATCATAATTAAAACTTGTTCATACATGCGGAAGCGTAACGTTATCAAATACATAAACATAACATAAACAACTCATAACGGGATGCCAGTCTTCATATCATCCGGGTAACTCTTCTCTCTTGCCAAGCATCACCGTCCATCACCATAACCTGCCCTTAACCTGAATGTGCATACTAAAAAGTCAGCTACGCTGGTGAGTTCTAGCATTTCATAAAAACTTTAACATCAAAATTTTCCAAAAAACGTATCATTCATTTAGTAAAAACCTTTCACAAAAGCATGTAATAATCTAACATCTTTAAAATGGTTTCGTACCCATATCATCATCAACATCATAATCATAAACACCGTTAAACGGATCGTTCATTAAAACTTTTAACATTCATTTAAGTCATACATTATTATCTAAATCTGTGTTACCCTTCGTTCCGTCATTTAGTATGGTATTGCCCCTAAGGCTTAACTGCACGAAGACCGACAATACCATACATTCCGTCAATTCCCTTTTTGGTATTGCCCCCAAGGCTAACAGCGCGAGGACCGACAATACCCATTCAGTTGCCCTTATGGCTCTCATGTCCATAAACCGACAACTTCCATCCACGGCCATGGCTCACGGCCATGACACCGTCGGATCATAATTTAACCTCACGTAGGGTCACGTTAACCCCTGAGTAACCGTCGTTACTCCCTTACCAGTTGTACAACATCATAACCATTGACATGCCACAGAGACACTGCCCCTGTTGTTCTTGTGGCAACTATGGCTCGCTATCCATAATCTACCACAAGGTTGGGAATCTCATTCCCAGACTTCATTCGTCAATTCCATTCATTTGACATATTAGATTTGTAATGACTTCTTTAAAACCTTTACCTCTTTCTCTTCTCATTAAACATTTCCTCATCTAGACCGTTCATAAAACATTCGTAACCCTTTTTGGCAAAAACACTTCAAAACCTTTTCTTTCGTAAACATCGTTTCGTTAAAACATCATTTCGTTAAACATCATTTCGTTAAACATCATTTCGTAAGTATGCACACCAGCCCAAAAACATTATATAAAACATTTAAAAGAGGGCTTCTAGAACTCACCTGATACGCTAATATGGGTTGTCCTAAATGAAGGTCCAAAAACGTCACTCCCGATCTGAATTGATTAGTTAAATACACATCAGACCAATCCCGACTCTAACGGTTTAACCATTCTAACATACTGACTTCACTTAATCAGTTCTGATGTCTGCGCACTTAGCAAGTGCGCAGACCCTGCTGCCTGCGCACTTAGCAAGTGCGCAGACCCTTCTTCCTGCGCACTTATCAAATGCGCAGGTCCCTCCTCCTGCGCACTTGAAGTGCGCAGGACCTGCTCCGTGCGCACTTAGCAAGTGCGCACGACCTGTTCTTCGTGAAAAACCCTAACTTTCGTATTCGGGTCTGATCATGTCAAGATCCCGAACCTGTTTGCATTCAAAACGTTCGTTTTCCATTAAGGAACTCAAATCCATGATTATCTTTCAGTTTCATCTGTTCAAACCTTACCTTTTCACCCAAAACCCGAAAAAACCCAAAAACGAACTAAAACTCAGATTTAGGTCGGATCGTTACATGAATCGAGTTTATGATCCGGAGGTTCTTCTCACGAGTTATGGAGTAACACTTTGCTGAAGTCTCGGGTCGATCCGCCAACTTTCTCTCTCTACGGTTTCTCTCTCTAAAAGTTGTAAATGAGAGAAAAAGGGTGGCATAGGCTATTTATAGCCAGCTGACCCATCCGATCCGACCCGCCATGACTCGTTCGTTTATTCCGTTATTATAACTGTCGTTTTATTTTTGGGATGTTACACTAATATCTTGAATCTTAATTATTGTTTTTCATCATATTATTAATTCCACAAATAATATGGTATTAGTAGCTATATGGTTCACTTAGTAAATTGATTTTTATAAATAATAAAAATCGCATAACTAATTTATTTATTTCAAAATTGCATCTTTTTAAATGTTATTATACTATAATATCTCATCATGATGATTATTTCTAACCTAATTTTAATCACCTCTGACATTGTCTTAAAAATATAAATATTACACTAAGATATTTATTATAATATTATATTTGTAAATAATACTTATTTTTGACACTTGTCCTCCTTTTATAAATAAAACTTATAAGAGATATTTTACACACTCTATTCATATTTTCCCGATCACTCGCCCAATTCCAAAACCCTAAAATCCCAAATCATTCCGTCCCTTTTTTTTCCTTTAATCATTCCAAAGTATTAAATATGTATGACTATTTATTTAGGACATCGTTAACCCGGATCACTTGCCCTCACAATCCAGTTCAAGTTTGAATGACAACATCAAGGTGAGTATTACATAGCCCCTTTTACACTTTTACATTTTTTGGGGTGAAACATGAACTCTATACACACAATTGTTTACATTTACATAAACTACACAAACACAAATCCTCTTTACATTGATGTGTGCAAATTTGAGCTTTATGTTTGAGTGCTAGGTGTGTTAACTGTTTGTGTGCAATTTATGTGCAATCATTAACTATTTAAGCCGACGGTTAACAATGATAGATCTATTGAGTCTGACAAACCCACCCAGATTGGGGTGATTGTTACTTACAACACAATTTGCATGCTAGTTACAAAGGTTTGATTGTACTTTGGTTACACAATAGTTGCTCCCATAAATGCTTTATTTTATCATGTTATGTAAGGATTTGTTTATTCACATCTATATACTACCTATGTACAAACCTGTGTATGCTCACCAACTTTTTAGTTGACCTTATTTTATTCATGTTTTAGGTGCTAAAGTTTTGATCAAGGCTTGCTACACATAGGCTTTGGGACATGGTTAATTTTAATTCAAGAACAATTTGTATTTCAATTATGTACTTTGGAATTGGTGTATGTTTGTTGAATTTAAATGGATTTAATATATTACAATTTAGTCAACCTTGCGCTCACGAACAGTCTACATGTCCCGCCCCGACATATTTCGCCGTCAGTTGGGGTGTGACAACATTGACCCGCTACTATCATATTATGTGAACATTGGTTCCCATTGTTACATGAATGACGTTATTGTTCCTAACACATTACCATGTGAGTTCACTACCCCTTTTTACTTTTAAATGTTTTAGAAACATCGGGGGAGAAACATACTTGTTTTACACGTTTGAAAAACATGGAACATATTTACTTGATACATTTGGAAAACATGAACATACTCGTACTCGTTTTTATATGATAACAAGGAAACAAGACCCGACTTTTATGTTTGCATGAGTTAACATTCCTACGTAAACATTTTAATAACCATTAGCTAAAGACTTAGCCTGGGATTCTATGGATAGTACTATTTGGGATTGACACCCCCGGTCATGGTTCGATCGGTTTTGGTCAAATGGCCGCATAGTGTTCAAACGTGTGCTCGGGAGGTACGAGCTGGGGGCAAAATACCTGTGTCATGGTTTGGCTATACCTCATGTATGAACATATTATTTGTATTATTAGCTAGTCTACAAATAGGTCAACATTAGTTGTTTTGGTTATCATATACACATAAAACCACCATTTGTTTTGGTTATTGTTCTTATATTTAACAATTTCTCTAAAGAGGACTTGGCATGCGCATAAATTCATTAATATGTTTTCATTGGGAAAACTACTCATTTTATGACTATGAAGCCATCACATGTTTTCATTGGGAAAACTTCTCATTTTATGACTATGAAGTCATCACATGTTTTCATTAGGAAAACTACTCATTTTATGACTATGAAGTTATCACATGTTTTTGAGGAAAACACTTTCATATTGTGCCCATATACACATTTATCAATGTTTTCAGGGAAAACTACTTTTCATTACAACGATCAAACTTGTGAACTCACCAACCTTTGTGTTGACACTTTAAGTATGTTTTTCAGGTAATACATAGCTATGACACATTTGAAATAGGTTAACCACTCGCATTAAAACCCTAGAAGCCGAAGAAGCATAACTGTCAACCTCAAGTCGGTTCTGACCTACATAGTTCTAGGTTAAAGTACTACTTCAATTTAGTATTTGTAATGGTGTTCAACACCTTAGAAGTCTTTATTTTATCTTTCGCTGTTGTGTAATGTTACCAATCATTGCAACCTAGATTTATTAATTTATTAAATGAATAAATTTAGGGGTGTGACACTTAACCATAGTCATAACCATAACCGCTTGATCGGTTAATCAAATAATCTTAACCATAACCATCGGTTAATTTCAGTTATCGGTTAATTCGGTTCGGTGACGATTCGGTTATCGGTTAATTTCGGTTAACGGTTAAAGTTTGCTCACCCCTATGCTCTAATCATATTTCAAAAATTTGAAGATATAGTGTTGCAAATCATATTTCCTAAGATTATTATTTCTATGGATACTATAATTTCATTGAGTCAGTTTCATTGAGTCAAACTTTCTTTTAACAATATTTTTTTTCTATATGATTCAAAAACTTTACACTTTATATGCTAGTACATTATATAGAAAGCCATCTCTACTCTGTGTCTATTTTTTCAAAATACACCTTTTCAGGTATTAAGTTAGGGGTTTGATCAGGAGCCCCGCTACCAGATGGTGGTGAAGGCTGCTATCCACAAGATAAGAGAAAAATGTTTTTATTTATTTTTCTTATTTAGCATTGAACATGGTGTTAAAAATATTTTTTAAATGGCTTGATCCATTTAAAAAAGTTAGAATTTAATAAATCTTTTTTCTAGAATTATGTTTGTTGTACAACATAATTTGTACATAACAAACGCCATTAATGACTTGATGTTGCTACATAAATGTTTTTGTGTTTGTTATTCACCAATAATGAAAATTTTACTATGGAAAGCTAGTAGGGCATGTGTACTGGTAGCGTGAAAGGGGGGCGTGATCCACATGGTTGTTTACAGGCGTGGAACACCGTCCCAATAGGGCGTGAAGGGAGGGGGCATTCACGGGTTAAGGTCATATGTAGTGGGGGCGTGATCCACCTGGACCCTTCATGGGTGTGGAACACCGCCCCCTAGGGCTTGATTGCGGGCGTGTGTGGAATCACGGGGGAAGGGGGCAAACCAAACACAAATCCATCCAATCATAATCTGACAACTCATTATTTCATTTTCTTTTTTGTTTTTAATTAAATATTTAGTTTAGGATTTAATTATTAAAAAATAATTGTGGGGCGTGAAACCACTACACACCTTAGTGACTCTGGACAGTGATTGCCTCTGTGCTGATGTGACATTAACGTGGCAGAGCGTGAATCACTTGGGCGTGAAACCACTACGGATGTCCTAAGGGGCAAAACTCTTCCATTAATCATCCAATCAAATGAAGCTACATAATAATTTTTTTAATTAAATATTTAGTTTTGGATTTAATTTGATTTTTCTCAAATAACTCTTGCTCGGTAATTATTTAAAAAAACCAAAATACACGGGTTTGTTTATTTTATTTTTCTGAACATCCAGGTATAAATTTTAACGAAACCGGAGTTGTGTTAAAAAACTATTTTTCGTCACGTAAGTGATTTTTTAACGTGTTTGGATCGACATTTCAACTGATAAATAATTCTTTAAAAAAATAAATATTAATTGTTTATAAAAATTAACAAAATGAATGTAGTTTTTAAGGTTTTATTAATGTAATTTTTTTTATTTTATAATGTAGTTTTTATTTATTTAAGAATGTATATATTTTTTTTAATTTTATAATGTAGTTTTTTTATTTATTAAAAATTAAACTTTTATATTTAGTTAACTATTTGTTAATTTAAAAAAAAATAAATGTGGGACGTGAAACCACTACGCACATTAGTGATTCTGGGTAGAGATTGTCCCTGTGCTGAAGTGACAGTGACCTGTCGGGTCGTGAATCACTTGGACGTGAAACCACTACGGATAACCTTAAGATGAGACATTTAATTTCATCTTGTAGTTGAAAATTCATTCAACTAAACTCAATTATATATAAGGAACTAATTTATATTATATTAAAAACACATTAACTCAATATGGTCAAAGAAGTGATTTTCCAGAAAAATTAGTTTCAAAAACATAAATCAAATTTTAATAATCCAAACTATGACCCATTGACCGATAATAATTTATATTGACTATCTTACTGATGACACTTATTTTTTACTTTTGTTGTGAAGAGCAATTACACTCGCATAATTATCATAATAAAGCTACACTCGATTTACACTTCATTTCCATTTGATTACGCTTAGAGTATGTGGTATACCCTCACGGGTGGGAACCGTGAGGGGCTTCACGACGTGAGTGGGGTCACGAACACCGCCCCCTATGGCGTGAGGGGGGCGTGAGGGGGCTCACTGAAGAAACACTTGGGTGAGGGGAAGAGGGTGAGGTGGCAATGGCGTGAGGGGGCTCACTTGGGTGAAACACATCCCCCCTCTTGCGTGAGGGGTTGGGCTGTCCAAAATGCTCGATGCTCGAAACTCGCTCGAACTCGTTCAAAAAATGCTCGGAAATATGCTCGTTCGATTTCAGCTCGGTTCGGTTTCTAAACGAACCGAGCACGAGCAAAGATACGCTCGCTCGTTGCTCGTTCGGTTTGGCTTGAATTATGTAAGGCCCCAAACCAAACCACTAGGTAAACTCATTAAAAACACTTAAACTTCATTTAAGTAAACATCGGAAGACTTTCTCGAAATAGTATTATCTTTAAACTCGTTAATTTTTCATAACGTTACCCGACGAATGCATGCACACCAACCCGAGTAGCCCTGCTCCCAAGCCAAGATACCTCATCTAGCAAACTCTCCTACAAAACAATCCAACATACATACAAAGTCAGCTACGCTGAGTGAGTTCTAATAGTTTAAATTAACAAAAGTCAACTCGTCTCATTTATTGTTTATCTCCACTCAAGACCCTCTGGTCAATAGAAAATAGTTGTATAGATTTTCATCATATAAATAACCCCCGTTATTTTATAATATCCCAAAGGATTCACCACCCTAGACTCTACCCACCATTTTAACTCAGTAAGTCTCTCTTACATAGAACGAACTTACTATCCTGATAACTCACAATTTACCATATATATTAACCATACACTGGTTAACTCATCCAACCTCTAGACATCGACTTACCAGTCCTAACCAGGACTCTCATAAACCAACTGACTCAACAGTTGTACACAATTTACTCAGCTCGACACAACAGGCAATCTAACTCGACACACCACATTGATTCCATCTATTTATCACATAAATATCATCTCATATACAATTAATATAACTCATCTCTTGCATGCAATTTAACACATATATAAACACACAAATACATACCTCATCACTGCACCCTCGTCAGGGTTATCCCCGTCGGGATACTCGTTATAAGTTCAGCTCCACCCTTGTTACAGGGCCCCGCCGCTAAACATAGCGATACACTCGTCATCTATAATGACTACCCAACCACCACACGGTGACTATATCATCTACCATACGGTGATTGACACATCACCCACACGATGATTGCCAGATCACACGTACAATGATGACCCCGAAGGACTCCGTCCTCCACATCACTATTAGCCGTATACACGGACAACAATGTAAGCACACAAAGCAACACATATTTGCACATGCCACTACCTGGACATGTACTACGACTCACCACCATTTACGGATCACTTACGTGTGTAATCCCCCTTCACGTCGGACTACCCCTTCACGGAAGTACCTCACTTTGATAACAAGGGAAACGAGAATATAAACAAGTAAACGGAAGTACCTCGCTTAGATACGGGAGTCGTACACGCCGGACCACCCATTCACGCAGTCATCCTTCTTCTCCGGCTCTCTCTCTCTCTTTCTCTCCGGTCCCTCTGCCGTCGTAAGTCCCCTAGGCCGAATGGCCTAGGGTTTTCCTTAAAACTCTTATTTAGACCCACAAGGTTTAAATCCGGGTCCCTGCGTTTCCGCTAACTCGTGTTTCGATCTCAAATTCTCATTAAACGACTAACCGGTCCCCTAACTTTGAATAACCAACTCCACATGAAATCGTTATAGTTGAAGTTTTTATAAAAGGGATTTGGTTATTTCATTAACGTGGCCCGATAGCTAACGAATTTTTGGGATGTTACAAATTAACTTTTAATATATATATATATATATATATAATTAATAAATTAATATTTTATACATTTAAAAATAACTCTTTTGGCCCTATCCATCATGGAATTTCTTATACTGAGTCAAGAGTAGCCCAACTTAAAACCTAAAATGTAAGGCCCCAAACCCGGGAGGCCTCACGTATTGGATTTACTAATCAATGCATAACACTTAAACATAAGACATTCATTATCACAGAGGAAACGATTTAAAATCTCAACATACGTAGCGGAAACATAACGTGTCTAAACATAACTTGTCAAATACAACTGAAACTGGTCTTAATCAACATAACCGAAAGAAACATAAGCAGGATGCCAGATGCTGAATCTTCGGGTAACTCTTCTAGCCAAGCCAAGCATCCTCATCCATCTACTGCCACCTACACTTAACTGATGTGCATACTAAAAATCAGCAACGCTGAGTGAGTTCTAACGTTTACTTTAAATCATTTATACAAAAGATTTACTAAAACATATATATACTACCAATAATGCTAAACTCTACCTACTTTACTTTTCAAATCAGTTTTTACACATATAATAAACCGTCAATTCCTTTACACTGTACTGCCCTCATGGCTTACACCGTGAACCGACAAGTACCTGGTCAATGCCCTCATGGCTTACACCATGAACCGACACTATCGTTTATCCGTCAATTCCCTTGTCACTACTGTACCGCCCCCATGGTCAACGAACATGAACCGACAAGTACCTGGTCAATGCCCCCATGATCAACGACCATGAACTGACAATACCCTGGCCAATGCCCCCATGATCAACGACCATGAACCGACAATACCGCTTAACACTATGGGGAGGTTGCGTGGACCTCCTGAGCAACCGCCGTCACTCATCCCAGTTGTACAACCGTTAGCGAACCCAAAGATTCTTACTAATGGGTAGAACCCATATCTGACATTTTGTACAAGTAACATCTGTCCCAAGGACCTTTATAGCTGGTACACATTCCCGTAGGAAATCTATTCACTTTCTGTTCATAAAACTTTATATGTCTTGTTCATAACTTAACATGTATTTTGCATTTGTTTATGTATATGAAAATATAGTAAATGCTTGCCATAAATACCTTTGCTTTTACTGAAATATATCTTAACACATATATCATGCCTTTGTTTATGTATATGAAAATATAGTATACGCTTGCCAATAATATATATATATACTTTGCTCAAAACGTACATTTACCTCTTTTAAACTTTACACTAAACATATCTTTTCATTTTGTTTATTAATATAAAATATGTAATAAACACTTTACACTAAGTATGCACACCACCCCTAAAGCAGACAAAAGGGGATTAGAACTCATCTGGTATCTTAGCTGGAATGGTCTACCAGATCTCACACAATCTGAACAATCATTAGAAGATTGAGAGTGTTTGGATATACGCTAACTATTAAAGGTTAAATATAATCAGTTTATGAGTTAGATTAAAGGTTAAATAATAAGATTGTGAGTGTTTTGATATAAGCTAACTATTAAAGGTAAATAGAGGAGAAATGACGAAAATACCCCTCACGTGAGGGGGGAAACTAACGAGACTTTGGACGGACGTTAGGGTTAGGGATGGTAACTCTTAAGAAATGTAACATCAGAGACTCAGACTGTTAAGGATGTACTGAACTTGTTAATACCAACAAACTTCAGGAATGAAAAATACAGTTTACTCTTTTTTATATTTTTTATAAAAAGAATGAACGAAATGTTCAATTTGTAAATTGTTTTATGAACAAACCTAATTCTTTTCTTTAAATAAAAAACGTTTTATAAAAAGAATTATATAAATCATTATCATTTAATATGAGAGAGAGTCGAGAAATAAAAAATTATAAAAACAGTCAAAGAAGTTTATATATTTAATAGGAGAGAGAGGCGGGAAAACACAAGTTAAGAAGGCCTAGAATCATGCCATGTGTCATTTAGCATTTTTATTTATTAGATAGTGTAGATATATAGTTTGTTTTTTAACAACACATAGATATTCTAGGATAATTTGGTTTTCCCCGGGGCAACACTTAGAACATCCAGGGCAGCCCACCCCAGGAGGAACCCCTCAACTGGGTAAACCCCCTGACCTGAGCACAAACCCCTTTTTTGCTATGGCTAAGATTCGAACTCAAGACCTTCACTATGAGAAGTTTTGGGGCTACCATTGTACCAAATGGCCAACGGTGTATAGATATAGATATATTTATAATTATAATCTATACTATATAATAAATAAATGTTTTGATAGAAGACTTGTCACTCTTCTATGCATTCTCAAGTTTTTTCCCCCTCTCTCTTCTATTAATTATACAAAATTTTTTTGTTTTTATAATTTTTTATTTCTTGTCCCTCTCTCATGTTAAATAATAATGATTTCTATAATTTTTTTATAAAATGTTTTTTATTAGAAAAATAGGTTTGTTAATAAAACATTTTTATAAATTAAATATTTCTTTCATTCTTTTTATAAAACATTTTAAAAAAATAACTATATAACGTTTCTAGAATTAAAAAACTATCTAATATGTCATAAATATGTAATATATAAATCTTTATTACTAAGTATATATAACAATATTGCATTTATTCAATCGTGTAATACACGGGGTTTTAACCTAGTTTTATATATAATAACGTAATATATATTATTTAGTTACTTTTATCATAATTATATATAATAATATTTGTTATGTAATATATATTAGTTATATTAAATAATAGTTATTATATTTATACCGGGAATAGTTTTATTTAGATTCATGAGCATATTCAGGCTCGGTCTCAAGCTCGTTATTAAATGAGCTCGTTTAAGTTTAACTTTATTTGAGATTTTAACAAACCGTCTTCAAGTAGATCCCGACTGCGACTTGTTTAAACCCCAATCAGAATACATAAACATTTTTTTATCCATGTCTAGTAATAACGAGACGCACAACATTGACTTGTGTCTTTATATTTAAATAATATTTATTTGTAAACTTAATAATGCCAATTAAGAACCCTATTTAAAAAGGAACTTCAGTAAACAGTAGCTTTCCAACAGGTGTGTGTGTCTTTTTTTATTTTTTGTTTTTACCCCACTTATTTTACATAATATACATTTTTATCTCATTTAATTTCTTAATAAATTTGTTTTTTAATAACTTTTATTTGTTAACTTTTTTTTTAAAATAGATCGCTCGCCTTTGTTTATTTTTTTAACGTTCCGGCATATTTTTTTTTTTAAAAACGGAGTTATATTTAAATTCGAGTATTTTTTTTGCTATCGTACGCCATAGGGAGCTTACGTAAGTTTTAGCCCCGCAAACAAGCCGAACCGATTACGACCGTGCCCCCGCCACGTAGCGAGGGGCAATCGTTTTAGCAACCCATACTACATATAATATGCGCTTTCAACACATTTAGTTTTCAGTTAATTTAGTTCTTTTGTTATAATTTTCGTTCGTTATTTTTTTTTACAAAAAAGAATGCGCGTTTTCTTTAGTTTTTGCCTTTTTTTCTATTGTTTTTTATTATTTACCTGCTAACATATTTAACTTGAAAAATAATAATGTTTTTTAGTTTCTGTTTTTTTTCGTAATGTTTGAACGTTAATTTTTCCGTTAAGTCACTAACATTGCATGAGTCGTAAAAAACATAGCATTACAAATTTAACCCTCCCGTCGCAACGCGCGGTTTAAAAACCTAGTTAACTTTAACATAAAATAAAAAAAAAAATATTCAGTTTTATGATACATTCCAAGATATTTTGAGCCCACTAACTTTATAAACGGCTAAATAGATACAAACACATGTTTATTAATATTATCTTACTAGCTTAGACCCCGTGTAATACACACGGGTGAAAAATAACAGTACATAAATGTTTCAAATTATATTTATGTATTTTACAGGTATAAAAATTTATCACTACACATATACTAAGAATATAAAACAAAATTCAAAAATATAAAAAATAATATATAATTGGGTTTCGGAAATACGTCAATTACTATTTAATGTAATTTGACTTTCATTTAATATTTGATTGAAAATAAAAATTACATAATTAGATTTCAATTTTTTTTTGTAATAAAGGATAATTTAAAATAAATGTGTTTTATTAGTATAATTAATAATTTATTAAAAGATATGGGTTCATTTAATAGGAGAGAGAGGCGGGAAAAGAATGATAAGATTGAATATGGTGGCGACACGTAACATACAAAACCTTTATTTATTATATAGTATAGATTTAGATATCTAAGTCGTTACAAAACTATAGTTAGATACGTTGAACCACCTTTATTACATTAATTTAATTAGTCGGTGAGAGGACCATCATAGGTGATCAATTCTTTAAAGAATTTACAAATTGAACTAATTACATTTACAGTCTTTAATCGTGGTTGGCTGATTTTGACGGTGGGTATATTTAAAATCTTTAAAGGTGGTAAAATAAGCGGATCGAGAATGATAAAAGACGGGTTCACTAATCGTGGTTGGCTGATTTTGACGGTGGTGGGTATTGGTTTTAATTAATATTACTAGATTTTGGTATTGGTTTGAATTAATTTTACTGGATTTACTGTATTAATGTTTTTAGAGCGGTTTTGGGTAAACTTTTTTTTAAGGGTGGTTCAGGTAGATTTTTTAGGGCGGTTTGGGTTTATTATTAAGAGCGGTTTTGAGAATTTTTGGCGCTTCTTTTGAATTGGCTTATAGGGCGGTTTAGCAAACCGCTTTAAAAAACAATCTTATTTTTTAGGGCTATATTTTTTAGGGCGGTGGTTAACCGCTTTATAAAATCATTATAACCGCCCTAAAAGTTTTTTTTTATACTAGTGGTTAGGTTATACACACCTAACAGTTTCTATATAAATATTTATAATAACTTCTATAACTTGTAAAAAATTGTAGGTCACAAAGGTTCTACGGCCGCCGCGAAACTATGGCGATTTCTAGAAACTAGGGTGAAACGGATGTTTCACCGGTACGGCTTCGTATACGCCATCGATTCTCATCGTGGTGGTTACAATGAAACGTAACTTTCACGTCAGGCATTTAGGGTGAAACGAAAGTTTCAGGGCGACGACGATGAACCGTTCTTAAAACCCGACAACGATGGTGGTCGACGCTTGTGATACAGAAGGCTGGCAAAAGGTGAGTTACAACAAAGGTAAGGGTCAGACATTCATTTCTCACATATTTAACGATCCGCATGAGAGGATTTTAGAGCCTCTATACCTTTGTTTTCCCGTTTAAACATTTTCCAACTATCTATTTTAATTTTTCTTTTAAAACTCCTAAATTAAATATAATTTAAATGTTTTCATATTTCTTATGATTTTAAATTTTAAACATTAATTGTAGAATAACTTTTGGTTGACCACTAACTTCCTTTTTTAAATATATTATTTATAATTAAATTTAACTAATTCATTATAATTTATAAGATTTAGAAATGTTAATTTTTTTATTTTTGGAATACTATGAATTGTTACTATAGGGGACATATCATTTGCAAACCCTCCATAAGTGTAAAAACCCTTAAACTTAATTTGAGCCACATATTAATTTTCTAGACTTTTTGATTTATTTTTAACCTAAAAGGGTATTAATGTAATTTAACTATTACCATATATATACATTCATTCTCTCTCCAAAACCTAAAGAAACATATCAGATCTTGATCTTCCTCTCTCTAATCTCTCTCTCTTTTACAAACTAAAAAATCCTTAAGAAATCAACATTACCACTACCGAAAGATCAAGTAAATTATCATGCCACTGCAACTTGCAACGCCATCCTCCGTCAGTGTCGTTGTCTGAACCGCCACCAGTCATGTCGTCGATTTCGAGTTTCAATTTCAATTCCAGATCCGTTTCTGTATCAGGTAAATTCGAAACCGATTAAGTTTATTTATGACTTACACAATCATACATTTTCCGATCTGTTTCGATTTTGAGTTTTTATTTGATCTAAGGGAGAGATGTGGGGAAGAACGGTAGCGCGATTTGGAGATGAATGAAACCAGATCGGCAAGTTTCAAGCCAAATCTATGAGTTCTTGACGGCGAGGGTGAAGAACCAAGTGAAAAGGAAAAACAATGGAGGAGCTTAGGTGATTTTTTTTTTGTAGATCTATAGTTTATGTAGGGACGTGAAATTGTAATATTGTTCATCGAGGGTATTTGATCATTTGTCATTTGTTCATGTTACAATGGAGGAGCTCAGGTCATTTGTTCTGTACTAAATCTATTAGACAAAAAAAAATTTTGTGTAATTGATCATTTGTGTTTCATAATTTTTTTTGTCTATAAGTATAGATATTCACTTTTTGATATGTTAAACAAAAAATATGTTCTGTTAAACAAAAAAAATTATCCTATAGTTTTAATCGAATTTGTTGTTCTTGGGATTTTATTTCTATGATATGTTTTCTGAAATCAAAAAATGATAAAAAAAAATCGAAGATGTTGTTCTTGGTTTTAGCTTTTTCATTTCCATACGTCTTTGTAATATTTTTTATTTTGTAAAAAGTATTTTACTTTATTTGAGTTATTGTATTTTTTGTAGGTTCAGTATTTAGTGAAAAAACTATTGAAATCCAATGGAAATGTTGTATCCTCTATTTTTATATCAGTGATAGAGGATAAATGTGACATGTGATAAATATCAAAATACCAAAGCCAATCCAGGTAATTATTTTGGAAACCTCTGTTTACTATGATTATCTTATATGTGAGTAAAATGTTCTCCATTTGATATAATCTAATATGAGTTCTAATCTGATTTGTGATATCTTGTTCTTGATTTACTAATGAATTGATTATTTGAATTTACACAAGTGTAAATTTATTTTACAAAAATGTTTACACAAGTATAAAATGAATTTACACAAGTGTAACCTAATTTTACACAAGTGTACATAGACCAGGAGATAGTTAAAAATTAGTTTTCAAGGGTTTAACATTCTTTTATACAAGTGTTGAATCAGATCCGAAAAGGTAACCACAGATGTCTTTAGTATTTCGTTTTTATATTATAAACCCTATGATCGGTTTATTTAACATACTTGGGGGCTTCAGAAACACTAACCCAACGATCGATTAAGTTTTGATTTAAAGCGAGTTTCATAAAAAAAGATGAAGAAATATTGATTTGTGGTTTCATAAAAAAAATTTAAGATTTTGGGGTTTTTTTTTCAAATCAATCATGGGTTATGCTTGGGGTCTCCTAAGAAACTTAAGATTTCAGGTTTTTTTCATATCAAAAATAAATTTACACATATTTAAAGAGTTGTAATTCATGTGTTTACGTAGACAAATCTGAGTTTTTATCCACGTGATTATGTTAATTCAGATTTGAACATGTCTCTGTGTTTGAATATTTTTAACCTATTTTTTGGTTTAATCCTTTTATTTTGTGAGATTTTGAAACGGAAAAAAATGAGACTTTAATTTTATGAGTTTTTTTTGAATATATGGGTTTTACACAGATGTATTTGAATTTTACACATGTGTATTTGAATTTTACACATGTGTATTTGAATTTTACACATGTGTAAACCGGGTGTTCTTGATTTTGGGAGGGAGTGTGCTTTATTTTTTAACTTTTCAAGATTGTTTTGATATGTGTTTACTTTATTGGGTGTTCTTAGCGCTAAATTTTGGTTAAAATCCTAACTGCATGATCTAACAGATTATATAGAAGTATGGTGGGAAGTTTAATTTGTAAATTTATTTTTATACCTGTGTAAATTAGGTGTTTTTAGCAGGTTCTGGGTTTATTACAACTGTGTAAACTGAATTTACAGCTGTGTAATCTGAATTTACAGCTGTGTAAACTGAATTTACTCATTTGTGTATATGTTTTTTCCCTGATTTGTAAAGATATTTAGTTATTTGGTTGTAGAGATTTTTGATGATTTATGTAGAAACTGAATTTACAGTGTTAAAAATCATGTTATTGAATTTGTTCTTGTAAACAATGTAAAAAAAACCTAAAGTTAGTATGAATGGATCTGTAGAAAAAATATGTATTTGATTTTGAAGAGAGAGTCTAGAGAGACAGAGAATCTAGAGAGAGAACCTGGAGAGAGAGGGAGAGTGTGTGAATCTAGAGAGAGAAAAAAATAATCTTTTAAAATAAGATTTAACAAAAAAGAAAAATGTATAATTACCTTTATACCCTGCAACAAATATGGACCACATGTTTTCTTAATATAAAATAAAAAAGTCAGATTCAATATTATCCACATATTAAAATAAAGGAAAATGGATGTGTGGCCAGAATTGAGTTTAAGGGTTTTCACAATAAAAAAGGGTTTTTATTTGATACGTCACATGTTACTATATATATAAGTGTTTTATTTATGTTAAAATAATTTCATACGCCACACACACACATATATATTCATAATCTATATTCTATTAATTATATATACTTAGATTACCTAATAAATAAAAATCTTAGGGGACACGTGGCGTAATTATAGAACCCATCTATTTATATTTTCTCACATAAATCATTATAGCTTATTATTTTATGTAACTAAATTATTTATTATAATTCAATAGCATAATAAATTTATATTACATTATTATTTAATAATTGATTAATATCAACATAGTAAAACAAAACATTTGTTGTAATTTTTTTTAAATCAGTAATGAACATGATTTAGATGTAATTTTCTTTCAGAAAATATAATAAAATTAAGTTATCTGCTAATCGTGTCCCTATAAAATCTAATAATAATTTATCAACATATAAAATATTTATTTATTGTATTCTTTTAATGATTCAGTCTGTGTAATACACGAGAGACTAATATATATATATATATATATATATATATATATCCAAGCTAAAATGTTTGATATATATATAGGGGAAAGATATTTTAAGAAGGCAAAATCGTGAAAGAAACATGCGCTTGATTTTTCAAATGATCAAAATATGTAAATGCAAGTCACATGCATATTCCTCCATATTTTTTAAACGTTCATAACTTTTTAATGCGTTATTATTAAAAAAAATTACACCATAATAACGAACGTTTTTTTATCTTTAATATGAGTACAATATTGTTATATAAAATTTTTAAAAAAATTTACGTGTTAAGTAGGGTTTTTTATTCATGGTGTTTTTGCACTAAGTTGTACAAATTCTATAAAACATCATAAAAAACGTCATAAATTAAAAAAAAAATCATAAAAAACATTTAAAATGGACATTTTATGGTGTTTTTGAAGTGAGCGTATTATAGTGTTTTTAGAACCGGGCAAGTTTTTGGTGTTTTTGAACCGGAGGAGTTTATGATATTTTTTAAAGAGATTGTTTCATCTAGAAAAGAAAACACCATAAATAAAACACCACCATTATGGTAATGGCGTCTAGAAATGCGTTTTCTGTTTTCTGCTTGATCGCATACGAGCTCCTGCAACTCTCGCGTTCATAGAGCTGAACACCAAAGATAACAATTCCTCGGAGGTGTTGAAGAATCTGAAAAACATATTTTCTGTTTTATGCACAATTACAGTTCAAAACACACCATAAAGTTGCCCAGTTTAAAAACACCATAATACGTCCAGTTCAAAAACACTATAAAAGAAGACACCATAAAGAAAACACCTAAACCATAGTGGTAATTGCATCAAAACACACTATAAAGTTGCCCAATTTAAAACACCATAACACACCCAGTTTCACATGCGTTTTTTCTGTTTTTCGCACGATCGGTGATAAAAAACACCAGAAAACTTCATGAAAAAGACACCATGAAAAAAACGTAATGAAAAACGTCAATGAAAAACGCAGTGAAAAAAGTAATAAAAAAACGTCATAAAAAAACGCAGTAAAAAAACGTCATAAAAAACGTTGTGAAAAAACATAATGAAAAACGTCTTGAAAAAACGCCATGAAAAAAAAACGTTATGAAAAAACACAGTGAAAAAAGTTCATGAAAAACGCAGTGAAAAAAGTCATAAAAAAACCCCATTAAAAAACGCAATGAAAAAATCGTCATAAAAAAACGTTATGAAAAAACACAACGAAAAATGTCTTGAAAAAACAACATGAAAACGCTGTTAAAAACGTACAAACCTAGTTCAAAGATTTTTTTTTAATATAGCAAGACCACACTCGTTTTAAAGACAAAAAAACCCTCGATTTTATGGTATAATTTTTTTTAAAAAATAATGACGTATAAAGAAGATATAAACGTTTAAAAAATGAGGGTGAAAAATGCATCTGACTTGCATGTGTATGTTATTTCTCTATCTTGGAAGCAATTACTATTATGCCCCAACAGCCTTAAAATTCCTTCCTTTTTACGTGACCTTCTTAGAAACCCTCCATCTCTAAGATCAAGGGCTAAAAATCCTTCTTACACTTCTCACACTTTTTTGCCTTCTTAGCATAACCTCATACTATATATATATATATATATATATATATATATATATATATATATATATATATATATATATATATATATAGGGGAAGCTTCTGCTAAGAAGTGAATTTTCGCTAAAAAACCTAAGAAACTGGGTCAAACGAACTCCGATTTAACTAATTTTAACGGCGTTGGAATTGGCTCGTCGAAATAAAGCTTAGAGCTAAACCCTGAAAGCTAAGCGCTAAAGCTAAACCCTAAAAGCTAAACCAAAAACCTAACCACCCCACCCCCACCCCATAAAAACCTAAATCCTCTAACCCCAACCCCCCAAAAACCTAAATCCCCTCAACCTCACCCCCCAAAAACCTAAACCCCACCCCCAAAAACCTCGACGAGCCGGTTTCAACGCTACTGGAATGAGCTCAATCGGAGTTCGTTTGACCCGGTTTCGGTTAAAAAAGAAATCATTTCTTAGGTTTTATAGCAAAAATTCATTTCTTATTTAAAACTTTTCATATATATATATATATATATCTATCTACTTGTAAGGAACCTTCCTGTATATATATATATCCAAGTTAAAATTGATAATGACACAAATGGAATTTGGATGCGCATAGATTTGGTCGAAAACTAAAACACACCAAATGTTATCACATGATTAGCTGGGAGCTTATGTGGGATTCCACTTTGTCTGTGATAGGATTTAATGTTAAAGGTTATGACTTATCAACTTAATAATGTTGTAAGTCAACTTAATAATGTTGTAAAGGTATCTTACCCATATCTATAAAGGTAAATACTTTCTCAATAAATTCACATAAAACATCATTTTAACTTGTACCTTATGCAATATCATTTGTAAAAGTATAATTATCAAGCTTTTGAAGATATGTAAGCATAATTTTTATATTATCTTATTTTATTCATTTTATGATTATCTTTAGATACACTTTTTGATTGTTCTTTGTAAGCACAAAACTCTACACGTCTATGACATCTGGGTCAAGAGACCCTGTATTTTTTTTATACGTAGCTTATAATATCAAAAGTTGAGTGACCCGTAGGCAGGGCCGACCCATTGGGCCTGCGGGTAACACACCCGTAATGGGCCTAACATTTTGAGAGCCCAAAAAAAATTTTAGAAAAAAATAAATAAATTTTATTGGGTCTTTTTAAATAAGTAATTTTCGAGGCTTTAAAAAAAATTATTGGATCAAATATATCAAGAAAAAACAATTGGGTCTTTTTAAAAGTATGTTAGGCTTAAAAATGTTAAATGTGTTTAGTCCCATGAATTCAATCCAACCCAACACTTTGTAATTTTGTATTAGGCTTAAAAAAGAAAAAAAAATATATTCTTAAAAAAAATGTTAAATGTGTTTAGGCCCATGGGCCTTTTTTTTCCGGCTCGTGTAATGCATTCGAATCCTCGGGACCGGCTCTGCCCGTAAGTTATCAGATGATGACTCTTATAAATATTTACATTATAACTAAAACCACCCGGTTTCAAATCATGTACTTTTTTGTTGTTGCCGCACAACCCCTCCGGGCGTCATTTTCTAATCTTTTTTTTGTTAAAATTAACCTTCATTGAATAACTGCAATCAGTGACGAAGCTTGAAGAAAAACGTCGGGAAGGCCGAGGCGGAATCCTATAATTTTTCTTTTCTATCAGGGGGCCGGAACTTAATACCTATAAAATTTTCGATCGAATACATATAAATTAACACTATGGAGCAAAAAATCAGAAGGGGTCAGACCCCCCGGCCTACACTAAGTGCGCCCTGACTGCAATATGATTAACTCGAATATACAAAGAGACAAGGAGTTGATAAGACTCTAATCAAGCAATTATTAATCTACTCATACTTCAAATTAGTTTTTTTGTTTTAACTCGAATATACAAAGAGACAAGGAGGTGATAAGACTCTAATCATGTAATGATTAATCTACTCATACTTCAAATTAGTTTTTTGTTTCTATAGTAGGTGATAAATTCGGTGTATTACACGTGTTGAATAAATATAATAGAATATACTTATTAATTTTTTTATATATTATATATTTATGATATATTATATAGTTTTTTAATACAAATTCTAGAAACCATTATATAGTTAATTTTTAAAAATGTTTTATGAAAAGAATGAAAGAAATATTTAATTTATAAAAATGCTTTATGAACAACCCTTTTTTTTTAAATAAAAAAACATTTTATACAAACTAAATAAATTTGTATATTAATAGGAGAGATAGGGTTTTCTCACCCTAGACTTTATTAAAATGGGAAGGTTCTGGGTTCAAGTCACACTTGTGACAAAAAAAGGGGTTCCAGGTTGGGCCAAAGGTTTTCTCACCTATAGTGGGTTTCCTCATGAGGATGGTGGAGTTGATCGGGTGGGTCAGTGGCCCGTCAGTAATCCAAATTGCTGTTCAAAAAAAAATAATAATAGAAGAAGGAGGCAGGAAAAAAATGTTGAGGATACATAGGAGAGTGACAAGTGTTGAGTATGAAGTCTGATTCATTCACTAGACATTTTCGTAGATGCGACACGTGAAATGTCGGGTGGATACCGTCGAGCTCTACAGGTAACTCCAACCTGTAGGCTACCTCCCCCACTCGGGCTACTATCCGGAAAGGTCCGACGCATTGAGGACTTAGCTTCCCTCGTTTACGAAACTAAATAATACCTTTCCACGGTGACATTTTTAACAAAACCTTATCACCCACGTTGAAATCAATCGGCCTACGTCTCTTGTTTGCATAGTATTTCTGTCTATCTTGTGCAGCCTTTAGATGAACTGATCGAACTTTAATGACGTTTCCTTCACTACATCAAAACTTCTCAACTACTTCTAACAAATCTCGCCCCAGCACACCAGAGTTCTACATCGCCTATCATAAAGCATCTCAAAAGGTGGCATGTCGATGCTCGAATGATAGCTGTTGTTGTAGGAGAAATCCGCGAGTGGTAAGTGACGATCCCAACTTCCACCGAAATCAATGACACACACACGAAGCATGTCCTCTAAGGTTTAAGTGGTACTTTCGGACTGACCATCCGTTTGTGGATGATATGAAGTGTTAATGTTCAATCTCATTCCCATCTCTTCATTATACTTCTTCTAGAACCTCGACGTGAACCACGTGTCCCGATAGGAGACAATCGAAACTTGTATGCCATGCAGAGCTACAATCTCGCTGATAAACAATTCCGCCAATCGTTCGGAAGTGAACGTCTCCCGAATTGGCAAGAAATGAGCGCTCTTCGTCAATCGGTCCACAACCACCCAAATGGTGCCATAACCTTTAGCTGTACGCGGTAGCTTAGTTATGAAGTCAATAGACGTTTCCACTTCCACTCAGGAATCTCTAATGGCTGCAGCTTGCCATAAGGTTTCTGGTGCTCGGCTTTCACTTGTGAGTAGGTTAAGCACTTACTCACGTACAAAGTCACATCGTTCTTCACACCCGGCCACCAGTAATCTATCTTGAGATCCTGATACATCTTGGTAGTACTAGGGTGGATGGAATAATGAGACTTATGAGCTTCGTCAAGAATCTTAGCCCTAAGCTCGCCTTCCTTAGGCACCCAAATCCGACCAAACCTGGTCTTCACACCTGAGGTGTTTGTTTCTAAAGATTCCTGTTGACCTACCATTCTCTCTTTCTTCAAATTATCTGTCTTCAATGCCTCTTCCTGAGCCTTGCTGATCAGGCCCAAGATATCTTGCGTCATAATCAGACTGTACGACTTCACTCGAATAGAAGTATGGTCCTCCTTTCGACTTAAGGCGTCTGCAACAACATTAGCCTTACCCGGGTGATACATAATGTCGCAGTCATAGTCTTTGATCAACTCCAACCACCTCCTCTGCCGCATGTTCAGATCTTTCTGCTCGAAGAAGTACTTCAAGCTTTTATGATCAGTGAAAATAGTGCACTTGATTCCATAAAGATAATGTCGCCAAATCTTCAACGCACACTGTAATATCCCGAAATTTGAACCATGAACGTTTGGGGGTCTGAAAGACACCAAACAATAAGTTAGGACGAGTGTCGATTAAGAAACACAACAATAGAACGTAACCGGAAGTGAAACAAAAAGACAATGTGACCGGAAATAGCCCAAAACTTTACAAAAGCATATCTCGGGTTAGAAAATGAGTTACGGAAACCATAATATAGGAAAACGATTTTTCTCGGCGAGGAAAAAGTGAAAATCATATAAGTTAAGCAAGTAGCGGACCGCTACCCCATGGCATAACGGTCCGCTACGTGCGAAGGAAGTAAAAACTCTGAATCTGACACGTGGCAAGCTGACTAATCACCCTGAGGCGGTGGAGGACTGCGACCAGAACCCTTAACGGTCCGCTAAGGGTCCAGAATCAGCCTATAAATAGAATTTCAAGGATTTGAGTTGAGATATTCATTCCAGTTCTAAGGGAACGCTTTATTTTGAGAATCCGGAGCTTGAAATACCCTTTTGGGTGTTACAAGCAAGTCATTTTAGGAGCAAGGAACGAGGAAACTCTATATCAACATGTCGTAGATAGTCTTTCGGTAAGTCCTCTCCTTTAGTTAAGAATGGGTAGCCTCGAGGGTTGGCACACGCATAAGGGGAATGCCCGAGAAGTGCCAACTAATAAAGGCTATACCCGGAGGGTTGGCATAGGCATGGGGAAATGCCCAAATAACGCCAAACATAGATAGGTATTAGGACAGGGATGATGAAGCATCCCTAAGGGGGATTATATAATCTAAGATAGAGACTGAAATAATAATATATTTCCATAGGATCGTGTGGTTACTAGAGCTAGTACCGGATCTGCTCGATTGTAGATTATAAAAGTAGAGACGCTATTAAGGTGAGTTCTATGAGGCCCTTTTTAAATGTTTTCATTACATTAAATGTTTTGGGTCGGTATGCATGCTAAAAAGATTTACATGAATGATATATGCCCTTGATTTAAATACTCTGGGCTGGTATCCATGATGTTGCAAGATATATATTTATGAACAATGCCTAAAACCTTAAAACTAAGTAACAGAGTATTCATGAAATATCAAAGGAATGGTAGGTAACCATCCGACCAGTATGTAGTTATCTGATAAACAGAATGTTCCGTCTAAGGAAAGAGTGGTGTATAAATCCCTCCTAGACCCGTCGGGAACATTTCTGTTGGAGGCACTACTCTGGGAAGATAATCACTTTTTCTTCTTTGATAATTCGTGGAGAAACCATTATAAGGGTTTAAGTTAAGGGCTGATTTTGGGAAGTTATTTGGGAAGAGAGAGATATGTTTTTGGCATGCATTTGCCATAATAAACAATTGAAAGGAAATTGGTTTGAAGAGAAAGATGTTTTGGAATGGATTTTCCATAATAACATTTGAGAAGAAAATGAATTTGAAAAATAAATAAATTTAGAACTTATCATGATTTATCATGGTAAAGAGTAGAGAAATAAGTCTAAGACCTAATACTCCTGAATATGTGAGTTTACGGTATATCGAATGAGTGGTGGATACGCCGGTGGTACTTCCTATATATAAACTCATTCGATATAACGTAAACAAGCATATACATGTGTTTTAGGGTAAGGGCTTGATTTTGAGTCTTGGTTCAAAATACCTCGACAGAGCAGAAGTCTTAACAAATACTGTTTTGATATAAAAAGGAATGTTTTGACCGTGAGGGTCTGTAAGGAAATATTTTGCAAGGTTTGGCTCAAAGTCATATTATAACTGGTAAATTATGGGTAAGAGTTATAGTCAGGACCCTAACCCCATAAACAAACGAGTTCATGATGTATAGGATGAGTGGTGGATACGCTGCTGGTACTTCCTATATATAAGCTCGTTTTATACAATGCGAATAAACTTGGTTATGACTTAGGGTAATGACTATAATGTGAGACGAGATTCCCGATCTATGGACGTAGTGCCATTTGGGAAAGAAAAGAAAGAATGTTTTGTTTTAGATCTTATCATGGTGTGCCCTGATAAGTAAAATGAGGAAAGAGGATAGAAAGAGTAAAGATTTTAAGAAAGAAAATGTTTTAGAAACTTAAAACATTTTTAGAGCTTATCATGGTGTGCCCTGATAAGAAATGAGAGAGAGGTCATGGTTATACCTTGACCAGACAGAGGTCTGGACATTTATTATCTTGACAAAGAGAAAGAGACAGACTTTTGGCATGCTTGCCATGTCAAATATTTTATACCGTAATGGTCTGTAGAGAAAGAGTTTTAGCCACTTTGGCATAAAATGTCATGCATGCTCTGAGGGTAGAACGAGTCTTGGGACTATGTTTAATCCTTGTGATTAAGCATACGAAGAGCCGTGGTAATAAATGATCGAGAGGGTCGTATATTACCATCAGAACAACATAGGCAGTGCCTTTGTAGCCTGTCAATGGAAGGGTTGTACAATTCATGAGTGAGTGGTGACGACCGCTCAAGGGGTGAACGTGACCCTGTAGAGAAAATATAGAAATGGGTGTATACTCATAAAAGACTAAGGTTGTTATGGTTAAGCCATACAATCAGTGGAAAAATACTTTAAGACATGCACTGACAAGAAAAGTCTATACTCTAACACTTGTGTACGGGGTTCGCCGCTGATACTTCCTATATATAAACCTATTCTAATATATTAGGGATAGTCCTGGACGTGGGTTTTAGGGGATAGGCAGGGTTTTAGACGCAAGATTAAAAGTCTTTTTAAACTCCGGTTTTAAATTAAAGACTTATTTCACAAAAGATTTGATAATGCATTTATAAAACTTATGGGAAATCGTAAGGGATTAAGATATAACTTTATGGGGAATGGGCAAGGGATCAATATGTTGTTTTGGATATGTTTGAAGAAATGATTTAAAACTTGGGGCCCGTTTGGTTCGCGGAATATTTTTGAAGGAATTGGAATGTTTTAAATGAATCAGAATTTAAGGGAATTGGAATTAATTCCATTAAAAAGTTTGTATTATATTTGGTTCGTAAAGTCATCGAGAGGATTGGAAAGTAGAAAATTCAAATTGACAAAGTTACCCTTCTAGGATTCCCCACCCTAGTAGCTCCGTCTTCTTCTTCATCACCAACAGACCTTAATTTTATCTCTCATCTCACCCAACAAAAATCAAGGTTTTGATTAGTCACCCATCGTCCCCTTCCTCACCTCCCAATTCTAATCTCATCTCTAATCTCTCACTAACTCGCTTTCTAAATCGGCACCTCGCTGAATGAATTTCGATGCCTTTATCATGGAGATGACTTTTTGCACATAGCTCACTTTATCGCGATACACCGTAACTAGGCTCCCATCTGGCGCTTTGAGATGAATCATCTTCTTCAGACAAACGATACGTGCTTCGAAATCCGATAACCATTCCATACCCAACACCACAATGAACCCTCCTAAAGTTATGAGAAATAACTTCACACGGAACCTATGACCTTCTAGTTCAGTAAAGCACTCACTTATGGCTTATACTATCCTAGTAGTTTTACTAATGGCAGGTTCTACTTCAAAAGTATCCTAAACTAGTTTGGTTATCTTACAAAGCCGGGGACTAAAGGTAGAGGCCACAAAACTCCTACTTGCATTAGAATAAAAAATAACAAAAGCATAAACGTCGTTAAGCGTACCTGATACAACCTCCGGATTCTCCTTGGCTTCTTTCTGGGTGAGCTGATAGGCTCTAGTATTCACCAGAGGCCTCTCGTCCTTCTTCTCCGCTTCCTTCCCCTTTCCCGACCCATCCATCCTTTGCTTCAAACAGTTCCTACTCACATGCCCCATCTCTTCGCAGTTAAAGCACTTAATCATTCTCGAACATTCTCGGGACAAGTGCCAAGCTTTCCCACTCCGGAAACACAAGTTAGTTCCCAATTTGCACAACCCGAAATGCCTCTTCCCGCACTTACCACTTAATCCATCATATTCACTGCTTACCTTCTTATCCTTGTATCAGGACACAAATTCTCCTAATCTCTTCCCAGACCACTCAACCTTCTTCTTCGGCTTAACCATTTCTTGATCATTCATGTCGAGGTCATCCCACATAATTTGGCTCAGATCGGCGACCTAGTCATAAGTCTTTAGTCGGTGAGATTTGACATGAGTACGGACCTTGTAGGTAATCCGTTGATATAGAATTTGATCTTCCGCTCCTCCGGAGTGATCGTGTGAGGTACCAGCCTTGACAGTTCATTAAAACGGGAAGTGTACTATCGGTGGGTCATGACACCCGCCTTCAGTGCAAGGAACTCCCACTCCATCTGATCGATCTCACTTTGAGGACAAAACTTTCTGATAACCAGCTCTTTCATCTCATCCCACTTCATCAATTTGATAGCCTCACCGCCCTTAGCTTATGTCACTGATTCCCACCAATGAAGGGTTTCTTCTCTGAGCGAATGCGCAGCAAACTTGACAGTTTGGTCCTTGCGACACTCACTCATGTTAATGGAAACCTCCATACGCTTGATCTATGTAAATGTGGTAGTGGCTTCCTTCTGGCCATCTAGAATCGGTGGATCACATTTACGAAAACCCTTGTAGGAATAACCATACCCGGGTCCCCCAACGTACTCCTCGTCACTCTCGTCGTCCATAGCTGGACCAGAACGAGAGTTATCAATCGTCCTCTCATTAGCTTTCTTAAGAGCATCCACCAACATAGCAGGCAAAGAGGTCTTTAGTATCCCATTAATTTCCCGAGCTAAAGCCGCCTGGACTTGTGGATCAAAGGTAAAATCCTCCTCGCGATCATCATTTGACGGAGCCCTTTCAATAGATGGGCTCAGTCATCCTCCACATGCAGACTTGGGGATTCCTCATGACGCCCAGTGCGTCCTCCTCCTCTCCTACCGCCTCTACGTCCACCACGTCTACCTGCCATAATTGCTAACTGAAAGATATGTGAAAGGAAAATATATGTCATCATTCCAGGCAATATTTAGGATACAATAAGCATGTAGGACGTAAATATACACTGACCATCTGTAATTAACCATTACGCTACTTGCTGAATACTAGATACTCCCCTTTATGAGTGGCATTAAAACCCAACACTTATCCCCACCCTACAAAATAAGGCAATCTAATGTCTACTCATCACTAATGCTCTTGGCTTCGAGTTACCCATACTGGCATCCGTCGCTTGGCCCTATTCTCAGTTTAAGTTCAGACATCGAGATGTCCAAATCTCTTAAACTATTGCTCTGATACCAACTTGTAAGGCCCCGATACCGGGTAACCTCACTTGTTGGATTTACTAATAAACATATAGTGAATTAAACCTTGAAGTAGAATTAAAGCAGTGGAAATATCAATCAAGTTACAATTTGTCTTAAATGTAGCGGGAGTATTGTTTTAAACATAAATATTCATAACATAAATTAACTGGATGCCAGTGCCATCGCTTTGGTAATCTCTCCATGCAAGCTCCGCATCCAACGTCTAGAGCACCTACACTTAACCTGAAAGCATACTTAACGTTAGCTATGTTGGTGAGTTCTAATTTTTCATAAAACATTACATATCAAAAACATTTTGCCATCTGGTCCCAAGTGGTGATGGAACCAGGGGAGGTGACAGTAGCCACGCCTAGGCTCGATCCCGTAAGGAAAACGGGAACAACCGGAGCCGAATGGCATCATCCGAGGCGTCAAGGATTTTGAATGTGCCTTATATCTCTAGAAAACAGGCAATATGAGCATTGGGATCCTTGTGATCCTTGCCGTCATGTTTTGCACCCTTTGAATGGTGCTGTATTTGATCTAAAACTGGTGTGCTCCAACAGTCGGCTTATTGATGCTCGACTCCAAACCTACAAGTGTCGGTTTGCTAAAATCCGAGAGAGGTCGACCTTGTAACATCCCAAAAATCCAGAAAACTAATGGCTCGGGTCATTGGATAACCCGAACCTCTATTCAGTGATAGTATTAGCACGAATTTTCATGTAAAGTTCTATTTTAAATGGATAAAGGGACCCGGTTAGCCAAAAAGGAAATGATTTGGATCGGTACGCACGTCAGAGGAAATGCAGGGACCCGAGTGTAAACGCTTGAGGTTTAAATAGCAACTAGAAGGAAAACCCTAGGCCATTCGGCCTAGGGGGAGCTCGCGATGGCAGGTAACGAGAAGGAGGAAAGAGGGACGATTGGAGGAGGCCGGAGAAGATGGTTTCATGACGGTTTCGAGCGAAGAACTTTACGTTTAGCCAAGGTAATCCTCTTTTAGATCTGTATATGCATTTAGTTTATGTTTTTGGTTTCGACAAAAACCGATTAGGGTTTGGGTTTCATGACCACGGCCGATGACGTGATGAGGATGATAATGGTGGTCGGCTAAGGTGGTGGTCGCTGGGGTAGCAGGAGATGACGATAGCGGAGGTGTATGATGGGAGCTGGAGAGGAGACGTAGGCGTGTGATGGTAGCATCGGTGTGTGATGGTAGCTTCAGAGAAGGAAAGAGGAGTAAGGTGGGAGCCGTGGGAATGGTGCTTGACAGAGATGACAGACCAGGCAGGAACGACAACGGTGAGAGGCGGTGACGGCGGTCATGGTGGCAGCAGTGGTAGCGCTGCGACGATGTAAGGACGTGAGGGTGATGCATGGAGGTGAGCCATGTAGGGTTTGCCGATGAGGACGACAAGGGTGACGAGGATATTGGACACCAATGTAACGACGTGGGCGTTGACCATAGTGATGGCTGCTCGATGGTAGTGGTACACGTTGGTGATGCATGGTGTTGGTGATGGTTTAGAGGTGCATGCATGAGGGGAAAACGGCTCGGGTACGGGTACAGTCATGGGACTAGGGTTTCTGTATGGCCACGAGTATGTATGTGCATGGAAACCGGCTGGAGTATACATGTATCGCGGGTTTAAGGATTGGTGATGTGTGGTTTGTGTCTTTGCATGGCGGGCCACGTTTGTGCACGGGAACTCGGGTTGGATATTTGAATTCTGAACGGGTCAAGGACGATCCAATACGTGTATGTGTAGAGCAAAGGGTTCAGTGAATGGGATGGACAAGTAGAGGAGACGAGTGTCGAAATTTATTTATATTTATACGTATTTGACATTTGTTTAGGAAGTATTCTAATCATGTGAACATACGTTTATCAGGTTTGGGTTTCGAGCGTGAAAGGACGAGTTGCAGAACAAGGATTTAGGATTTTTAGTTACCGGTGAGTTTCTAATCCCCTCTTTTACATTTCTATTGTTTTGGGGCTATCGTACATATTCGCAAGATTTGTTTTATAAATTAAACATGTTACGGGTGATGGTTTAATCTAAAGAGCCTATGAGTTAAATGAGTAATAACGAACTTAACGGGCTATGTGGGGCTGTTAGGTCGTGTTGGTTAAGAGTTGGTATTGGGTTGGTGTGACGGGTAATGACTTAGACGGGAATAGTTGGGTAATGAACTTAGACTTGTGGAGGGTACGTCTAAGATGTGTTAGCACGAGAACACATACGGGGGTCATGCTTAGTTACGAGTCAGGGTAATTTCTAGTGTGCGGTTGTGTATTACTTGTTTGATGTTGTGTGTGCTTGCGTCGTTGTCAATGTGACACGGTAAATGACGATGTGAAGGACGGGGTCCTTCAAGTGGTCACTAAAGGTGACAATGCCCTTTGGGGGCAGTGATGAGCTCGGAGTATGATGAAAGCCCTGGCGAGGGCAGTTGTGATGGGACAGGTAAAATCCTTCGAAGGCAAGTGTTGGGAGTATATATATATATGTTTGGTTTAAATGTATGCAAGAGTTAATTGATATTTATGGTATTGTGATGTTATTGCTCCGGTGTTGAGCATTTGATTGACTTGAGTGTTGGAACGATGTTGTGTTTAGGGTTGGGTGTGATAGACCTTGTGAGAGTCTTGGTTAGGGCTTGTCAGGTCTATGTCTAGGGGTTAGTCAAGTTGACTATGTATAGTAGAGTACAATTTGGTTGAGTCATATGTTCGATCCATGACAGTGAAGTCTACAGTGTTTTGGTAGATGGGTTGAGTCTTGGGTTGTATGGGAAATGGTAGGTGGCGTGGGTTACCGATATACGAATAAATGATGTACTATTTTTAAAAAGGATTGGATGTCCTGTGTAGGGAATAAATCTTAGTTATGATGAGAATGTTTCTATTTAAAATAAACTGTTAAACGTCACTCAGCATTGCTGAATTTGTATGTACGTTAGATTGTTTTGCAGGTGGGTTCACGTGACAAGGTATCTTGGCTTGGGAGCGCTGCTACTCGGATTGGTGCGCATGCATTCGTAAGGTAAGGTTAAGAACGATAATGAGTTAAAAGAGATAAAATTATTTTTAATTAAGACTTCCGATGAGTGTTTTTATAATAAGACTAGTGTTTTTAAAGAGAATACCTAATGTTGAGACCCAACTGTAAGATGCCTAGTTTTGGCTCTTATAAGTTGGTATCAGAGCCGTGGTTTAAGAGAAATCCAGTGTTTTAAAATACCTAAACTTATACTGAAAATGAGACGAGAGTAAAACGAATGCCACCACGAGTAACCACGGGCAAAGAGGTACGTTTTTCAAGTTGGTTTAATTGTTAGAGTATTATGTGTGTGGTGTTACATTACGTGAAGTTGTTTAGTGTGAGTATGTGGATTGGCGACTCAGTGTGTAAGTATGTTTTGTAAGTACGTATTGTAGAATGGTATTACGTGTAACTACGTGGTAGTTATTGCATTGTGTTTGTGTGGATTGTGTGGGATGCATGTGCATTCATTGCGTGGAAGGTAGAAAGCTAGTGTGAGTATGATGGTGAACGTTTAGAATCCAAGTAGTGACATGGACAACCGATCACATTTGATCATCATGATTCAACGGTATATTGTTACTCTTATATTCCGAATTTGTTGCCTATAATAATCACATAAATGTTCTATCTTGTGTAGGATTAGATGGCTAAGACGAAGCATACGAGATCAGTCAGATGTGGAGCTCTTGCTAGGAGTAATGTAGATCGATAAGTCAAGCTGACGGCTGCTGTAGATGGAACCGACAGAGTGATGGGAGTAGTGTTGGCGCTTCCCGCGCCAAGTGTGAATAGAGCTTCGGTTGGCGACAGGTCGCGTGGTGCTATGATTGGAAAGGCTGGATGGAAAAGGAGGATGGTGTCAGCAGTACGTGATTTCCCTCCAGGTTGCGGACCGGCATGGTTGAGAGATCGATCCCTTGCAACAGTTCAAAGAGCTCCTTTCGAGGAGGACCCGGTGGATGACGCGGGAAGTGATGAGGAGGAACCAGAAGAGACTCATGTGGAGGACACGTCAGACGCACCTTGATGTGGTATAGTAGTGGTTTTGAGGACATCGTATGGATATTTTTAATGATCAATAATTAAATGTTGTGACGATTATCATGAGAGATTTTGGGGAGTTTTGATGTAGACATTGATTTAACGTTGGTGTTATGGGATCCTTATCTCAGTATTTGTTATTTGACAGTGATTTTGATTGTGATTTTTACCGCATGCTGATTGTGGTGTGATTGATGCTAATTGTGTTATGATTGTGTACGATTGTGCTTGCGATTGCGATTATGTGCGGTAATGTGTGTTAGCGTGATTCCATTTTGAAGGACGTGAGGTTATGTTAAATATGATTCTTAGAGGGCATGGGTGAGTGGGTTATGCGGGTAGGCTTTTATAGACATAAATTTTAAATTATCTGTGTCTACGATCTAAAGATAGTGCTAATGTCTAGGTGATGTCCTAAGTGCAGCAGGTGTATTACACCTTGTGTGAATGTGTAGGACGGGGTCCTGTGTGAGGAGATGGTCATACATCTTATGTATGTATGAAGGTTTAGGATGATGTCTAATGTGAGACATCCGTGTTATCAACCGAGTGATGATGTCTTGTGTCTAGTCCTAGTAGTGGGTTTTCTAAACCATTGGTGCGGTCAGGGAAGGGTACAACCGTGTAGACTCTATATGAGTATGTGATGACGTGTGGCAGGAGTCACCATCGAGATGGATAATTTTTAAGGTTCAGAAGTTTTGTGTAATTAGGAATGACTATATTTATGTTGTACGAGTATGAATTTACTTGGGTCTAACAATTGTTGTGTGCACATTGTGCGAGTCGGGAGTTGGGGTTACTATATATCTAAATATACATTGAATATAGTAGGTTTTGTTACTATGACCTGACGTTAAGTGTCCTTTGGATACGCTAGTAGTCGTGACTAGAATGCATAGTGTGCGCTCGGGTAAAGTACTTCTTTCTGGATGTTTTCTCGACGTTTGACGTATGGAGGAGGTGTGAGGTGATTTGACGTTTTCTAGACGATAGGCGCGGTGCTCTTGTAAGATGCCTATACTTATATCTAGAGAATTCGGAGCGCGAAGCCAATGGGCGGAGTTGTGAGGGTTGATGCTGAAAGCGTTTACGTGGATGCTTGATCAGAGATATTTATGATGTGATCTAGAAGGCAACGCTGCTGATTTTAGAATGAAGTAATTGAGGTGGTGTAAGAGTCTTCATGGATACGTTTCATATGAAGAATTCAGTCGATGTAAGATACATGAGGAACGAGGATGTTTTATCTGGACGAAGCAAGGGATAGCTGAGTCTTATGCTTAGATGGACTTCACGTTCGTATCAGACGAATGAGACGCGGTCGGTAGTCGCGTGGTAATGATAAAGTAATGACGAGAAAAGTGGAATGAAGGAGGGATAAGTGCAAGATTGCACATAAGTTCCTGGAAAAGAGATGCCTACGCTGGTAAACACATGACTAGTTTAAGGCGGGCTCCTGTGAAGCGTCAATTGGAGCAGTTGTTTGACTAATGAAACAGATCTGACGGTATTAAGTGAGCTTTTGGGAAACACCGAGGGCTGACGATGATAAATCTAGTCTGTAGTATTATGTGCTTATTTAAGGGACACATTGGACGCATAGTAATGAAGTGAAGAAGTACCCCGGTAGAGGAATGTTGGGATTGTAGAAACCGGAAGGAGCCTTGCACAAGCTCCTGGAGGTCACTGAGAAGGAAAAATGTAGTACCCTTATGAGTAAGACAGTGATGTGCCGTCTGAGCGGAGGCTGGAAGGATGAGAGACGAGGGAATGTGTAGGTGGAAACTTACAAGCCCCAAAGTTCAAAGCGGGCAACGGAGAAGACTTCTTTGAACACCAAGGATGGTGGTCGAATTGCAAAGAAAAGTATGGAATTGACTAGTGGGAAGAGTGAATGCTTGACACCAAATGGATTTGGTGTACCAGAAAGAACGGTAAGATAAGTCGTGTTGGCTCGTGCCGACACAGGATTCAAGGACGAATCCCTTTTAAAGGGGTAGACTTGTAACATCCTGAAAATCCAGAAAACTAATGACTCGGGTCAGTGAATAACCCGAATCTCTATTCAGTGACAGTATTAGCATGGATTTTCACGTTAAGGGCTATTTTAAAAGGATAAAGGGACCCGGTTAGCCAAAAAAGAAACAGTTTGGATCGGTACGCACGTCATAGGAAACGCAGGGACCCGAGTGTAAACCCTTGAGGTTTTAATAGTAACTAGAAGGAAAACCCTAGGCCATTCGGCCTAGGGGGAGCTCGCGACGGCATGTAACGAGAGGGAGGGGGAAGGAAAGTTTGTGTTTTTGGTTAGAAAAAAACCGATTAGGGTTTGGGTTTCATGCCCACGGCCGACTACGTGATGAGGATGATTATAACACCTGCCAAAATCCGGATCTCAATTTCTGCCCGGAACTTATACGAAATAACGGGAGTTAATGAAAACCCAATAAGGGACAGAAAATAATTTTGAAAATTCTGAAAGTTAGGAGATATCGGACCTACATGAGATTGATATCGGTCCGATATGGGAAGAGGTTAAACGTCGGACCGACATGGTCTAGAAAACGGTCCGCAATGCATAACCCTAGAAACCCTCTGCACCAGACACGTGTAGGGCATGCGTCAGCATGTCGGACGCATGGACGGACATCGGACTGACATGGCTTTCCTACTCGGTCCGACATGTAAAGGTGGCACTCCGGAATTGCATGGCTGCCATGTGGCGCGCATGCGGGACAATGGTGGCATATCGTACCGATATCCTACTGGATAACGGTCAGACTTGAGGCCGTTATCAGCCTATAAATAGAGGAGCATTGGAATTTCTTTTTCCACACCTTCACTCTCAAACCTCCGCTGCTCCCGAGCCTTTCTCAAGCCCTCCAGCCGTCCCGACTCCCGAGCCGCTCCTCCCGGTTCGACTGACGTTCGCTTATCAACCAGACTCGAGCATTTAAGAGCCGAAGAAACTCGAGGAACTCATAGAAGTGCAAGTTAAGGTGCTAGAGCCCTAAGAGTCAACTCTAATCTTACTGACTTTGCGTCAGAGTTTTGATTTGAAATCAAATGTACAAACGATCGGGTTTTCAAACCTAGATATTTAAATAAAGATGATCTTTGTTTACACGACGAGATTTTGGTATTTACAAAACCAACCTTTGAGGTTGAGATGAAACGATCCATTTTCAAACGTTATTCCGCTGCACAAAAACAAACTTTGAAATCAAAGAAGGTACCGAAGGTGCCAACGGATGTCGCAACCCGGTAACGTCTCGGGGGTTCCCGGGGCGTGGAGTGGCATTGGTTGGTATCAGAGCCTGATGTTTTAGCGAATTAGATACTTGGGATTAGTATCTAAGCTCTAACCATATTAAGCAATGACTTGGCTACTAAGCAAAGGTAGGTACACACTTGCCTTTAAGCTGATTTGTCGAAACATGCAGGTAGTATTATGTCAGGAGGACAAGGATACCATAGCTACTATAACTCTACTGTTACTGTTAAACAAGAATCAATGGCAAATACATACGCACCCATGGAAGAAGGAAACTTCTCATAGTATCATGCTCTACCAAAGGCTCTAATGAAGGAGGAATACCAATCAGATCACCTAAGCCAAATGGGTGGCTCTGACTTTAGTAACTGGAGATGTACACTACCACATTACCCAGTACCTCCTCCACCAAACTACTCTCCACCTCAAACACCTCCACCGCCCATGTATCCCCCTTCCACTAATCAATATGAGGCAGGGTCTAGCAAGAAGACCACTAAACCTCGAATAAGGGTGAAAGAACCTGTTGAGAAGCTTTCCATCACAGGAGCTAGTTTAGAGGAAATCTATAAAAATCTGGAGAACTACGAAAGTTCCGAATCCGAAGGATTCCTTCCTCTACCTCCAGTGGAAGCCTATTCACCACAATCAGCCAGTTATGAACCGTTTGCTGATTACGTCAACTATCCCATCATATCGGGTCCATACATGAGTAATAATTCTGACACCGACGGAAATTATGCTAACACAAGTTCTATAAGAGCCTACTCTGGAAGTTCTGGATCGTACATCGATTATGCAAATCATCCACAGTTCATGGATCCCTATATCCAGGATGAATACGATCTTATGGCTGGATTTGAAGCCATATTTGACGATCCTAATACTATACCTGAGGACTTTAGCCCACAAGCTACCTTGAAACATAAACCTACCCCCGCCTACGATAATGTCTACAACGACATAGTCTTAGGACTAAGAGACCCTCCACCGAAATTTGGATATCCCGCATCCACACCAGGATCTCAATAGAGTGTCTCGATCGGTCGCTTCGCGAAACCGATCAAGTCAAGAAAGAGCTTATCTTGACTAGGGAAGTATTGATAGAAACCGAGAAGGATCTATCAAAGGCCAAAAAGAAGTTAGCCCAAAAGGACAAGGAGCATAAGTCCTTCGCCAAAAGAATTTGGTTTCAAGGGAAAAGCTTGATGAAGGATGTCAAGAGCGTGGTCAAGAAATAGGCGTCCTACTATCGTTTTTATGTAACCCAAATAAAATCTTGTAATCGTTTTACCCTATTAATAAAAGTATTAAATTTCCTTTCATTTTTCTAGAATGGAAGGAAAGGGAAAATGACTTAACTTCATTCGTAAGTACGCATCCCCTGGAAATAGCGAACGAAACACAAACTCAACCGAATCCTATTTTGGAACAAATTCCGAATACACTAGTGGAACCTTTCAAAATCTAGGGGAAATAGAAACATCCAAAAATTTCTATGAAACCCCAATGAGCTATTACGCCGCTCCAACACTCGAAAGCTATAACCAAACCTACGTAAACAATTATAGCTACCTAGAGAAACCACTCAAAATCCCGTATGAACACCACTACACTTTGGAAGGTGAGGAAAGGGTTGACTCCAACAGACCCTACAGAACTTACCATTCCACCAATCCTACTCCAATCCATACTCCCTGGACTAACGAGGAAACCCCGGGAGAAGAAGGATTGCAACAATGCAAGCTCGCATAGCTGAATTAGAAAGGATTGAAGCTGAAAAAGACACCAAGATCGTCGCTCTAAAACAAGCGTTGATTAGAGCTAGGGGTCGTTAGAATATGTCTTACCTATGTTATTTCAATTACCGTATTGTATTTTGAAGTTTGAAAATAATAAAAATCTTGTATCTCCCTTATCAAAAATATCTTTGAATTCTAATGAATATTATGTCTTTTGTCTAGAATGTCAATAAGAACTGGGCCATCCACACATACGCGTAGAAGAGAGAAACAACCTGAAGAGGCCTTAGAAAAAGAGGCCCAAGCTGCAGAAATGCAGAAAATGATAGACAAAGGAATTGAGGATGCAATTCCAACATGCTAGAGGCATTTTAAAAGGCTCAGGCTGCCAAAGCCGAGGCCAAAAATAAAGGAAAAGAAAAGGAGCATACGCTTCACAACTCTGAGCATAACGAATCAAACCACACTATTTCCGTGAGAAGGGAACAGTCAAAAACTCATACCCATCAAAGTTCCAAAACCAAGAGAACCCGAAATGAGGAACACTGTTCCTCAAGTGACAGCTCTGCGGACAATTACAAATCGCGTCACAAAAAGAGTAAACACATGGGTTGCTCAAACAAGACTTTCCAAGCTTGTAAGCCCTATGACTTCCTTAGAAAGGAAGGCGGAGTAGCAACACTACGATGGATAGAAAAAATTGAATCAGTCTTGGTCATAAGTAAATGTGCCGAAGAAGACAAGGTCCTCTATGCCTCTAACCTCTTCAAGAACTTCGCTCTTGAATGGTGGAACGCCCTGGTATCCGCCAAAGGAAGAGAAAGGACATATGAAATGAGTTGGGACTCATTTAAAAACCGAGTCAAGAGAAAATTCTGTCCTATCAATGAAATAGAGAAAATAGAACAAAAATTCCTGAACCTAAGAATGGTTGGCTATAACCATCAAGATTACATGACCAAACTGCTAGAATATGCACGACTAGTGCCGCATCTAGCTACGCCTGAATACAATCTCATAAAAAGATACATCTATGGGCTGGTTAGTGAGATCCGTGATATGGTAAAGGTTTCAAAACTTAAAACCATCAATGATGCGATGGATCTAGGTGCTCAATTAACGGACGGTATGGTTCGAACCATGGAGGAAAATAAGAAAAAGGAAACCTTCAGCCGAGGGAATGTAGACTTCAAAAAGACCAGTCAAGGTTCTAGCACAAAGGAAAGACAACCTAGTTCTTCCGAGTGTAAAACATGCAAGAAAAGGCATTCCGAAAAATGTCGACTTCTTATCACCTGCCCTGAATGCAAGTGTACGGGATATCACAACAATCAGTGTCCTGAAACTAGTCACATGCTACAACTGTGGCGAGACCGGGCACTACAGGAGCGAATGCCCAAAACCAAAACTCATTAGTGGCTCAGGTACTAAGCCGGCCACCGAAACTAAGAAGAATGCTAGAGCATTTCGCTTAAACGCCAAAGAAGCTGCCAATATGACCGATGACATATGCGGTACTTTTCTTGTCAATACTGCTTATGATAAGGTGCTTTTTGACTTTGGGGCAACCCAAAGCTTTATAGATCATAAGTTCTGTAAACTAGTTAAATAGCCCTTAGCTAAGCTAAACAAAATTAACCAAGTCGAAACCGTGAACGGAGACCTGTTCCTAGTCTCCAAATATTTGAATGGTTGTTCAATTACGTTATCTGGACACGTCATACCCATACAACTCTTGCCAATGGATTTGGCTAGCTTCGATATAGTCCTTGGAATGGATTGATTAGCAACTAACTAGGCCCATATCCTCTGCGACTCAAAAGCCATTGACTTACTGATGTGTTGCAAAGCACACCTCTGATTCCTATGTGTTTCGTGTCGTTTTTGTATAGTTTTAGAGTCGTATTGAGTATTTTATGTTTAGTATTGATTTGTGCCATGGTTTGTAGGTAATCGGGTGAGTTTGGAGCTTAAACGAGCAAGATATGTGAAGGCACGAGCGAACGAGGCGAAACAAGAAAAGAACAAAACTTTCTGTGAAGGTGGTTTCCTCGCGGTAGCGAGACATGAGAGCCTCCCCCCTCGCGGTACGTGAGGGGTGTGTTTCAGCCATGACTATTTTGTCTCTCGCGGTACGTGAGAGACTGGACCCCTGGGCCTCGCGGTACGCGGGAGACCCCAATGTCGGCAATTTTAGCTATTTTTAAGGTATAAAAGCTTAAGTCCGTTTCTAGGGTTAGGTGGACGATTCCAGACGTAAAGGTAGAAGCTTTTTGGTGATTCTAAGTGGGAGAAAGCTTCTGGGATCAATCAGAGACTTGGATTGAAGTTGGAGATTGAAGATTGGGTCGATTCCGTCATCCGGTTCTCGTTATCTTTCTTTGTTCTAATTTTCCAGATTTCATACCATGATTTATGTGTTTGATTCTTCTGTTTTGATGTTATTGACCATGATGATTGGCTAGACTTTCATAGCTACCTAGATTTTGATGATTATGCTTTGTTAATTGGTTTGATTTTGGATTTCGGTTATTTGTTGATGGGTTAACGTTAATGTAAAGAACTTGGTTTTGTTTGATTGGATGTAATTGCGTATTTAATCTTGATTTATGATCTGTTGAATGTTCCATATGCTGCTTTGTGAATGTCTTTCATGTATGGTTGCGTATTAGGTCACTAGTTGTGTGCATGTGATTAGTTTATGGTCTACTGACGTCATATCCATAGGAACATTGATTGAGAGTTTATTAGGATTGAGTATTCTGCCTGCTTCAATAGCTGAGAGGTGAGAAGTTGTCGAATAATATGTGGTGTTAGGGTTTTTAGGTCAACTGCTCTGAAAGGAGGGTTCCTAGGGTTTCTTAGAATTCATTGTTATTCCGTGTCTTGTCAAGTGAATTCAAGTTACTCCTTGCACTGAAAGGTGTATTGAGATAGTGAGACTGAGAGGTAATCTGACTAGCGAGTACTTTAGTGTTGTTGGAGATAGCTGAGAGGTGATCCAACTAACTGGTGAGCTTCACACGTCCCTTAAAGTTTCTTTTTGGTCACACCTGGAGAATGATCCGGGATCCACTAGGTTGTCTAAGTGTGTCGTATTCTAAGAGCCCGGTTCCATCACAGTTTTCGTATCCGGGAGATTTCCAAGATACATGCATAGGATTCAGAGTCTAGGTAGTGCTTTCCCTATTTGTGAGTTATCTAAAGGTTTGCTCTTTATATTTGCTGTCGATAGTTAGGAGTTCATTAGTTATAGTTCACAACAATAATCCCCCCAAATATAATTCAGTTTATTTAGTTGAGTCAGAGTCTAGATAGAGTTGTCGCTAGTGTCTTGTGGGTTCGATATCCAGACTTCATTTGACTTTGCTACATTGGTTGGTACACTTGTCGATTGTGTGGTCTAGTATTAGGTTGAGTCTAGATTTATAAATTTAAAGCTAGAATGTCTAGGTTAGGTTTTATAGTTAGTTTTTATAGATCGTCCAGCACACATCAATTACGCACACCTTCAGGAGAAGTAGTGACAATTAAAGGAGACGAATCAACCAACCCTATTGGTTTGATATCTATGATAAAAGCAACAAAGTATCTGCGAAAGGGATTCCTTGCTTATCTCGTATCCGTAACCACCTGAAATACCGAGCAAGAACTAAAGGATGTACCAATCGTCTCTGAATACCCTGATATCTTCCCTGAAGAGTTACCTGGAACACCACCAGATCGGGAAGTTGAGTTTCAGATAAATCTCGTACCAGGCACGGCTCCGATAGCCAAAGCCTCGTACAGATTAGCTCCTACCGAGATGGCTGAATTAGAGAAACAACTTGATGAGTTATTGGAGAAAGGATTTATAAGACCAAGTTCCTCACCATTGGGAGCTTCGGTACTTTTTGTGAAAAAGAAGGACGGATCGATGAGGATGTGTATAGATTACTGAGAATTGAACAAGGTTACGATCAAGAACCGGTATCCACTTCCAAGAATCGACGATCTGTTTGATCAGCTCCAAGGAGCAAGAAGTTTTTCGAAAATAGACCTGCGATCAGGCTATCATCAGTTGAAAGTCCAAGAAGATGACATATCTAAAACCGCGTTCAGAACTAGATATGGTCACTTTGAGTTCACGGTTATGCCGTTCGGACTTACAAATGCTCCCGCAGCTTTCATGGATATGATGAACCGAAACTGTAAACCCTACTTGGATAAATTCGTAATCGTGTTCATAGAAGATATTCTTATCTACTCAAAAAGTAAGGAAGATCATGCCAACAATCTGAGGACGATACTTGAACTATTGAGAAACAAGAAACTTTACGCCAAATTCTCGAAGTGTGAATTCTGGTTGTCAAAAGTACAATTTCTCGGTCACATCATAGACGAGAAAGTAATTCAAGTAGATCCAATTAAGATTGAGGCTATATCCAATTGGGAAGTCCCAAAGACACCGACCGAAGTGAGAAGTTTCCTCGGTTTGGCAGGATATTACTGAAGGTTTATTAAGGACTTCTCAAGGATCGCCGTTCCTTTGACTGCACTAACCCGAAAGGCAATCAAATATGAATGGGGTCCAAAGTAGAATGAAAGATTTTTAAATTCTAAAGAAGAAATTAACTTAAGCACCAATTCTATCGCTGCCCAAAGGCAACGAAGGTTTTGTAGTCTTCTGCGATGCATCACACACTGGTTTAGGGTGTGTATTGATGCAAGGAAACAAAGCCATCGCTTATGCATCTCGACAACTTAAGACTCACGAAAAGAACTATGCGACTCATGACATGGAGTTAGGTGCCATAATCTTTGCGCTGAAATTATGGAGGCATTTTCTCTATGGAGTCAAATTCACGGTTTTCATAGATCACAAAAGTCTAAAGTATGTCTTCGGCTAGAAAGAGCTGAACATGAGACAAAGACGATGGATGGAAGTCCTAAGCGACTATGACTGCGAGATATGTTATCATGAGGGCAAGGCTAACATAGTAGTCGACGCCTTGAGTCGAAAAGAACATGAAAAACCAAAGCGAGTACGTGCCCTAAGACTCGACCTACAAGTCGGTCTTATTTCTTAGATCAAAGAGGCATAGAAATCAGCCTTGAAAGAGGCAAACCTCAAAAACGAGGGGATGATAGGAAAGACTGAACAACTCGTCAAAGAAAATGACGACATCCTTAGAATGAATAAACGAATATGGGTTCTAGTCTATGGAAATCTTCGAGGAAGCCCATAAATCCAAGTACACAATGCACCTCGGTGGTGATAAGATGTACAAAAATCTGAAACCAGAATACTGGTGGATCGGCATGAAAAAGCACATAGCTGAATATGTGGCCAAATGTCTAACCTGTTCCAAGGTTAAAGCCGAACACCAAAAGACATCTGGACTGTTGCAACAACTTGAGTTGCCAGTATGGAAATGGGAAATGATCACCATGGATTTCATCACTAAACTTCCGCGAACCAGTCAAGGAAATGACACAATATGGGTTATCGTTGATCGTTTAACCAAATCCGCACATTTCATACCCATGAAGGAAACTCTTAGCATGGATAAACTGGACCAATTATACATTACCAAGATAGTATCTTTACATGGAGTGCCGTTATCCATCATATCAGATAGAGACATTCGATTCACGTCTTGATTCTGGCATAGATTCCAAAAAGCTCTCGAAACTCGTTTAAACCTTAGCACTGCATACCATCCTCAAACGGATGGGCACAGCGAGAGGACAATCCAAACCTTGGAGGATATGCTTCGAGAATGTGTTATTAACCTAGGAGAAAGTTGGGACGACCACTTACCTCTGATAGAATTCTCTTACAATAACATCTACCACACAAGTATACAGGCTGCACCATTTGAAGCCTTGTATGGCAGAAAATGCAGAACTCCCGTGTGTTGGGCTGAAGTAGGGAAAACCAGTTATCAGGACCTGAGATAGTCCAGGAAACCACTGATAAGATATTACAAATCAGGGAAATATTGAAAACGGCTCGTGATCGCCAGAAAAGTTATGCCAACAAAAGGCAAAAGCCGTTAAAATTTAACGTTGGAGACAATCTTTTACTTAAGGTATCACCTTGGAAGGGTGTGGTATGATTCGGAAAGAAAGGGAAGTTAAGCCCTAGGTTTGTTGGGCCATTTAAAATCCTAGAACGAATCGGACCGGTGGCATATCGATTGGAATTGCCGATAGAGATGAGTGGAGTACATGATGTGTTCCATGTCTCCAACCTGCGTAAATGCCTAGCAGATGAAACCTTAGTCATGCCATTACAAGATGTAGTAGTGTATGAAAGGCTTAAGTTTGTGGAACAACCGTTACAAATTGAGGACCGGCATGAAAAGAAATTGAAATGAAAGAAACTCGTATTGGTCAAGTTGAAATGGAATTCCAGACGTGGACCCGAGTACACGTGGGAACTGGAATCCGAAATGAAAAAGAAATACACACACTTATTCAGAAAGTAATCTCGCCGACGAGATTTATAACACCTGCCAAAATTCCGATATCAATTTCTGCCCGGAACTTATACGAAATAACGGGTGTTAATGAAAACCCAATAAGGGACAGAAAATAAATTTGAAATTTCTGAAAGTTAGGAGATATCGGACCGACATGAGATTAATATCGGTCCGATATGGGAAGAGGTTAAACGTCAGGCCGACATGGTCTAGAAAAAGGTCCGCAATGCATAACCCTAGAAACCCTCTGCACCAGACACGTGTCGAGACACGTGTAGGGCATGCGTCAGCATGTCGGACGCGTGGATGGACGTCGGACCGACATGGCTTGCCTACTTGGTCCTACATGGACGGGTGGCACTCCGGAATTGCATGGCTGCCATGTGGCGCGCATGCGGGTCAATGGAGGCATATCGGACCGATATCCCCATGGATAACGGTCGGACTTGAGGCCTTTATTAGCCTATAAATAGAGGAGCATTAGCATTTCTTTGTCCACACCTTCACTCTTGAACCTCCTCTGATCCTGAGCCTTTCTTGATCCCTCCAGCCGTCCCGACTCCCGAGCCTCTCCTCCCTGTTCGACCGATGTTCGCTTATCAACCGGACTCGAGCATTTAAGAGCCGAAGAAACCCGATGAACTCATAGAAGTGCAAGTTAAGGTGCTAGAGCCCTAAGAGTCAACTCTAAGAGCTACTTAGCACTAAGATTATTATTCTTCGATCTCCGACTTCAAAACTAAAGGTGAATACTCATCTATATCAAAGATACACGTTCTCATGGTGAGAACGAGCTTTTCAAAACGATTTATAAGACGTGATTGTGCTATAGGCACCTTCACGCAAAATGATCAAACGATTTACGTTTACGAAAGGGGAAAACACGATAATTAAATATTTACTTATAATAGTCCCAGAATTAGGGATTGAGTTCAATCCCTATGGACAAGACTAAATCCCAGAATTAGGGGTTCTACCCCTGGGGATATGATTACCCAAGAAGTGTACGTAAAGTTTGATCAAATATTTATACTCGCTCCAGATCCAGTTAGGCCGGGCGGGGTTGGCTTGTATGTCGGGTGATTGAGTAAAACGCAGATGTGCCAGTTTGGCCGCGTAGCCCCCGAGTACTTGTCTAATGTATACAAATGGATAAATCAGAAGAAAGTGATGTGATCACTAGAATCCACCCATGAAATGTTTAACTGTTTTGCCATGTTTATGAAAATAATTTGAGGTCATAAAGTATTCACCAGCATTTAGCTGGTGTTCATTTTTAAATGTTTTCAGGAAAGGAATGAATTTACCTCATCGTATCGGGACCGACTACGACCTGGGTCCTGATGACAGTTTTGTTGCACAGCCAGGTCATGCCACACACCTAGACCCGGTGCAACCCGAAAATATGTTATTACAGGTCGTGCATTGCACCGAACGAACCTGAAGAGTAAACAAAGTTAAGGTGACTGAAGGACTACGTTTTCATTAGGTAGATTACCTCCTTGTAATCTTACTGACTTTGCGTCAGAGTTTTGATTTGAAATCAAATGTACAAACGATCGGGTTTTCAAACACAGATATTTAAATAAAGATGATCTTTGTTTACACGACGAGATTTTGGTATTTACAAAACCAACCTTTGAGGTTGAGATGAAACGATCCATTTTCAAACGTTATTCCGCTGCACAAAAACAAACTTTGAAATCAAAGCAGGTACCAAAGGTGCCAACGGATGTCGCAACCCGGTAACATCTCGGGGGTTCCCGGGGCGTGGAGTGACAATGATGATGATGGTCGGCTGAGGTGGTGGTCGAGGGGGTAGTAGGAGATGACGACGGAGGGGTGGAGGTGTATGATGGTAGCCGGAGAGGAGACGTAGGCTGTGGTGTGTGATGGTAGCGTCGAAGAAGGAAAGAGAAGCAAGGTGGGAGTCGTAGGAGTGGTTCTTGACGGAGATCATGGACCCGGCAGGAATGACGACGGTGACGGCAGTCACGGTGGTAGCAGTGGTGGTGCTGCAGCGGCGTAAGGAAGTGAGGGTGATGCATGGAGGTGAGCCATGTAGGGTTTGCCGACGAGGACGACAAGGGTGACAAGGATATTGGTCACCAATGGAACGACATGGGCGTTGACCATGGTGATGGCGGCTCGACGGTGGTGGTATACGGTGGTGATGCATGGTGTTGGTAACAGGTTAGAGGTGCATGCATGAGAGAAAAATGGCTTGGGTATGGGTGCAGTCGTGGGACTTGGGTTTCTGCATGACCACGAGTACGTACGTGCATGGAAACCAGCTCGAGTATATATATATATCGTGGGTTTAAGGATTGGTGTGGTGTGGCTAGGATCTTTGCATGGCGGGCCACGTTTGTGCATGGGAACCCGGGTTGGATATTTGAATTCTGAAAGGGCCAAGGACGGCCCGATATGTGTAGGTGTGGAGCAAAGGGTTCGGTGAATCGCATGGACGAGCAGAGGAAACGAGTGTTGGAATTTATTTACATTTATACGTATTCGACGCATGTTTAGGAAGTATACTGATCATGTGAACATACGTTTGACATGTTTGTGTTTCGAGCGTGAAGGGATGAATTGCAGAACAAGGATTTGGGATTTCTAGTAACCAATGAGTTTCTAAACTCCTCTTTAATGTTTTCACTATTTTGGGGCTATCGTACATATTTGTAAGATTTTTTATATAAATTAAACATGTTACGGGTGATGGTTTAATTTGAAGAGCTTATGAGTTAAATGAGTAATAACGAACTTAACGGGCTATGTGGGGCCCTTAGGTCATGTGGGTTAAAAGTTGGTATGGGGTTTGTGTGACTAGTAATGACTTAGGCGGGAATAGTTGGGTAATGAACTTAGACTTGTGGAGGGTACGTTTAGGATGTGTTAGCACGAGAACACGTATAGAGGTTTTGCCTAGTTAACGAGTCATAGTAATTGCAAGTGTGCGGTTATGTATTACTTGTTTGATGTTGTGTGTGCTTGCGTCATTGTCAATGTGACACGGCAAATGACGATGTGAAGGACGGGGTCCTTCGGGTGGTCACTAAAGGTGACAATGCCCTTTGGGGGCAGTGATGAGGTCGGAGTATGATGAAAGCCTTGACGAGGGCAGTTGCAATGAGACAAGTGAAATCCTTCGAAGGTAAGTGTTGGGAGTATATATATATATATATATATATATATATATATATATATATATATATATATATATGTTTAGTTTAAATGTATGCAAGCGTTAATTGATATGTATGGAATTGTGATGTTATTGCTCCGGTATGGATCATTTGATTGACTTGAGTGTTGGAACGATGTCGTGTTTAGGGTTAGGTGTCATAGACCTTGTGAGAGTCTTGGTTAGGGCTTGTTAGGTATATGTCTAGGGGTTAGTCGAGTTGACTAGACATTATGTTGACATGTATAGTAGAGTTCAATTTGGTTGAGTAGTAAGTTCGATCCATGACGGTGAAGCTTACAGGGTTATGGTAGGTGGGTTGAGTCTTGGGTTGTAGGACCCTTATGGGAAATGGTAGGTGACATGGGTTACCGATATATGAATAAATGATTAACTGTTTTTATAAAGGACTGGATGTCCTGAGTCGGGAATTTGAGATGAGAATGTTTCTATTTAAAATAAATTGTCAAAACTCACTCAGCATTGTTGACTTTGTGTGTACGTTAGATTGTTTTGCAGGTGGGTTCACGTGACGAGGTATCTTGGCTTGGGAGCGGTGCTACTCGGATTGGTGTGCATGCATTTGTAAGGTAAGGTTAAGAACGAGAATGTGTTAAAAGAGATAAAACTATTTTTAATTAAGATTTACGTTGATTGTTTTTATAATAAGACTAGTGTTTTTAAAGAGAATATCCAGTGATGAGACCCAACTGTACGATGCCCGGTTTGGAGTCATGCAGACCTTCATCCTCGTTCGCCATCTCGTCAACAACAACCTTGTCGAGCTCGATCGCCTGGTGATATGTTAATAATTATACATGTAAATAATGCATATATCCCCTCATTTTGAATATTTTTTGTTGCAAATCCTTTGATTCAGACACTTATTTGTGTTTTAATTTGAATATTTGAACCCATATTTAAAAAATAAAAGAATACAAAACTTTGTTAGTTGTTATATATATAAACTCATTTTGAATATTCTACATCTTAAACCCTTAAAAAGGTAAACCTTTAAACCCTCACACAATCGGTCAATAACATAACTACTTGATTATCTTGTTTTAATACTAAAGCACAAATGAATTCAAACATTCTATCGTCCATAAAGTTATATACTAGAAGCTAACAAACGAAACTAACTAACTAGTGAAACTAACAATACACCGAAACTAACTATTAGTTTCGCTCAAACATACGAGCGAAACTAACAAAGCAAAACTAAATAGTTTCGCCAACAAAAACATATGATGTCCACTCACCAATGAGAACTCATAGTTTTTGTTTGAGTTCGACCCAGCCTGAAACAATTATAAATAAATCAAGTTAATAGACATCCGAACCAGAACTTAATGACTCAGGGTGTAAAAAAAATCCATGGCTAACTACTAGATACAAACATTGTGAAACTAGAAATGCATTACATGGAAGACAATGAAACCAAACGACAACCTTTGAAGAGCAACCCTAATGGCCAGGAATTCGTCGGGAAAAAACATATAGAATACATATTTGTATGTGATGAGCACCAAAGGAAAATGAGAGATCACTCTTTTTATAGAATCTTGCTACGCCAACTTCCAATGTTTCATTCCAACGTTCCATCTTCTGCAATATAACTTAGCGGGTCTCTATACTTTAAATCTTTCAACACTATAAGAATCATCATATTCACAAATCCCATAAGCCTAAACACGAAACAAGACAAACGCTCTTAGTCTTTCATAAAATAGTTTGTATTGAGCGCGCAATAAACAACCTTGTAAAAGAGGAAAAAAGTTAACCCATATGCTATCCACGTGACTTACGATTGCAAACTTAAACTTAAAAATGAGTAATATCAGTAAAAATCAATAAAAAAATTAGTGATTTTTACTTATTTTTTACGAACTTTTAGTGATTTTTACCAAAAAAATATTTTTAAATAATTTTTACTTATTTTAACTTATTTTTAAGATTAAGTTTGCAATCGTAAGTCACGTGGATAACCCATGGGTTAACTTTCCGTTAAAAACTAATAGGTGTTAACACCAGGGGCTAAAGACGTAACAGGTTTAAAATGTTTGGGCCAAGTTTGTCATTTTTAAAATCTGGGGGCCAAACATGTAATTTGATCAAACCACACAGGCCATTCACGCAATTAACTCATTATAATATATTGCAAGTTTAACTGTTTTAATATTTTCTCTAACAAAGGGTTTATCTGCGTGGTGCGGCGGGATTTTGTAATCTAAGCTTTCATTAAAAAATAAAAATAAATAAGCATCGAAGTTGCACTAACAACTTTCTATAACTTATAAAAGAAGGAAAAAGTGTTGGAGAAGAGACTCGAACCTATGAAGTCCCCTATAAAAGTGCGGGAAACGAACCAAATTTAAATAAAATTTATATTAAAACGTAGATACAAATTAGAACGCCGCATCGCTATATTCATAACTAGCTTAGAACCTGTGTACTACATAGGGTGAAAAATATCAATACATAAAATTCTTAAATCTTTATATATGTATCTTATAGGTGGAAAAATGTATTACATATACTAACAATAGAAAAAAAAATATATGTAAAAATTAATATATAATTATGTTTAAAAAAATACATTAAATATTATTCAATGTAATTTGACTTTTATTTACTATTTAATTGATAAACATAAGCTAAAAATTACATTTCAAAGTTTCTTACAATATTAGATAATTTAAATAAATGTGTTTTATTAGTATAATTAATAATTTGTTTAAAATACATTATAATTGAAAATATGGAAGTGTATTTATTATAAGAGAGAGGCGGGAAAATTTTTATAAGGATGAATATGGAGGTGACACGTGGCATTGAGAAACCTTTATTTATTATATAGTATAGATTTTATAAAACATTATATATACATTAAAAGTTAGAAAGGAAAAAACAAAATTGTATAAAAAATAAAGAAATAATAAATCAATTATTTTTTACCCGGCTCGGTTTTAAATAAAATTTATATCGAAACATGCATAAAAATAAGCACATAGCAACGGTATATACAAACATTTATAACACGTTATGTTTTAGAATTTATAAGAGAAAAACAAATTATATTTAAAAATAATTATTAAAATAGTTAAAATTAAATAATAATATTTTTAAAATATTTAAAATTATTAAAATATTTAAAATTATTAAAATATTGAAAAAAATTAAAAAAACCGTTCTTTTAACACTTGTACTTTTAGACTTCTACATTACTCAGGAAAGTTACTTTTTAACGTATAACTAGTTAATTCCACTCGCGCGCAACCTTGGGGTAACGCGCATTGCAACGGGGCTGTTAAATTAGGGGTTTTAACCCGCGCTTTTATGCGACGATATATTCGAAAATCACAAAAATGTTACATCATTGTAAAAATGTACTTTAAAAAATATGAAAGCGAACTTTTAAGAAGTAAAAAAACTTAAACAAAGAAAAAAACTATTGGACATTTGGTGTAATGGTAGCCCCAATACTTCTCATAGTTGAGGTTTTGGGTTCGAATCCAGGCCACACAAAAATGGGTCTTTGGTTAGGTCAGTGGGTTTACCCAGTTGCATGTAGAGGTGTACAAACCGGGTCCAAAAATCCAAACCGAATCCAGGCCACACAAAAATGGGTCTTTGGTTAGTTCAAAACCGGTTCCGGTTCCGGTTCGGCAAGCCCGGTTAGACCGGGTTGGTGGCCAAACCGGTTCGGGTCACGACCCGGGTTCACTGAAGATCGAACCCAACCCGTCCAAACCGGATCGGACCGGGTTGGCTAACCAAACCGGTTTAGGTTCAAAACCGGTCAACTCGGTTTTAAAAAAAATAGTCGTTAGAAATTTAAAAAAATAGTCGTTTTCTTTGTTTTTTGACCTTTTTTTTTACAATTTTTTTGGACCCCATAATATAGCTTAAAAACTTCTTGGTTGTGTGGGTTGAACCATATAATTTTCTAGTCTCATTTCTACTTCTTTAGCAAAAAACGATCTAGAAAATGGGCGAAAACGCTGGTCCATCTTCAACGGTTGTAAAAGTTATTCCAATCACACGAAAGCCAAGTGTTTGACAATATTTTGATTTGTGTGAGATGTCAAGCGGATCAAACAAGGCTCGTTGCAAGCTGTGCGGATCGTTTTTTAGTAAAGAGTCCAATACAACTTTAAGCCGTCACTTAGAAAAGTATTGCAAGTTGTATGACGAGACGGAGATTGCAAATCCGAACAATGCGGATAATTAGTAATGTGTTATGTAAATAGATCTTGATGTTGTATTTCAATAAAATGGTTTAGTAATGTGTTATGTAAGTTGTTTTTGATGTTGTATTTCAATAAAATGGTTTAGTTTATGTTCTTGTAAACAAAATGCACTTAATTTAAAAATTACAAAACATACAATTAAAAGTTTAGAAATTACAAAACATACAATTAAAAGTTTACAAATTGAAATACATTAAAAATAAAAGTCTTCTTCGTCAATAAATATTAAAGATAAAACATTAATTGAAAAGTCGGCTAGTCGCTACTACTCGGATCCCGAACTCCCTCGTAGGCTCTCATCGCCGATTGCTTCAATCAATCCTCCTTCCACCTCGTTCTCGTATATCTCTCCCTCGACTAAGTTTTCGCCTTCAAGGGAAGATATATGTTGTATTCTTTCCGTCGCGTCCAAGTAGTCTTTTAGGCAAAGGCACGTTTCCACCGATTGCGGAGTTAGTCTTTTTCTTCGTAAAGAAATAACCCTGCCACTAACAGAAAAAATAGATTCTGAAGCTACCGTATAAGCTTGGACGGTTAGTAGATCACGGGCCATAGCGGATAGGACGGGAAATTGGTCTTCCTTCCCTTTCCACCAAGCCAAGATATCAAATGTCTCAAAATCATGAGCATTCGTACCGGTTAAAAAATCCGATCCGATATATCTACCTAATTCGCTACTTGGGGTATTACCCCGTTGACGTTTACTATATTCATTAACAATAGTATTAAATAAGTTTAACATTGAACTCCGACTACTACTTGCACTTGTTGTTGTAGCGTTTCTAAATGACTCGTGAACGGTAGATGTTGTACCATATTTTTCAACATAAACAACAAACAAATTTGACAAATTTTTAGTAAAAATAGTTTTTGCTCTATCCGTTAAAAATACGTCTTCTTCGTATAAATCCAAACCGTAAATTATTTTTTCAAGTAAAGTTTCAACACCCGAAACATTTAAGCTCGGGTTTAAGGCGGCGACACAAGTAATAATCGGAGGCATTTTTTGAAAATATTTTTTAAATTTCTCTTTCATTGGTGGTATCATGATGGCAAATATGCCGCCTCGCATGGAATATTCGTTTAATTTTTCAACTATTAAAAAAAGTTGATTTAAAACCAAAGGACTCGTGGGATAGTAAAATCCCGATAAATAGGTTGTAGCGCTTTTAAAAACATGGAGCATATCGGATACACCTTCAATGATACCACAACCCGATGACGGAAATTTGCAAACTTCGTTTTTGTTACACGTTGAGTTCATGAAAACATGGTCATGAAACATTTGCAAACTTCTTTTTTGTTGAATGACTTTTTTCGAACATGTTACACGTTGAGTTCCAACGTGTTGAAACGTACCAATTTAGACTTAAACATTCGGTTTGCCTGTCTTTACAAAATTTTATATATCGATGATATCTATTTTTACTTGTTCTAAAAATGTCACACAACATTTGTTTAAATTGATTTTTTACATCGTCGATGTGTTTAAAACCATCTTACACGACTAAATTAATAATGTGTGCAACACATCGACTATGGAAAAAAATACCATCACAAATCGGGTTATATTTTAAAATAAGTTGGTTTACTGCGACGGTATTATTCGAGGCGTTATCAAACGATATAGAAAAAAAACTTTATTTTCTAATTTAAAAGTTCTTATAACTTTGTCTAAAATATAAAATAAATTGTCACCGGTATGGGGTATCCAAACATATCGAACGCAATAGTACGTTTCATCATTTGCCAACTTTCCGGATTCATCCAATGAGCGGTAACGCAAAGGTAAGAATCCGGCAAGTTGTGGAGAGCCGACCAAACATCACAAGTTAAATTAATACCGGTTTTTAAACTTTCAAATTCATTTACTATTTCTAATTTAGCTTTTTTCCACACATTTATACAATCTCATCTAAGAGTAGCAGGACTTACATGAGTGTAGCGAGGTTGGACCATTTGTTGAATAAGCCGAGTCAAAAGCTCGTTGTCAAAGTGTTTGAAAGGTAGACTTTCTTGAATCACAAAATGTGTCATCCTCTCCCGAACCGCATCAACATTATACGCAAAAATATTAACTTCGTTCGCCATACTTGTTTGACCTTGTGAAGCTTGAGCCTTCAACACCAAACAATAGTTTTTTTCAATGTGATTCTTCAAAGTCGCGTTTGCATCTTTTTCAAAAAAATGCCCGCACAACTTGCACCGAGCCTTATGGACACCATTCGACATTTCGCATAAATCAAAATGTTGCCAAACATTGGGATTCCTTGTAGTAGGAATGATTCATACAACCGTGGGAGCACTAACACTTTGAGAATCACCAATATTAGATTGTTGACTTTCGTTTGTCATTTTGAGAGTTTCGAGTGTGAGCGTTTTTGAGAAATAAGAGCGTTTTTTGAGAAATGATAGCGTTTTTAATTTGTGTGGTTGAAGCAATACAACCTACAACTATTTATACAAGTTTGGGGGGTTAAAAATAGAAAAAAGGCAAAACAACGGTCCTATAGCCGTTACAACCGCTATAAACCCGGTTTGAAAACCGGGTCGGGCCCGGACCCGGTTTGGGTCGGGTTATGAACCGGCCACCAAATATTTTTCAGAAACTAGTTATACACCTACGAGTTAGATCGGGTCTCGGGTCGGGTAGTATGAAACCGGTTTTTGGGTAGAACCGGGTCGGGTCAGAACCCGGTAACCCGGTTTGGATGTACATCACTAGTTGGATGGTTCCTCCTGGGTTGGGATACCCTGGATGTTCTAGATGTTGCCCCGGGGAAACCCAATTATTCTAAAATATTTAGGTTTTGTCGTTCAAAAAATAAAATAAAATAAAATAAGAAGAAAAAAATAAAAAAATTATTTAGAAAAAAAAATTAAAACTAAAGCTGACGTCAGCGGACACTTGAACCGGCGGAGAGAGGTGCAGGGATTCGAACCCACGTCACGAGGAGGAGTAAGGGTCACGCGGACTGAAAAATGAAAAAGAAAATAGCTTCTTGTTGCGCACGTGATGCAGCCTCATTGGCCCATGCGAATAATGTTCATTACCCTAACACCGTCCACGCTCTTTAACATAATAATAATAATATATTCGATCTTGCTAGAGGTAACACTAGGGGTGTTCAAAACTGGATATCCGAAATTTCGTATATCCGAAAATTTTGGATATCTGAAAATTTCGGATAGCCGAATCTGTATCCGAAATTTCGGTTATCCAGAATTTTGGATATGGATTCAGAAAGTGAACCATATATCCGAATTCTAAAAAAAATGACATAGTTTTGTTTAAGGTGTCTTGAAACAACTTACCCACTTTTATTTGAATTAAATCAGCAAATTTTAATGCAGGTCATGAAAAAACATATTTGAATGGCCTAAAACTAACTAAATGAATTCTACAACCTAAAACTAACTGAATTTGAGCTTTATTTGAATGCAGGCCATATCCCTTGAATATTAAATTCCTTATCATGTCCCCTGAAATCAAATTCATGGAAGAAAGATTATATATGAGCATAAAATAATAATCAGTATTGGGGAAACATCAAATTTGCAGGTCATGCTTCAACTGGAAATCCGAATATCGGATGTCGCCGTCGAGCAGGAACGCATGTGACAGACAGCCGTCGGCCGACAGTCTGCAGGTGGCAGGAGGGAGTCGGATTTAAGGTTTGGAGTTGAGCAGTCCTGGACGCTGAGTGAGGAGCATGAGGTTGGAATTGAGGTAGAAGTCTAGAACCGTATGTGGCTGAGTGGGACCGTAGAAGAATAAAGAATTTAGGATTTTTGACTTTCAAGAATTTAGGAGTTCACTAGAAAACTTATTTTCATAAGAAAACCAAAAAACTTCTCATTAAAAGTATTGAATATGTGTAGTACATCCAAAAACCTAACCCCCACCCAAAAACCTAAACCCCCACCCCACCCCCACCCAAAAACCTAACCCCCCACCCCACCCCCACCCAAAAACCTAAACCCCCCACCCCAAAAACCTAAACACCCCACCCACCCCACCCCCCAAAAAACCTAACATAAAAGCTAAACTAAACCCAAAAGTTAACCCTACTACACATATGTAGTATTGCGCTGATTTTTTTTGAACGAGGAAGACGTGGGGAACAAGGTCTCCGAAACGGTTTTTTAGTTTTTGAGTTATGATTTTTTTATTATTTTTTTTACTTTTAATAAATAGTTTTTTGGTTTTCTCATGAAAATGAGTTTTCTTATGATTATTTCCCTATATATATATATATATATATAATAGATAATTAAAAAATAAAATATTTTGGATTTGGGTATCCGAAATTTTCTAAAATCAGTATCCGAATCCGAATCCAAATTTCGGATATCCGAATTTTCGGATAATTCGGATTCGGAATTTCAAATAATTCGGGTTTGGTTTCAGATTCGGATTTTTTTGAACACCTCTAGGTAACAATTACCCCGGTCTGAATCCACACATGAGAGAGAGTAAAATTGAAAGGTTTCTATCAATATATCTATCTTGAACAATGAAAAACATATGGAATGTTGGAATATGCCTCCAAAGTAGGAGTTTATCTAGGTTTACACCCTACCTCGTACAAAAATCGTATAGTAATTATACTATTTAAAATACAACTTCTTAGCTACACTAAAAGAACATATTTAGACCGCTATCGATCAGTTGAAAATTTTATTCTTTTGAAAAAATTGAAATTATTTTGTTGTTATATACCACTTTGGCGGCATTGAAACACATAAGAGTTCTTGGTTCGACTGGTGTTAAGGCGCTATACCTGAAGCGCTTGGCTTCCTTCCCTTTGGCCCGGGTTCGACTTCCTGGATGATATTCTTTTTTTCCTTTTTTTTGCCCTTTTTTTCCCACAGTTTTGCGTTTAGTTAACATCGTGTTGGGTTTACTTTATTTTTACTTCTCTATGTCTTATGTTTTTTCAAGCACATTTTTTTTTTATATTTTATGCCTTACTTTTCTCGAACACTCGTTTAGGTAATTTGTATCGTGGAGGACTTACCGCCGCAACGGCAGCTAGAAATCACGCTAGTTATAGACTATTTCCTCGATACGTGCCCAGGTTTATATGTAAAAAATGTTTTCATAAAAATAATTTAACCTTACATGAATCTTTGTGTTGAAATTAACACCAAATAACAAGCAATCAAAACATCAAATGTAACATCCCGAAAATCCGCATGATAACGGTTTGGGTTAATGGGTGACCCGGATCTCTAATAAACGACATGTTAGCTGGAGTTGTTAAGAAAAAGCTTGATTTAACGAGAATTAGAGGACCCGTTTAGCCTGGTAGTGAACAGTTCGAGTTTGAAACGCGCGAGGAAGAAACCTAGGGACCCAGGTGGAACATTTGGTGGTTTAAATACCACATAGGTGGAAAACCCTAGGTCATACGACCTAGGAGGAGGCGTGTGCGGCTGGGAGGAACGAAGGGCGAAACTCCGATGATGGGTTGTTTCCGGTGGCGGCTCGACGACGGCTTCGTACCGGTAAACCCACGACGCATCAAGGTAAACCCTTTTCGTGTTTTCGTTATGATATTCGTGCTCGTCTTGCATGGTTTTAGTGTAGGGTTTCGGTCTATGGTAGTGGTGGCTGCCATTGCGGCGTGTGACGGGAGAGGTGGAGTCCGATGACGAAGGAAGCCATGGTGGAGGCTCTGACAGCGGCTGCTATGGAGGTTCGCGACGAGGACAGGAGGTCGGCGGTAACTGTGAAGGCTGTTGTGGTGGTGCACCACGGTGGTAAGAGGAGGAGGATGAAGGTGGGGATGTACCCGACGTGTACGGTGACTCGAGTGCGGTACAACGGTGATGGTAATAGAGGCGTTAACCGGTGAGGGTTGATCATGAGGAGGAAGACGAAGGCGACATGTCCGGCGGAGGAGCCGACAGGGAACGGGGGTCCGGCTTGGGCTACCCGACAAGAAATGTAAGGCACCTGACGGTGCTCGACGGGGATGGCAAGCTTGGCAGGGATGGTGACGATGACGGTGGCACGCTGTGGTGGCGTGCGGCGGAGAACGGTGGAGGTACTAGCCGGATAAGGTTAACACCATCATGGTGGTGGTGCATGGAGACGACGAAGAGTTGCATGGAGAAGAAAAGCGGACTAGGGTTTGCATGTGGATGCATGCCCACGTAAGTGCGTGCATGGGAACCCTGGTGGAGCATTCTGTTTCTAAACGGGTCGAGGACAATCCGATCCATGTGTTCGTGGAGCAAGGGCTCGATGATCGAAGCAACTAGTTGAGGAGGCGATGTTTGGGTTTACATGTTTGTACGTTGTTGACGTACGTGTTAAACGTATTCTGATCAGGAATCATATATATGACAGGTTCTGGATTTGAGCGAGGAGAAGGTGCAGAGCAGGACTTGGATCTCGGTAACCGGTGAGTTTCTAATCCCCTCCTTTAAACGTTTTACTATTTTGGGGCTATCGTACATACTCACATGTTTTATTATACGAACGTATTACGAGTTATGATTTAAACTTGATGTGTTTTATGAGACCTTTATGTAATAATGAACTAAGGATCGTTAAGGGATCCTTAGGATGGGTGAACATGAGTTGTGATGGTCTGTGTGCGTCAGGTAATGAGTTAGTCGGGGTGAGTCGGGAATTTAGTTAAACCTGTGATGGTTATAAAAGGAGAGTTAGTATGGGAACCGGTACGTGGTTCATTAACGAGTCAAGTAAATGCTGGTATGTTGTTAAGCGTCAGGTGTTTGATGTTGTGTGTATTGTGTCATTGTCCTCGTGACATGGAAAGTAATCGTTTTTGCATGGGTCTAGGTGGTATCCATGGTATGTACGGACTATAAGTCGGTACGATGTTTGTGTGTTGTATAATTACCTATTCGAAAAGAGTTGGGTAATGGGTTTAGATGTTAAAGGGATACGTCTAAAGTAAGTATTGAATTACACACGTAAGTGATCCGTGAAAGGGTGGTGAGTCGTAGTACATGTCCAGGTAGTATCATGTGTATATATGTGTTGCTTTGTGTGCTTGCATTGTTGTCCGTGTGCAGGGTCAACAGTGGTGTGGAGGACGGAGTCCTTTGGGGTCATCATCGTATGGGTGACGTGTCAGTCACCGTATGGTAGATGATATAGTCACCATGTGGGTGTCTGGGTAGTCATCGTAGATGATGAGTGTGTCACTATGTTTAGTGGCGGGGCCCTGTAACAAGGGTATAGCTGAGCTTAGGACGAGTATCCCGACGGGGATAACCCTGATGAGGGTACGGTGATGAGGTATGTGTTTGTGTGCATTTATATGTGTTAAATTGCATGCAAGTGATGAGTTATATTAATTGTGTATGAGATGATATTGATGTGATTAATAGAATGTGATGTGTCGAGTTAGATTGACCGTTGTGTCGGGACGAGTACATCGTGTACAACTGTTGTGTCAGATGACTTGTAAGAGTCTTGGTTGGGGCTGGTTAAGCCAGTGTCTAGAGGTTGGTTGAGTTAACCAGTGTATGGTTAATATATATATGGTAAATTGTGTGTTATCAGGGTAGTAAGCTCGATCTATGTCGGAGAAACTTACTGAGTTAAAATGGTGGGCTGAGTCTAGGGTGGTGAATCCTCCGGGATATTGTAAGATAAAAGGGTTATCTATATGAGGACAATTTATAAAACTATTTTATAAAGACCAGAGGGTTTTGAGTGGAAATAAATATTAAATGACACGAGTTGGATTTTGTTAGTTTAAACTATTATAACTCACTCAGCGTAGCTGACTTTATATGTACGTTAGATTGTTTTGCAGGTTACTCTGCTATACGAGGTATCTTGGCTTGGAAGCGGGGCTACTCGGGTTGGTGTGCATGCATTCGTCAGGTAATGTTATCAAAGTTAACGAGTTTAAAGATAATATTATTTTGAGAAAGACTTCCGCTGTTTATTTAAATGAAAGTTAAAGTGTTTTTAATGAGTTTACCTAGTGATGAGATCCAACTGTAGGGTGTCTGGTTTGGGGCCGTACATCAAACGATTGGATCTTTATTCAGTTGATCTTAGTTGTGAAATTACAAGAAAAGAAAATGAAATTACAAGAACTATGAAAGCGATTGAAGAGGATGAATCAAAACTGATACGAGCTATCCCTAATCATCCATTTAACAAACTCCTTACAAAAGACCCCATTTAACTTTGACAATAGATCTAAACAGCCCCTAAACTTCTACACCCCTGAACTTATGATATTAGCTAAAATACCCCTTGAAGTCCTCCTGATTAGAATAAGTTCTCCTGACTAGAAATTCCTTCTGCGACTAGAAACTCCTTTGACTTTCATTGTTGAATTCTTTTGACTTTTCACATTCAACAATCTCCACCTTGTAAAGTTAACTAAGTAGTTAACCAACTCCCAATCCTCTTACACAAAAGTCAAATTTAGTCCCAGGCAAGGAATTAGTAAACACATCAACATGATTCTCACTTGTATCAATTTCTTCAACTTGAATTTTCCTTTGAACTAATCACATCTCTAATGAAGTGTAACCTCACATTAGTGTTCTTAGTTCTATCATGAAAAACACTATTATTTGAAAGCTTGACAACTCCTTGATTATCACAGTAAACAACTGGACTTACTAAGTCAATCCCCAACTTAGTAACATCCCCTTTCAACCAAAGAGCTTCTTTGACTGCTTCTATTAATGCAATATATTCATCTTTAGTTGTACTCAAAGCTACAACATGTTGTAATTGGGCCTTCTAGGTGACTATATTTCCCAGCACTTTGAATGCATAACCTGTTATTGACCTACCCTTGTCAGGATCCTTAGCAAAGTCTGAATCTACAGAACCTTCAATCACCCCGAATTGTTTTGACCAGATTCTCCAAACATTAAACCCCTACTCTTAGTACCACTTAAGTATCTCAAAATCCACTTAGTAGCCTCCGAATGACCCTACCTTGTGCAGCCAAGTATCTACTAACAAGACTTAATGTATAGCCTAGATCTGACCTTGTACACACCATCAAGTACATCAGACTTCCTACCACATTAGCATATGGTATTATGTCCATATAACTTGATTATTCTTCTGACCCAGGTGAATCTTTTAAGGATAACTTGAAATGTGCAGTTATTCAAGTTTTAACTGACTTACAACCCTCCATGGCATAATTCTTCATAATTTTCTGCACATATAAGTCTGGGTTACTACTAACTATCTTAGACTTCTATTTCTCTGAATTTCCATACCCAAAATTCTCTTAGCCTCTCCAAGCTCTTTCATTTCAAATTCCAAGTTTATCTCTATATGCTATCAGCATATCATCCAAATACAATAGCAAATAAATGAACTCTCTTGTGATATAATCCCTATGATATACACAACTATCATATGAACTCCTCATAAATCCATGTGTAATCAGATATTTATCAGATCTCCTATACCATTGTCTAGGAGACTGTTTGAGCCCATATAAAGACCTTTTTAACAAACATACCTTGTCTTCATGTCCCTTCTCCTCAAAGCCTAATGGTTGTTTCGTATAGATAGTCTCATCCAAATACCCATGTAAAGAAGTTGTTTTGACATCTAACTGTTCCAGTTCTAAATCAAAAACTGCAGTAATAGACAAAAGTATTCTAATGGAAGTGTGCTTTACAACTGGTGAGAATATTTCTGTATAATCCACCCCTGCTCTCTATGTGAAACCCTTTGCCACAAGTATGGCTTTAAACCTTGGCCCTTCAACCCCTGGTATTCCTTCTTTAAGCTTATATATCCATTTGTAAGAGACTAGTTTTTGACTTTTAGGCTTCTCAACTAGTTCTTATGTAGGGAATCCATATCTTCTTCCATAGCTGTGCACCACTTAACTTTATCCTTAGAACTTAGTGCTTCATCATCAGTCAATGGCTCATGAATAGACTCATGTTCAACAACCGTTAAAGCTACTGTGCAAATATTTGAATTATCCCTAAATCTCAATGGTGGGACAATTTGCCTCCTTGGCCTATATCTAGCTATGTTATAGCTTGTAGTACTCTCCTACATTGGTTCATCAGACTGATTATTAACACTCTCATGTGAACCGTGCTCCACCTTAATCTGAACTTCCTCTTGACTATTGTTTCCAGCCTCAGACTTGTTTCTAACAACATCTTTATACATGACACTTTCATTAAACACCACATATCTCCTTGTGATTGCATTAGGGCTACCTTCAATCTTCCACAACCTATAGCCTTTAACTCTTTCTGGATACCCAGAAGCACACACTTACAAGCCCTTGGTTCAAATTTTCCCTGGTTTACATATGCATATGCAAGTGATCCAAACACTGTCAACCCATTATAATCTTATCAGTGGCGGTACCAGAAAATTTTTTCATTAGGGTCGGAAATTTTTAGGGTCAGTTGACTAGTGATATATAAAGCGTATATAACACTAAAAAGTTTTCTTGAAGGACGATCGGGGGCAATTGTAAAATTTTATGGGGGGCGATCAAGATTTTAACGCGTATATACCACTAAAAAATTTTTATGGAGGGCGGCTGCCCCCCATTCCCTTAGTGTAGGTATGCTTATGAATCTGATTGACTACCTGACCAGGTTTCCATAGGGGTCTTCATTTCCAAAGAAGTGGATGGTGACCTATTAATCAAATAAGTTGTAGTTGTGATAGCTTCAACCTAAAAACCCTTGGGAAGCTCTGAACTAGTCAACCCTCACCCTTTCAAGTAGTGTCTCATTCATTTTCTCTGCTAGCCCATTCTGTTAGGGAGTCCCTTGCACTGTCAAATGTCTAGAAATACCACTATCTTTACAAAAATCAGTTGAACTCACCACTATAGAATTCTAGTCCATTATTAATTCTTAACCTTTTAATTTTCCTTTCAGTTTGGGTTTCTACCTTGACTTTCCACTCCTTAAACTTGCTGAAAGTCTCACTCTTGTTTTTGATAATAAAAACAAACACCCTTCTTGAAAAATCATCATTTATGGACATAAAGTACCTAGCACCTCCTAGAGAATTTACTTTTGCAGGACCCCATAAATCTGAGTGTACATAGTCTAATACACCTTTGGTGGTATGTCTCCCCCTACTAAACCTGACCCTCGTATGTTTTTCCAATACACATTTTCACAAAAACCAACATCACATTGTCTTATCTCACCAATTACTTGTTGTTTGTGTAACTTAACCAGTCCATGGTTACTGATGTGACTTAATCTCCTATGCCAGAGTAAGGCTATATCATTCTTCTCAACTGAGGCTGTAATTGAATCTGACCCATTAATTGCCTTACCATCTAACAGGTAAATATTGTTTTCTTGTCTAATGCCAGATATCAGAATTAAGGACCCTCTAATTACCATTGCTTTACTATCTTTTAGACTCACTTGGTAACCCTCCCTTTCAAAGGTTCCCAGACTCCTCTTAAGACTAGGAATATACCCGACTTCTTTGATGTCTGTCTCAGTACCATTCTTCATTTTGAAAGACACTGTACCAATCCCTAAGATCTTGCAAGACCTGTCACTCCCAGTTTGACTGTCACACCCCCAAAATCCACCAACGGATTTTTACCGTTAGGGGCGTGACCTAACAGGATCTCAGTCATTAGTTACGTTGAACGACTCTATATGAGTTTAATAAAAACCACTAGTATTGCTCATAGTTAATACTCAACAATAAATAACTCAACAATAAATAACTCAACAATAAATAAAATAAATAGTTCTTGAGTTTGAAAATGATGGACTTCGAATGCATGCATGCCTTAGCTTGTGCTTGTACCTTAACGATCTGAGAAAACATGTTAAAATGTGTCAACACTAGGTTGGTGAGTTCACAGGTTTCAATGTTTGTAAAGTTTACTAGATAATACCATTTACAATTTATATCATAGGTAGCTAACCTAGTACATGTTACTAAAGCGTTTAAACACCGAAGCTGACTGTTTATGTTTGTACTGCCTCCCATCATGACTATCATAATCAATGGTGAATGTTTAGGTCAATGTTACACCCGTTCGACTACCTGTCGTGTTAGCGCGACTAACGCGGGTGGGGCTTGTCAATGCCCGGTAGTACTACTCAAGATTACCTCGCTAACCCATATACTAACGGTTCGATAAGTAAGGACTTTCATGATATGTTTGCGCTTAGTACACAAGTGATATAAAAGAAATGTAAGATCTAAATGTTCGTACCCATGTTTTCTCCCCCAAGTTTAAAACGTAAGAAAAGGGGCCGTGAAACTCACCTTAGAGTATGTGCGAAAGAAAAACGAGCTTAGAATGCTTGACGACTAACTGCCACCTATAAACACCGGTTTATAAGTGTGTGTTTGTGCACGAGAAATACGAACCCTAAGTATCCAAACAATCTCATTGTTTTAAGGGTTTAGAAAAGTTTGACCAAGTTTGACTAAGTTTGACCAAGTTTGACCAAATTTGACCCGACGACCCGTTGGTGACCCGTTTAGTGATTAAATGTTTGTTCAGTATAATACTTCTATATTATACACAAATGATCATGCTGTAACACTTAGCAACAAATCCTATTTGTTCTAACAAGATAGCAAGTTTCCATAAATAGCAGGTTTCTATAAACAGTAATTTTCCAAAAATAGCAGGTTTCTATAAACAGTAAGTTTCCAAAAATAGCAGGTTTCTATAAATAGAAAGTTTCCAAAAATAGCAGGTTTCTATAAATAGAAAGTTTCCAAAAATAGCAGGTTTGTTCGGGACTCATGTTTCCTGGAAACTATCATCATTGATATGTTTGTAGTATTACTCTAACATGTTCTAGCTCATCATATCACATAACAATTGTCTAGAACCTAAACATGCAAGTCATATTTCAAGACAAAGTTTCCAACTTTAGTAACCTATGACTAGCATGCGTGATTTCAAACACCTAACACGTTACAACAGGTTATTGTATATTAACTAACATGTACCAATCATTAAACCACATCATGTATGTCTAATTAGCAAGCTCTAACCACTTTTAACAATTAAAGTTTCCTTATTTGGAAAGTTGGTAAAACCGGGTTATGTATTCAAAATCTGATTTCACAAATCGTCTAAACATGTATCAAGTAACTCATAAACATCATCACATCATCTTAATCACGTCTAGCATGCAAAATAGAATTCATAAAAAGTTTCTCTTTTAGTAACTTGTCCATTATACGTTTCGTTTACACAAGTAACACGTCAATTCGATTCCAAATCATTCAACTAATATATCTACAACTATATTAATCATAACCCACGTCTAACATGCGATTTCTAAACATCACATAATCAACAATATTCATTTTTCACACCGTATGACAACTAGGGTTTCCAATATTTTTATAAAAACATCAATAAGACATAACAACATCAATCAATTAACCAATTCATTATTATATTTCAAAATCATCAAGTTTGGATAATCTAGGGTTTCGATCTCAAAAATAATAATGAAAAAGTGACGGATTTTTATAAAATAACTTACGTAGGAACGTTAGGAATGCGTAGACTAGCACGTATCTACTTCCGGATTCACGATCGGGGCTCGAACGAAGGTCTTTTGGGTGCTTGAATGTTTCGGTCGAAGTGGGGAGTGGGGGGCTTGAAGTCGACGGCCAAAAGTGGGTAGGGTTTATGTTTAATTTTTTTTTTTTAAACTTTTATCCTTATCTAATCCTTAATGGGTAATTAGATTGGCCTGCGGGCTTAATTAAGGCCCATTATTCAATTTAACTAAATAATAACTTAATTAATAATAAAACCACTTCATTTTTATTTTTATAAAACTACTACTAACTTTTATAAAAATACTAAATACGATTTACACACGATAAACACGTACAAAAACGATAATATTCACATAATTCAAGTAAATTCACGTAATCACATATAAATCATAAAAACTCATAATTTATATTAAATATAAATTATTAAATGTTCGTAATGTAAATTTCGATTAATCACCAACGTTCCGGGTTAGACTCGAGTGCGATCCGATGTGTGTGAACTAACTGACACATTTAATTAATCCTAATTAAATGCAATGTACGTGCGACTAACTGAGATAACTGAGTTTGTAACGAAAAATGTTTGAACTAACGAGGTTTGAGTTAACGGAGTTAACCTGAAAATGCCGGATGTCACATTGACTGTCCCCGGTTCCACATCCTTTAACTACTTGAAGAACTCCTTGACTAGTGTCATATGGAATGAACTGCCAGAATCAAGTACCCAATTCCCCTTTATCTCATTGTTTGAAATGCATAGTACATCAACACTTTCATACCTTCAGAAGAATCATCTTGAACTGTATGACTGTTGTGTATTTTAAAGCTATTGGCCTCATTCCTTTTTCTTTTCCATTTAGGACAATCTCTTTTCAAGTGCTTTTCTAAATTGCAGACAAATCATTTCCTCTTAAACCTGGATTTTGATACATTCTTGAATTTAAGACCCCTTTGATATGACCTTTCTCTTACTATTAGCCCCTCTCCACCTTCTTTTTTAGGATCTGATCTTTTCTTCAATTCGTTGGAATTGAGTGCAGCCAAGACCTCCTCCATGGTAAGAGTATCTCTTCCATACATAAGTTTATCCACAAAATGTTCATAGGATTATGGAAGAGAGGTAAGAAAGATAATAGCCTGATCCTCTTCGTCTAATGCAACTTCAATATTCTCAAGATCTAAGACAAGCTTGTTGAACTCATTTGTGTGGTCCTCCGGTGACTTCCTTGACACCATCTGGAATGTGTATAGCCTCTTCTTGAGATACAGCCGATTGGCCAACGATTTTGTTATATAGAATGTCTCTAATTTTGACCAAATTCCTGCTACAGAGTTGTCTTTTGAAACTTCTCTTAACACTCAATCACCTAAGCTCAAGATGATCCGCGAGCATATTGTCTTCACCATTCAGTGCATCTACGACGCCACTGTGCACCAAAAATGCCTACATCTTCACCCTTCACAAACTAAAATCATTTTTACCATCGAACTTCTCCAATTCAAACCTTGTCGACACCATATTGATCGCCAATTGGCTGTATGTTATCTGAATCGAGCCCTAACCACAGCTCTAATACCACTTGTTGAAATTCACACCAGATAAGAAGTAATCAAAACACCAAACGATTGGATCTTTATTCAATTGATCTTAATTGTGAAATTACAAGAAAAGAAAAGGGAATTACAAGAACTATGAAAGTGTGAACATAATGAATCAAAACTGATACGAGATATCCCCTATTATCCCCTAATCATCCGGTTAACAAACTCCTTACGAAAGACCCCTTTTAACTTTGACAATATAGCTAAACAACCCCTAAACTTTTCCACCCCTGAACTTTTGATATTAGCTAAAATACCCCCTGAAGTCCTCCTGATTAGAATAAGTTCTCCTGACTTGAAATTCCTTTTGCTGACTAGAAACTCCCTTGACTTTCATTGTTGACTTATGTTGACTTTTCACATACAACACTTTGATTAATAGTTTTGAACATATTATTTTTTGATTTTTTTCTATTTAATTAATACTATTTTTAGTAAAAACTACGTCATTTACAAGCAAAGCAACAAATACTATTAGAGACAAACCCGATTTCCGCCAAACTATTCAAAAAGATTTAAATTGATATTTGTAAATTTGTATTCGATAAATAGAATCAATTAGTTATGTAGTTTCCTTATTTTCTGTAATCAATTCCTAGTCTTTAGAATATTCTCTTGTATATATTTACCTATGATCAAGGAATGAAACAGGTTGAATACTTTTATAAATACATTTCAACTAACTTGGTTAATAAATAATAATAGCTTTTACTTTGACATAAGCCAATTTCTCAACTTGTAGAAGATAACTTTTCATTCTATTTTCTAGAAGTTTGCTTAAGTACATAAAAAGATTTAACCAACTTGCAAGTTCTTTGATCAAATTCATAAAAATAACCTTAAAGAATCAAATACACATCTTTAGATAATAACATTGGTCATAAATTACAAACCAACCACGAACAACAATTGATTTTGTGATTCTAAAGATCCTTTGATATGTTCGGATTATCGTCATTGTTACCAGAGAATCGGAAATCTAGAAAACAAGAGATCAAAACCAAACGATTCTCCAACTTTATTAACCAAACGATTATCAAGAAATTACAATTGAATCAAAGAAAAGTGAATACAAGAAGAATATAATCAAAGAATGATCAGCTACTAAATCCCCAATTGCCTTTATCCTAATCATACAGAATTAACAAACTAAACTATGACAAATACAGAATTAGCCCCTGAAGTTTCACAAAAGACCAAATAGCCCCTTGCACTTACATAAAGACTTTCTACACTTGTACCTTGAGATCACTGCTTTTGACTTTCCAGTTTGACTTACATTTTAGACTCTAACAATCTCCACCTCAAAAGTTAGTCAAACCAATCAAATTAAGCAATTATCCAATCCCCAACAAACTCAAACACTTCTGAAATTTTGGACCTGGTAATGCTTTTCTAAGCATATCATTTGCAATATTCTCAGTATTAATGTATTTACCTATGATCAAGGAATGAAATAGGCTGAATACTTTTATAAATACATTTCAACTAACTTGGTTGATAAATAATAATGGCTTTTGCTTTGACATAAGCTAATTTCTCAAATTGTAGAAGATAACTTTTCATTCTATTTTCTAGAAGTTTGCTTAAGAACATAAAAATATTTAACCAACTTGCAAGTTCTTTGATCAAATTCATAACAATAACCTTGAAGAATCAAATACACATCTTTAGATAATAACATTGGTCATAAATTACAAACTAATCACGAACAACAATTGATTTTGTGATTCTAAAGATCCTTTGATATGTTCGGATTATTGTCATTGTTACCGGAGAATCAGAAATCTAGAAAACAAGAGATCAAAACCAAACAATTCTCCAACTTTATTAACCAAACGATTATCAAGAAATTACAATTGAATCAAAGAAAAGTGAATACAAGAAGAATGCGATCAAAGAATGATCAGCTACTAAATCCCCAATTGCCATTATCCCAATCAAACAGAATTAACAAACTAAACTATGACAAATACAGAATTAGCCCCTGAAGTTTCACAAAAGACCAAATAGCCCCTTGTACTTACATAAAGACTTTCTACACTTGTACCTTGAGATCACTGCTTTTGACTTTCCAGTTTGACTTACATTTTAGACTCTAACAATCTCCACCTCAAAAGTTAGTCAAACCAATCAAATTAAACAATTATCCAATCCCCAACAAACTCAAACACTTCTGAAATTTTGGACCTTGCAATGCTTTTGTAAGCATATCACTTGCAATATTCTCAGTATTAATGTATTTACCTATGATCAAGGAATGAAACAGGCTGAATACTTTTATAAAAACATTTCACCTAACTTGGTTGATAAATAATAATCGCTTTTGCTTTGACATAAGCCAATTTCTCAAATTGTAGAAGATAACTTTTCGTTCTATTTTCTAGAAGTTTGCTTAAGAACATAAAAAGATTTAACCAACTTGCAAGTTCTTTGATCAAATTCATAACAATAACCTTGAAGAATCAAATACACATCTTTAGATAATAACATTGGTCATAAATTACAAACCAACCACAAACAACAATTGATTTTGTGATTCTAAAGATCCTTTGATATGTTCGGATTAATGTCATTGTTACCGGAGAATCAGAAATCTAGAAAACAAGAGATCAAAACCAAAAGATTCTCCAACTTTATTAACCAAACGATTATCAAGAAATTACAATTAAATCAAAGAAAAGTGAATACAAGAAGAATGCGATCAAAGAATGATCAGCTACTAAATCCCCAATTGCCATTATCCTAATCAAACAGAATTAACAAACTAAACTATGACAAATACAAAATTAGCCCCTGAAGTTTCACAAAAGACCAAATAGCCCCTTGCACTTACATAAAGACTTTATGCACTTATACCTAGACTTCATTGCTTTTGACTTTCCAGTTTGACTTACATTTTGAGCTCTAACAATCTCCACCTCAAAAGTTAGTCAAACCAATCAAATTAAGAAATTATCCAATCCCCAACAAACTGAAACACTTCTGAAATTTTGGACCTGACAATGCTTTTGTAAGCATATCACTTGAATTATTCTCAGTATCAATGTATTCAACTCTAATTTCTCTTGAAGCAATGATATCCCTAATGAAGTGAGGTTTAACACTAATGTGTTTAGTCCTCTCATGGAACATAGGATTCTTTGACAGTTGAACAGCTCCGACATTGTCACAATAGACAACTGCATCATTTAGCTTTAATCCCATCTCAACTACAAAATCTTTTATCCAAATTGCCTCCATTATAGCCTCTGTCAAAGCTACATATTCAGATTCAGTTGATGACAAAGCAACTACCCTCTGCAGATTGGACTTCCAACTGATTAGGCCTCCCATTACTTTAAATGCATACCAAATAATATACCTACATCTGTCCAAATCTTTTGCATAGTCTGCATCAACATACCCAATCACAATTCCTTGTTTATCAGGACTATTACCAAATATTAGACCAATATCTCCTGTCCCACACATATACTTCAAGATCCACTTTGCTCCTTCCCAATGTAGTTTGCCTACATTGACAATATATCTGCTCACTACACTAACTCCATAACCCAAGTCTGGTGCAAACCATTCAATACATCAAACATCCAACCAGGTTTGCATATGGCACTTTGTTCATATACTCAATTTCTGCCTCAGATTTAGGGGAATCCAAACTTAACAGCTTGAAATGCTGCCCAAAAGGAGCATTGACTGATTTACTTCCTTGCATATTGAACTTGTTTATTACCTTCGGAATGTAGGACTTTTGAGTCAATCGTAACAGTTTCTGAATTCTATCCCTGGTTATCTCCATTCGTAGTATTTTTCTAGCCTCCCCAAGCTCTTTCATCTCAAACGGAGCCATCAATAATGCCTTTGTAGCTGTGATTTCTTTTGGATCTTTACATGCTACTAGCATATCATTTACATAGAACAGTAAATACACATAATCCCTAAATTATATTCTTTGAAGTAAACACAAGAATCATAGCTACTCCTTAGAAAACCATTCGAGGTCATGTGATCATCAAACCTTTTGTATCACTGTCTTGGGGACTGTTTCAGTCCATAAAGTGATCTCTGTAGTAAGCAAACTTTATCCTCCTTCCCCCTTTCTTCAAAACCTTTTGGCTGATGCATATACACCTTTTCCTCCAAGTTGACATGTAGGAAGGCAGCCTTTACATCCAACTACTCTAGTTCAAAATCCAACACAACCACCAATGCTAACACAATTCTAATTGATGCATGTTTGACAACAGGAGAGAAGATCTCATTGTAGTCAATACCTACTATCTTAGTGAAGCCCTTTACTACAAGTACAGCCTTAAACCTAGGCCCTTCACTCCCTGGAATTCCTTCTTTCAGCTTGTAAATCCATTTACATGTTACAAGTTTCTGATTCTCTGGCTTGTCAACTAGCACCCATGTGTTATTCTTGTGTAATGATTCCATCTCCTCCATCATAGCATTAACCTAGGATTCCTTGTACTCTGATGCAACAAATTATTCAATGTTCAAAGGCTTATATATGTTTTCCATTTCTGCGACCTTAAACACAAAGGCAGAAATGTCTTCTCCAGTTCTAATTTATGCATGTTTGACTACATGAGAGAAGATCTCATTATAGTCAATACCAGATCTCATTGTAGTCAATACCTGCTCTCTTAATGAAGCCCTTTGCTACAAGTCTAGCCTTAAACCTAGGCCCTTCACTCCCTGGAATCCCTTCTTTCACCTTGTAAATCCATTTACATGTTACAAGTTTCTGATTCTCTGGCATGTCAACTAGCACCCATGTGTTATTCTTGTGTAATGATTCCATCTCCTCCATCATAGCATTAACCTAGGATTCCTTGTACTCCGATGCAACAATTTCTTCAATGTTCAAAGGCTCATACATGTTTTCCATTTCTACCACCTTAAACACAAAGGCATAAATGTCTTCTCCAGTTCTATATCTAGCAGGCATAACAATTTCTCTCTTGGGCCTATCCCTTGCTAGATTATAACTAGTAGACCATGAATCAGTGGACCCTGAACTACTTTATCCACTGTGACCTACTACATTTCCTGTGTTCTCTACCTCAATTTGAACACCTTCATCATCAAGTTTAGACAATGAAGTTTCTACACTTTGACCATGTACCACATCCTTATACATTAAGTCTTCTCTAAATGCCATTACATCCCTACTTACAAACACCTTGGGACTGCCCTCATCTATCCTCCACAGTCTATACCCTTTTACTCCCTCAGGGTATCCCAACACAATACACCTCTGAGCCCTAGGCTCTAATTTACCTTGCTTTATGTGAGCATAGGCTAAAGAACCAAACACTCTAAGGTTTCCATATTATGTTCTCCTACCAGACCATAATTCCATAGGTGTTTTCATCAGTGATGTCGCCCATACGGTCTATAAAACTAATGAATGAAAACCTAACTAGACTCCTAAGTAATAAATGGAGTACCTTTAACTAAACTACACTGGGATTTGCCCAGCTCCTTCAAACGCTCCCAGAAGTCGCGGGTGCGCTCGTGTAGCTCTCGTTCGGGCTCTTGAAAAGCTGAATATGGTGGTGATCCCGGCGAACGAGTGTGGTGCATAAACTGACACAAGACAAAAAGAAAATAAACAAAGACTCAAAATAGAAAGACTCGATTCTAAATTACACTCACAATTAGAACACAAAAGATAGTACGTAGGACAAGCACACAAAAAAGACTCAAAAGAAAAGAAAATAAAACAAACCAAAAATCAAACAAAGAACTAGTCAAAGCTAATATTGCTATTGCCAAGTGTCCTCGGCAACGGCGCCAAAAACTTGATGTCGCGCAGACGGTCTATAAAACTAATGAATAAAAACCTAACTAGACTCCTAAGTAATAAATGAAGTACCTTTAACTAAACTGCACTAACAGGCAAGTGTACTTATCGAGTGTAGCACAGCTTAATGGTAAACCGAGTTATCGAACCCTATAGACACTGAATACTAATATTTTACTCTGACATGGACTAACAATTGATGATTGGGGGGTTGACTACACTAAAGATTAACTAAGAATGCAGCAAACAAGATCGACTCAAACTATCAAGATCAAGACTAAGGAAATATCAGAGATGGGAAGAATACTACATAGGTCGGAATCTTACTTGCAAAGCACAACTTCTACCGGTTCTGGAAACTACGATGGATCTGGGTTTCAAAGGAAACAACTCTAGACTACCTAGTGGATCCCTAATCACTCTCAGGGTGTCAGTATCTAAGGAATCTAAAGATGTAATAACTCACCAGATAGTGGATCACCATTCGGTCTCTCCAACAATGATAAAGTACCCTAAAGACAGATCACCTTTTAGTATCACTGTCCACGATACATTCGAAGAATGCACGGGGTAATCTCAAGATAAGAACAATAACTCAGAATAGCAAAAATCACTAGACACATAATACCAACTTCCTCTCAGACAGCTGACACTAGGATTCCTAATGACGAAAACTAAACGACTATCTCTCACTTCTCGGGTATTGAGACAGGATACACACTCAGTTCTAAATAACATTCAACCACAACTCCTATGGATACTATTTCTAGCAAACCACACAAATAATCACAAACCCTAAGATCTATGACCTAGATACGCTAATCAAGCTGGAAGACATCCACAATCAGCGTACGGAATTGAAATCAACCATCAATCAGATCTAAGTATGCAGTATTCATCACAATTAATATATCAAGACTCGTTACAAAATCATTAACCATCAATTAATTTCCAAAACCAGTAAAAAGCATAACTTTAACAATCAATCATCATAAGACCCAGGCAGTATCAATGTTTTAGCCTAGGATCATGCTCAAAACAACTAGAACAGAAGTTATAAACAAGAACATGGTATCAAACATTGCAATCAAAGAATAAAAATCGAATCTTGAAACCTAAAACGCTATTACTAACGAACCCGGAATCAAAAGCTCCAAACTTTAACTCCAATTGGCTTCTTACTCCTCAAAATCGCCAAAAGACTTGCTCCAGACGGCTGAATGTCGAACTTGTGACATTATGGAATTGCAATTCTATTATAAATGATTTTAGGGTTTTTTTCCTCGGAATTTCAATCTCCCGCATATCACGAGACATCAGGCTGGGTTCCTCGTGTACCGCGAGGAACAAATTAGTCGTGCAGCTTTTGGCTTCCCTCGCATACCGCGAAGCTTCCTTCTTCTTCTCTCGCGTACCGCGAGGCTCCACTTTTCAACATTTTTCTTTTAAACTCTCGGCTTCACTTTATTGCTCGGTTTCTTCACAATATAGCTTCCTATTCCACACGAGCTCCTGAAAACATACAATATACTCAAATACAGACTTAAAGGGCTCAAAACTAACACAAAACTAATAAAAAACGAATGAAAACACTAGGAATAAAGATGTGTGCTTCGCACTACATCAAACATCCCCACACTTAACCTTTTTTCGTCCTCGAAAAAGCTACAATGTAATCATAACTCAGATCTAACTTAACAAACATCAATTACCAATTAGCAAAATATACTCACGCGTTAAAAAGTAACAATTAGTATTTCTGTCCGATTAAACCCAAGCACCAACTTTTAAGCCCCCGTTACGTGTTCTAATATTACCTTACCAAACCTATCAATCAAACTATGTGACTCACACTTAACAATTACATCTCTACCTAATCTCGTCTCACGGTCATGTTTAGGCATGGATCAAACCATATAGATTTACCCTACCACGTTAAACTAAAATTTACAGGTTTCAGAAATTAGATGAAATATGAATGAATGGAATGAATATGAGCATTAACAAGCGAAATAAACTTTATCTAGAGGCGTTTCAACCAAGTCGCTATCCCGGAAGGTAACACATAGACTAAGTCATATCAATAAGCACATAAGTATCACTTAGTGGTATTTTATCCAAGTGGTCATCCTGGAGGGTAACACATAAGCAAAACTCAGCTTCTAACAAATAAGCTCATGAATTATGGAATTATGGATGCGGGCGCCACCAAACTTGGATTTATTCTCATAAAAAGATAGTGGTGAGCCAAGAAATTTCAAAAACCTCTAAATTTATCACCCTATGTTGACAGTTTCAGTATTACCGACACCCTAAGATGAATACCCACAAGATATCATGATTTTAATATTCAATTAATTTCCTAAACAACACAAACAGGATATTTAAGCTCTACTAGCTAGCTGGGTCTACTAAAACATCACTAATTAGACACGTTTTTAATTATTTAAATCATTTAAACTCACAAGCAGATCCAGTTGTACTATCATTTTCCAGGTGTAAGCAGTTATTTCCAAGGACATTTTTCAAAAAAAATTTCATTTTTTTTTGTATTTTTGAATTTTTATAAACAAGAGAAACTAACTAAACTAAACACTCACATCCCCACACTTGAAAGAAACATTGTCCTCAATGTGAAGCAAGACAACTAAAAATAAAAATGCAAAAATAAAACAGGAAGTGACTTAGCTGGTAATGTATATGCTCTCGAATTAAAAATCCAGCTTCGTTCATCCTTGTGTGCACCGTATAGAATTTCGATCGCGGTTGCACAGACTGCCGGACTGCCTTTACAAACTTCATATAAGTGATGATCAACCCCGCCCGTATAGAGATTGAGTACGGGCGGAATGATAAAACCTGCAAAATAAACCTCACAACAAACCCGCAGCATTAAACTGACTCAAATTAAAAATAAAGAATCGACTGACTCAAATTAAAAATAAAGAATCGACTGACTCAAACTGACTCACTAAGACTTAAGATAGATAGCATGCAGAGAAACGTACTCAATGGGTGGCTAACACATAGACATGAAATGCCACAGCAAGGTAGGTCATCGGTCACAAATGGTCTTCAAATTCTCCCATGGTCGTGGTGGTCGGATGGCATGAATGATGATGATGAATGATGGATAATGAAAGATAGTGATGGATGATATGATGATGATGGTGGTGAGAGTGGTGAACGGTGAACGAAACTATGGGAAAACAAAGAAGAAGGGTGAAACCAGCAAGGCCCCGCGTACCGCGAAATAAAGGGCAGCACTCCTCGCGTACCGCGAGGAGGCAACTTTTAAGCCGGCCATAAAGTTTGTCCTTCGCGTACCGCGAGAAGACTTACCAAAGGTGTCGCGTACCGCGAGAGCATGCTGGTAACAGAAAGTTAAGAGGGTTTTTGTACTTATGTAACATCCCAAAATGACGAAAAATAAAGTTAACGAGTTCAAGCGGGCCGAAGTCGGGCCGGGTCAGTCGCGAACCGGGCTTGGGGAGGTTTCCCCTATAAATAGTCCAAGGCACTCATTCTTCTGCTCTTTGACATTCTAGAGAGAGAAAACCGTAGAGAGAGAAAGTGTCGGAATCGCACAAGATTGCACCCGCTCGTGTCTCCTGCACTCGTGAAGAGAACCTCCAAAGCGAAATCGTCATCCAGGTAACCATTCGAGCTAAATCTGAGTTTTTAGTTCGTTTTTGGGTTTTCGGGTCTTGGGTGAAAATCGGACGTTTTTGTGGATGAAACTGAAAGATAATCATAGAATCGAATTCCTTAATGAAAACGAACGTTTTGGATGCAACATGTTCGGGATCTTGACATGATCAGACCCGAAATGCGAAAGTTAGGGTTTTCATGAAGAACAGGTCGTGCGCACTTGCTAAGTGCGCACGGAGCAGGTCCTGCGCACTTGCTAAGTGCGCAGGAGGAGGAACCTGCGCACTTGCTAAGTGCGCAGGAGGAAGGACCTGCGCACTTGCTAAGTGCGCAGGAGGCAGGGTCTGCGCACTTGCTAAGTGCGCAGACATCAGGCTGTTGAGTAGAGATTAGTATGTCTAGAATGGTTAAACCGTTAGAGTCGGTAATGGTCTGATGTGTATGTAACTACTCAATTCAGATCGGAAGTGACGTGGTTGGACCCTTGATTAGGACAACCGAGACTAGCTTATAAGGTGAGTTCTAGAAGCCCTCTTTTAAATGTTTTTATATAATGTTTTCGGGCTGGTGTGTACACGTATGAAATGATGTTTTATGAAATGATGTTTTATAAAATGATGTTTATGAAACTACGTTTACGAAAGGAAATGATTTGGAACGAAGGGTTTATGGAAAGAAAGTTTATGAACGAAATGCTTACGAACGAATGTTATAAAGAAATGGTTTAATGAAAAGGTAAATGGTTTTGAAAGTGAAGGAAAGGTTTTATGAAAAGAAAACAAAAAGGGGCAAATGTTTTAAAGAAGTCATTACAAATCTAATCTGTCGAATGAATGGAATTGACGAATGAAGTCTGGGAA